>CM033476.1:155412951-156089826 GCA_019447015.1 Hymenochirus boettgeri
AATCATTTCATACATACATGCAGAATTCTGGACAGCTATAGAATTTCCTTACTATTAGCAAATTTTCTGAAAAAAGCAGCAAAGAACTTTCCCCAAACACTATGAGAAATAAAACCCTTCTTACTCTGGACATGTAGATTGATATTATGGTACCCTGCTTTCATCAGTGCACACAGAGGCACGGTAAGCAAATAACCCTAAAGTGGCTAACTTATAGGGTGTGCTCTACCCATGAAACAAACCAAAAAGCTATATATTTTTGGAATATTGCACCTTCATCTACAAAGGGGAGGTAAACTTGGAGCCAGAATTGTGGACATAGGTCTTTGTGGAAGATTACTTTTCAGCATAATTATTGAAAAAAATGTAAATAAAAGTAAACATTGTACAAGGAAACAAAGTTTAGAAACAGAGTTCCCAGGGTGCACACCCCCGGTCTGGCCACCAGAACAGAGTTTCCAGGGTGCAGACCCCCGGTCTGGCCACCAGAACAGAGTTTCCAGGGAACTCTGTTCTGGGGCCTTTATAAGGTTGCCCACCCTTGTCTTGGCCAGACGGGGGTTGCACACCTGGGAAACTCTGTTCTGGTGGCCAGACGGGGGTCTGCACCCTGGGAACTCTGTTCTGGTGGCCAGACCGGGGGTCTGCACCCTGGAAACTCTGTTCTGGTGGCCAGACGGGGGTCGCACCCTGGAAACTCTGTTCTGGTGGCCAGGCCGGGGTGTGCACCCTGGAACTCTGTTTCTAAACTTTGTTTCCTTGTACATGTTTACTTTTATTTACATTTTTTTCAATAATTATGCTGAAAAGTAACTTCCACAAAGACCTATGTCCACAATTCTGGCTCCAAGTTTACCTCCCCTTTGTAGATGAAGGTGCAATATTCCAAAAATATATAGCTTTTTGGTTTGTTTCAGGGTGGAGAGCACACCATAAGTAGCCACTTTAGGGTTATTTGCTTACCGTGCCTCTGTGTGCACTGATGAAAGCCGGGTACCATATAATCAATCACATGTCAGAGTAAGAAGGGTTTTATTTTTCATAGTGTTTGGGGAAAGTTCTTTGCTGCTTTTTTCAGAAAATTTGCTAATAGTAAGGAAATTCTATAGCTGTCCAGAATTCTGCGTATGTATGAAATGATTGTACCATTCCTAGCTAGAGGTGTGTTGATTGCAAAAACATAGTTGTAGGGTCTGTTCAAATAGAAAGGAAGGTAAAAGGGCATGTTCCAAGGGTGCCCAACTTAAGACCGTTTGGGGCTGTAAAGGGTAATGTAGCCCATTTGGAAGGTTGAATGGGCAGGGCACTCTAAATCAGTCATCGGGTGGCTCAAAGGGGGCATCCACTTATATAAAAGGCATCCTCCAACACCTGGGCTACATTAGGATTTACTTACCCCCACAGTGTGTGCAAATTTTAGGACTCATAGTGAGAGCAACATTCATTGCTCCCCAACAACTAAGGGGGAATCATTGGTTCAACAATGAGAATAAATGAAGAAGTCTCCAAACAGTAAGAGTAAATAAGTTGACAGAACACTGTAAGACCAATTCAGTGGCACCCAAAGATTAAAGCCCATATTTACATAGTACATAGCAATTGAGGTTGAATAAAGAACATACGTCCATCAATTTTTTTTTTTAATTTTTACATTTTTTTTAACCCTAACTAACTGTTGATCCAGAGGAAGGCAAAAAAAAAAAAAAAACAGCTAAAAAAGGGAAAATCCTTCCTGACTCCAAATCTCAGAATTCCCAGTATTATATAGTATCCCCATACCAACTAGAACTACAGTATATGTATTAATACCAGATTCTCAATATTTATATAGTATCCCTGTACTAACAGAACTACAGTATATGTTTAATACCAGTAATTCATATATATATAGTATCCCGTACCAACCAGAACTACAGTATATGTATTAATACCAGTAATTCCCATTATATATAGTATCCCTGTACCAACTAGAACTACGTATATGTATTTATACCAGTAATTATCAATATTATATAGTATCCCTGTACCAACCAGAACTACAGATATGTATTAATACCAGTAATTCTCAATATTATAGTATCCCTGTGCCAACCAGAACTACAGTATATGTATTAATACCAGTAATTCTCAATATTATTTAGTATCCCCGTACCAATGGACTACAGTCTATGTATTTAAAACCAGTAATTCTCAATTTTATATAGTATCCCTGTGTAACCAACCAGAACTACAGTATATGTATTAATAAGTAATTCTCAATATTATATAGTATCCCGTACAACCAGAACTACAGTATACGTATTAATACCAGTAATTCTTAATATTATATACATCCCGTACCACCAGAACACAGTATATGTATAAACCAGTAATTATCAATATTATAGTATCCCTGTACCAACCAGAACTACAGTCTATGATTAATACCAGGGCCGGATTTCCACAAGGCACCCGAGGCAAGTGCCTGGGGCCCGGATGCCAGGGGGGGCCCGTCAGGAGCCATCCAGGGGCCCATCAATAACAATTTGGGCAATATTGGGATGACTGAGACTGAGAAATTAATCACCGTAATCTCGCTCTGTATTACTGTGTCGGCCTCTGCTGATCCGGACAGGGGGGCCTGGCCCGACATCCAATGAGGATGAAGAAAATATTGCCCCAATCATTGGTGGTTCAGTTCAGTGTTCAGTTCCTTGGGCGGACGTTGCGGCGCGCAGCGTTGCCGTGCGCCTGCACGCTTGTAAGTGACACTGACTGCTGCTTGGTCACAGGTACGTGAAGGAGTGCGCGTAAAAGTTCCCAAACTACTTCCTAAGAAGACCAAGTAAGTTGCTTGCTAGCCTAGACGGTACCGTAGACCAGACGAATAGTGGCACAGTGCACATTTTTCTCATGACTCCATCAAATAATTAATATTATTCAAATCTGCAATGCAAACAAATTGATGCCCGGTTATGGGGGGTGGGGTGGGGGCTCAGGTCATGTGGCCAGAGTTAGATTAGATAGATAGATAGATAGATAGATAGTAGATAGATAGATAGATAGATAGATAGATAGATAGATAGATAGATAGATAGCAGAGTGAGTTAGATAGATAGATAGATAGAGTTAGATAGAGAATAGATAGCAGGTTAGTTAGATAGATAGATAGATAGAGTTAGATAGATAGATAGATGCAGAGTAGATAGATAAATAGCAGTAGATAGATGATGATAGATAGCTGAGTTAGATAGATAGCGAGATAGATAGATAGATAGAAGATAGATAGCAGAGTTAGATAGATAGCAGAGTTAGATAGATAGATAGATAGATAGATAGATAGATAGCAGAGTTAGATAGAGATAGATAGATAGCAGAGTTAGTAGATAGTAGATAGATAGAGTTAGATAGATAGAGAGATAGATTGCAGAGTTAGATAGATAAATAGCAGAGATAGATAGATGATAGATAGATAGATGATAGATAGATAGCTGAGTTAGATAGATAGCTGAGATAGATAGATAGATAGAATATAGATAGCAGAGTTAGATAGATAGCAGAGTTAGATAGATAGATAGATAGATTGCAGAGTTAGATAGAATAGTAGATAGCAGAGTTAGTAGATAGATAGATAGATAGATAGATAGTAGATAGATAGATAGATAGATAGTATAGATAGATAGATAGAAGATAGATAGATAGAGGTTAGATAGAGTAGATAGATAGATAGCAGAGTTAGTTAGATAGATAGATAGATAGATAGATAGATAGAGTTAGATAGAGTTAGATAGATAGAGAGATAGATTGCGAGTTAGATAGATAAATAGCAGAGATAGATAGATGAAGATAGATAGATGATAGTAGATAGCAGAGTAGAGAGTAGATAGATAGCTGAAGATGATAGATAGAAGATAGATAGCGAGTAGATAGATAGATAGATAGATAGATAGATAGATAGATAGATAGATAGATAGATAGATAGATAGATAGAGATAGATAGATAGCAGAGTTAGATAGATAGCAGAGTTAGATAGATAGCAGAGTTAGATAGATAGCAGAGTTAGATAGATAGCAGAGTTAGATGAAGATGATAGATAGCAGAGTTAGATAGATAGATAGCAGATTAGATGATAGATAGCAGTGTAGATAGATAGATAGATAGATAGATAGATAGATAGATAGATAGATAGATAGAAGATAGCAGAGTTAGATAGAAGCAGAGTTAGATAGATAGATAGAAGATAGCAGAGTTAGATAGAGATAGATAGATAGCAGAGTTGTTAGATAGATAGATAGATAGATAGAGTTAGTAGAGATAGATAGATAGCAGAGTTAGTAGATAGATAGATAGATAGAGTTAGTAGATATAGATAGATAGATAGCAAGTTAGTTATGATATGTAGATAGATAGAAGATAGTATAGATAGATAGAAGATAGATAGATAGATAGATAGATAGATAGATAGATAGATAGATAATAGATAGATAGATAGATAGCAAGTTAGTTAGAAGGATAGATAGATAGAGTTAGATAGAGATAGATAGATAGCAGAGTTAGTTAGATGATTAGATAGATAGATAGATAGAGTTAGATAGAGATAGATAGATAGCAGAGTTAGTTAGATAGAAGATAGATAGAGTTAGTTAGATAGATAGATAGATGCAGAGTTAGATAGAAAATGCAAGATAGATAGTGATAGATAGATAGCTGAGTAGATAGATATGAGATGAGATAGATAGAAGAATAGATAGCAGAGTAGTAGATAGCAGAGTTAGATAGATAGATAGATAGAGAGATAGATAGATAGATAGATAGATAGATAGATAGATAGATAGATAGATAGATAGCAGAGTTAGATAGAGATAGATAGATAGCAGAGTTAGTTGATAGATAGATAGATAGATAGAGTTATAGATAGAGAGATAGATTGCAGAGTTAGATAGATAATAGCAGAGATAGATAGATGATAGATAGATAGATGATAGATAGATAGTGGAGTAGATAGATAGCTGAGATAGATAGATATATAGATAGATAGATAGTATAGATAGGATAGATAGATAGATAGATAGATAGATAGATAGATAGAAGAAGATAGATAGCCAGAGTTAGTAGAGTAGCAGAGTTAGATAGATAGATAGATAGATGACAGAGTTAGATAGAGATAGATAGATAGCAGGAGTTAGTAGTAGATAGATAGATAGAGAGATAGAGTTAGATAGAGATAGATAGATAGCAGAGTTAGTTAGATAGATAGATAGAGTTCGAAGAGTTAGATAGATAGAGAGATAGATTGCAGAGTTAGATAGATAATAGCAGAGATAGATAGATGATAGATAGATAGATGATAGATAGATAGCAGAGTTAGCTAGATAGCGAGATAGATAGATAGATAGAAGATAGATAGCAGAGTTAGATAGATAGATAGATAGATAGATAGATAGATAGCAGAGTTAGAAGATAGCAGAGTTGATAGATGCAGAGTTAGATAGATAGCAGAGTGATAGATAGATAAATAGATAGCAGAGTTAGATAGATAGATGCAGAGTTAGATAGATAGTAGATGCAGTGATAGATAGATAGATAGATAGATAGATAGCAGAGTAGATAGATAGATTAGATAGAGAGTTAGATAGATAGATAGTGCAGTTAGATAGCTAGATAGATAGATAGCAGGTTAGAGATAGTGAGAGATAGATAGATAGATAGCAGAGTTAGATAGATGCAGAGTTAGATAGATAGATAGCAGAGTTAGAGAGATAGCAGAGATAGAAAGATTAGATAGCAGAGTTAGATATATAGATAGATAGATAGCAGAGTTAGATAGATAGGAGCAGAGTTAGATAGATAGAGGACACGGAGAGATAGACATAGTTAATAGATAAACAAGAGGCAGATATATAGATAGAGATAGATATACAGAGAGAGAGCGAGAGACAGATAGAGATAGATAGGGGCAGAAGTTCATGTAGAATGTACAAGAATGTCTCCCTGGCCCAAGGTGTGGGCAAGCGTCTGACTACAACTGAAACAGCAGTAAGTTAAAATGACCAAATTGCTACCAGTATATAATGAATTTCATCAAGTTATTTATGTTGTCAAATGATTTAATATATTACAAAATACTTGCAATCTGGCGTTTTACATACTTTAACAATAACATGACCGTTACAATAGTAATATTTGTTTAATGGAACGGGGGGGGGGGGCAAAAATCTGACTTGTGCCTTGGGCCCCATTTGGTCTTAACGGCTCTGATTAATACCAGTAATTTTCAATATATATGTAGTCCCTGTACCAAAACAGAACTACAGTTATATTAATACCAGTAATTCTTAATATTAATAGTATCCCGTACCAACCAGAACTAAGTATATGTACTAATACCAGTAATTCTCAATATTATATAGTATCCATGTACAACCAGAACTAAAGTATATGTATTAATACCAGTAATTCTCAATATTATATAGTATCCTGTACCAACCAGAACTACAGTATATGATTAATACCAGTAATTCTCAATTATATAGTATCCCTGTACCAACCAGAACAACAGTATATGTATAAATACCAGTAATTTTCAATTTTTTTTAGTTTTAGAACTTTTCCAGGTCATTTTAAAGCTATTTAATGAACTTGCATTACCACATCTGCTGGAAGACAGGTCCACAGTTTCAACGTTCTCATGGTAAGAAAACCTTTCCTAACCTGAAGATGAACTTCTTTTCTTCCACCTTAAAGGATTGTCCATGAGTCCTCTGATATGAACTATTCTTGAACAATGCATCGGTGATTTTACTGTATGGCCCATTAATATATTTGTATAAGGTTATCATATCCCATGCAAACGTTGCTTCTCCAATGTTAACAGTCCTAACTTGTGTAATCTGCTGCATAGTCAGGCCCGTCATTCCCTTATTTAGTTTCCCTTCTCTGAACGCTTCCATTTCCAAGATGTCCCTTTTGTATATATTTTATACATATTTAGTGGACACCAAACAGCGAGACCATATTAATTGCCCCCTCACCCACTATACCACTTTTAGGGGCCCCAGTGATACAGAATTCAGTGGCCCCTGAAAGTGAGACCAGTCAGATGCCCCCTGTAATTCCCTCTTTAATGTCCACCCCTCCACCCACTGATATCAATTTTGTGGCTCCAGTGGCACAGAATCCCTAACATTCCATTTGCCATTTAATTTGAGGTTATTGACTCCCCAGCAATAATTATTCATAATGTAAAAACCGGAACATCACCGGAACCAGCCAACCGGTTAATTTTGCGTTCCGGTTCCGCACTGATTTTAAAGGTACAAGTCGGAATTGCAGTAACTAGTCCTCCCACGCGGCAGGGGAGCAGTAGAAGGCCTGCAGTTCCGTTAGGTTCCGTTTTTCATTTATACTCAGGATTCATTTACCAAAAGTCATCCTGGAGGCGTGGTCACTTTATGGTGTTCGCCCTGCACTTCCGTTAGTCTCTCACCCGTAGGATATGGCCTACTGTGTGTGGCTGTCGGTTGCATTTGTTCTCTTTGCAGGCTCCGCTCTTCCCTGGGAGATCCCAGCCCTGCACTGCGCTCTGTACGGCTTCTGTGAATGCGGTTCAGACCCGACGTAGCCGGTCAGTGACAGCCCCCCCGTCTATTTCCTCATGGTACAGTGCAGAGTTGTCTTATCCTTCCCCCCTCTCCGCTCGGACGATCCACTATCACTGGGGGGTTCTCATCCTCTGTAAGGATCAGTATATCATTTAACAGTAATAACCTACCCCTGTAGTGGATTTCTAGGGAGGAACAGTAAGATTATGCCTTATAATTTACAGTTCCAGGAGGAGAAGGAAACCAGAAGCCACAAGCAGTAGGTTATAATAAATAATGCACCTGAACTGTAAATTATAAGGATATAACCTACCCCTGTAGTGGATTTAAATGGGAGGAACTGTAAGTTATAGCCTAATAATCTTGCAGTTCCAGGAGAGAAAACAGAAGCCACAAAGGGGTGGTTATAAAAAATAATGCACCCCGACTGTAAATTAAAGGGATATTCGAAGTCACCTCGGCCTGTGGCTTCGTACTTTTATATGGTCATGGAACTCCACAGTGACTTCTAATATCCTTATAATTTACAGTGGGGGGCATTATCCACTATATCACCTTCCATTGAGGTACAATCCATATCCGAGTTGGGTGGAGGTTTTGAGGATTGGCTGTGGTCAGCTGGATTGATACCAGCTCAATTGCTATAGAAAAATTCTATATGTGAAATAGTTTTGTGTTCAGTTATAATGTCTCCTTAAAGGGGAAATCCAGTGAAAAAAAACTATTATTTTTTAGAGAACTAGTTGTATTATGCTTACATTTTCAATCCATTTATGGGCTTCTGAGCTAAATTTGTAAAAAAGGTGCAACCAATCTGTGAGGTGGCAGTGGCTCAGACATCCCACCCTGCCAAATGGGCTTCGGGGGGGGTGGGGGGCAGGCCATTGTTATGTATAAAACATCATCAATGAGTGGGGTGGAGGTGATGTTAGGGGTGTGGCGGTGGGCGTGATGTGTAATGTCACAAATAGGTGGAGTTAGGGGCATGTCAGATGAAAAGTGAGCATTCCTGAAGGTTGAGACTCCGGTAAGTGTGGGTCTGGGAGTTTGGGTGGTCTACAAGAAGTGCGGGAGACCACCCCAAAATCAGGGAGACTCTGCAGGCTTCCGGGTTGTTGGCCGTGGCTAAACACTTAGTAAATTCAAACTTTACCGAGGATGGGGGCACAGGTAGATAGATAAATAGATATCCATGATAGATATGCTAATAGAAAGCAAATAACGGGGAAGCAGGTGGATACCAAAGGAATAGGGTTTTCAGATTTTGAAATACAAAATAGAGGACAAACGCAAGGTGAGTGTGCTCAGTTTTTCTAAGCCAAACCCACTTTTGAGGTAACGCCCATTGGGTAATGAACTGAGGGCTTACTAAATGGCTGTAATGAAAGAGGGCTGACTAATTTACTGGATGGCTAACTAAATGGCTATAATGAACTTGAGGGCGGACTACACTAACTAATGAACTGAAGGCTGACTACAACTAATGAACTGGAAGGCTGACTACACTAACTAATGAACTGGAAGGCTGACTACACTAACTAATGAACTGGAAGGCTGACTACACTAACTAATGAACTGGAAGGCTGACTACACTAACTAATGAACTGGAAGGCTGACTACACTAACTAATGAACTGGAAGGCTGACTACACTAACTAATGAACTGGAAGGCTGACTACACTAACTAATGAACTGGAAGGCTGACTACACACTAGAACTGGAGGTACTACACTGACAGAACTGGAAGGGACTACCGGACTAATGAACTGGAAGGTGACTACACTGACTAATGAACTGGAAGGCGACTACACTGACTAATGAACTGGAGGGCTGACTAACACACTGGCTGGTGAACTGGAGGGCTGACTTTTTACACGGCTGGTGAAGGAGGGCTGCCTTTTACATTGGCTGGAGAACTGGAAGGCTGACTACACTGACTAATGAACTGAAGGCTGACTACACTGACTAATGAACTGGAAGGCTGACTACACTAACTAATGAACTGGAAGGCTGACTACACTAACTAATGAACTGGAAGGCTGACTACACTGACTAATGAACTGGAAGGCTGACTACACTGACTAATGAACTGGAAGGCTGACTACACTGACTAATGACTGGAAGGCTGACTACACTGTATGAATGGAAGGCTGCACTGACTATGAACTGAAGGCGACTACACACTGGCTGGTGAACTGGAGGGCTGCCTTTTACACTGGCTGGTGAACTGGAGGGCTGCCTTTTTACACTGGCGGGAGGGCGCCTTTATGGTTAAGATGCCCAGCTCAAACAGACTGGTACATAAAAACATGCCCAGCTCACATAGACTTGTAAATAAGGTGTTCCTTGCACTGCCCACACAGACACAGAGACTCACACATACACTTCCTTTCTCTGACCCTACACACACACACACACATGCACTCTCACACATATTCACACGTTCACACACAAAATATACAATATCCCACATACATACTGTATACTCTCACACAAACATAAATAACACCACTTTCACACAAACTGCGTCGCCAACCAGTATATTATATTGTGCTGGCGAACAGTGCTACTAACAACGTGCCTCTCGGGTCCTTCCAGTCATTCTTGCAACTCTGTAGGGGACCTGGGAGGAATATCGACGTGGTGCAATATACACAACCGCTGCTGCGGATTATAATGAGATTTTGTCTGGTCCCACTACAGCTTAGGGCCCTTGGTGCCCATCGGAAAATAAACTCATTATAATCCACCACTGCCTACCATCATTCAATATATGCTCGCATACACATGTCAGATCAACAACACATACTCTCACTATTATCCACACACTTTCAGACGGTATACTGCTCTGCAATAACTCAGTCAATGATGTCAAACTTTGGCACTCCAGATGTTTGGAAACTAAAACTCCCAGCATGCCTTCTTAGCAGAATGCAACTAAGGCATGATGGGAGTTGTGGTTCCTAAACATCTGGAGTGCCGAGGTTAGAATTGTGGTCTTGGTGATAGCCAAGCTGGTTAGTATATATATTGCTGGTGAAAAACAGGCTGCAATTCATTTATTTTCCAAAAAGTGGTGATCAGTAGTCTGCCATATCAGACTACTAACTAACAACTAACTAAAACACCTACAGTAAAAGTCGCTATTAAGGGGCTGTACTTCTGCTTCTCTGCTCCCCTCTCTCCCTTCCATGACTGTAACTCGTTCTGGCAGCCAATCAATGAGTTCCGCCTCCTCTGAAATGCTACTCCAACAGTGATGGTTGGATTGGTCCTGTCTGCTTTGGCTGCTGCTACTGACTGGCAGGAAATGTACCAATCAGGAAAACGCTGGTGAAACATAAAAAATCTAGACATTTGGGTTTGATACAGAAATTCATGCCTCTCCTGGATTCAGTCTTCAAAAAACGAGGACGAATATAGGAAAAACATGACGTTGGTATCCTAAAAAGAAACCATTAAATAACTGGGAAAGAGACACTGGTGGGTAATGGGGAAAGGAAAGAAGAGATTTGTAATAGAAATGGCCCACACACAGATAATTATAATAAAAGTGCCCACACAGAGAATGATAAAAGTAAGGAGCCCCTGATATCATGGGACTCCCTTTCCGCTGCAGCTCTGCAGGGGAACGGGCCCCTTATAGGGATTAATTACCAGTGATCCCCACATTAGTTTAGGGCGAGAGAGCAAGGGGGGCACTTGAATAGTGTCCTCAATTTTCCACCACACGTTTATGTATTTTTTTAATTATTCCCCCTCCACCTTTCTCTTTAATCCAGAGGCGCTGCCTGAGACAAATGTCTCCCTCTGCCTCTGAGAAATGTGGCCTTGCTTCTTGGTCACTAGTGAGTTGTAATTTCAGGATCTGCAATGGTTTTTCTGTATCCCAGGATGCTTTTTTAAAAAAAATTTTTTAATATTCATAGCAATAATTGTTACATCATTGGCTGTGGATGCTTCAGACATTCTTAGATATTTACTGAGGTACTGTGTCAAGGGCATCGTCAGCATTTATTTATCCCAGAGAAATCTCTGGATGGGCAGATTAAGCATAAGGCTTTCACCGGATTATTTGTTTTGATTTGCAATGTTGCATTTATCTTTGTTTGTTCTGTTTATTAATCTAATCCTGTGTGTTTTTATTCATACAGCTATGGAATGTGATCTCGCTCGCAATGTGTTTGGGCAAACTTAGCTCATAAAACTTCTGGTAAAGGCTATGAAAGAATTTCTGGACAACCGATGTCCAGCAAGCCACTGGTGTTATCTTTCCATGGATGGAGCGGAACAGAAAACATTTGTAAGCTCCTTGATCATAAAACATCTTTATGAAGAGGAAGCCAAAGCACTTCGTACATCACTTCTCCCTATTTTACACTTTCCTCATACCCAGAACATAAAGCACTACAAGGTCAGCCAGCTCTACTGATTGTTTATTGTGTTTGCCAAATAAATTCAATCCCACCACAGTTATGTTTAGCTGGGCCCATATTTGTGATGCCATAAATAAACAGTGTAGTATCAAAATAAGTATAGTAGTATAGTATTTGGGTTGAATAAAGACTTACGTCCGTCCAGTTTAGCCCATCGGCAATACCCACATTTCCTGTCCAACAGTTGATCCGAGGAAGGCAAAAAAAAACACCAGAATTATGAAGGGGGAAAAATTCCTTCCTGACTCCAAGTGGCAATGGAAATTTCCCTGGATCAACTCTACTTTATGTATCAATACCAGTAACTTGCAACATTCCTGTTTATAGAAACTCATCTTTCTTTTGAAACTGACCAATGAACCTGCCATCACGACTTCCAATGAAAAAGACAGTTCAATAGTTTTACTGTTTTCACAGTGAAAAGAGCTTTTCCAAACTTGAAGAAAAATTTTTTTTCAAGTCTTAAGGATGTCCTTGTGTCCTGACATGTTCTTTTGGTGAAAACATGCCCCAGATAGTTTATTGTATGGCCTGTTAATGTATATAAATACAGATAATATCCCACGCAAGCGCCTTTTCTCTAGTGTCTAATTGTAACTTATCCAATCCGTCGTCATACTCCATCCTTTATTAATGTTGCCCTTCTTGAACGCATTTCCATTTCAATTGTCATTTTTGTACACAGGATTCCAAAATTACACTGATATTCCAAATGAGGCCTTACCTAGATGCTTAGTAAGAGGGAGAATAACATGTATCTCCCTTGAATCCATACCTCTCTTTATACAAGACAATATCTTGCTGTCTGTTAAAAAAAAAATTTAGATAAAAAGGATGTTTTAAAGGAGTGTGCTCTGGAATTTTGGATTAAAGCGTATAAAGGGTGAAATTACAAGCGTGCACCTGCTCTATACCCAAGAGCATGTTGCTGGTCATACTGATTTGCCTTGGGAAATATCTTGCTGGCTCTAGCTGTTGCTGCCTGGCACTGGCTGCTACCTTTAAGTTTTGTTACACCAAAAACTCCAAGACTTTCCAACATACATTCACTTAACACAGAGCCATTTATAGTATAAGCTGCACAGGATTTTTGAGTTCAAAATGCATCCCTTACATTTATCAACATTGAATCTCATCTGCCACTAGCAGAATCTCATCTGCCACTTAGCAGCAAGTCTTATGGACTCTGATCATAGCCCTGAGTCCAGGGTTCAATTCCACACTTTGCTTGAACCTCCTTGCATGTTCTCCATGTGCTTGTGTGATAGTAGGGTTCTCAGATTGTATTGCAATCAATCTGTAATTGTATTGTAATATTCTGGACAGGACCTGGTGTTAAATGGAATGAATTATTTTGATACAGTTCAGCTCCACATAAGATAATAAAATACTATTTACACAATGTAAAATAAACTGTACTTATCTGCAGTTTTTCTACATTGAGGAATGGGTGGTCAAAGCACCCAGCAGACCCTACCTGTATATTTATCTCCAGTAAAGATCCAGCACACTAACACTACAAAATGCCCCAAGATTTATAGGAGACAGAATAGGGTTGACACCCATATTTTAATAAACCGTGTATCTGAAAACTGGAATTTCAACTTATGGATAAATGTTTGTAAGAAAATGTTTTTTTATTGGTTGGATGAAGACTAGTGCTTGCCATACAATTATACATCTTAGATTAATCTAAAAAACACCTGTGGAATTATCTCCAGTAATGAATTTTTCTGGACCATACATTTCTTGCAGTTGACCGAATATCGTTGGAAATTGAAAGGTAAGTTCTAATTATGGCTAACTTTATATTTTTCTCTGGTCTCACATCTTTTAGACATGCTTTTTATCTTCCTCTGTTTATACTGTAATATTACAAAGATAGTTCCAAGTCTACCCTTAAAGATCTAAAGCAACCTTTTAACTGTTTGGTGTCCATCCTCCAGGCTTAAAGAGCTATATCCCCCCAAAAAAAACTTTTGTATTTTAGAAGGGTTTGTAAGGTATTACTAAGAATGATATCAGTGTTGCGTTGCCTAACAAACGTAGCACAAAGCTATCCATTAAGAAATCACAGTTAAAATGAGAACCAATTGTCTTATTGAATTACTAATATGTGGTTTTTGTAGTTCTGTATAATGTCTAAAAAGATATATCTAGGAGGATCTGAGAAGATGGATTCAAGGAATCTCACTGCCTGTGGCCGCTCTGTTTTTGTGTTGAAGAGATGGATAAAATGCATCCGGGAATGATCGACACCATTGCTCTTTTCTTGGCTTTCGTGGGTTGTGATGGTTCTAATTACAGAAAAGCAATATTTATCTTATAAGGTAAAGAGGACTATTTAAAGTGAAATGTCCCTAAAGAAAGCAGGGTTTGAAAATCCTTAAAAGTTACTTTTGCAAGCTTATGGGATATGGTTGTTTCCATTTTAAAGTGTATCTCCACCCCCCAAAAGCAAATATTGGAAGAGAGGTAGGACCCCCCACATACCTAGACCTTAAAACCCCAAAATAGTAGTCTCCTAACAGCCTTGTTTCCAGCCCCTTCTGCTGATTCCTTGCAACTAAATGCAGGTAGGGGTCATTTAACACTTCACAGCGGGGCAAATTTAGTTGGGGGGTGGACACGCTCTTTAGCTCTGAGTAGGTTCTTGCAATTTAACACAACGCATGGATACTGTAGCAATTAGATGGCCACCTTGCCAGATGAATTATCCATTACAGACTGTGATATTCACACTGTAAATGTTCTGTGTTTCCACCATATATGGCCAAATTAGATGATATTTTGCAGGCCCGTGAGATGCGGTGACAGTGCCATTATAGAAGGTCCTATATTTGTCGGGGCCAGAATACTGGAATAAGGTCCCAGCCAACTTAGAAGCTCGCCAGCTACTGCGGCAAGTGGACCGGAGGTGTGAACAACAGCAAGTGCTACAAAAGCTGCCTGGCCGTGCGGGAATTGTACGTACATCAGCTAAACAGCCACCTCACTTCCAAGTAGGCATGAGATAGTAGTATGCCTATGCGGGTGGGCACCCAGTTCTCGATGGAAGGGGCTATGTGATCATTGAGCCCTATGCTGACATAATGGCGGGGAGAGGAATGGCTAGTTGCCCGATCTGTGGGGAAGGTACGGGATGGCTGGGTGCCAGTGAGGATAATGAACCTAGGCCCCTCACAGTGACTATGCCCACTAATACTATTGTAGCGGAAGTGTTTGCTATCACAATCCGATGATGTGTTGGATGCCTCTGAAGGAAGATACTGCCCGCACAGCCCCACAGAAAATAATTGTCTTCCAGATAAGTCCCAGCAACAGTCAATTCTTCAGCAACTAAATGTGGGCCATTGGGGTTGACAGATTCACAGCGGCAGGCCCTGAGTGTGGTGCTGCTGCGGCACTGGAGGGTATATGCCTGTGATGATGAGGACTATGGATTTACTGAAGCTATTGACACCCCAATTGAGACAGGAATTTCCCCTCCCATCCGAGAAAGGTACAGGAACACATCCCCCAGCATTTATACAAGAAGTAAGGAGCTTATTGCGCAAGATGTTGATGGGGGAGTAATCAAGGAAAGTCAAAGTCCCTGGGCAGCTCCCATTGCCTGGTCCGAAAGAAGGATGGTTCTCTCAGGTTCTGTGTAGACTACCGGCGGTTAAATTCCTGCACCAGCCGGGATGCATACCCGCTGCCACGAATTGAGGAATCATTGGCCACCTTGAAACAGGCTGCTTATTTCTCCTCATTGGACCTGGCCAGGGTTATTGGCAAGTGGCTGTGCGACCAGAAGACCGGGCCAAACTGCTTTTATCACTCCCATGGGCCTATATGAATTCAACAGAATGCCATTTGGCTTGACAAATGCCCCCAGCACTTTCCAAAGGCTAATGGAACGATGCCTGGGGGACATGAACTATGACAAAGTACTAATATATCTCGATGATGTGGTAATCTTCTCCAGAACATTCGAGGAACATATCTACACTTGGACACTGTGCTAGCCGTTTAGAGTCATTTGGCTTGAAATTAAAGCCTGCTAAGTGTCGATTGGCCCGAAGCAGCCACCTACTTGGGACATTTATTACAAGGAAGGGGTGGCTCCTGACCCCGTAAAGTGCAGGCCGTACAAAGTTGGCCTCCTCCCCACTAATGTGGGGCAAATGAGATCCTTTCTGGGCCTGGCTGGATACTATCGGCGCTATGTCAAGAACTTGCCTGCTTGGCAGCCCCTTGACTAAGCTACTAGAAGGGCATATGAAGGGGAAAGGAAATAGATGCCAGGTGACCCAGTGGACTTGGGGATATGAACAACAGAGAGCCTTTGAGCAGTTAAAAACCTGCTTATCCTCCACTCCGGTACTGGCATATGCGGATTATAACCGCCATTCTGCTTGTATACAGATGCCAGCTTGCAGGGCATAGGGGCGGTACTAGCCCAGGTCCAAGAGGGGAAGGAAGAGTGATAGCATATGCCAGCCGAAGCCTGCGACCTACTGAGAGAAATCCAACAAATTATAGTTCGTTCAAGTTGGAGCTACTGGCTATTGTTTGGGGTGTCACTGAAAAGTTTGCTGAATATTTGGTGGGGCATCATGTGGACATTTACACAGACAATAACCCATTGGCTACTGGGCTCTGCACGATTAGGGGCCTTGGAGCAGCGTTGGGTGGCCCGGCAGCCCAGTTTGACTATGTAATTCACTATAAGCCTGGGAAGTGCCACACAAAATGCAGATGCCCTGTCTCGTAACCCCACAGATGTGCCGATTGGGCAGCAGGATGAGGAAAGAGAAAGGGTTGAGATTCCCCCTGAAGAGTAGGCTAGGGGCAGACAGGAGGCCTCTATGCACAAATAGCGGGGTGGAAGGCCCTATGCAGAGATCTACACAGTGGACCAGTGGAAAGAGGCCCAAAAGAGGATCTGCTTCCAGCAATACTCAATTGGGTGAGAAAGCAGCAACGCCCCCCTGGTGGGTGAGGGTCCGGATGGTTCCAGTGGCTAGTAGAACATTGTTGCGGCATTGGGACAGGCTGCAAGAACGCCATGGGCTACATAACGCCAAAGTGAAGGGAGAAGGAGCGAGGAAGGTCTGGCAGTTGGTGGTCCCTGCCGCTCAACTGCGGGAAGTGTGCCGCATTATGCATGAAACTGGGGGCCACTTCATGGCAGAAAAGACTGAACAGCTAGTCCGCGTTACTTCTTTGCTCCAGGACTAGGTACAGTAGTCAAGGAAGTGTGCCAGCAGTGCCCAAAATGTGCTATTTATAAGACTCCTCCAGTAACACCACTCCCCGTCAGATCTGCACTGGGGAACCTTTTGAGCTGTAGCCATGGACTTTATAACGATAGCGGGGGCACCAGGAGGGTACCGGTATGCCTGGTATTTATTGACCATTTCTCTAAGTTTGCCATGGTAGTGCCCACAAAGGATCAAACAGCCCAGACTACAGCTAAACTGATGTGGACTCATGTTATAAGGCCATATGGTTGCCCTCAGCGATTCTTGGCAGATCAGGGTCCAAATTTTGAATCACAGTGGTCACTGAACTCGCAGATTTCAAGGGGTGCGTAAGTCACGCACGACTCCCTATCACCCACAGGGAAATGGAGTTTGTGAACGATTTAATCGAACATTGCTAAATCTGTTGAGAACCCTGGGGGTGGAGTACCATGATAGATGGCCAGAGGTTCTGCCAGATGTGGTGTGGGCTTACAACAACACAGTACATGCATCACAGGGTATACCCCTTTTTCTTGTTGTTCGGTAGACAGGTAGACGCCGCTAGACCTAATAATGCCGGCAGCTGAAGACTCCATGAAACGCAGTCCAGAACAGTGGATTCAGGTGCTGGCTAGGCGGTTGAGGGAGGCACGGAACTTAGTACTAAAGGAGACCCGCAAAGAGGTGCCAAAGGTGGAACCAGCACCCTTAAAGCCAGGAGATCGAGTGTTGATGCGGAACACAAAAGCAACACGAGGTCTAAGCTGTGCCCCAGGTGGGACTGATCCTTAATAGTGGTATCTCAGCCGCGACAGAATTTTCCGGTCTTATGGTAGAACCTGAGCGAGACAGAGGAAAGGGTAAACGGGTACATAGAGATCTGCTCAAACTTGTGTATTTCACTACCCGAGAAGAGTATTAGCTGAGCCTGGAGGGGAATCCAAGGAAGTCCCCACCTCGGCACCAGCAGGGCCACCACTGATCTGGCAGGCATTACCAACTGATAATCAGTTGGGGCTATCTACAGCAGCAAACATCCTGAAAGTTCCAGGATTGAGGAGGTTGCTGACTCTGCAAATACTTTTGAGGAAAGGTTCCCTGAAATGGAGGATGAGGCCTCAGGGAGACCGTTCAGGGGAGGAGGAAACAGAGGGGTATGTCTTCCAGGAGGGGGATGCCCGGACAGAGTTGAAGGAGCTGAAGACCAGTCTAATGGACAGCAGGAGGGGCTATCCGGTGCGGTCCACCCGCAATCAGCTGCCTGTCAGATAATGGATTACAAACTGTGCTGAGACATACAAGAAAAAAAATGTAAATATGTTGTGCTTCCACAGCGAGCCATTGTACCAGAGTGGGCCGGTTGGCCACTCAGAAGTGGATGTCGATTAGCACTGTGATATGATATGTTTACCATGTCAAATGGGTTGTTCATAGTCATTTAAGTTATAGTATTAGGATGTTAACCTGATATTATTTTGCAGCAGCCATTGTACCATAGCAGGTTTCAGGAGAAACCGCTGAAGATTGTGTTAACTAAGTTAAAGTGTTATTTGATATGACAAGGAATGCGTTAGATAGACTAGAGTGATTATCAGACACGAGGACGTGTTGATTTTCGAAAGGGAGAAGTGTAAGGAGACAATATATTAATATATGATGTTACTAAGTTTGGCCACTAGGTGTCAGTGAGCACTAAATTAGACTATGTAATTATAATGTTAAAGTATGAGATTGTTTTGTAGGGAAAGAAGAGGAGGAGGACAGGAACAGGAAGAGGAGTGGGTTTGGTGTTCAGGCAGTGATAGGCAAGGGACAGTAGTCATGTCAGGGAAAGGTAACAATATTAAAAAAGAAAAACTCTGTGCTGTTGCTGTCTGACAAGAACTATAGTCACTGCAATAAAGTTTAATTGATTAAGAAAAGTCTTCATACCTCGTTGCTCAAGGTTACATACTTCTCCTATATTAATAGGGCCTAACACAGCAATACTTTTCCTTTATAAATAGGGCCCCTAACGCACCAATACTTCTCCTATATTAATAGGGCCCCTAACACAGCAATACTTCTCCTTTATAAATAGGGCCCCTAACATAGCAATACTACTCCTTTAGAAATAGGGCCCCTAACACAGCAATACTGCTCCTTTATACATAAGGCCCCTAACATAGCAAAACTCTCCTTTAACATAGGGCCCCTAACGCAGCAATACCACTTCTTTATACATAAGGCCCCTAATGTAGTAATACTCCTCCTATATTATTAGGGCCCCTAACGCACCAATACTTCTCCTATATTAATAGGCCCCCTAATGCAGCAATACTACTCCTTTAGTAATAGGACCCCTAATGCACCAATACGTCTATCTGAATAGGCCCCCTAATACAGCCATCTACTCCTTTATACATAAGGCCCCTAACACACCAATACTTCTCCTAATTAATAGGGCCCCTAAAGCAGCAATACTACTCCTTTATAAATAGGGCCCCTAACACAGCAATACTACTCCTTTATACATAAGGCCCCTAACACACCAATACTTCTCCTATATTAATAGGGCCCCTAACACAGCAATACTACTCCTTTATAAATAGGGCCCCTAACACAGCAATACTACCCTTTATACAAGGACCCCTAACGCACCAATACTTCTCCTATATTAATAGGGCCCCTAACACAGCAATACTACTCCCTTATACATAAGACCCCTATGCACCAATACTTCTCCATAATTAATAGGGCCCCTAACACAGCAATACTACTCCTTTATACATAAGGCCCCTAATGCACCAATACTCTATATTAATAGGGCCCTAACACAGCAATACTACTCCTTTATACATAAGACCCCTAATGCACCAATACTTCTATATTAATAGGGCCCCTAACACAGCAATACTACTCCTTTATACATAAGACCCCTAATGCACCAATACTTCTCCTATATTAATAGGCCCCTACACACAGCAATACTACTCCTTTATACATAAGGCCCCTAATGCACCAATACTTCTATATAATAGGGCCCCTAACACAGCAATACTAATCCTTTATACATAAGACCCCTAATGCACCAATACTTCTCCTATATTAATAGGGCCCCTAACACAGCAATACTACTCCTTTATACATAAGGCCCCTAATGCACCAATACTTCTATATTAATAGGGCCCCTAACAGCAATACTACTCCTTTATAAATAGGGCCCCTAGCACAGCAATACTGCTCCTATATTAATAGGGCCCCTAAACACAGCAATACTTTCCTTTATAAATAGGGCCCCTAACACAGCAATACTTCTCTATATTAATAGGGCCCCTAACACAGCAATACTTTTCCTTTATAAATAGGGCCCTAACGCACCAATACTTTCCTATATTAATAGGGCCCTAACACAGCAATACTTCTCCTTATAAATATGTGCCCTAACGCACCAATAATCTCCTATATTATAGGGCCCTAACACAGCAATACTTCTCCTTTATAAATAGGGCCCCTAACACAGCAATACTTCTCCTATATTAATAGGGCCCCTAACACAGCAATACTTCTCCTTTATAAATAGGGCCCCTAACACAGCAATACTACTCCTATATTAATAGGGCCCCTAACACAGCAATGCTACTCCTTTATACATAAGGCCCCTAATGCACCAATACTTCTATATTAATAGGGCCCCTAACACAGCAATACTACTCCTTTATACATAAGACCCCTAATGCACCAATACTTCTCCTATATTAATAGGGCCCCTAACACAGCAATATACTCCTTTATACATAAGGCCCCTAATGCACCAATACTTCTATATTAATAGGGCCCCTAACAGCAATACTACTCCTTTATAAATAGGGCCCCTAGCACAGCAATACTGCTCCTATTATAATAGGGCCCCTAACACAGCAATACTTCTCCTTTATAAATAGGGCCCCTAAACAGCAATATTCTCCTATATTAATAGGGCCTAACACAGCAATACTTTCCTTTATAAAAGGGCCCCTAACGCACCAATACTTTCCTTATTAATAGGGCCCCTAACACAGCAATATTCTCCTTATAAATAGTGCCCCAACGCACCAATACTTCTCCTATATAATAGGGCCCCTAACACAGCAATACTTCTCCTTTATAATAGGGCCCCTAACACAGCAATACTACTCCTATATTAATAGGGCCCCTAACAAAGCAATGCTACTCCTTTATACATAAGGCCCCAAACGTAGCAATAGTACCCCTATTAAATCACAGCAAACGTTAATACAACATCCATTAATTTACAGCAATACCAAGATAATAACCATTTACAACCTGTACAGATCAATAGCAGACAAAAATCAGTTAGAACTGTCCCACCGTACAAAATAACTCCTCATAACTGATCTGATCTTATACTTATGCTGTTGTCAGGAATAAGCCACTGGTGATTGGTAAAATTTCAATGTCCCGCCTACCTGTCATCCAATCACTGCTCTTCTATAGCACTGACCTGGAATTCCTTACATTGTATCAATCAACTCTAGGGAACTACATTGCCTCTTGCAATAAGGTAATTAATAAAATTGCTCTCTCCAAGACCCATGCAAATAACCCTCAAGGTGAGGACCAGTTTCCAAAACCATCTCATAGTGCTGGTCAAGCCAGCCTGGGAAAAGTCCAGACATGACAACTATTATAGTGCTGATGTATTTTGACCTGTCGGTGGCGGCGAATGGTCCACCAGAGTGAAAAATCTGGACAAATTTGAACTAAACGAGTTAATATCAGTAAGCGCAACATTTACTTCTTCTGTGCTGGCTGTGCAGGTATCACAAAAGACACATTTAATATAGTGGTTGCAATGCTTTTTATTTTTTTTTTATCAAAATTCGTCTGATTTAGGTGAAATATTGGGCTATATGTACACAGGAATAATGTGATTTCCATGTATAAGATGGCATCCCCCATCCCATTGTCACCATAATTATTTTCTATTTGACCAACATGGTTTCATGCAATTCTTTGCTCACCCAGTATTATCAGCCATTGTGAAGGCCGGTTTGACCGTGTTTGTGCCCTAAGCAGGTCTCATCTGGTGCTCCCTTCCAATACTTTCACCCAACATTCTCATGCATTGGATTAGGAAACCTGAAGCAATTGAAAGGGATAGGGAATAGCCTGTATTCAGCTTTTAGACCCTTTAGGCTTATTACTTTGATTGTAAGCTCTTCTGGGCAGGGACCTTATTCCTAATGTGTGTCCAGGCATGCTGCACTTATATGAATTGATGTTCGATCACCTGCAATTCACCATCATACTGGAACTATATCGGTCACCCACAAAATGAGTGGCGTGTCAAGGCAGTTTAGGGTGGCTGGACTGCCTGTGCCCTAGACATGGAAGAAGAGAGATATGGCATACATGTGGCATCAGATGAATCCTGGATCGATTTGGATCATTTTTATTTATATCTAAAGGGGGAAGGAAAGCATAAATCTACCCCAGGGTAGCACCTTAAATGCTAGGTCCTCACCCCTGGCAATACAGCAGGTAGATTTATACTTACCTACTAAGCTGCAATGACTGCCATTATGTAGTTTCTTCTCCCCGCCCCATAACTCAGGGGATACACAATCTTTGAAGGACAAATTTGTTGGCTGGCAGCCTAGTAGAGGGGGCAGGGCCAGACTTAACCAGAATATAGTGGCTCCTGCAGCTGGAAGGTAAAAATTGAAACTACCGTTGTAGTTTCAGGGGTGAGGACCTAGTGATTTAGTTACACATCCTGGGTGCATCCAGAGCAACAAGCTCGAAATGCATCAAAAAGTAATGGATATGTTCAAGGTACTCAAGTAAAGTTGTGTTCACCAGTTTGATTTGATGACTTGGTGTGTGTTTTCTTTTCAGTGTGTGCATTTCTTGCTTTGATGGAAATTTATGTATAATACTGTGTGGAGCGGGAGTCTGGGGCTGTTGCACCTGGACCACTTATGAAATCGATGAGTTGGTGCATTTCACTCATCTATATACAGTAGTTTAAGTAAGAGTTATATATCCATGTACTCCATACTAACCTTATGGACAAAATTATATAGAGACGGGTCTGGGGCATGGCACCAGACCATGCTCATGTTTAAACTAGTGTTATTTTAAAACATAACGCCACCTGCATTATGGATTTTATATAATTGTATATAATCCCCCTTTTTTGTGTGTGTGCTATATGAATATGTTTTGATGTGTTGCATCCAAAGGAGGGCAAGGTAAGATTAAGCCTTTCTTTCCCATTTTTAGGACTAGGCCACACTGCTGCGATTTTTTTGCATTGCACTTGCGTTTTTTCAAATCATTGGCAACGCACCGAAAACGCGAGTTTTCGGGTGCGATTCGATTTACGTTCTGCATTTGAATTGCAACTGCATGCGTTTTCCAATACTAATGAAAAAAGCATGCGCAAACGCAACGAAATCGCATGCGATTCATGTGTGATTGCGTTGCAGTGTGACCGTAAATCACCCCAATACTAACAATCGAAACCCCCAATTATACCATATCCTGAACTGATCTAAAAGAAAGCAAATAAATATCTGAAGCTAGAGCTTATTTGCTCCAGAAGGGAGCAAAAATGTGGCAGTCGAACAATTAACATTAGTAAGTTAAAGCGCTATAAAGAATCAATATTGAAACATAAAGGATAATGACAGAGGCCTGTCAGCTTAGTGCATGAAACACACTTCCATTGTTTTAAAATGTGGAACATTTGTCCTTTAATTTTTGCTGCCAGTGATGAGCTGGTCTAGCTACTGTATAGTTTCCCTAATGCAGCAATACTACTCCTTTAGTAATAGGACCCCTAATGCACCAATACGTCTATCTGAATAGGCCCCCTAATACAGCAATACTACTCCTTTATACATAAGGCCCCTAACACACCAATACTTCTCCTATATTAATAGGGCCCCTAACACAGCAATACTACTCCTTTATAAATAGGGCCCCTAACACAGCAATACTACTCCTTTATACATAGGACCCCTAACGCACCAATACTTCTCCTATATTAATAGGGCCCCTAACACAGCAATACTACTCCTTTATACATAAGACCCCTAATGCACCAATACTTCTCCTATATTAATAGGGCCCCTAACACAGCAATACTACTCCTTTATACATCACAATCACTGGGTTATGTTACTATACCCCGCAACCATTAGGTTACAATTTACTATACCCCACAATCACTGGGTTATGTTTCTATACCCCGCAATCATAAGGTTACAGTTTACTATACCCCACAATCACTGGGTTATGTTTCTATATTGTCATCATCTACACTGGTGGAAGCAGCATTTAAAACAGTATTCTAGATTAAAGATAAAAGCCTATACACTAGGACTCACCTTATGACACTGCCATCGGAAAAAACACTGGATTGATTATTTGAGATCAACTTTTATGGATTTGGTCATCGAAAGTCAAGGCTATCAAATGTCTTAACATTAGTATGGCTAGCATATATATGCTCAAGATCAGTGGTGCAAGGTGAGACATGCGATTTATACACTACCTCATTAGGAGTATCCATTAACTGCCCCAAGCTGGTTGGGTCCCTGTATGGGCAGCTTAGCTTTGGGGTAAATCATTTTGAGGTTTCCAAATAACTCGGTCTATTCACAGTTTATTTCAACAATCTTCTGTTTTTGATATTAAATTACATAAAAGATTATAGATTATGTTCTCCAACTCTTAACAGACACACAAATACTGCAACAAATAGAAGAGGATTATGGGATCAATTAAGGATACACAATTTACCATTATTAGCTGACCAAATGGAAAGAATAGTGGGCATATGCCTTTAATGTTCCAAATATTACGACTGCCATCTCAATTACAATAACATGTTTACGATGGCCTATATAATACCATTGCGGTAGTCTACTCACATGGCATCCTATGGCCGAACGGTCCTAATTGTCCCACTGCGACAATAAATGTATGTAAAGAATATGCGCCATGATCTCTCTAGTTGTTTTTGGGCCAATCTCAGCAATAAAAATTAGTCCAACCACATTTCTTTTACTTTTGCAAACTTTTCAGTTTTTTTATACAATGATGGTATTAACCAAATACCCAAATGCAATACTAGGATTACAGTATTTCTGAGGTGCTAAACGGTCTAAACAAGTTACCTATAGCAATACTTGATCTTAAGATTTAGTTACATGCTGCCAGATAAACATATTAAGCAACTGTGACACCACAGGACACGACGTGCTGAAATTGCAGCTGTAGTATATTATCATAACCACCCCACATGGTACAGATGATACTACAATCTTGGATATATACTGTAACAATAAGCTTCTTTTTCAAACTAAAATGTATAGTCTGTTCCAATCTGCCTCCAGTGTAACAGCATAACTAATAGCATGTTTAATAAGTTACATGTAGAAGAGAGGAGACAGGCACGATTTGCCAAAAATAAACAGCCAATCCGTCCCATCGTAATAATGGTAGCACAGTTGTGAGCCATAGTCAATCCCTATATTAGGTATATAGCAACTCTGCCTTCTAAAATCAAACTTTAGCAATTAACTGAAATTTGAACTTGATGAGGCAGCATTGACTTTCCAGATATCTCCTCTATCCAGATATCAGTGTCCTGGAAACAATACTGCACACATGCCGCCTATCCATCTTTTAAGTGCATTTGGTTATGTGCTACTTGCCTGTTTCTCGGACAGGCATTGGGAAACCCAAATTGGTTTCCTAGTCCAGACTGATTATTTAATTAAAAATTCTGCCTATAAAACATAGGTGCAGAGCCGACGCAGAGAGCACAGGTAGATAATTATGTTAATCTTTATCTTTCTTTTTTAATATTATATGACATGCTGTACTGCCAATACAAAGGTAAACAAGAATCAGTTACACTTAACAAATGTATATCTGCAATTTTTATTTGAAATACATTTATTTACAAGCTAGACTGTTGTAATTTATCCAAAAAAACGGTGTTCAACAGGACACTACTAAGTTTACACAGCAACGTGAACTATAACGTAAATCATTTTCAGATAAGGGATTTAATTGCCGATATGTACAAATTCTATGTCAGAAAGTCTATGGGCCTCATGCAATAAGAGGGTGCAAAAGTTTGCCCGGTGTTCATAAGCTCATCAACCAAATCAGATGTTATCTAACTGCAGTAACCAGTTAAAGCCAGCATTATTGGTTGCTGTCAATAATAGCAGGTTTGCACCCCTTATTGTATGAGCCTCTACTGCTATTACCGAGGTCAGAATAGGAAGGACTCTTTCCAATCACAATGCACCTTCCTGATCTGTTAGACAGGCCGAAAACGTGATTGAAGAAGGGTCACCAGAGAACCAAGAGATCTAAATCCTCTATACAGAACAAAGGACTGTATCTACAATAACTTATATCTGAATATAGCAAAAAAAAGATGAAAGTGTAAACTAATGCAATAAATACAGATTAACACTAGCTGCCCCTCCCTATCATAACATAGAACAATACTTGTGTTTAACGTAATCAATAGTGTTTGTTGTTGCTTTAGAAATTGTTTTATACTGCAAGAATTGCTGGTTTTGTCTTGGTATTATAGCGTCAAGATCATTTATGTCTAACCAGTTATAAATACGCCTGCATGCTTTGTTTTACAGTCCTATCGTAATATCAATTTCTGCTGTTGGATCACGGAGCAGAAATATTTAAGACCCTTCACTACTCAGCGGCCTTATCCAGAGTATAAAAAAACCCATGCGGCACAAGACAACCCTGCCCGTGTCTGCAGAGATCTGATTAACTGGCAACAGAAAATGGGAGATGGTAAAGTTGTTTTTGCTAGAATGTTATGGCATAGTAACATTTTTTAACATAGATATATGAGGTTGAATAAAGAAATACGTCCATCAAGTCCAAACTTTTCACCTATGTTTGTGATACAACACCTCCCTAACTTTGCTTCTTTGCAGGCACTTACTGGATTGACCCCAATGTGGTTGTTCTCAGACACAAAGAAGAGCACTTGCAATTTTACACAAGGCGGACAAACTTGTCTTAGACCCATCACAACCTCTAAAGTAAGAAGCAAAGTTTACCAGGTTTCCACCCAGTCATCTCTTCCTCGCCTCAGTCCAAGTTAGTAGGGAGTTACAGTAGACTAGACATGAATGTATAAGGGCATTATCATGCACTGTAGTTGAGGCTAGTTATAGCATTTGCGTTGATGTAATGGGAGGAGACAGAGAAAGCAGGAGTAAATGGAGTGTTACGTAAAACCTCATTGGGACATTTCTATTTAGAATATTTATATATAGGGGGCGGACACATTGAGAGCTAAGTCATAAATTACCTCACTGGAATTTTTTTTGCATTCAACAAAGAATTTTTTTTTAGTAATTTAGATGCTATTTATGTTTTTAGCAACAATTGGAATTAAAGTTACAGGGCTAGAACAATTGAATACACAGAATGCTTCAGTGCTTTCAAAGAGGGGGGACAAATGGCAATTATTATGGCTTGGTCCATAGTAAATTCTGAATCTCATAAACCTTCAGTAGTACATTTGCCTTGAGTTAATTGTATCGTACTGCAACTGCAGTCAGAAAATCTATAGATAAATATTATGTATTTAAAACAATGTATAGTGGGAGCAGCAGTGGAATATTTCATCACTCATGTCACTGATTGATTATTATAAGAAATATGTTCCACTGCAGCTTCCATACCATTCTGGCCATCTGCCAATCTAACCCATAACGTTTTAAAAAGTAAAACAGTTTTTTTTAATAGAAACTGATCATGATTTACTTTCTTTTCCCAAGCTCAGGTCAACCAAAATTAATCCTTAACGCAGTGATTAAAGGGCATGTCCACCCCAAAACTATAATCCCCCCAAACTACTGGCCCCACCATTGTAGTGTTGTGTAATCTCACCTCACATCCCAGCTCCATATGGTTCTCCGTAGTCCCCCCCCCAAAGTTCCAAAAACTGACCACAGGAGGCCACAGGTCCATTAGGACACTGCCTGCTACCTGGCCTCCCGGAGATTCCTGCCATGCGTGCTGCAGCCCTTCTCCCCCCTCCCTCCCCCTCCCTCTCGTTCTGCTATCCCTCCCCCCTAGCGTTAATCCCTTCTCTATCCCTTCCACCATGTCCCCCAGCCCCAACCGCATACTTTTTATTTTTAGAAAGCTCCCCAATGTTTTACTTACTCTCTGCTTTCCTACGCGGGAAGTGAGCTGCCCAGCAGCCGCGTCCGTGATTGGCTGCCACTCAGCCATCACAGACGCGGCTGCGGTCCCCGCCTTCTGCTTGCATTCCTCGCAAGACAGAGGGCCGGGAGCGCAGCGAAGGAAAGAGGGAGAGTAATCTAGAGTTTGGGGGGGCTTTCTGAAATTAAAAATTACACGGTTGGGGCTGGGGGACCAGGGGGAACAACATATTAATATTAAATTTTAGGGTGGACATAGCCTTTAAATATATAAACCTAATACATGTACTATAAGGATATTAAGTCACCTTGGAGCTCCATACCTGTGGCCTCGTGCACCTCTGTGATATACACTGTAACGGGTTGCTTGTCCTTAATGTAAAAATATTTCCCAGATTATTATCAATTAGCAAAATGTTCTTTTAATAACCTATTGCACTTGCCCCTATTTCCAGCTGGATTTGAGTGGGCAGAGTGCGCAGATGAACTTCCTCCACCTTCTGAGTCTGAGTCACACAGGTCATACTATTCACTGCCTGAATATTCCAGTGTGGGAAAGTCCAGAATCCTGTGCGGTTCAAGGCATTGGAATGGACAAATATTTGAGTTTGGAGGACTTTTCAGCCAGAAGTCCCTCGAGGATGAATGCAAGGTAACATATCCACTATTGGTTTGGTATGTCTAATTTTAAATTAAATGTTTTGTCCAAAGGGATTCCTCTTAACCTTAATATGTGTTTTGTCGAAATTAAAAGCTACAGAAGAAATGAAAAGGGTTTAGAGAAGGGCAACTAAATTTATATGGGGAACTACAATATGAAGACAGATTAGATTAGTTACAATTATGTACATAGAGAGAAGGCTTAGCACAGATATGATTACTGTGTATAAATACATTAACGGGCCATACAATAAAACTGGGGCATTGTTCACCATAGAACATGTCAGAGGACACGTGACATCCCTTAAGACTGGAGGAAATAAGTTTAGTCTTCAAGTTTGGAAATGGTTTTTTCACTGTGAGAATGGTAAAGCTATGGAACGTCCACTTCCAGTGGACGTTGTTATGGCGGTTCATTGGACAGTTTATTAAAAAATGCTGAGTTTCAGAAATTTCTGATTGCCACTTGGAGTCAGGAATTATTTTTTTGTCCCTTAATTTTTTGCTTTTGCCTTCCCTGGATCAAATGTTAGGCAGGAATGTTGATATGCTGAGTGGGTTGGAATACAGTGCCTTTTATGTAACTAGAAAAACAATTAAATGGCGATACAGCTTGTCCCCACTGTTACACATTTGTAATAAACTATAGTAACATAGTATTAGAGGTTGAATAAAGACATATGTCCATCTAGTCCACAGTTTCACAATTGTCACTGTAAATGAACCTTTCCTAACCTGAAGAGAAATGTCTTCTTTTCTAATCTTAATAAATGTTCGCGAGTTCTCTGAAAGGGCCTATTAGTGAATAGTACACTAGAGAGATTATTGTATGGCCCATTAATATTTGTATAAAGTGATCACTTCCAGTGAAATCTTTGCTTCTCCAATGTAAACAGCCCTAATTTGTCTAATCTGCCTGCATATTCAAGCCCCTACATTCCCCTTTTATTTTAGTTGCCCTTCCCCTCAAGATTTCCCTTTGTATATGAAATTCAAAACAGCACTGCATATTACAAATGACCCTTATGTCTTGTAAAGTGGGGACAACAACTTTTCTCCCTTTATTCCCCTCTTGCTACAGTCTGTTTATCTACTAGACCCCCAAATCTTTTTCCAATAGACAAGGTTTGAAACCCCAAATGCCATCACCTTACATTTATCAACATTGAATCTTCTAATCTATTGATAATCTATCTAGGTCTGCCTGGAGCAATTGACATCATTTAAGTTTCCAAAGCTCTAAATAGTTTAGTTTCTCATGCAGAAAGAGACTGGCTCTCAATGCCACTTTATAAATAATTTCTAAACAGATTAAATAAAGGGGCCCCACTACAGAACCCTGAGGCATTATTAGACTTAAGCCCACATAGATGCAGCACAGTCTCTGTACGGGATCCAACAACCAATTCTCTATCTATGTACAAATGTTTTTTGTAGGCCAATAGACCTCAGTTTATACATTAGTCGCCTAGTAGAGCAGTACTAAAAGCTTCAGCAAAAGCCAAGTATAGCTATGACTAAATCTATATTCTTACTCACTTCTTCATAAAAACCAAACCAATTTGTCTGACAATCTATTTCTGACGACTGCTGACAACTACTAATAAAGTTTCCTGTTTCGGCCGATGGATCGCTAGTGGCAACGGACAGAACGATACGAATCACATGATGTGTACTTAGCTTATTTTATCCGGTCCTGGGCTTTGTTGATATTAATGATCTAACTTTTCCTTACCATACCCTCTGTCAGCCAAAGAAGAAATTTCTCATTTATAAGGACTAGCCTGTTTCTGTTGATTTCAGAATTTTAAAAGACAATTCTTTTTTTCCATTTCCCTTTTTACCTGAGCATTAAGCCAGGCAGGAGTGGGCCTATTTTTTTACACTTCTTCCTTAAAAGGTATAAATTTAGAAATGTAATAGTTTAATACGACTTTAAAAGCAGTTCAGTATCCTTACCTATGAATAAATACCCAAGTCTTTGAGCATGAGTGATGCTTTAACAGCATAAATAGTTTCATAAAGAAAGTTAAGTTTTTTTTAACCCAGTGACAACCCAAGACAATTTAAGAGGTGCTGGCAGTTCCTTTACTCCAATCTATGTCAGGGAAATTGAAATTCCCCATTACCAGAACATACCCTATACTGCTGCCTTTGACAATTGCATATGGAGGTGTATTTCCACCTCCTCATTGACATTTGGTGTATTAAACAGACCCCCCACAATTAATTTACCCACTTTCCCATACACACCCTTTTGTTTCTGTCTTATCTTATACCTCACAGAATGTCATCTTTTAGATTCATCTTACATACATACCCCCTTCCTAATCTTATTACTTATTATATCTGTCATGTCTAAATAAGGAGTTAGTCAAGGTTCGTACACACGTGAGATCGCGAGTGCCGACCGCAACACACAATATGTCCGAATGTCCGTTTCGGCAATAATACGGCCCATGTATGGCCACTTTGAAGGCCAAAACAGCCTTCGTTTGGTGATCCGCCTGGCATATCGGGCAACGCGATCGCATGTGTGTACGAACCTTTACTGTCCATACATTTTTAACTTAAGCTTTTCTCTGACTACCTTAAATTAATCAGATTAAACACCTGCTTGGGAACATTTTTTAGGTGGCAGATATTTAAGCACTAGGCAGAAACTGGTTTCCACATTGTAGTACATGGGACTCTTTACTGCATATTCCATTAAGGGCAGTTTAATATTTTTTAAAACAAAAGCATAAATATGACAAAGTAATTGTTACTGGACTGATGGAATGTTATTACATTTCTGAAAACCAATATTACCCGGGTGGTTCCCCCATGTTCCCCACCCTGTCCTCTATGGCAGAATATACTCTCATACTATAATAAATACCACAATAGATGCAGAATGTGTTCTAATTGGACTAAATAAGTGCAGAAAGATATAGTGACTGACACAATGAAAAAGAATTAAGCCCAAAACAAACACCCCTTTAATTATTAGAATTTTTCATTGAATTAAAAGAGCACCTGCCCCACAAACAGGCAACAGTCTCCAAGTTGTACTGAGTGGTTTAGTTGTGTGATTTGACAGGATTCTACTAGAACATTAGACCCATTACTGCTCTAAGACTTCGTAATCAGTTCTAACCTTTGCTTAGCTATCAGTTTACTTGACTATTACACTTGTGTATTAGAGACAACAATGTACCCCATATTCTAAATATAAAGAAATATTAAAAGGGATTTCCGAGTTCCATGACCTGTGGAAGAACATGTTTAACAGAATCCTGATCCAGAGAGAAAACATTTGCAGTTTACATACATTAAGAATTAGTTAGTTTGCAGCCTATGCAGGGACATCTATAAATATTTCAGTTGGATCGGAAGTTTAGAAAACTGAAGGGTGGGATGGAAGGTAGGCATGTAAGGATTTTCAGTGTCGTATAGGGACTTGGATTGTGTCATTTGGGTGGTAGGGTCTGGGATGCATCAGGTTTTATAATTATTTAACTGGCCAGATAGATAGTAGCTCTAGACCTTTCTGAACCCCATAGGAGACAACTAGTAGGGCTTGAAGTTTGGTGAAGAAGCCTTTTTGTATAAATACTAGACTGTGCTGAAGACAAAGAATTTTAGGCAGTATATGATTTTTATTAGGTTAATTCTACCTATCAGGTTGATGGGGAGATCTTTCCATATTACGGCCTTTGAGCGTACTAACTCAGGATTGGAGCAAGATGAGAGATTGGAAGTCTTGTGGTGATTTAGTGATTTGGAAGCCAAGTATGAAAGTTGTCACTATTGGGACTAAAGTTCTAGCACATTGGGGAAAATTAATATTGTCTACAGGGAAAGGTGCAGATTTTTCCCAATTGATATACTGTATGTCCAGAAAATGGGGCAAACTCTGATATTAAATTGTGTGCTGTTCTAAGGGATTGGTCGGGGTTGCAAGGTTTAATTATCATATCGTCTACGTATAGACTTAAAAGTGAGGTGTGGGGTCCCAGTCGAGTCCATCAATTTGTGGTGAACGGAGTTTGATAGCCAGACGTTCTAGTGCTAGTGCAAAGGAGACACATTCTTACCTACCCCTTCAAAGCTACATGGAACAATTGGCTTTAACAGAGAGCAAGAGACGCAAAGTTGGATGGCGTATTGGGGTGGCCGCAACTGATTCAGTTGTCAGTTTGTCGAATCAGGACAATCAGTCAGTTAGGTATGTTTGAAAATTACGTCTGATCGTGTGGTGCCCTTTAGACTGTCGCTTAATCACAATTAATTGGCGACCACTCGGGACCTTACCTCCCACCACCGTCCAAGGATAGCTCTGTGTAGCAGAGGTAAAATGTGCTTCCTCCATCTCCCCCCAAAATATTGATCTAAAATACAAAAAACTTTAAATTGGGTTACAGTTTCCCTTAAAGAAAAATCCCCATCAGTTGTAGAGTTGCATTACAACTGGGAGAGCAAGTCTGTCAGCTTCCTCCAGATTCTGGACCCAGAAGGGTAGCACAGTGGGGTTGTGGAATCACTGCCTTATTTTTTAAGGCGATATTGCACTCGCTTTTTTTTCAGTCAAAATTTGACAAAAATGGATTGGATGCAGCAGAACTGTCAACTTGCGTAGTTTTAAAGGGCAACTATAGTGAAAAAAAAACTTTGTCTGTATACAATGTATAGATCACTTAGTAAAGCTGCCTTACTTTCATGTTTCTGTGTGGCTTCGTTTCTTCACACTGGCAGAAGTTTGTACCAAGCTTGTGTAGTCCCCCTCCCCTCTCTGTTACTCCCCCTCAAGCAGTGACGGGCTGTATACAGAGTCGAGCATTGAGTTGAAAGGACTTAATGAAGTGCTGAATCCTGTTGACCCCTCCCTCCAGAGCTAGACTGCAAGCAATCAAAGTGTGGAATAAAGTAGCAATATGCTGAAGGGAGGGGCAGAGGGGAGAGAGGACAAGTGGTGCTGAGATTCTTTACAGTAAGTTACTGAACTCGCCTGTTTCTAACTTTGCTAATTGTTATTTACTTTTTACCTAAAGTTCATATCTCTCCCCTGCTTAGCTGAGATCATAATCACTGAGAGAGAGAGTCAGTGTAACACGCAGCTTGTAGTGAGAGACCTTCACAAAACACAGTGACACTGCTTGTTGTCCTGTTACATTCAGTTGCTTTAGTCTATATATTTCATAGATTGCACTGTGTGTCTTGTTTGGTATATAGTCGTGTATTACTGTATTATATAACTGTATTAGTGTTCCATTTGAGTCACTGGTTTTGTATGTATATAAGATTTTTTTTGGGGGGGAGGGGCTGTTTTATAGTGTGTTATGCTCATATTGCTTGGGTTAATGGTTTATTGATTGTGTTTAGCACTACAGCATTTGACTATATGTTGCACATGGTAACAATAGTGTGGGTGAGAGAGTGTGTGACAGTACTGCAGGGGAGCTTGGATTGTGTGGGTGTGTGCTTTGAGTGACAGATGAGGTGTACAGCTCCTACAAATCACAGCATATTCAAAGGCTTATATCTCGGGGACTATGTGAATTAAAGAAACTAAAGGTACCCTGGTGGAAGGGATGACTTATAGGATACATTAGAAGAAATTAAAAAAAAACTATTTCTCACTATAATTGCCCTTTAAATTGGCCATGAAATTAGCCTTGCCAAAATATAGAAGCACTGGTTTCATTCACTTCTCCTTTAAGCACATAATGGTTCTCTCTTCAAAGTAAAACCCCTGGAATAATTGGTTAAAACCCATACCATGTGTGCAGATAATGAGACATTTAAAATGGGTACAGCACAGTGAACTTGTGATGGTGAGAGGAAGTAGGCTTACAGTGAAAGTTTTACTGACTTTGACTAGCTTATCTTTTCTGTTATCAGTAATAGTCCGAATTTCAAGTGTTTGAGTAAAAATAGAGCAGATCAAGGCTTCTAGTCACTTATGTGATGATTATTACTGAACTTGAAGCAAGCACAGAATGTCCACATGCAATATATTATTTAGGTAAAATGTGAGACTCTTTTTACACAATCACACTTAAGTTTGAATGCCTTAAGTGATTAATGGCAAGTCCATCTCCCCAATTAAAATCTAAGATAGGTTAAGCACCCCTCCCCCCAGCCCAGAATACTTATTCAGTTTGCAGATGAATGGCTGCCTTCGGAAGCTTCTTTAGAGGTGCTTATAGCTTGCACACAAGCAGAGAAGGTGGCTCATTTGCCATGACGCCATCTGTCAGTGTTATGACTACCAGGAAATAAGAGAAAGCAGGAGAGAATGGGCAATAAACATTAAGGAACATATTTAAGCGATACAAGTATCTCTGATATATGTAATAATGAGAGGTAGGAGTAATATCTTACATTTTTATTTCGTTATCTTTAAGAATGTTTCCTAACAGAGCAGCGATAACGACTTGCTTATTAGTCTTAACACATTTTTTGTAATTTTTCTTAAAGGTACAGGAAGGACGATGGCATCAGACAATTTTATTTTTCGTACAGAGGACCCAACTCAGCTTCCAATAGTGGATGTGTTAAATCTACCGCCATCTAGACCAGGCAAAAGCCTTCACCTAGAAGTGGGAACGATCTGCTTCCTTAAACCCAACGTTGGCATTATTTTCCCCATCGAGACTTCTTAAATCACCAATCGTGCATTCTGAAAGACTTGTTACCTTAAAGTGACGCAGACAAGCACAGAACAGCCCGCCAGCCTGATCAGCGCTAAACCATTATACCGGCAGATCAGGCAACAAATTGCCATTTAAAAACAGCCTGGCTATATGAAGTGGAATGGAGTCCAAAGGGGTTAAGTTATTTTGTTTTACTGAGCTGCGTCAGAGACCAGCAGCAACCACAATCGGCATGGCTCAGAGGCACCATGAGAACGTAAAGGAAAATAAATCTCCTTCACCTTTCCTGCTCTGCCAGGGAGAGGCTTACTGAAAACATGGGGTTTATTTAGGCAGAGAGCATTGTGAAGTGCAATATAAAAACATTAAAAATGTATAAAAAAAGAAAGAAGAAAGAAAGAAAAAAAAAATTATATATATATATATATATTTACAAAATAAGGTAGTAACCCCAAACTCCTTCCTTTCATGTGAGGAATCTGGGGGTGCAAAATGAAAAGTGACTGGCGCAACTAAGGTGAGGCTTGGCTGATGTGTACCTCCCACTGTGAAAATCTCTGGTGCTTTGAAGCCTTTTTATAAAATGAAGCTATTTAAAGTTTCTCAAGGTGCTGATCAGCCTTTCCACATGTCTGTGGGGGGGAACCTCGCTATATGGTTATATATTGTTTTTTTATATAATTAAAGGGAGCAAGCGTTGCTCATTGTACAGGCCCCTTCACTCCTGAGAGATATATTGGTTTTAACTATTATATTTTTATAGAAAGCCTGCAAGGTTTGACCGACACCTTAGATGAATTCATGTTGCAATGTTATTAATGCAATGCCAGAAATCAAAAGTTGTTTTCAACATTATATAAAATCCTCAAAAAGCCATAAATATTGTGAAATGATATCTCTTATAAACGGCACTTAGCTATGTCATCAGAGTCACATGATTCTGAAACTTGTGAATTATAAGACTTTTGTATTATAAAAAGTTACCATGCCCAGACTATGTAAAATAGTCACCATGGAATTCCATGACCTGGATAAAAACATGAGGATTAATTCATGGAGGTCCTAGGTGACTTGTAATACCCTTACATCTTACATGGGTACATTGTGTAATATATATGAAAGGGATGATGATGCATCTAATGAAGGACCCCCAGTCAATATCTTTCATCCCTATTCTTAAGAAGGAACCTTTAGAAATTTAAATGCTATAAAGAAAAGCTAAATAACCATTATCTGCGGCAGGGGTGGACAAGTTGGTTTAACATTAGTCACATAATAACAGCCAATACTGTAGGCTAGTAAATTTATAGGCGCATCTACCTGGCTTCTGGAATCTGTCCAGCTGAGGTATCAGCCTTAACCAACCTTCCAACTTTTGGCCAAAGAATGCCTTGACATGAACAGGGTCAATTGACACCCTGGACTAAATTCTTAAACCCTCCCTGTCCAGACAAGGCTCGGCTGTCTTGGACAGCAGGACAAGTTGGGGTTGTGCCATGAAAACCATGACAGCTGGGAGGTAGGGTCAAATTTCCATTTGAAAACATAGCAGTGCAGAAATGCAACGTCTCAGGGATGAAGGGGGAAAAAATTCTAAAAATAAAAGGTAAATTTAAAAAAAAATTAATTTAAAATATGTTTATATAATTTTATGGGAATATTTTTTGTAGGCTTACATCTGGGTGAATTTGTACCAAAGGAAATTTTATTGATAGGATATCTGTGTAGATTGTTTTTCACTGCTCAGTTGTATAAATTGCTTCCGGAAGCTGTATGAATTTCTACCAAAGAATCGGCCTTATGTTACGGCTCGCTGTGGTAACTTGCTCATCCTTGGTTCATAACGAGGTTAAAGGAAAAGGTTTTATTTAAATGCAACACTTATTTCCCCTTGCTCTGTTAAATAAGAGTGCCTTAAGACCCAACTGGCTTGGAGTATGTTCTTGTAGAAATTGTAGTTTCTATGTGTAAATTTGGAGCTAAAGAAGATTCTGTAACTGTCTTGTTGTTGAACTATGATGTAATCTAGGCTGTACGTATTGAGAATACAATGTGCCATGTTTATGGATGTTGTGAGTTTTTCTCTCTCTATTCCTTTCTGCCTGATCTCCCAGGTACCTCGCTATGTGAATTTGGAACTGTACTGCTTCCTGCATTCTAAATCTAAAACGCCTCTCAATGTGCATCCATTTTTTTTACTCATCACTTCCTCCATTATACATTTCTTTTCTGAATCTTAATTCTGCCTGTTTCAGTGTGTTGGTATTTTCATTCACATTAAAAACTTTGCTACAAAAGGGAAAAAAAAGGAAAAAAAGAAATAAAATCTAAACATTCAGAAGGAAACTGCCTGCTGCGTGTGGGTGTGTGATTTCTTCAGCAAGGAGTGTACCTTTTAATCAGCGGGGGACCCTTGCAAATATTTTTATGGGTCCAGCTGTGCAATAGAAGACCTAAACCACCCTCTTTAATTACCCTACTGAATCAGCTAATCACAAAGGGCATATTTAAAAACCTGCAGGATCGCAAAATTGTGATACAGGGGTTATCATTAATGTACAATAATGGACTTACCGTAATATATCAAGTATAAGTCGAATTTTTAGGCTTTAAAGTTAGCTGAAAACACTAACCTAAACCTAACCTCGACCTAACCTTGGGTTCAAGTCCTAATTAGATCCAAATTCTGCAATTGTGGATAGTAACCAGTCGGTGGCGCTGTGTGTTACCTGCATAAAAGTTACAGGAGCTGTTCTGCCTTTACAATCCTTCCTGCTTCTGTAGTCTGGCTGCTGTACTCACTCAGCACTGTCACTGCTCATCTGGATGCTGTAAATCTGAGGGTCTTCTCAGTTTGGGGCAAAAAAACTGAGTACAGTGCAAATGACAGCTTGAAACTACAAATCTAAGGTGACATTTTTAACTGTTGGGATCATAGAGTCCTTTACTATATGGGGATCAGAAGGCCCTTTAGTATATGGGGACTAGAGGGCCCTTTACTATATGGGGGTCAGAGGGCCCTTTACAATATGCGGATCAATAGAATTGTAAATGTGGTAAGCTTATAAAAGTTTACTGAACCTTGCACACTTGCAACAAAGCATGCTGGGAGTTGTAGTTTCCAAACATCTGCAGTGCCAAGGAATTGGGGGTTACTGGTACTGGATTTGGCTATTAATGTATGGGATTCATGTATGGGAATTCGCTGTACATTTAAAGGGCAACTAATTTCTACCCTCGGCTTATACTCGAGTCAATCAGTTTACACATTTATCAGGTAAAAATAGGTACCTCGATTATACTCGAGTATATACGGTACGTTAGTAAAATACCGCAGTTGCATTGTATAGCTTTTGTAAATCAATGATTGCAGTGTAAATTTGCAATCATAAAATTATTATCGCCACAACACTTAAACACGGGGTATCACGCCTTTATAAATATGGCCCTAAGTGAGCTGCTTCAAAACAGCTGATTGGGAGGTCCCTTCTTTGTCCCCGGACACGCACTGAATTCAGTAGTGTGGGTGTTTTCTCTATAATTTTCCTATATTAAACTTTATTCGTTACTACACAGCCCGATCCTCGTCATAGCCCTGCTCTCTCTTTTCAGCTTCCAGGTCTGGCAGTCACTCTTTGCAGTGACGGTGAGCAGAGAAGCCTTGTCTGCTGCTGTGTGGCACGTACCTAACACATACATAAGCAGGGCTCTATAAGTAATGATAGAAGCATTTATGGTAAAGATAAGTATAGCGAAAAATTGTGGTTTGGGGGCCTTAAGCTCTTCTAAAAGTGTGTGGTAAAAAAGGACATGCCCTTCAATGACACTGCTTATGTTAAATTAAATTTGTGTCTGTAATTAAACAGACTATTAAATATTACTTTAGAATAGGTCAATTTACGACAACTAGCAGAAAGGACCCCCTGGGGTCGACAACTAACAACAGAAAATTAGCAGCACAATGTCAGATTACAGTCCTGCGCAGGTCTAATTTTGAGACCCACCAGACCCCCAAAACAGTTAGGGCCATATTTTAAAGCCGCGGTATCGCTTTTTAGCAATACCGCAACTTTACCAATAACAATCGTAAATTTATGATACCGATCATAAATTACATAACGAAATAAAGTAGATTTACGATCCCCATAGAATACCATTGCGGTAGTTTACTACCGCACGGTATTCTATGATCGAACGTTCGTTAATTAACAAACGTTCGGTCGTAAATGTGCGATACCACGGCTTTATAAATATGGGCCTTAACCACCAAAATAAAAGAACAACCTGTCTGACATATTGCATTGTTTACCAATTTAGTATACTCCAAATGGGCTGGAGGGCGTGGAGTCATTCTATCGTACTCAACGCACAATACTTCACCACATCTCCTCTCTCTTCTGCAGCTTCCAGGTCTGGACGTCTGGCAGTCAGATAAAGCTTGCATCACTGCCATACCCAGAAGCTACAGAAATCCTCTGCTGCTTCGCGACATGTAGATTATAAATACGGCAGCAGAGGAGGCTTCTACAAGCGGGCGAGTGAGTGCTGTGGGTAGCATTTTTTGTAAAGGTAAAATGCAGTGAAAATTGTGTTTGGGGGGGCTTAATCAGATGCGAAGTTGTGTCCTTTAAATATGCACACAAACACACAACCCATACCAAATTTTCATTATATTTACCTTTGCCAAAGATGCTTTTAGCATTACTTACCCAGCACGATCCCTTGCTGTGGCTGTTCCTCTCCTCTGTAGCACATCTGGGTCTGGCTGTCAGTCAAAGCTGTGACGCTAAAGTCATGGCCTTACCTAAAGCTGCTGAAGAAAAGGGGATAGGGAGGCATGTGTATTAAAGAGTATAAAAAAAATTACAGGATCCAATTAAAATGTTTGCAAATGTCAGAAGCTGGCTGACAAAATGGAAGAATTGGAGATAATAGCTGAAAAGTATGATGTAATAGGTATAGCAGAAAAATGGTTGAACAATTCTCATGGCTAAAGGATATTTAGTTTTAGAAGGATATTTTGGACTTAAAAATACTGTGCTACTTATACTATAAATGGCTCTGTGTTAAGTCAATCCCTGTTGAAAAGGGATCTTGGAGTTTTGGTGGATAACAAACCTAAAGGTAGCAAGCAGTGCCAGCGGCAAACAGCCAGAGCCAGCATGGTAGTGCTTGTATAAGAGAGGAATGGATTCAAGGAGGAAAATGTAATTCTCCCTCTTACAAAGCATTGGTAAGGCCTCATTTGGAATATGCAGTGCAATTTTGGAATCCTGTGTACAAAAAAGGACATCTTTGAAATGGAAAGGGTTCAGAGAAGGGCAACTAAATTAATAAGGGGATTGGGGGAGCTTGAATATAAGAGAGACTGGAAAAGTTACAATCATGTACGCTGGAGAAAAGGCGCTTGCGTGGGGATATGATTACTGTGTATAAATACATTAACAGGCCATACAATAAACTATCTGGGGCATTGTTCACCAATAGAACATGTCAAAGGACACGAGGACATTCCTAAGACTTGAAGAAAAAAGGTTTAGGCTCAAGCTCGGAAAGGGTTTTTTACTGTGAGAACGGTAAAGCTATGGAACTGTCTTCCAGTGGACGTGTTATGGCAGGTTCTTTGGTCAGTTTCAAAAAAAGGGATGAGTTTCTGCAAACAAGGAATGTTGCAAGTTACTGGTATTGATACATAAAGTAGAGTTGATCAGGAAATTTCGATTGCACTTGGAGTCAGGAAGGAATTTTTCCCCCTTCATAAATTTGGAGGGTTTTTTTTGCCTTCCTCTGGATCAACAGTTAGGCAGGAAATGAGGATATTGCTAGATGGGTTGGACTGGATGGACGTATGTCTTATTCAACCTAAATACTATACTATACTATACATCATCGGGTTCTTATGGAGTAAGTTCAATTTATCTAGTCCATTGTTTCTTATTTTGCAGATTCCCTCATGTCTGTAGTGTGCCTCTGGATTGGAAAAATGCTGATGTAATTCCAATATTCAAAAAGTTGGGTAATTACAGGCCTTTAAGTTTAACTTCAGTGGTGGGGAAAGTTTGATATGGGAACATTCTAGAGTATGTTTTAAGGACTGGCCTTATAAGAAATAATAACATGGATTTAGGAGAATAGATCTTATCAAACTAACTTGCCTGGCATTTATGAGGAAGTGAGTAGGGACTCTGGCATAGGAGTAGAGTTTGCTAAGGCTTTTGATACAGTTCCCCAAGGTCTGCTGTGCTGGGGTGGTACATTTGCCACAGGTGAATCTAGATAAATTGTCACATTGGGCTGCTATGTGGCCAATGAGATTCAATGTTAATAAAGATGATGCATTTTGGACTTAAAAATCCTTGTGCTGCTTATACTATAAATGGCTCTGTGTTAAGTGAATCCCTTTTGGAAAAGGATTTGGAGTTTTGGTGGATAACAAACTTAAAAGGTAACAAGCCGTGCCAGGCGGCAACAGCTAAAGCCAACAAATATATTGTCTTGTATAAAGAGAGGTATGGATTCAAGGGGAAAAAAATGTTATTCTCCCTCTTACAAAGCATTGGTAAGGCCTCATTTGGAATTGCAGTGCAATTTTGGAATCCTGTGTACAAAAGGACATCTTAGGAAGAGAAGAGGTCAGAGGAGGGCAATGAAAATAATAAAGGGGATGGGGGAGCTTGAATATAAAGACAGATTGTATAGACAATTATGTACACTAGAGAAAAGGCACTTCAGAATCTACTTACCGACACTGTGTGTTCCTGCGGTGCTCTGATCCAGCCTTCTGTTTGCCGGAACTTGCAAAAAGGCCAGGCCAGCAGCAGCCACGTCTGTGATGGCTGAGGGGCATCCAGTTCAGACAAGGCTGTGGCAATGCAGAGCACTGGGGAATGAAGCAATGTAAGTAAGTTGCTTTTTTTTACTAATCTAACACTACAGAAAAATACATTTATAGCTAGGGGGTAAGGCTGCCATGAAGGGATCTAGACGGTGGGAGGCAGGGGGGAGGAGGGAAAGGGCTCCACTGCACATGTCAGTCACTCCCGGAGGACAAGGAGGTAGAAATATTTTTGCAGGAAAACAGCTCCTACTCTTCAGTTTTTATGGAATTTGGATAGGCACTGCAGGAGAACCATATGGAGAGGAGGAGTAAGGTAAGGAAACTACATAGTGGGGCCAAGTGGGTTAAATTTTAGATTTGGCAGAGAGCAAACTCTTTAACAGGCCATACAATAAACTGGAGCATTGTTCACCAAAAAACATGTAAGAGGACACGCGGACATCCCTTAAGACGGGAAGAAAAGATGTTTAGTCAGAGAAGGGTGAGAACGTTAAAACTATGGAATGTTTTTCATTGGAAGTTGTGATGGCAGGTTCATTGGATAGTTCCAAAGAAAGCTGGATGAGTTTATGAAAACAAGGAATGTTGTCGGTACTGGTATTGAGACATACGTAATGAAATCGGTAAAGAAAAAAGACAATGGCAACTCAGGGAATTGCAATCACATTCACCTTTTTATTTAAGGTGCCACACGACATGTTTCAGAAACCACGTCCTTTATCAAGTGTGAACAAACATCAATTCCCACTACCTATATATAGCAAAAGAACAGGATATTGATACATAAAGTAACATATTGCGTTGAATTGAGTAATTGAAACATACGTCCATCAAACTTTTCACGCTTTTTAACCCTGCCTAAGGGCTAGGCCACACTATCACGTTTTTCTTGCGTTTGTGTGCGCGTTTTTTTCAGATCATTGAAAACGCAGCAACGCACCTAAAATGCGCGTTTTCGGGTGCGTTGCGATTGCGCATGCGATTTGCGTTCCGCAATTTTAATCGCAATCGCATGCAGTTTCCTATACCTAAAAAAACGCAATCGTAAATTAACTAGCCCGCGCTATCGCTAAAAAAGTGATAACGCGGTTTTATAAATATGGTATTAATATCAGTAATTCTCAATATTTTTTAGTTTTAGAAACTTATCCAGGCCTTTTTAAAGCTATTCAATGAACTTGCCATTACCACATCTGCTGGAAGACAGTTCCACAGTTACAGTTTCCACAGTTACCGTTACCACAGTTACCGTTCTCAAGTAAAGAAACCTTACCTAACTTGAAGATGAAACTTCTTTTCTTCCAACCTTAAAGGATGTCCACGAGTCCTCTGATATGACCTGTTAGTAAACAATGCACCAGAGAGTTTATTGTATGGCCCATTAATATATTTGTATAATTATATATCCCCACACAAACGTCACTTCTCCAATGTAAACAGCCCTAACTTGTCTAATTGCCTGCATATTCAAGCCCCTCCATTCCCTTATTAATTTAGTTGCCTTCTCTGAACTGCTTCCATTTCCAAGATGTCCCTTTGGTATATGGGATTCCAAAACTGCACCGCATTCCAAATGAGGCCTTACCAGTGCCTTGTAAAGAGGGAGAAGGTGGTCACAGCAAGGGGTTCGTGCTGTGTATAAAATTGCCTTAAATGTACTTAAATTGGGATATAGGGTTGATTATTCATACAGAAACATTTACTTGAATGAATGGTGTTAACGTTACGAACTGGCAAACACTTTTCCATGTGTGCAGCCTTGGACTGGAGAAGCCGGTGTAAAAGTAATTGGCATAGTGTCCTCCCCTTTAACACTACAACACACATAAAAAATGGTGCATGCAAAACGCAAATGCGGGCAAAACCGTGGCATCGGAAAACTAGGGAATGTTTTATGCACGCAATTGTCGCATGTACATTGCGTGAAACAAAACACGTGCGCCAACACGCTAAAAATGCGTTAGTGTGGCCTAGAGGGGGAAACTTCCTCAAAATCATAGGTAAAAGGGAAGCATTTTGGATTTTAAGTTATAAACAAGGCTGCCACAGGGACTAAATTCCCACTGGGACCAACTCACTTCGTTGAATCACGTTTGTGGAGATGTTTTATCTTAAACATGGGCCATACTTAGAAAGATGATTTTAGCGATACCGCGGCTTAGTTAATTTACGATCACGGTCGTAGTATACTGTGTGGTAGTAAACTGCCACAATGGTATTCTATGGGGATTATAAATCTACGATCTCATTATCGTAGATTTATGATCGTTAAACCGATCTTTAATCTCGATCAGTACAACGATCGTAAATTTATGATACCGACGTTAAAGTCGGGTATTGCTAAAAAGCAATACAGCGGCTTTATAAATATGGCCCCAGTATTCTGTTATTTATGATGCTTTTTATATTTATCATGTATATTAAAGAGTTAATACCAGTAGTGTAATAAAATCCTTACCTCACATCCCAGCTCCATATGGTTCTCCTGTAGTCCCCCCCAAAGTCCCAAAAAACTGCCCACCAGGAGGATAGCAGAGTCATATAGGACTCTGCCTCCTGTCTCGCCTCCGGGAGAAGTTTGGCATGCGTACTGCAGCCCTTCTCCCCTCCCTCTCGTTTTTCTATCCCTCCCCCTACCATAAAACCCCTTGTACACATAATAGAATATGTTCCCCAGCCCCAACCGCAAAAAAATAATTTTAAGAAAGTCCCCCGAACTCTACTTACCTTCCTCTCTCCCCCGGCATTCTGAGAAGCCAGCAGCCGCGTCCGTGATTGGGTGCTTCTCAGCCAATCACGGACGTGCTGCTGGTCCCGCCCCCTGCTTGCAGTGTCTTGCAAGCAGAAGGCGGGCAGTGCGTCGGAGGAGAGAGGGAAGGTAAGTAAAGATCGGGGGACTTTCCTAAAATTATTTTATAGCGGTTGGGGATGGGGGAATGCATACTATTAGATGTAGAAAATTTTTATAAGGGTGGACATGCCTTTAAACTAGAAAAAAGAAGTTAAAATCCTGTGGAGATACTCTTTAAGAATGTTAAAATAGACAGATCATGAAATGATGATTATAACACGTGCAAGAGGCTTTACACCTATGGCTCTGAGCCAGGCAAACACGTACAGTACAATAAGGAAATAATTATTGACACTTGCCGTGGTCACACTGATAATCCAGCCAGGTGGAATCTGTATAAACAGCTAGACCTTACTGTCACATTAAGATCCATTTAGAGATGCATTGCGACAGATGGGCATAATGGGAATCACACTGACCTGCCCCCTGTTTGCATTGGGTTCCTGTCTGTTTTTAGCATGAGGTCACCGTTTTGACACATATCTGTCTGGACCACGTGCATTTTAATTATAATGATCAGGATAAAAGGTTGCACACGCAGGGTTAAAACAAAAACAAAACTGGTGGTTATGTGTGGTGCATTGGGGCCTTGCCCTAAATAAACTTTCTGAACCAAGAATGTCCCTTATGACAGATTGACAGAGACTGGATTATAATTGCACATTGACACTAGCAGTTGCTGCCTCCCAGAAATGACAAATTCATTCAATTACAACTTGCAAAACCGAGCTGGATAAATGTCATTGGCCGTATTTATAAAGGTGTGGTATTAGGAACTTTGTAAAAATACGGTTGTCATAAACGTACAGGTACATGGTTGTACATTTATTATGGTGTTGTATGGGCAAATCGTACAATTATGCCACAAGGTCATATCAAAATAGCAATAAACCTTATAGGGTAACTATGGTCTCCATACAAGTGCCTTCTCTGTCTCTGTTCTCTGGCTCTTAAGTTATAGGCTTGTAAAGTTAGATTAGACAGTCAGGGGGTAAAAGTGGGTGACAATCACATGATGTGCTGTTTAAGAAGCCACACCCCCAAAGAAACAATATTTTCGAAGCTATTAAAGACTAAAAAAGTTCTCTGTCCTTTCTATACCAAGTTTCTTTTCAGGCTTGTGGTTAGCTTAAAAAATGTAAGAAGTTTGGGGGCGGACTTATGATGCAGCAGATGATGCTCTGTTATAGCAGTAAGATACAAATGGACTGGTCAGTGCATGGGGGGAGCAGCAATGGTGTGGTGATTGGCAAGCTGGAAACACCACCATTTAAACGCTGTAACTTTGCATAGACTGTGCTGAAGCATGGTCCTGGTGTCATTTTAAAGGAATAATTGGGTTTCTTTTAATAAAGGGTACTGTACGGAAACCACACCCTTTTAAGTTAAGCAACATGCTAAAATAATCCATCCTATCAAGTGGAAAGCCTAGTTTCTAGACACTATTGATGTGTTTAAAGGGTATCTCCACCCTTAAATCATTTTTTATATAATATAGGGCATCCCTTCCCACCCCCAACCGCTATACTAGATTGTTAAAAAAAGAAGAAGCAGAGCTGACTTGCAGCCCCTCGCTCTTGCTGCAGTCTGATCCAGCCCTCTGTTTGCCGGAACTTGCAAACAGGGGGCAGACCAGCAGCAATGGCTGTGATTGGCTGAAAGGCAGCCTGGCATAGACTATGTTACTGGCATAGACCACGGGGGACAAATCTCCTAGCAGCAACGGGCCACTCACAGAAGCACATTTCACCCCTTGCACTGGATCCTCATGTTCCAAGTCCGGTTTAACCCTTGGCAGTTTCAAATAAACCTCTTAGGCACAATGCCACAAGTACAGATATCATAGGTATAGTAGCAATAATGGTAATAAAATGTAAGTACTTGGTTAACCGAGGATAAACAACTAAATGAGGTTAATATTAATTAATCTCCTGGCCAGGAAAATACATCCCTGGGTCCTTAGGGAGCTAAGTTCAGCTTTATCTAGGCCATTGTTTTTATTTTGCAGATTCCCTCATGTCTGTATGTGTGCCTCTGGATTGGAAAAAGGCTGATGTTATTCCAATATCAAAAAGGTAGTCGTTCCACGCCGGATAATTACAGGCCTGTAAGTTTAACTTCAGTGGTGGGGAAGATACTGGAAAGTTTAATAAGGGAACATATACTAGAGTATGTTTCAAGGACTGACATTATAGGTTCTGTGTTGGGACCGCTTCTATTTAATCTATTTATTAATGATTTGGAAGTGGGTATTGTTGCAAGGTTTCTGTGTTTGCTGACGACACAAAACTTTGTCGACCATTAAAAACTTCAGAGGATGTGCAATCGTTGCAGGGGGGTTAGATAGATTGTCACATTGGGCTGCTAAGTGGCAGATGAAATTCAATGTTGATAAATGTAAGGTGATGCATTTTGGGCTTAGAAATCCTTGTGCTGCTTATGGTATAAATGGCTCTGTGTTAAGTGAATCCCTGTTGGAAAGGGATCTTGGAGTTTTGGTGGATAACAAATTTAAAGGCAGCAAGCAGTGCCAGGCGGCAACAGCCAGAGCCAGCATGGTATTGTATAGTATAAAGAGAGGTATGGATTCAAGGAAGGAAAATGTAAAATGTAATTCCCCCTCTTTACAAAGCATTGGTAAGGCCTCATTTGGAATATGCAGTGCAATTTTGGAATCCTGTGTACAAAAAGGACATCTTTGAAATGGAAAGGGTTCGGAGAAGGGCAACTAAATAATAAGGGGATTGGGGGAGCTTGAATATGAAGAGAGACTGGAAAGTTACAATATGTACGCTGGAGAAAAGGAGCTTGCGTGGGGATATGATTACTGTGTATCTACTGTATTACTACTGTATCTGGGGCATTGTTCACCAATAGAACATGTCAGAGGACACGAGGACATCCCTTAAGACTTGAAGAAAAAAGGTTTAGGCTTCAAGTTCAGAAAGGGTTTTTCACTGTGAGAACGGTAAAGCTATGGAACGGTCTTCCAGTGGACGTTATGGTAGGTTCATTGGTCAGTTTAAAAAAAAAAGCTGGATGAGTTTCTGCAAACAAGGAATGTTGCAAGTTACTGGTATTGATACATAAAGTAGAGTGATTCAGGGAAATTCCAATTGCCATTGGAGTCAGAAGGAATTTTTTGCCCCTTCATAAATTGGTGGGTTTTTTTTGCCTTCCTCTGGATCAACAGTTAGGCAGGAAATGAGGATATTGCTAGATGGGTTGGACTGGATGGACGTATGTCTTTATTCAACCTCAAATACTATAAAACTACTATAAACCAGCATGGATTTAGGAGGAATAGATCTTGTCAAACCAACTTGCTTGGCTTTTATGAGGAAGGAAGTAGAAATTTAGACTGTGGCATAGCAGTAGATGTAGTATATTTGGATTTTGCAAAGGCTTTTGATACAGTCCCCCATAGGTGACTAATGTATAAGTTAAAGGGCATGTCCACCCCCAAAACTATAATCCCCCCAACTACTGGCCCCACCATGTAGTGTAGTTTAATCCTTACCTCACATCCCAACTCCATCTGGTTCTCCTGTAGTCCCCCCCCAAAGTTCCAAAAAACTGACCACCAGGAGGCTAGCAGGTCCATATAGGACACTGCCTGCTACCTGGCCTCCCGGAGATTCCTGCCATGCGTGCTGCAGCCCTTCTCCCCCCCCTCCCCCTCCCTCTCCCTCCCGTTCTACATATCCCTCCCCCTAGCATTAAACCCCCTTAATATTTGCCCCCATGTCCCCAGCCCCAACCGCATGTTTTTTTTTTTTTAAAAAAGCTCCCCAAACTCTTACTTACCTCTCCGCTTTCCTCCGCTGCACTGAATGACCGGCCGCGGTCCGTGATTGGTGCCGCCAGCCAATCACAGACGCGACTGCCGGTCCGCCCCTCTGCTTGCATTCTCGCAGCAGAGGGCCGGCAGTGCGGCGGAGGATCGAGGGGAGGTAAGTAAGAGTTTGGGGAGCTTTTTGAAAAAAAAAAACATGCGGTTGGGGTGGGGGACATGGGGGAGCAATATTAAAAATCGAAAGGTCTGTTGGTCTGGGGAGTCACATTTGTACATGGATAGAAAATGGTTAATGAATAGGATGCGAGTGGGGTGCCACAGGGTTTGGTTGGGGCACTCTATTTAATCTATTTCCTGGTCCTTAAACATGGCAGTGGTCACTAATGAAATGAGCTCCAGGGGGCACCATTCAAAGAAAGATCTACATCCAGGAGATGAGCTGTCTTTTAGGTAAGTATTATTATTTAGATTAATTACTAACCTTTTTTTCTTTCAGATCATCACTCCAGTCAATACACCAGATTGCATGGGTTCTAAATAGGCTTCAACCTATAGCAGTTGGCAGAAAACCTCTTGGTATTACCAGCCCTGTAAAACCTTCTGCAGTGCTATGTGGTATAATCTACAGTTACCCTGCATTTCTATATGGTGTAATCTACAGTTAGCCTGCATTGCTATATGGTGTAATCTACAGTTACCCTGCATTGCTATATGGTGTAATCTACTGTTACCCTGCATCGTATATGGTGTAATATTACTGTACCCTGCATCGCTATATGGTGTAATCTACTGTTACCCTGCATCGCTATATGGTGTAATCTACTGTTACCCTGCATGCTATATGGTGTAATCTACTGTACCTGCATCGCTATATGGTGTAATCTACTGTTACCTGCATTGCTATATGGTTTGTAATCTACTGGTACCCTGCATTGCTATATGGTGTAATTACTGGTACCCTGCATTGCTATATGGTGTAATCTACTGTTACCCGCTGCATGCTATATGTGTGTAATCTACTGTTACCTGCATTGCTATATGGTATAATCTACTGTTACCCTGCATTGCTATATGGTGTAATCTACTGTTACCCTGCATTGCTATATGGGTAATCTACTGTTACCTGCATTGCTATGGTGTATCTACTGTTACCCTGCATTGCTATGGTGTAATATTACTGTTACCCTGCATTGCTATATGGTGTAATCTACTGTTACCCTGCATTGCATATGGTGTAATCTACTGTTACCCTGCAATGCTATATGGTAATCTACTGTTACCCTGCATTGCTATATGGTGGTATAATCTACTGTTACCTGCATTGCTATATGGTATAATTACAGTTACTGCATTGCTATATGGTATAATCTACAGATACCCTGCATTGTATATTGTATAAACTACAGATACCCTGCATTGCTCTATGGGTAATCTACTGTTACCTGCATCGCTATATGGTGTAATCTACTGTTACCCGCATCGTATATGGTGTAATCTACAGTTACCCTGCATTGCTATATGGTATAATCTACAGATACCCTGCATTGCTATATGGTGTAATCTACAGATATCCTGCATTGCTATAGGGTGTAATCTGCAGTTAAACCTGCATTGCAATAGGGTGTAATCTGCAGTTAAACCTGCACTGCTATAGGGTGTAGTAAACTGCAGTTAAACCTGCATTGCTATATGGGTGTAATCTACAGATTCTGCATTGCTATATTGGTGTAATTTACAGATATCCTGCATTGTTATATGGTGTAATCTACAGATATCCTGCATTGCTATATGGTGTAATCTGCAGTTAAACCTGCATTGCTATAGCGTGTAGTAATCTGCAGTTAAACCTGCATTGCTATAGTGTGTATAATCTGCAGTAAACCTGCATTGCTATAGGGTGTAGTAATCTGCAGTTAAACCTGCATTGCTATAGGGTGTAGTAATCTGCAGTTAAACCTGCATTGCTATAGGGTGTAGTAATCTGCAGTTAAACCTGCATTGCTATAGGGGATGTGTAGTAATCTGCAGTTAAACCTGCATTGCTCTAAGGGTGTAGTAATTGCAGTTAAACCTGCATTGCTAGGGTGTAGTAACTGCAGTTAAACCTGCATTGCTATAGGGTGTGTAGTAATCTGCAGTAAAACCTGCATTGCTATAGGGTATAGTAATCTGCAGTTAAACCTGCATTGCTATAGGGTTGTAGTAATCCTGCAGTTAAACCTGCATTGCTATAGGTGTAGTACTCCTGCAGTTAACCCTGCATTGTATGGGTGTAGTAATCCTGCAGTAAACACTGCATTGCTATGGGTGTAGTAATCCTGCAGTTAAAACCTGCATTGCTATAGGGTGTAGTAATCCTGCAGTTAAACCTGCATTGCTATAGGGTGCAGTAATCTGCAGTTTAACCCTGCATTGCTATAGGGTGTAGTAATCTGCAGTTAAACCTGCATTGCTATAGGGTGCAGTAATCTGAGTTAAACCTGCATTGTATAGGGTGTAGTAATCTGCAGTTAAACCTGCATTGCTATAGGGTGTAGTAATCCTGCAGTTAAACCTGCATTGCTATAGGGTGTAGTAATCTGCAGTAAAACCTGCATTGCTATAGGGTATAGTAATCTGCAGTTAAACCTGCATTGCTTATAGGGTGTAGTAATCCTGCAGTTAAACCTGCATTGCTATAGGGTGTATCTGCAGATTACTACACCCTATAAGCAATGCAGGGTTTACTGCAGATTACTACACCCTATAAGCAATGCAGGTTTAACTGCAGATTACTCACCCTATAGCAATGCAGGTTTAACTGCAGGTTACTACAACCTATAAGAATGCAGGTTTAACTGCAGGATTATACACCCCTATAGCAATGCAGGTTTGTTTACTGCAGATTACTACACCCTATAGCAATGCAGGTTTAACTGCAGATTACGCACCCTATAGCAATGCAGGTTTAACTGCAGGATTACTACACCCTATAGCAATGCAGGTTTAACTGCAGATTACTGCACCCTATAGCAATGCAGGTTTAACTGCAGGATACTACACCCTATAGCAATGCAGGTTAACTGAGGATTAACACCCTATAGCAATGCAGGTTTAACTGCAGGATTACTACACCCTATAGCAATGCAGGTTTAACTGCAGGATTACTACACCCTATAGCAATGCAGGTTTAACTGCAGGATTACTACACCCTATAGCAATGCAGGTTTAACTGCAGATTACTATACCTATAGCAATGCAGGTTTACTGCAGATTACTACACCCTATAGCATGCAGGTTTAACTGCAGGATTACTACACCCTATAGCAATGCAGGTTTAACTGCAGATTACTACCACCCTATAGCAATGCAGGTTTAACTGCAGATTACTACACCCTATAGAATGCAGGTTTAACTGCAGATTACTACACCCTATAGCAATGCAGGTTTAACTGCAGATTACTAACCCCTAAGCAATGCAGGTTTAACTGAGATTACACACCCCTATAGCAATGCAGGTTTAACTGCAGATTACTAAAACTATAGCAATGCAGGTTTAACTGCAGATTACTACACGCATAGCAATGCAGGTTTAACTGCGATTACACCATATAGCAATGCAGGATATCTGTAGATTACACATATAACAATGCAGGATCTTCGTAAATTACACCATATATAGCAATGCAGGATATCTGTAGATTACACCATATAGCAATGCAGGTTTAACTGCAGTTACTACACCTATAGCAGTGCAGGTTTAACTGCAGATTACACCCTATTGCAATGCAGGTTTAACTGCAGATTACACCCTATAGCAATGCAGGATATCTGTAGATTACACATATAGCAATGCAGGGATCTGTAGATTATACCATATAGCAATGCAGGTAACTGTAGATTACACCATATAGCGATGCAGGGTAACAGTAGATTACACCATATAGCGATGCAGGGTAACAGTAGATTACACCATATAGCAATGCAGGGTATCTGTAGATTATACCATATAGCAATGCAGGGTATCTGTAGATTATACCATATAGCAATGCAGGGTAACTGTAGATTATACCATATAGCATGCAGGGTAACAGTAGATATACCATATAGCAATGCAGGGTAACAGTAGATTACACCATATAGCAATGCAGGGTAACAGTAGATTACACCATATAGCAATGCAGGGTAACAGTAGATTACACCATATAGCAATGCAGGGTAACAGTAGATTACACCATATAGCAATGGCAGGGTAACAGTAGATTACACCAATATAGCAATGCAAGGGTAACAGTAGATTACACCATATAGCATGCAGGGTAACAGTAGATTACACCCTATAGCAATGCAGGGTAACAGTAGATTATACCATATAGCAATGCAGGGTAACAGTAGATACAACATATAGCAATGCAGGGTACAGTAGATTACACCATATAGCAATGAGGGTAACAGTAGATTACACCATATAGCAATGCAGGGAACAGTAGATTACACCATATAGCAATGCAGGGTAACAGTAGATTACACATATAGCGATGCAGGGTAACAGTAGATTACACCATATAGCGATGCAGGGTAACAGTAGATTACACCATATAGCGATGCAGGGTAACAGTAGATTACACACATAAGCGATGCAGGGTAACATAGATAGATTACACATATAGCATGAGCGGTAACAGTAGATTACACCATATAGCATGCAGGGAACGTAGTTACCATATAGCAATGCAGGCTAACTGTAGATTACACCATATAGAAATGCAGGGTAATGAGATTATACCACAAGCACTGCAGAAGGTTTTAACAGGGCTGGTAATACCAGAGGTTTTTTAGCCAACTGCTATAGGTTGAAGCCTACTTTAGAACCCATGCAATCTGGTGTATTGACAAGGAGTGATGATCTGAAAGAAAAAAAGGTTAGTAATTAATCTAAATAATAATACTTACCTAAAAGAAACAGCTCATCTCCTGGATGTAGATCTTTCTTTGAATGGTGCCCCCTGGACTCATTTCATTAGTGACCACTGCCATGTTTAAGGCCAGGAAATAGATTAAATAGAAGTGCCCCAACCTAAACCCTGTGGCACCCCCACTCTGCATCCTATTTTCATTAACCATTTTCTATCCATGTACAAATGTGACTCCCCAGACCAACAGACCTTTCGATTTTTAATATTATGCTCCCCCATGTCCCCCAGCCCCAACCGCATGTTTTTTTTTTTCAAAAAGCTCCCCAAACTCTACTTACCTCCCCTCGATCCTCCGCCGCACTGCCGGCCCTCTGCTTGCGAGAATGCAAGCAGAGGGGCGGGACCGGCAGTCGCGTCTGTGATTGGCTGAGCGGCAGCCAATCACGGACGCGGCTGCCGGTCATTCAGTGCAGCGGAGGAAAGCGGAGAGGTAAGTAAGAGTTTGGGGAGCTTTTTTAAAAAAAAAAAACATGCGGTTGGGGCTGGGGGACATGGGGGAGCAGAATATTAAGGGGGTTTAATGCTAGGGGGAGGGATAGTAGAACGGGAGGGAGAGGGAGGGGGAGGGGGGGGGGGAGAAGGGCTGCAGCACGCATGGCAGGAATCTCCGGGAGGCCAGGTAGCAGGCAGTGTCCTATATGGACCTGCTAGCCTCCTGGTGGTCAGTTTTTTGGAACTTTGGGGGGGGGACTACAGGAGAACCAGATGGAGTTGGGATGTGAGGTAAGGATTAAACTACACTACATGGTGGGGCCAGTAGTTGGGGGATTTATTTGGGGGTGGACATGCCCTTTAACTTATACATTAGTCACCTATGGGGGACTGTATCAAAAGCCTTTGCAAAATCAAATATACTACATCTACTGCTATGCCACAGTCTAAATTTCTACTTACTTCTCTCATAAAAGCCAAGCAAGTTGGTTTGACAAGATCTATTCCTCCTAAATCCATGCTGGTTTAGTATAGTTTATAGTATTTGAGGTTGAATAAAGACTACGTCCACCAGTCCAACCCATCTAGCAATTATCCTCATTTCCTGCCTAACTGTTGATCAGAGAGGAAGGCAAAAAAAACCCACCAAATTTATGAGGGCAAAAATTCCTTCCTGACTCCGACACACAGTGTTATTGGGCAACTTTTGGAAAGTATTCCGATTACGGCCCTGCACTGAACCATTTACTCTACGTTATGGTCTATTCAGCCCTCCTGCTCACAAACCAGTTTCTGTCAGCCCTCCTGTTTACAAACCAGTTTGTCAGCCCTCCTGTTCACAAACCAGTTTCTGTCGGCCCTCCTGTTCACAATCCAGTGTCTGTCGGCCCTCCTGTCCTGCATTGCTTATAGGGTGTAGTAATCTGCAGATACCCTGCATTGCTATAGGGTGTAGTAATCTGCAGATACCCTGCATTGCCATAGCATTTATATGCTGCAATACCATGTTTGATCTTTTCCCTGCAATTACGTAACATAAAATGTCCCAATTTATAATCTGCAGTTAAAATGTGCAATCTGTAGTGCCTGAAAGTTTCTGCTTTTACTGTCAAAATATATACTAGATAGAGTTGGAGCTGCATCACTATAAAGCAGCAAAGGAGACCTCTGCAATCATTTTCTTCAGTCAAGCTGATACATTGCTACAGGGGTGTTGAGCGCAGCTTGTAGTTATCTGGTACCACATCTGCCCCAGTTGGGGATTGTTTGTGGAGAGAAATTACTGCAGCCCTGGAGCCACTGATTTGTGATGTTATTCTGTTAACCTGATTTTCCAGGTTGTATTACTGACCCTTCTACTCCAGTCTTGAAGGTCTAGGGTTCAGAGTGTAAGAGACAGATCCAGTATCTCCAGTTTGCATATATTCAGCTGCTCATGTGCCAGTTTGAATGCAGTCTCCAGGAAGAATAGATCTTCAGTGATCAGCTAATTCAACCGTTCAGGTATCTTCTCTGACAAATTGTCCATTATTGTTTCTCCAAGCTGGGATGAAAGGGTACAGATTTGAGTAGTAAATATCTCTGGATCTTCCTCTCTCATTAGATCAAATTATTTATTTTATTTTTTCCTGAAATTTCAGTTTGGTATTGCCAGGATTCAGACAGGGAGAAGAGTTTATCTCCAGATTAGTTTCTTATAGTTTTTAAGAAGAAGTCTATTATCAATTCTTATCCTTTCTCTCCAATGTCAAATATCTCGAGTTCAGAAGCATACTGAACCCTCAATTGCTCACTCTGTAATGTCCTTTTCTTTAGCAGAGGGTTGTGAGTTTTTATCTTATGGTTAATCTGTCACAATGAAGAGTTCCTAGGTCTAAATTTAAATCTCTCTACAGTAAAATTCAGTGTGTCCAAATGTGTTTTTCTGCACTGCAGCTTCATCTCTAACTTCCTTATCCATCTGAAAAAAGGAAGTTTACATTCCTGCTATCCATTTGTATGTGCATAGTGGGAGCTTCCCCTGGGACTGTTAGGACTGCTCCTCAAGAATCCTAATTTAATGTTATAATGTTATCTCCCTACAGGACTCCTAAGGCATATAACCAGAGCTTTTTTTTTTTTTTTTTGGTTTACCATTTAGTACAACTGGTTTGTTTTTAGGTTACTGTCTAAACTATTTTGCTTTAGCAAGTGGTTTACAGCTAATAATTTATCTTATGTTCCCTCTACAGGTCCGTGGATAAGTGTCGTCATACCCTCTTTTCCATAATATTCTATCAATAGTATCAGGGCTACCCTGGAGAACCAGATTCTTTCATTCTGATGCATTCATTTGTGATAAACCTTCTTACCATCAGGATATCTGTGGAGATAATCTAGCCATTTGGGGCATCATTTTTTTTTTCCCTCTCTTTATTTCAACTGATTTATCCTAGTGTTCTATTTTAAAATATACTGATTTTTATTATTTTTTTGTTGACAGAATGGTCTATCCCTGAATCCTTCTTGTCAATCTATCTGCTTATGGATACTATGCTCCACTTGGTAGCAAGTCCTTCGGCCTTGGATATTTAGATTCCCTTGTATCTTATCCTGGAGGTTTATCCGGATTTAAAAGGTTCTCACTTCCCTGTTTAGGTCTGAGTTTATTCCATTAGTATTGTGATTTCCTTGTATCACTTCAGATGGCCAGTTGTGAGTTTCAGAGCCCCTTGGCCATTCCTTACCTCTGTAGGTGCTAGTATAATGGCTAGTCTACAGGAGTTTTCTATTAAGAATTTTCAGTTTTTATGGTATTTAAGGTTTTGCTTGTCTTTTTTTCCACAGATATTCAATCTGGTGATTATCAATTCTAGGTATTGGCATTTTAGATACTGCCATTCACCTAGTCTACTGTCCTGTAAATAGAGTTTAGACTAATTGCTAACAGGTCGCTCTATAGCTGGTTTATTTGGGTTTGGTATTCGTTCCTGTGACCAGGGTACGACTAAATCCTAGCCATTGTATTCACAAATATAATTTGCTTAACTAAACATTTGCCTTATTAAATATTTTAGATATGTTGGTCATAATTCCTTCATTCTGGGTTGGAGTACAGTTTGTTCCTTTTAGTTTTCTTACTGCTTTGGTATATCCCATTAGTGACCCCTGCCATGTTTAAGGACAAGGAAAACTGTATCATACTTACCGTAATTTTCATTTCCTGGACTGGTAGCAATCGAAAAGCAGGAGTAGCGATTCTAGTACACAAAAATTGTCAATTAAAGCTAACCAAAAGCCAAGTCCATGCAGCGGGTAGATATGTGATAATACAAGGACAGGTAAACCACACTGAAATGGATATATGTAATATATATGTCCCAAATGCACGCCAAACGTCCTAAATAAGCTAGCAAAATTTGACTGCCCTCTTATGTTAATAGGTGGATTTCAATATGGTACACTCAACAGTACTAGATAGGATGACACTATCCGACAAACCCCAGAGAAATACAGGAGAAACCCTGGCAAACGGATACAGACAACTTATGCGCAAAGCGCACTTCTACGACACATGGCGTATATGCCACCCAAGTTCAAAACAATATACCTTCTACTCATCTCCACACAAAACACACACAAGGCTGGATTATTTCTGGTCGAACGCCCCGCTATTACGCCTCATGGTAACCTCAGAAATTTCACACATAACATGGTCAGACCACAGTCTAATAGAATTAATCCTAAACATCCCCAGCCCAAATTTCAGACAATGCCACTGGCGTCTCAACGAAACATCCAAAAAGCAACCAAAGAATACTTTGAATTAAACAAAGAAACAGTAAAGTCTAAAGCAATCCTATGGGAGGCCCACAAAGCAGTAATAAGTGGAAAGTTTATACAATGGGGCTCAAAACTCAAAAGCGATAGTAAGATACAAATACAAAACACCAACCTCCTACTTAAAGAAGCTGAACAAAAACTATACACACACCCTTCCCTAAAATATTTAAGAAAAGTAATACATTTGAGAACACAAATAAACCATCTAGAGACAGCCATCCTATGGTCACGCCAACGTTTCTATGAATATAGTAATAAAGCACACGCCCTGTTAGCAAGACAACTAAAAGGCGACACTCATACCACAGGGCTGCACCCAATACAGACATCCACGGGGAAAACAGCCCACAGCCCAAAACACATCGCAACATCTTTCCAACAATACTATCAAGACCTATACTCCAATCCAGCCCACACCCAATCACACAACCTAAAAGAAGAAATAAACACCTACCTTACAGCCTGTCAACTTCCAACCATATCCAAACAAGAATTAAACAACTTAAACACTACAATAGGTATAGAAGAATTAGAATCAGTAGTTAAGAATCTAACTAGAAGTAAAGCCCCAGGACCAGACGGGTTCACCTACAAATACTATAAAAAAAAAATTCACACAACTAAGCACACATATGTGCGAATTCTACAATACAATAATGGAAGGATCTGTCCCCCCCACAACATTTACAACATCCTTTATAACCCTAATCCCTAAAGCAGGTAAATATCTCACAAATAGGGAAAATTACACACCTATAGCATTACTGAACGCAGATTTTAAAATCTTCACGAAGTTATTAGCAAACAGATTGGCCCCCATCTTAACACAACTCATACATAAAGACCAAGTTGGATTCACTTGGGGCAGACAAGCCAGTGATGCAACCCGCAGAGTAATTAATTTAATAGAATATGCCCATAATAACAAAACAGACACTACTAATAGGCCTAGATGCTGAAAAGGCATTTGACAGGCTGAATTGGAACTTTATGATGACCCCATTAAAAACAGTTGGAATTAATGGCACCTTCCTTTACGCAATAAAAGCACTATACAATAACCCAACAGGTAAAATTAAAATCCCAGGAGCATTCTCTGATTCCTTCTCAATACAAAGAGGCACAAGACAGGGTTGCCCCCTGTCCCCATTACTATATGTATGCATATGCATAGAACCCCTAGCCACCCAAGTCAGAAACTGCACCGAATTAAAAGCAATCCAAATTGGCAAAAGCAATTTTAAAATTTCCCTATATGCAGACGACGTACTGCTAACATTAAACGCACCCACAACAATCAATTCCACACCTACAAAAAACCCTGGAGATATAGTAATTTGTCTGGGTACAAGATAAATCAATCCAAATCAGAGGCACTACCAATAAATATAAAACCTGAAATAAAAACAATTCTCCCATATTCATGGAAGACACAGTATATTAACTACCTAGGAATAAAAATTACAAATACATATACAGACATATACAAAACCAACTACCCTCCACTACTGGCAAAAATACAACACCTATTAAACACCTGGAAAAATATCACACTATCATGGTTCGGAAGGATAAACGCCCTAAAAATGTCCATATTACCAAAACTTACATACCTATTCACAACACTCCCAGTAAATATCCCCACACCAATTTTGAAGAAAACACAAACAGTTTTAACAAAATTTATATGGGGTCAAAAGGCACACAGACTAGCAAAATCAGTAATAACAGCCAGAAAGACACAGGGGGGGCTGGGGGTCCCGGATATAACAAAATACTATCATGCATCACAATTAAAACACCTGATACACTGGGCCACAAGCAATATGGGCAGAATTAGAAAGGGAACTACTACATCCAACACACCCTATGGCAATTCTCACCAATACAAATCATTCTAATCAACACTCAAATAAATCAGCAATAATAAAATTCACTATTTCCCTATGGAACACACTAAATAAAAAATATATGCTGCTACCACAACACACACAACTAGAACCATTCGTACAAAACCCAAAAATACCAACCAGTAAGATGAAAGCTTATTATAAACCTTGGACCAATGTAGGACTAGGACGTCTGCACGATATTATTGACCCGATAACAAACACTTGTAGAAGAATTGAGAAATAAATACAAAATACCACAAACATTATCTTATTTCTACTGTCAAATAAAACATTTCTCAGAATCTAAAACCACAAAAGGTGTTTTCCAAAAACTAAATCAATTTGAAATGTTAACAACCAGAGGCTCATACAACAAAGGAATAATGTCCCAAATATACCATATACTCAACACCAGAACCATGGAACCTGCAACCAAACACAGATACATGCTAAAATGGGAACAATATATAGGAAGAGATATCACACCAGAAGAATGGACATATGGAAAGCAACCTCCAAAACATCAAGAAATATGATACACAAAGAAAATGGGTACAAAGTGATGATGTGTTGGTATTTCACACCAGAACGAATACATGAAATACAACCAACAACCTCATTTAAATGCTGGAGATGTAACAAGGACAAAGGCACCCTTTTCCACATATTCTGGTCATGTCCTAGAATTCATATTTATTGGGAGGCAGTGAAACAACTGATTAACACAGTATTAGGAAAACAAACGGGATTCACCCCCATTCAGGTACTTTTGAATGCCCCAAATAAAAAACTGCCTCGAATAGAACGAGAACTTTATAAACATATAATAACAGCAGCCAGGTGTGTGATACCGAGACACTGGAAACAAACTACAACCCCAACCATACAGGAACTAATAACACTAATACAAGAAATTAAAATAATGGAAAATCTCACAGCAACAAAAAAGACAAACAAGAAAAAATATAGGAAAAATGGAATCTATACATGACCACTTAAAGGACAATTATACTCACCTTTTCCCCGATCCACTGCAGCATAGTACCCAGGGTGAGGACCTAAAATCGCTAAGTCCTAACCCTGGGTACTTTCCCTAACTCCTGCACTACTTACCGCAAATCTGCTTCGCCGATCCACACTGTTCCACCTCTCTTCTACTGTCAGTGACAGTCGCGAGGCAGCCAATTGGAAGACACGCCTCCTTGCAGAGCGTATCTTCCTATTGGCTGCCTCGCGATCTGTCACTGAAGCAGGAAGAGCGGAGGAATGGAGCGATCGGCGAAGCAGATTTGTGGTAAGTAGTGCAGGAGTTAGGGAGGACTTTTAGGTCCTCACCCTGGGTACTATGCAGCTATGGAGGAAGAGGAGCGAGGGTGAGGTGAGTATAGTTGTCCTTTAAGATAATAACAATGATACAATAAGATATCTATTGGAAAAAAAGGGAAAAGGGATAAGTTCTGAAGGTAAAACAATATTCAACACAAAGAAGGTAAACAAAACAGTCTGAAGTTGGGATGGGAAAGAACTGATATAAAGGATATAAAGTACTAGCAAAGGATAAAGTAATTAAAGGTACACCCCCCTGGCTACCATAAATACCAATTTCATAAGATGTTATGTATGTAACTTTCAATAATAGAAAAAGTGAATCTACGGTTATGTTTGTATTCAATTTATTTACTTATACTTATTATTTTCCTTTTTTCCCCCTTTTTTTTGTGTTCTCTGTATATAATGAAAACTTTAATAAAGATTACAATTCAAAAAAAAAAAAAAAGTTCTTATTTAAAATGATGCTATTTTTTCCCCAACCAATCAGATATTAGCTTTCAAATGTTAAATAAGATCTGATTGGTTGGGGCAAAGTTAGCACCATTTTAAACGATAAGAACTTTTATTGAATAACCCTGTTAGTTTATACTATGCATACCTAGTTATTCTACATATTCTTTTTCATTTTAACATACAAGTTGAATTTATTCTATTCCCTGCTGTTTTATACCCCTTGCTATTCCCTGCTGTTGACAATACAGAGCTGACATTTCAGGTTCTTCTTCCCAGAATGCACACTGCCTTGGAATATTCCTAACAGTAATTTCTACTGATTGGCTGTTGGATGGGTCAAACATGCTCAGATCTCTACTGAGCAACTGAATCAACCCAGGCGCTGGGTCAAGGGCAAGACCATAACAGAGGGTCCTGCAAACAGCAAGTCAGTATTTTGAAAGCATTTATTTATGCGCAGACAAATTGCTGTATGGGCAGGTTAAAGGGAATGTCCACCCCTCCACAGACAAAGCCTTACTTGCTTTAAAACACCCGATAAGCAGGACTGCTGTGTTCTTTTTATGTTCTTGAGCAGCCGCAGTGGAGACTGACTAAGGAACCCGGATGCGGCAGTGGAGCGAGGAGCTTGTGAGTATAATAGCTCGGTGTGGGAGCCGAATTGGAAGATTAACGAAGTCCTGCTTATCGGGTGTTTTAATACAGGTAAGGCTTTGTGTGTGGAGGGGTGGACATTCCCTTTAAGGTCATTAGGATGGAAAAATACTGCTCTTTTTTCTTAAAAGTACATGAATTTGCAAAAACCATAGAAAACTAAGGTTGAGGGGAAATTAAATCTCTTTAAACCAGGTCATTGATTATTTCTGTAGATCAACTGGACTTGAAGTCATTTCAGTCTCATAGCCAGTCAGATGACTAGAGAAACATCTTCTGTGGAATTCAGTTAATCTAGGTACACACCTAGCGATTTTTCCTCCTGACAGACTGTTCGATACTTTCGACCGGTCGGCCAGGAGGAAGGACTGTCGGTCGTGGCGAAAGCAGCCGCGTCCGACAGTTACCGCGACCGATCGAGGTTTTCCACCATGTCCGATCGTCCTTTCATCCGATTCGGACGAACGATCAGTCGGACATGGCCATCCTTACTTTTCATCAGGTGTCACCCCTGCCTGTAAAGTTTTTAGCTTGTGTAGCATTGAAATTCCCCCCTTCCTCAGTCCAGGTTCTGCCCTATGGAAAGATGTTCTCTACAAAAAGCACGTCTTTTCATAGGCCAGATACCAGACTGAGGGAGGGCACAGGGTCAAACTGGGAGCACAATTTCAATGCAGTAGTAAAGGAGCTCTAGACAAATAATGGGGGTGAGTGTTTATACCCTCACACTGGTAAGTTTTAAGTGGGTTGGGGGAGGTTGAAATGTACCCCGACTCCAATAATCCACCCCCACAGAAATATTCAGTAAACGTTTACCAAGGAAAACATTGTCTGAATGCCAACAGCATCACACAATTCAAAGTGAAATGAAGAAAATTTATTGAACCATCAACATAACAAGCACAACGGGTCCGTGTTATGTTGATGGTTCAATAAGTTTTTTTCAGCTGCCAGTGTATCCTGTCTTAAACTGGATTTTTTTGAATCTGCATTCTGGTTCATATCGGTTAGAGATCATCGGGCCAATAGTCAATGAAAGCAAACTCCCACTTAATTTTCCATTGCTAAAAAAAGAGAAAATAAATCCAGTCCAGGCCATTTTACTTTGAACATACGAATACTGTAGATTGCGATTGGAAAGTGGCGATTGTGTGCGTGCTCCACTCTATGTCAGAGGAAGGAGCAGAAGAGAGAAGAGGGCCAATGTTCAGACTACAACAGGAAGGCTGCGTCTCATCCTGTGTACAAATTTTCAACTCCAGACATTTCAGAAAATAAATAAGATTATAATGGAAAGGAAATATATTCGGAAGATACAATAAAAATAGATTCACACCTACGAGAGAAAATGCACGTCTTAGACTGAGAACAGACACATTTTATCAACTACTGCTAGACACAGAAGGAGCATTTAAAAGAAGGTTCCTAAAATGTAAGGCTGGGTACACACTAGCAAATTTATCCAGACAGTGATTTGTCCTGCCCGACTGCTCGCTAGTGGCACACGGTCAGAGTTTGCCATGACCAATTGTGCAGTCCATATGGAACTGCACGATCGCACATCTTACATACACTATCATCTGTTCGTCCAATCCTGACATACCGACATTGTTCAAGGCCACCTGTAAATACAACATAAACCTGGGAGAGAATGTTGAGGTTTACAATCAATGAAACCTTTGGGAAGAAGGCCACTGAGGCGTTTAGGATTAGGTAGGATCTTGTAAACAAAGAAAAATAAAGATAACTAAAAAGAAAACAGATTGTTATTAAAGGGAAACTATCTCTAATATTATGGAGGATAGTTATGTCTGCACCATTAAGAGACTGGCAAGCTTCCAGGGCTAAATGGTACTTTGACAGCTCACTGCCCCAGCAAACATAGACCCAGGAAAGTCACCAAACCACAATCTATTGGTAAACACACCAGTATTTTCAAAATATTAATAATTGCACTCACTGCTTTTAGGATAGTGTTTATTTGTGGGGATTGTCACGACAGAGCATTCACCACTGGTGGTTTGGGGTGGGGAACAGTAAAGATGCTAACATGCTAAAGACAGAGGTTCTTACATCCATGACTGACAGCTGCTGACGAATAACTAAAGAGAGGCAGCATTTGGGATTAGACCTACATCTCTCAGCGTCCTTGCAATTTTGAGGCTGGGGTGATAAACCTTAATACAATTTTTCATTTTAGGTGTGAACTTGCCCATTGAGCCATATGGTAAGTTTAGTTAAGAGCCTTACCTGTAAGGCCAATATTTTGGGATGATCGACTAGAAGCTATAATATTTCTTAAATTGGCTGCACTTTCAGCTGTACCATTCCGCCTGAGGAACTTTTTCTCCAAAATAAACTCATGAACCAACAGGTTTATTTATCTAGAAGAGCCATACGCAGGTTTTGGGTGGAGAGGAAGAAAATCTGACACTTTGAGAAGGTTACATTTTGATACCTGAGCTGTTCTTGTGACCCCCTTGCGTAACATTGGGATTCCAGTGATGTCAGAAGGATGAAGTTACTTGTAGGGCTTTCCTTAAATGCAAGATTAGGATTGTAGACAGGCCAGCTGGTCACAAGAAGTCTCAGTTTTCAATTTGAAGACACATTAGGAGAGGTTTAATAATGTGAAGGGTCTACAAAATGTCCAGAGCAAGGCTCTGAATAAATAAGCAGCTTCAGAAAATGTTTTAGTTATACAAAAACACACAGGGGCGCCTCTAGACCTTTTGGCACCTGAGCCAGTTCACCAGCCACTGTTGGGTCAGCCTTCCAGTTCCCCAGCCACTCTTAAGTCAACCCTCCAGATCATCAGCCACTGTTAGGTCAGTCTCTTAGATCATCAGCCAGTGTTGACTTAACTGTGGCTGGTAAACTGGAGGGCTGACTTAAGTTGCCCACACCGACCGGTACATACAAATTGCCCACACCGACCGGTACATAAAAGTTGCCCACACCGACCGATACATAAAAGTTGCCCACACCGACCGGTACATAAAAGTTGCCCACACCGACCGGAACATAAAAGTTGCTCACACAGACCTGTACATACAAAGTTTATCTTACTGTGGAAGGAAATGTGATGGCGGACAGGCAGAGGCAGGAGGATCAGATCAAGTGCCGCTTTCTACTCTTAACATAGAAAACACTCCAAATTACTTGTATTTATTTTTTCTGCTGCTAAGAACATTTATTTCTGGTCTGATTAGAAGGAAAATAAGGCTAGGTACCCAAGGGCAAACATTTCAGCCCAGCTGACCATTTACATATATTGACTGATCTGTCAAAATAGTGTAGGGAGCTGTGAAAGTTGCCACGGTGGTGATTTACCAACATGCACTTTCGTCCGATTTGGACACCATCAACTGAATCAACCTGACAACATTTTGTCTCTACAAAAAAGGATTAGCCAAGCTGCATGCTTTGTTCTATTGTTAGGGGAGGGAAGTGAGAGGGAGATTCCCTGTGGCTTTTTTTTCCCCAATATCATAACAAAAAATGTAAAAGTTTCCTATTGTTACGGCTGCTTTGTTCTGCCCCAATTCAGCCTGGGTTTGGACCAACAATAGGAAGACATGCACAGCACATCCTTCTATTAAAGAGTAGTTTTGAAGCTTTGTTTTAAAGGGTATGTCCACCCTTTAAACTAACTTTAACTAACTGCCCCAACCGCATTACTATTATAGCAAGAAAGTCCTTCGCCGCACAATCCTGACCCTATGCTTGCATAGAACTGCAAGCAGGGGGCGGGACCGGCAGCCGCGTCCGTGATTGGCTGAGAGGCAGCCAATCATGGACACGGCTGCCGGTAGTGTAGAATGGTGATGGAGAGAGGTAAGCTAAGTAAAGATCGGGGGACTTTATTGCTATAATAGTAATGCGGTTGGGGGACCAATAACTATATTATGGCAAAGGGGCAAGACCAAATTGAGAGTGAGGGGGGGGGGGGGGCTCTTCTGCGCATGGCAAAATTTTCCTGGAGGGGAGACAGGAGGCAGAGTCCTATATGGACTCTGCAGTCCTCCTGGTGGCCAGTTTTTGGGACTTTGTGGAGGGATTACAGGGCAACCATTTGGATATGGCATGTAAATTAAGGATTTTTATACACTACAGGTTGGGGCCAGTAGTGGGGGGGGATTATTGTTTTGAGGGTGGACATGCCCTTTTAAAAAAAAAAAACTGTTTAGCACCCCTTTAAGCAAGACAGATCACTTAAAGATGCCAATGGGAGCATCCATATATGTTAGATTGATAGTTGAAGCAGCTTCAACCTATTGGGGAAAAGGTGGCAATCTAGAAATCCGGGTTGCTGGATTAAACAAAGATGAAGTGTTTTTGAGGATACTAAACTTCAGCTTCAGTCCAGCAACATCCAATCAAGGAGAACCATTTTTAAAAATAATTTGGTTACCCTGTACCTTAGTACGGGAGGTAGGATTAACTATTACTACCTACCATACATCAATATTAGCGGAGCTGCAACATATTTCTTTCATGGAGTTCTGGCTTTAGCTTTGCCAGTTTTCCTCCCTGCTTCACTGTATTCTTAGAGGGCAGCTCCACCTTGAAAATCTATCTTTTGTCATAAGGTAGGTGCCCCAACCACCGTGATATTTCTTTAAAAATGTTTAGAATGTTTTTAGTTGCAAGCAGGGGCCTGACCGGCAGCTGTGTCTGTGATTGGCTGAGATCAGCCAATCACAGATGCGGCTGCTGTCAATGGAGACGCTGCGGGAGAGAAGGGTCTGAAAGTATCGATCCAAACATTTTTTGAAAGAAATATTTTGGCGGTTGGGGGGGGATGGGCAGGGATTTCCTACTATATGGTAAAAGGATGTCATGCTTGGTGCCACAGCTGCAGAGGATGGATCCAGATGGTGGGAGGGGGGGAGGGCTCCCCTGTGCATGTCACTGTCCTTGTTGAGGTTAGGGAAGCAACAGGGACCGGGTGACTCACTGACAGTTTCTACTCTTCACTTTCCTGGACTTTGAAAAGGCACTGCAGGAGAGCCACAAGCAGCAGAGATGTAAGGTAAGCATTTTTTTTAAACTCCACAGTGGGGGCAGTAGTAGGTTACATTTTAGTTTTGGGGATGGACATGCCCTTTAAATTGGGAGTAATGGCAATGGAGACCAGGCAATGAAGATACAAAACTCCACAAAGTAAACTTTATCTGACAGAAGTTTGCTCGTGGTCATGCACAGAACTGTGCAGGCCTGCGCCCACAGGTTAATGTTGTGCACCCACAAAAATATGCTGGTATTTAAAGCACTGTTGGGCTTTCATTTTGTATGCACACAGAATATATATATCTGCGCACACAGATGAAAAATTAAAATTAGAGGGAACATTAGTTTAAGAGTGGTTAAATCAGTGGGTACAGTTGCCCTTTAAAGGGACAGTTCAGTGGAAATTATCAATGTTTGTTAAATTGTTAGTTTGTGTAATTCCTTCTTAGTTATTCTACATATTCTTTCCCATTTTGAAAAATCAGTTGATTTCATTTAATTTAATTTCTGTTGTATTGGCTGTTGTATGGGTTAAAGATGCTCAGATCTCTACTGAGCAACTGAATCAACCCAGGCGCTGGGTCAAGGGCAAGACCATAATGGTCTCTACTAGGGGTCCTGCAAACCGGAAGTCAGTATTTCGGTTACATTTATTTATACACAGACAAAATGCTCAATTGACAGATTAAGGATATTGGGATGAAAAAATACTGCTCTATTTTCTAAAAAGCACATGTATTTGCAATGAACTTCCCCTTTAAGAAGCTAAGTTCTGTGAAACTAGAGTCATAAATTTGGTATGTTGATCGGCAGACAAGAACTAAGTAATCACAGTAATTGCACACGAGGTAAATAAGCTATTATTATATATCCTAGACACGTGTAAACACTCTGCCATTAGCAACATTGCAGATTTCAAATATTTAGCACCCACTGTTGATACTAACCAGCTTTCCCATATATGGCCCTTTCCTCCAGCCTTACAGCACATATGCTAACTGAAAATGGGAGATGTTTTTACAAAACTTTAGAAGAGTGGAGACAAAAAGGTAATTTAACTCATGATTAATCTTAGGCAGGTCTACTGGGCATACAGGAGCAGCCAGTTGGAGACTGGTGATCCAGCACACCAACAGACACGCCTTGCCTGCAATTAGTTGTAGAGTAGTTTGATTATTGGCGCTTTATTCATACTAGCCATGCCCAGACCAAAGTAAGTTACGGTAACTAATCAGTTTGTGATAAAGTGAAATGGGTAATGTGAAAATTAGAACATTTTTGCTAATAAAACTCTTTGCAATAAATTAATATGGATCTGATCCCTAGGCATAATAATCTAACAACAATGTGAACTGTCACCTCAGAAACTTAAAGGGCATGTCCACCCCCAAAACTATAATCCCCCCCCACTACTGGCCCCACCATGTAGTGTAGTTTAATCCTTACTTTACATCCCAGCTCCATCTGGTTCTCCTGTAGTCCCCCCCCAAAGTCCCAAAAACTGCCCACCAGGAGGATAGCAGAGTCCATATAGGACTCTGCCTCCTGTCTCGCCTCCCGGAGAAGTTTGGCATGCACACTGCAGCCCTTCTCCCCCTCCCTCCTGTTTTTCGATCCCTCCCCCTAGCATAGAAACCCTTGGCCATATATTAGGGTTCCTTTCCCCAGCCCCAACCGCTAAAAAACATTTTTAAGAAAGTCCCCCAACTCTACTTACCTTCCCTCTCTCCCCTGGCATTCTGAGAAGCCGGCAGCCACGTCCGTGATTGGCTGAGCGGCTGCTGGTCCCGCCCCCTGCTTGCAGTGTCTTGCAAGGAGAAGGCCGGGCAGTGTGTCGGAGGAGAGAGGGAAGGTAAGTAAAGATCGGGGCACTTTCTTAAAACTATTTTATAGCAGTTGGGGCTGGGGGAAGGCATTCTATCATATGTGAAAACCAAACTTAAAGGGTGGACATGCCCTTTAAGTTTGATTTTGTATTGGTAAATTGGTATTTACAGAAGTGGCATTGTTTGTACTAAAATGCCATTGCTTTTTGGTGGGATAATTACTTCCAGATTTTGGTTTGGTTTACTTTTCCTTTAAATTCCCTAAAACAAAAGGGGTTTAGTGAGAATTCAGTTACCATGAGTACTAAAAAGAAACCATCCCAAAAATGTTATCTTCAAAAAAAATATATAATTACATTTAAAGCCTTTAGCTCAAAAGATGTATTGGCTCGAATCCCTTTAATTGAACCTAATTTGGGCTTCTCTAGGATCTAATAGATAAAGCCAGCAACACGAAACTATTAAAAACAACCATTTTCTGTAAACCCCTTAGATCCCTGCAATTTAGATCTAACTATAAGAGAATCACGCCTATTCAACAAGTCTGTCAGACCAGCACGCAGCAAATTTAAACTAATTCTGCACTGTTCATTTTATTAACTGTATTTATCAGATGTAACTATATACAATCACGTGTAAAGCATCGGATAAGTGAGAGAAATGGGAAAAAACCCTGATCTGTCTGCGTACCATACAAGCTTATTTAACAAGACCACTTTATCTTATACTTGATTCTGGCATAGCAGTGGATGTGGTAGACCTAGATTTTGCTAAAGCTTTTGATACTGTGCCACGTAGGCGACTAATGTATAAACTGAGGACTGTAGGCCTAGAAGAAAACATTTGTTCATGGATAGAGAATTGGTTATTGGATCGCAAACAGAGTGGTGGTTAATAGAGCTACATCTATGTGGGCTAAAGTTCTAAGCGGAGTGCCTCAGGGTTCTGTACTGGGGCCACTTCTTTTTAATCTGTTTATAAATGACTTAGAAGGAGGCATTGAGAGCAAGGTCTCTGTGTTTGCTGATGACACTAAACTATGCAGAGCTTTGGAAACTTCAAATGATGTGCAATTGCTGCAAGCAGACCTTGATAGATGATCAAAATGGTCAGCAGAATGGCACATAAGATTCAATGTTGATGAATGTATAGCTAGGTACACACAGTACCGATAAATCCCCGATACGACCAGATTTATTGTTACTGTGTGTACCTAGCTTTCCCGAACAACATTCAGGTCGGCCAATTGCTTGTTCAGAAAGGGAAAATTTCACCTCGGCCACAGTAGACTCCCTATAGTGGAGTCAGCCAAGGGAACACAGTCCCGAGCATTCTACCTATGCTGTGTATAGGAAGAACATTTGGGAACATTTTGAAAAATTACAACTTTCAAAAACCTGTAGTCTGTACCCAGCTTAAAGTGATGCATTTGGGATTTAACTTTCTTTGTGCCACCTACAGCATAAATAACTATGTTAGTAAATCTCTAATAGAAAAAGATTTGGGGGTTCTGGTAGATAACAGACTTAGCTGTAGCAAGCAATGCCAGACAGCAATGGCTAGAGCTAGCAAGATATTGTCTTGTATAAAGAGGGGAATAGATTCAAGAGGAGCACGATAAGGTAAGTTCCAGTGTCCCCTGAGCAGACTAAGAATTCTCACCTCCCTGTGAATAATAGAAACGGATGGCATATACTCTAAAAAACTTGCTGCTTACAATTTCACCAAATAGACAGACAGTTAGATAAACACACAGAGTTAGATAGACAGAGTTAAGGTTCGTACACACCTGGCGATGTTCACCCAAGAGATAAGACCGGCGAACACCCGTGATGACCAACCAAAACTGCACGTGTGTATGCGCTCGGTCTGGGGTCATTTGGTGATCCAGGGGTCAGTTGGGGCTTGGTGCTCGGGTGAAACTCGCCAGGTGTGTACGAACCTTTAGATCGATAGAGCGAGCGAGAGACAGACAGAGATGTATAGATAGAGAAAGACAAGAGGCAGATAGACATAGTTAGAGAGAGAGAGAGAAAGACAGAGAGTAAAATAGAGAGAAATAGATAGAAACAGAATAGATATACATAGACAGAGGGACAGATAGAGATAGATAGGGGCAGAGGTCCATGTAGAAGGTACAAGAAGGTCTCCCTGGCCAAAGGTGTGGGAATTAGACTTACCCACCTTTGTTCGCTCAGCCTCTGCCTCTACTGCTGCTTCGGGGAACAGAAGAGCAGTAGAGGCCGGACCAGAAGCAGCAGATTCTTGTAAATGGCAGACAGTTGGTTTGAACCCCCCTCCTTGGCCTCCTTGACACCTCTCTTGAACCAGTCATGTTCCTTTGCCAAGATTTTGACATCTTGGCAAAGATGTTTGCCCCGAAAGCCTGAAGGGGCAGGGTGGGTTGTCTGGCTCCATGGAATGCAGCACTGAAAAGGAAATTGTGGTGTGATGCATTATAACTGAAATTTATATATTTATTCATCATTTACTGTACACATAGTAACCATAAGAAGTGCTTATGGCTTTCTGAGAGCTCCCCTCCTAATAGCTTTAATTGGTCTCTTCCAATGCGAACTCTGGTCCACCACCTGCTGGTCTTAACGTTAATGCTACTATGAGATAATAAGTTTGTTTAATGTCACCTCTTCACTTTACAACAGATATCAATTAAACAATGTTGTTGGGGGAGTAACCGCAGGGGAACCAGGGATTTTCCTATAACAGACATAGCTTTCTCCCAGAAAACCAGAAAAACCCCATAATAGTTTTGCAGGGGGGCCCCAATGATTCATAGTAACATCAATGCAGTTGAAAGGCTGGTCAGTGCATGATGCACAGATTTCAATGTAGCCATACAGAATTGCATTTATCAATATGCATACTATCAGCTAGCCTATATTTCTGTGTTTTATTTAGTAGCAACCCTATGTATTTAGTGGCAAACCTAGGTCCCAGTGTGGACTACTAAAACAATAATAATCTCAACCCCAGGCATGTGAGAATCATATTAGGGTAAGCAGCCCTGCATGGAGTTTACCTCCCGCGTCTTAATTTAAGTAGGACATTGGTACAGGTCAAAGTGTTAATAGATATGGGTTGGGTGAGAGGCAGGGCTGTGTAGTGTTTGCTGTCCATGCCTCACCTACATTTCCCCTACCATTAGGATGCATGTATGCACTTTTGCACGTGTTAGTACATTATGACACATACAAACACATATCTCCTGATACAAGGAGGGAGTCTACTCTATGTAACCCAGTCCAGATTTATCTAAGCCCTTCCCATTCCATAACAAGGTCTGCATATCTGGGACAGCAGGGCAGGGCCTCCAATACAGACTTAATACAGAAGCACTTCAACCAAGGGCAGGCATACAATGCAATAATACAAACCCATCCAAAAAGCTTTAGAAACTACCATGAGGGCTAGGCCACACTATATGCGTTTTCGCACACGATCGCGAATTTGATTTTATGGAAATCTAGGGAATGCAAAAAGTTCCTGTGATTTCCAATGCGTTGACGATTCTGTTTTGGAAGCGCATGTGATCCTCATTGTTAATCACATGCGCTTCCATAATCGGAATTAGGGAATCGCAAGCGCAAACACGTTGCAACGCATGGAAATCGCTAGCGCATCCGTTTGCGTTGCAGTACACACTTATGGGTCCTGATGCAAAATTTGGTCATGGGCCCCCCAACACCGCTGCAAACACAATTCGGTACTTCAAACTAAATAATCATTGGTAAAATGCTTTGTATATAACCACTGGTAAAATAGTTGGCACAAAGACTGGTTAAATGCTTGGCATGCAGACACTGATAAACTGGATGGGAAACTGGCACTGGTTAAATGCTTGGCACATAGACAATGGTTAAAATGCTGTGTATACAGACCACTGCTAAAACAGTTGGCACACAGACTGGTAGTTTCTGAACCTTAGCATAAAATGGGGTCCTTGGCCAAGGGCCCTGGTGCGGTTGCATCCCCTGCACCCCTGGTAGCTATGTCCCAGATTCTGTGGCTTTCCTGTGTGGTTGGTGAACACTAGTAGAGGTAAACCTTTGGCGGGTAGGTAGGACATTTCTGCGTTACATCATCAGATGAAACCAGCTCTGCCTGACATCATTGATTTGCACAGTGGGACTGTAAGCAGCCCCATTGAAGGTCAAGTCAGTGGCATGCCAAAGCCTAACTGTGTATTACTGGTAGCGCACTGACAAAATACTTCTCCACATCCAAGTAGGTTACTTTAAAAACTTCAAAACACAATGGCTCCTTATGCACACTTACACTCCATGGGTGTTGGCTACAAGGGAATTCCCACTTCCAATGGAATATAACAGTAACAGCAAAGAAGGTTGTAGTCACATTCCAAATGGTAAGAAAGTGATTTAATAAACCAACATCAATGATATATAAAGTTAGTATTGGAGAGAGAAAGTATGTGTAATATTAAGGGAAGTCGCATACTCTTAATGTCTGTATACACATCCGACAATGCAAGACCCCTTAGCGTAAGTGTATGCATTTGCTCAGGTGCCGTTCATTGATCCACCACGGTTGATTGTCGAATGCTGCCTGAACGAACGCGTATACATGTACGATTATCGCCCAAAACACCCATTTGTCACGCCTGTGCATAGCTCGGTGTACATAGCTCGGCTACCGTTCCTTGTACATCCTATCGGACATGTGTACAAGGCTTTAGAGCTACTTTATAGCTTCACATTTCTAGTCTTGCAAATTCTGTCTGTCATCTTTGACAGATTGGTACTGTGTGTACCCACCTTTAGGTGCAAATTTAATTTAAATTCATCCCGACTTGGATGGATGCCCATATGTTTCATAATAATTTTGAATATCTCAAGTAAGAGCGGTGCAGTGCCCTCCTTCCCACCTGTAGGCTAAAGTGAGGCTCAAAAAATCTCCCTCTCACAGGAGACTTGACTCGAGTAGGAACACCCCACGCAAAAAACATTCTAAATTGAGATATTCTCTCCAGTCCTTTGCTTGATCTCCAGGTTTATATTAGCACAGTGAGAGCACTGAGAGCTTTGGCACACGCTCTCCTGAGCTTTCGCTGCACTGAATGGACAATTTCCCAGGTAGATGCGTTAGTCATTGGCCATGTTGTCATGGCAAAGAGCAGGCACAAGAACCAGGAAGAATATTTCGAGTTAGGTGCTGATCTGTGGTCTGTAATGGGGCCCTGAGATATTAAATTTTTTTTCAAGTATTCCATAAGGAAAAAAAGGTTGAGAAACACTGAACTAACCTGTCCCCTTCCACCAGTTGCTAATAATTCACACCCGTGATCATGCTAGATATGCTTTCCGACAATAGACAGGTAAACATCAGGTAGTGTTATCTGAAACATCCATAAACCTGACGCAGACAAATAATTTCCTGCTATTATGCATCGCACTTTGTTATATTGGCCTAGAAAGAATTGATCTGACTTCCATTTCCCAGTGTGCAGTTAATCAATCTACATATTAGAATTTAGCCAAACGTTCTAATTATTATATAACAAATGGACAGAAAAATCATTCAGCATCTCATTAAATCCTCTGGCATTTTATTTACTAGAACTAATTACATGAAACACCTTCTTGCAATCTTATCAATGTGGGACTAGTCCAGCATGATTCAGTGGAAAAGCTTCTATTTTTACAATTATCGGTGATTAACTTGCCAGTACACGTATGACAGGAAATACACGTATATATACAAACAGCAATCAATAACTCAACTGCCACTTTTCAACTTTGAATTCCTAATTGTCTGGATACTTTGCTCTTTATTCAATTAATTGTTCAATTATTAACAGTATCCAACTTTGAAGGAAGGATCCTTAACATACAGGCCAGAAACTACTGGTTAATAGGGATGGCCGGTTCGTGGATCCGGATCCGCCGCGGATTTATCCCGTTCGTGAACGGCGCATTTTTCCGGATTTTCCGCCTTCCGAACTTCCGATTTGCGGATTTTTCATATTTTCGAAAATTTTCGAAATTACAAGGATTACTCGCATTTTCGAAAATACATGAAACCCTGTAATTTCGAAAATTTTCGAAAACACGAAATATCTAGTAATTTCAAGGGAATTTTTCATTTTAATGGGCTTTTGCTCGCGGATTTTCGAATTTTCTCGAAAACTCGCGGATCCTCGAGCGGACCGGATTTTGCGAAGTTCGGACATCTCTACTGGTTAATACATGGACTAATGTCTTTCTATGTAATGCCTAGTCAAAGATAAGACACTTTAAAGGGGCATATTTAAAAACCCGTACAATACCAAGTGGAAGTAAAATATGTAGATCTGGGGGGCGGAGCCAACACCGCATGGAGTAAGACGTGTGGAGAGAGCGCTCCCGCACCTAAGGCAATCCAGGGCAAATACCTGGCCACAATAACCCAAAATCCACAAGTAAACTTACCCTACCTGGCTCCTAGACTCTACCGATGCCAAGATCCAAGACACAGAAAGCCGCAGCAGCCGCAACCAAGCTCAGCCAGTTTGCTTGGCGCGCAAAAGCGGAGGAGGCCACGACCAGCCCGGGAAACTCCCAACAGCACAGCACAAACCAAGGCAACCGGAAAGCAGGTAATCCACCCCTGGAGGCTATGTTCAGGCCCGATATAAGCATAGAGGCTCCAGCAGCCCAGCCAGGCACAGAACAGGCAGAACAGCAGGAGGTCTTAAGGGCTATTCAGGACACCAAAAAATCCCTTACCACCCTACTAGAGGAGATGAAGTCAGACTTGTCTCTGCTGAGACAAGACATGCAGAAACTCAGAGGCAGAATGGGGGAAGCTGAAGGTAGGATCTCTACCCTGGAGGACACAGTAGCCCCAATAAGACCCTCCATAGCCCAGTTACAGCAAGAACTTACCTCCACGCGCCAAAAACTAGATGACCTCGAGAATAGGTCACGCAGACGAAATTTACGTTTTATAGGATTTCCTGAAAGATCGGAAGGACAGGAACCCATACAATTCCTGGAAAAATGGCTCAAAACACAATTTGACAAACATGGCTTGTCTCCAAGTCTCCTGATTGAAAGAGCACATCGCATACCAGCCAGAGCCCCAATCCCAGGAGGCCGTGCTAGCCAAATTAATGAACGCGAGACCGAGACCTGATACTCAAATTATCAAGATCCAGTGGAGACCTACTATTTGAAAATACCACAATCAAAATCTTTCCGGATTTCTCATTAGAGCTCCAAAGCGACAGTACACGTTTCTAGAGGTCAAGAAACGGATGCAGCAAGTGGGTCTCAAATACAGCATGATGTACCCGGCAAAACTCCACGTAGAAACTGATGGTGGTCTTAAATTCTTTGAAGACGCACAAACAGCCATGGACTGGCTAAACTCCAGATAAGTTCACAGGATACCTGTTATCTGACAAGCTCAATATATTTGCTTAATTTCTTTTAACTGAACAATAATTCCTGTTCCGCCTAGACAGTTAATTGGCCCTAACGTAGAGATCCCTGCAAAAACTGAATATTAGCCTAAGAACTGAACCCAAACTCTCCGGATCACTTTAACCTGATTCCCAACATATAAACTGTTATATTATATTGGGTTAAGAAATACTGGTGCGGGGACACCTTATATAAGGAACCCCCTTAATGTTTAGTACTGTTTGCAAAATGTCCATAATGTTAATGTTTTTTTTCTACTGTTTGCTCAATGTGAATCTCCGCAGAAACTGCACCTCCCGTGCACCCCCTCAATGTGCCCACCTAACGGTGGTTTGTTTTACCCCAGTTATCCTAAGATGCACATCGTTCAGCCCCAGATGTGCGTTAAGTTGGACTTACACCCCTATTCCCCTACAATACACACCCTTCAGAGTTTAATGTGTATTGAATAGGTCATACTACCAACATATAACTCCCTCACCTGATCACACAGGTATCTTGCTGTCTACAGAAAGTAAACAAACTATAGTAAATGCTACCTACCCTGGAATGGTTATTAACCCGGGCTGGCCCCCGCATGTCGATAATATCTATAATATTGGGCTATCCCCCTATATGGATTGAAATTATGCTAGATAATATGTGTATGTTTGTTTATAAACGGTACTTAGAATGACGGACCAAATAAATATATTGTCGTGGAATGTGCGTGGCCTGGGCGACCCAAAGAAGAGACTGTCAGTTTTCTCATACATCCGTTCCACAAAGGCCAACATAGTCTGCCTACAGGAGACACATCTCCTACCGGACACATTTAAGTATGTACAAAGACCGTGGGTCGCCTGGGAGGCACACAGCACACACTCCTCCTATTCTAGGGGGGTCTCCATTTTGATCGCCAAAAACGTGCAATATAAAATTCATGGGGTGTTATCTGATAAAAGAGGAACCTATGTCTGTGTAGCACTAGATATTAACTCCATTATGTGTGTTCTAATTGGTATATATGACCCCCCACCTGCCTCACTGCAACCACTTAGGAAAGCAATAAAAAAAAAATTTAAAATACCCTCGGGCCAAATTGATATGCATGGGCGATTTCAACGACACCATGAATCCCAGTATTGATCGCTTTCCCCCGGCGGCCAGCCCCACCACTTCACTTAGCAAACTTACCCAAGAATTATCACTTTTAGACACATGGAGAACCAAAAACCCCTATTCAAGGGAGTTCACATGCCATTCCGCGAGCCACAACACAATGTCGCGACTAGACTACCTCTTCATCACCAAAACAACATATCAGATAATAAAAGATATGTCATCTAACCCGCGGAATATCAGATCATTCCCCACTATTCTGTTCCCTACACAGCACCACAAGATACACAGGTGTTAGACAAATGAAAATCAACCCTTACTGGCTACAGAGTTTCCCCAACCCAATCCCAGAACACATAGATACCTATTTCTCCTTAAATCATGGAGATGTCCCCAGAAACATCCAATGGGATGCATTTAAAGCAGTTCTGAGAGGACAAATACATAAAGCACAATTCAGCCAAAGATGAACAAAAGCTAGAAACTGACCTAATGGCAGCAGAAACGCAATATGTAAATGATCCCTCCACACAAAATAAATCCACATGGATTCTGATGCAATCTAGATACAACGATACGATACGATACATGAAAAAAAACAAACCGAAAGAACTTCTTCCTAAAACAAACTTATTTTGAACACGGCAACCAATCAGCCAAACTCATAGCCAGAATCGCTCACGGAACATTAGACCAAAACACCATTCTAGAAATAAAAGACACACAACTGGGTACAATTAATAAACCAACTGAAATTCTAGAGACATTCTCCAAATTCTATCAAACACAATACAGGTCACAACTTCAAACCACTCAACAACAAATGACACACTACCTATCCTCCATCACTTTCCCTAGACTCACACACTCAGAAGCTTCTCTTCTGGAGGCTGAAATTTCCTGAAATAACAGGAGCCCTGAACTCCATGAAACCTGGCAAATCCCCCGGGCCACATGGAATCCCCGTTGAAATATATAAGAGGTATAGCAACCAAATCCTTCCACAATTACTAGAAACCCTGAAAAGCGCACATAACAGTAGATCTCTTCCCCCCTCTATGCATGAGGCCCATATAACACTCCTACTAAAACCTAACAAAGATTCCACAAACTGTAGCTCATATCACCCTATATCCCTACTAAACATCGATTATAAATTAGTAGCCAAAATCCTTGCTTTGAGACTCCAAAAAGTTATAACCCAAATCATCCACCCGGACCAGACCGGATTTATGCCAGGCAGGTCCACCTCCATCAACATAAGGAAAACACTAATACACTGCAAGGTAGATCATGACAACTCCGGATCAAGACTCATACTTACCTTAGACGCCCAAAAGGCCTTCGATTCGGTGGAATGGCCATATCTGTGGGCTTGCCTGGACAAGTTTGGACTTGGACCCATATACATAGAATGGGTCAAGCTATTATACTCACACCCTAAGGCAGCAGTAAAGGCAAACGGTATATGTTCCCCATTTTTTGATTTATATAGGGGCACTCGGCAGGGATGCCCCCTATCCCCTTATTTATTTGCCTTGGCAATTGAACCCCTAGCAATCCAACTCAGAAATAACCCTAATATCAAAGGACTATCCTTAGGAGCACATACCTCTTTAATGAGTCTGTATGCTGATGACGTCATAATATATCTGGCTGACCCCCACGACAGTTTAACCAATACATACAATACTATTTCCACATTTAGCTCCTATTCCGGACTATATATAAATTGGGAGAAGTCCTGCATATTCCCTCTAGACAACCCACTAAATATTCCCCCACATAACGCCGCTCTCATTCCGGTTAAAACAGAATTTACATATCTAGGTACCCAGATTACCAAATCCCCCACACAATTTTTACAAAATAATATTCTAGCGCTTCTTGAGTTGGTTAGATCTATAACTGATGTGTGGAAACAGCTTCCAATAAACTTAATAGGGAAAATAAATTTAAATTAAAATTATTCTGCTGCCTAAATTATTATACGCACAGCATGGTCCCTATACCCACCTCATTTTTTTAAAAAACTTCAAAGTATTTTCACTACATTTCTATGGTCCCCAGGTAGAACCAGAGTAAAGGCTAAAATCCTACAGTGTCCCAAATATATGGCCGGACTGGCCTTACCGGACTTTTACATATACTACATAGCCGGTCAGCTAAAATATTTCCAGCAATGGATCTCGCTGCCCCCTCCAGACCCACAGGATACCCCCCCACCAGTGTTATATGATTCAGAATGCTTGTTACATACATACCTCATTCCCACTAGCCTTCCTAGAATCCCGTGTCACGAACGCCAGTTCGCTGGGCACGTGATCTGACTAATTAATCGGTATTCGCTGCCACCACTTTAAGTTACGGCCTTAAAGACGCCCCAAAAACACTCTTGACTCTCACTGACTATGCACACCCCTGTCCTAGCAGCTAAATGGTTAAGACTACACCATTCACTCCAGCAACTAACTAGTTAATTAGCATCAGTCCTTCACAAGCAGTCACAGAGTTAATTAGCATTTACACTGCACACTCCATTCAAACACAAACTTATCAGAGGCTAACTGAGTTCTTTTAGAGCAAAGACAAAACTTATTAAATTTTAGATTTAATATTCCAAAAGGCGGACAGTGCACATAATACAAAAATAAAATAGAATGGTGTTATAATAAAATGACATACAAAAAGTACAACAGTTATAAAAATATTCACAGACCCTACTCACTAGAAGAAGTCCTGTGTCCTGGGGCAGGATGAAACATTGGGTCCATACACACGTTCTTAGCATGTCCCCAAGTATGAACAACATTATTTGGGCTACCAGGCTTTTTAAACTATTTGATGAAACACCCCCTCCTCCTGGTTATTGCATGAGGTGGGAGTGTCTAGTAATGTCCAGATTTACAACTAGCCAAAAGCATTCATTCCCCCTCAGTTAGACAGATCCATTTAAATGTAGATATGTACATTGTATTGAGATATTGACCACATATTCCTCTCCTGTATTAATTATCAATTCCTCCAATACCAAACATGACCTGTGTATAATCCATATTTCCCCAGATATTAATAACTCGCCTTGGCAAGGGAATAAGGGCTCCATGTTGGGTATCATATTGCAGGGCCTTCTGTTCCATTCCTACATATAATATTGGTTTCTATCTTACACATTCCAATACCGAAATACATTTATTTTACATGTATGACTGTCCTTAAGATGACCTCTTAGTACCCACCAGACCCCTAGCTGTAGAGAATTCCAGATGCACGGTTCGGCTCAACATTGTCTAGAAAAGGAGACCTGGTTCCATGCTTCACTAATCGTAATATAAACAATAGGACTGTTCCAGGGTGGAATGGTATTTTTATTGGTCCTAAGAACTAATACCATTAGTTAACCCATTCTTACCAAGTCACTACACATTTTCCTGACACCCTGCATGCAACAAAGTTGGGGGGGCACTCCGTTACACGCTCAACAACATAAAACTTGGAAAGAAACAAACTGTATATTGAAATTGGAGGGGATATGCAGTGAATCTCCACTCTGGCACACTAAAAAATATCCCAAGCTATTCACATTTGCAGCTGCACGAATATGGGAAGATCTTGGAATTGTGTCCATAGCACATATAACAAAACAAGGTACATTCCTTACTTTCTCTGAACTGCAACAACAATACAATGTCCCGAGTTCATTTTTATTTAGGTATATTCAATTGCGTTACTGTTTTATTTGTTTTATTGCTGAATTTGGGTCACTTTCAATCAATACATACTCACACCCTATAATCAAACATTTTATGACATATGGAGAGAGACGAGCGACCTCTCAAATATACTTGTATTTGATTAAATCTAGAAGTGCAGAATATGCACCTAATATACTAAACAAATGGACAAGATAAATCCCATCCCTCACCATGGAGGAATGGGAGGACTTTGCAGAATCACATATTAAAGCCTCAAAAGCAGCCAACAATAAACTGATACAGTTTAATATAATACATCAAGCTTATTTGACTCCCCGCCGTCTCTCTCACATGTCCCCAAATACATCCTCTGAGTGTCCTAAGTGCCATATGACACAAACTGATTTTTTGGCATTTAATTTGGCTTTGTCCTTTGTGTCGCACTTTTGGACCAGAATTGTACAAACTGTATCTGAGATAATGCACGAGCCGGTCCACTTGGAACCCAAGCTATGCCTTCTTGGTCTGCCTGAAGTGGACTACTGGTCCAGTGCGCAACTAGCACTCCTCCAGGAATTGCTGTTTTATGCCAGACGTACAGTAGTCTTGGAGTGGATGTCTGTCAGAGCCCCCAAACTTCGGACATGGAAAGAGATGGTCACCCAAGCAACCCCATTTATCAAATTAATATACAAACACAGGGGAAATTAAAATGTTTTTGATAAAATATGGAAACCATGGTACGATTTCATAGGTAACGCACCAAATCTATAACAAATAGCATAACATTTAATCTATACTAATAAAAGGCAAAGCCAAAAATTTTTTAGGGTGGGGGGGAATAGAATATTAAACGCCTGCACACTAACGGCTGGACCGATTTTTACCAAAATTTCAAGGTGTGTGCGGGGACTGGCTGAGGTGGAAGGGTTTGGAGGGTGGACAGAGAGGAATAAGGAGGATAGCTCACAATTTATATAAAAAAAAAAAAAAAAAAAATTTCACCAAAATTTTGTAGTTCAATACAAAATATATTTTTTTTTTAGGGTGGGGGTGTTTGCACAATATCCTTAGCGCTTATGGTTAGAGAAGGGTAATGTTGGTGATTCTTGGATTGCTGCTAGACTACCCGGTTCCACTCTCTCTTGAAAAACTTGCAGGATAAAAATGTATATGGTAGCTGCGCTGTCCTCCAAGATTTCAGGTATAATGGGGGGGGGGGGGAATAGAATTTTGAACTCCTGGACCGAACACACTAACGGCTGGACCGATTTTTACCAAAATTTCAGTGTGTGTGCGGGGACTGGCTGAGGTATTTGAATACATCTCCGCTGCGAAGCACGGATATTTTGCTAGTCTATTATATAAAAGGGAATTACAAACGCAGGCTACGGTCACTGAAATACTGGGGGTGGTTGGGCCGCGGCCGGGAAGCGGTACACCTCCCTTGCTTGGATGGTAAGCCCGGGAGTACCTACAAGGGAATTATGTAATAATTTTGAACATTATATGTGCAATACCCTGTTAACTATATGAATGGATGTAGCCCGATCTAATGCTAAACTGTAACCCAATATAAAGAGCCATTATAGCCATATGTGATGGTAGAGATACCGGATATATAAGTTCATCATTTAAAACCCATTGTATCACACAACCTATAGACTACTGGTGCTAATAGATCGGATATTGTATGACCTAGTCTCCCCTGGTTAACTGCTGTTGAACTATATGTGCAATGTAATAGACAAAACTAACAAATAATTTCAATGTTTATTGACGTACAACTTACCGTATATATGACAAAATGATACATTGCTGTATGTTTATTTTTCAATAAAAACAAGTTTAAAAAAAAAAAATATGTAGATCTACAATTACGAATGTAAATCTACAACCAAGCATTAATAATAATGATTTTTAGTTATTATTTCATTGTGTCCTTTGACCCTCAAGTGTGATAAAGGGGGAATATCAGCTGAAATGTTGTGACTGATGCACCTGGTAGAATAAAGTTGTTTTTCACAGTACTATGGGTGTGCTGTGTCCTCTCCAATAAATCACTGTGGGCACTGCTTTTTGAGCTTTTGTCTGAAAATACATTTTTTTTTAATATATATATATATATATATGTATATCAAGCTTGTTGGAGTTGGTTTACCATCCACATGCATTTGAGCCTATTTTATTGGACTCAACAACCTGCTGTCTGGTACCTGTGTTTGTTTGATTTAACCAGGAAGAGAGAGGCATTCTCCATTCAGGTACATTGTATCTCCCTCTGCTGGAGGGATTAACCTTGAAAGTGAAAGGGGAAGGGCTTTGTGTAGAGATATATTTTATTAAATTAAAACAGGTGTAGGTAAGACGATTACAGTTAAAGAGCATGTCCACTCTATGCGCATGCAGAATCCATCGGGACCTATCAGACTACACAGCGGAGGAGTGAGGGATCGGGTAAGTAATTTACCTTCTCTACCGGCTCTTGCAGGTTTTATTGAAGAGCGGGAGGTAAGACGCAGCTCCTTTACCCCCCGCAACTAATCACAGATGTGGCTGCTTTCAATGGAGATGCTGCGGGAGAGAAGGTGCTGTAAGTAGCGATCTAAACATTTTTTTAAAGAAATATTTTGGTGGTTGGGAGTAAACAGGGGGTTCCTACCTTATGGCCAAAGGGTTTCACGCTAGGTGCCACGGCTGCAGAGGATGGATCCGGATAGTGGGAGGGAAGGGGGGGGGGGGAGGGAGGAGAAGGGCTCCCCTGCGCATGTTACTCCCTTACTAAGTTAAGGAAATAGCAGGGACTGGATTGGATGACTCACTGACACCTCCTTCTCTTCAGTTTCCTGGAATTTTAACAAGCACTGCAGGAGAACTATAAGCAGCAGGGATTTACGGTAAGGTTTTTTTAAAACTACACAAAGGGGCCAATATGGGGTTAAATTTTAGTTTTGGGGGTGGACATGCCCTTTAACTCCACATTACTTAAGTCTGCTCAAAGACACCCGATGTAGGTTAACCCCCCCCAATTAGCATTCGTCCTAGCTACCCTAGTAAATTTGCATGCCATATGCATTGGGCACCCGAAACCTAAAAGCTTGTTGGGTGTTTTTTTTGTTTTTTTTTTACCTGTTAAGTACCTTTTCCCAGGTAAAGATCATATGAAAACATGGCAGCTGCTGCAACCTCTCATAATAGCACAAAAGGGATTCATCTTTCTCACTAATGTATTTCCTGGAAAATCCATTTGCTAACTGATGTGGAAACGTCCAACAGCGAGAACAATATTCCCATCATTATATACATGTCCTGCTATAATATCTGCTGTATTGTCACAGTTAAAAGACTGATGATGCCTTGTTTTGCTCAACGATTACATCATTTCTCAGAACAGGTGAAAACATCAGACTGTACCAACCAAATACAACCAAGTCATAAAACATTCCCCATGTGTGGCCTACTAAAGAGATTTTATATTACTTTGAAGCTACATCCAAACATCAGGTATTAACTGGAGTTCGCTGGGATGTTGATTTGTAACTGTCCGTTCAGTGACTAGAAACCTGCAGGTTTATTAACAGATGATTATTCACAGAGCAGGTGGAAGAAAGATTTATTTAAAAGAAGAATCTAGTTTGTCCATTAAATCCTTCATTGTTTATTTCTGTTTTAAAATTGACTGAATTTGCTACCATGTGTTAGCCTAGTAGTTTATAGCTGATCACCAGCATACAACGGAACTTCCAGGAGCCCCTTGTTCATTCATTAATGAAAGCAAAGAGAACGGTTTAGATACAGAGGCACAGGGGGAGAAGATGTCAGGTTTATAAACATGTCAAGAGGACAGATAGTAGGTGCCACACTACAAAGCACAGGAACGTGTGCGCATTAAAGCGCACAATTGCATGCATGTTTCCTGTGTGATGTTGTGCGTTTGCACCGCAATTTCCCAATATTGAAGTGCATGCGATTGGTAATTGAATACACTCCCAAAAGTAGATTGTAGTACAGCGGACTAATTTGGCCAGCCTCGGCCGTTGCCTTACACTAGCGTGCGCTTTTAAAAGGATCGCACTTAAAACTAAAAGCGCATTAGTGTGGCCTAGGAAAAGAAAGATGGAAAGTTTTGTTGGCCCCATAGAACTAAGCCCCATTTTCAGGATTCGTTCCTGCTATGGACATATGCCTTAACTTACGGTGTCTTTGCCAACTGCAATAAATTGGGTGTTCAGGCTCCACATGGAGACGGGAAACTATTATATTTAGACTTCACACATCAGGCCTTTAAATAAACAGGGAATGTTACCTGTTGTGTAAAAATACTTTTCATCTAACAACTACATCATGGTAAGAAGCACAAAACCTGTTAATTCTATTTCTGCAAACATAAGCGCAGTGATGTTGAAACCTGCTGTGCATATGAAAGCAGGTATGGGGGGAAATAAAAATATTTAACTATCCCCACTGGGTAACCAATCAGCATTAAAGGGGTTTGCTGCAAAACAATCAAATAAATGCAAATACATTACTATAGAAACAAAATTAATTAATTTTAAAAAGTTACATTTTATCATGTAGTTGTCCTTTAAAAAAGCCTTAAGTGCAATATCACGTGTTTGCAACAGCTTTTCCAAACCCCTGCAGCCAACACAATTCTTTCCTTAGTCACAGTAACCATTTAAAATGTGTTATGTATGTATAATTTTATTTATAAAGCGCCACTTGGGTACGCAGTGCTGTACATTCTAAAATACAAAGCATAAGGATAAGTTCAAGCAATTATAAGAACACATATCTCTTATCCCTTATATTATATAAATATATTTATATCTCCATAGGAGATTGCATTGAGTTTTTAGGAGCTACCAATGTGGTGGGGGGTATGGGATATTACATATAGGAAAGGTGTATATGTATACTATCTCACTATTACCATTTAAATGACCATCAGTAAATGTATATAAAGTATAGCACTGACTTATATTAGGTACAACACAAAATATACAAAAAACAAACTTACTTACAGAGCTGAGATCACTATTTCAAAATGGAATGGTCAAATGCCAGCTTAAACCACACCCGTGACTGCTCCATATGAAAGGAAGTATAATCCAAAAAAAGTTTCTGTCTGCTACACAGGATGTGATGTGTATTGTAATGGACATATACACCAAGGCTCCTTATATACCACCTCCAGCCTGCAGGTGGTGTCAGTGAGTGATAAGAGACAAGACATCTCTCTCTATGGCTAGGAGGAGAGAAAGTAGATTGTGGTGTGTGCTTTGGAGAGATATTGAATGAACACAAGACCCTGTGTATACCATCCTGTGTATAACATCCTGTTACCACCTGTTAGGAGGACAAATTACTGGACAGACTATTTACCTTATTGGATACAAACTCTGAGATAACAGATAAGTGTACACCAACTTACAAGGATACACAGTATACAGGCCTGGTCAATATTTAAAGTGGTGCACCAGACAGGGACACCCCTGATTACTGCATGTTACGTGGGGAACCTGTTTATGTGCACTGTATGCTTTGTGCCAGACCACCAGAGTAACACACTGTGTACCATGCTACCCATAATCCTTCCATAAAGCAGTGATCTGGTACAAATTAGTGGCAGCAGAGCTGGTAATGCCATTTATTCTCCATTTTTCGTATTTGTTCTCTATATTAAGCAATAGAGGCTGCTACTGAAAGTATTGATTTAAATCCTCCTGTACCTGCAGATGAAATTCCCCAATTAGACTCCGTAGCTCTACCTGGCCATCACATGCATTTTCTCTTTGAAAATAGCAAATATGCAATCACAATCGTGATGATCGAGGCCTGATTGGATGGCTGTTTAGGCCAATGAAGCACCCATACACGGAATGATTGTCACCCAAAATGAACATTCATACACAACAATCCCTGTCCACTGTGACTCAAAGCCAAGAATTTAGTGCACATATTATCTTACCTAAAACATTCCTGGTGTGTGAGAACAGCAAGAGTACCATACTACACCTGTGCTAGGTACACGTGATTTTATGAACAGTAACTAAAGCTGACTGCTTTTTGTAGTCTCATTTACTGTGTTTAAATCACCAGCTGATCTGAAGCTAGAAGCGGTTAATCTGCTGTAATGTAGGTGTTTAGAATCTTGTCATTTCACGTTTAGGGCAAAATGTCCCTTTGTTGGTTTGCTCAGAAATCCACTAAAGCTGGGTACACACAGTAACGATAAAGCCCCGATACCGTCGGATCCGACGGTATCGGGGCTTTATCGTTACTGTGTGTACGTTCGTTTCCCGAACGAGCGCGCGGCCGCGAACGATCGGGTCGGCCGTACGCTCGTTGGGAAAGGCCGAAAATTTCCATCGGCCGCGTAGAATCCATAGGGAGTCTAGCGCGGCCGATGGAAACACACAGTCCGAGCGTTCTCCCTATAGGGAGAACGCTCGGGACTGTGTGTATGCAGATCTTTGAAAGATGGCAGACAGGATCTTGCAGATCCTGTCTGTCATCTTTCAGAAATCGTTACTGTGTGTACCTAGCTTTAGTTCCTACCTAGTGTAAATTAATCTTCAAGCCCCTCCCATTCAAAGAGCTACTGGATTAAAGGAGAACTAACCTTATTTTTTTAAATTCTAAAGTAAACACCTTTACATTGTCAGCATCTTCTCTAGTAAATCCTATAACTAAAGGTTGCCATACATATGAACGGTAATAGGTAAATCCCATCAAGGAATTTACCTATTATCGTTCCTGTGTAGCTTTTCCCAACCAATCTTAGTGCCGACGAACGACCGCAGTTGGCACTCTGAACGATCGGGAATGATGGAAAATTTCTGTCAGTCATTAACGCCTCACTGTACTTGAAATAGACGGAGCAAGAACCTCAAATCATGCGGTGTATGGCTGCACCGCCGACCAATCCCCATACCGCGTATGGGGGATCAGTCAGGTCTGTGTGCTGTTTCCACAACATGTGTGCCTAAAGATACCAATGTGATCTGTCAGCACACATGCTGTGGGATTACATGTGTATGGCCATCTTAAGAGGGCTTCCATGTTGTGGACATCTCAAAGCCTATGTAGTCTTCAAAGAGCATTGTAAGTATGTGCACCTATTGGCCACACTCCCTGACCCCAGAATTCACTCTTTATGCACATATTTTCTATACAGATGTCTCCATTCAAATATATTCCGGTTCACAAAATAGCCGATTTTACTTTTTATTTTTGCTTACATGCATTGTGGATGGGTATGGTTGCTCAGCAGTCTATGGTGGTGTACACACGATGCAATATTTTGGCCCGATCAACCGATAGTTCTGTGTATCAATCAGTCGAGTCAAAAACATTGCATAAGTTTTCGTCTGCAACTGAAAGTTAGTTCGTCCAAAAACCACAGGGAATCATGTGGTCCTCTATGGACTGCACCATCGTTTACAGCTACTTTTGCCGCGACAGTCAGTCCATCATCCTGGCCAAATGGTCTGTTGGGAGGAAAGATTTGCACATGTATATCCAGCTTAAAGCACTAATTTTAGAAACACGCAGCCCAGAGTCAGATTCAAATCTCACAATTTATTATTATATTAAATGCAAAGGATTGTGTGTGTATGTAAACACTGATAAACACTGTTAAATCTTGTTTTTTTTGTCTGAGGCAATATCTGATGTAGCATGATCAGTGACTTATGCACACTCTACACAGGCTCAACATTTGGAGCGATTTTGATCATATTAGTATAGTATAGTATTTTGAGGTTGAATAAAGACATAAGTCCATCCAGTCCAACCCATCTAGCAATAATAAAACTCCTTCCTGACTCCAAGTGGCAATCGGAAATTTCCCTTGATCAACTCTACTTTATGTATCAATACCAGTAACTTGCAACATTCCTTGTTTGCAGAAACTCAATCAAGCTTTTTTTTTTTTAAACTGACCAATGAACCTGCCATAACAACGTCCACTGGAAGACAGTTCCATAGCTTTACCGTTCTCACAGTGAAAAACCCTTTCTGAAATTGAAGCCTAAACCTTTTTTCTTCAAGTCTTAAGGGATGTCCTCGTGTCCTCTGACATGTTCTATTGGTGAACAATGCCCCAGACAGTTTATTGTATGGCCCGTTAATGTATTTATATATCCCCATGCAAGCGCCTTTTCTCTAGCGTACATATTATAACTTTTCCAGTCGCTCTTCATATTCAAGCTCCCCGAATCCCATCATTAATATAGTTGCCCTTCTCTGAACACTTACATTTCAAAGATGTCCTTTTTGTACACAGGATTCCAAAATTGCACTGCATATTCCAAATGAGGCCTTACCAATGCTTTGTAAAGAGGGAGAATAACATTTTCCCCCCTTGAATCTTTATACAAGACAATACTATGCTGGCTCTGGCTGTTGCAGCCTGGCACTGCTTGCTTCCTTTAAGTTTGTTATCCACCAAAACTCCAAGATCCCTTTCCAACAGGGATCCATTTAACAGAGCACATTGCAGAGAAACCAGTACCTAACAAAGCACTCTCACACTATGAAATGACCAGCTATTTGTAGCTAAAAATAGCCTAGATAGAATTTAGTATCTGGGCTATAAATTGTACTAGGAGTCATCAATCTATAATAAACCAAATGAACTTTATTACAATATAAAAAAAGATATTCCCCGTTGCCCAAACAATAGGACCTCCCTTTAAAAGGGATTCACTTAACACATAGCCATTTATAGTATAAGCAGCACAAGGATTTTTAAGTCCAAAATGCATCACCTTACATTTCTCAACATTGAATCTCATCTGCGACTTAGCAGCCCAATGTGATAATCTATCTAGATCCCCCAGCAACTATTACACATCCTCTGAAGTTTTTAATGGTCGACAAAGTTTTGTGTCGTCAGCAAACACAGAAACCTTGCTGACAATACCCACTTCCAAATCATTAGTAGATTAAATAGAAGCGGACTCAACAAGAAACCTGTGGCACCCCACTTACATCTTTAGTCCATAATGATGAAGCCCCTTTAACAACTACTCTCTGCATCTTATTCATTAACCAATTTTCTATCCATGTACTAATGTGCCTCCCCAGACCAACAGACCTTAACTTATACATTAGTCGCCTCTGGGGGACTGTATCAAAAGCCTTTGCAAAATCCAAGTATACTACATCTACTGCTATGCCAGAGCCTAAATTTCTACTCACTTTCTCATAAAAGACCCCGTCCCAGACCCAGGGCCCCCCCCCTCTGCCCCAGACCCAGGGCCCCCCCCTCGGGCCCCCCCCCCCCGGCCCAACCCACCGCCCCCACCCCTGCCCAGACCCAGGGCCCCCCCCCTCTGCCCCAGACCCAGGGCCCCCCCTCTGCCCAACCCAGGGCCCCTCCTCTGCCCAGACCCAGGCCCCCCCCCCCCCACCTCTGTCCCAGACCCAGGTCCCACCCCCTCTGTCCCAGACCCCCCCCCACCTCTGTCCCAGACCCAGGTCCCACCCCCTCTGTCCCAGACCCCCCCTCTGCCCCAGACCCAGTTTCCCTCACTGTCCCAGACCCAGGGTCCCCCCTCTCCCAGACCCAGGACCCCCACTCTGTCCCAGACCAGGTCCCACCCCTCTGTCCCAGCCCCCCCTGTCCCAGACCCAGGGTCCCCCACTGTCACAGATCCAGAGTCCCCTCCCTCTGTCCCAGCCCCAGGGTCCCCCCTCTCCCAGACCCAGGACCCCCCCCCCACCCACCCACCCCACCCCCCCCCGCCACCCCCACCGACCCACCACCCCGCCCCAAGGACCCCCCACCCCCCCCCCCCCATGACCCCAGGAACCCCGCACACCCCGACCCCCCGACCCCCCCACCCCCAGACCCGCCCCACCCCCCACACCCCCACCCCAGACCTCACCCCCCCCCACCCACCACCCCCACCCCCCCCCACCCGGGGACCCCCCAGGACCAACCCCGCCCGACCACCTGGGGACGACCCACCCCCCCCCAACCCCGACCACCCCACCGGCGCCCACCAACTTCTGTCCCCAGACCCAGGACCCCCCACTCTGTCCCAGACCCAGGTCCCACCACCTCTGTTCCAGACCCAGGAGATAGTTACATGACATTACAGCAGTGTCATCTGTCCCCAGCCTCTCCTTCCCAACCCAGCATGATCTCCTTCAGTAAACTTTTTTTTTTTTAACACTCACGGTGTTGTGAAGTTCCTAGTCACGAATCTCAGGATCGGATGTCTGGATCTTGCATCCCCTCCCCATTGCTACCAAGACCCAGAGCCGCTCTGCCCACAAATCTCTGCAGACTGCTGGTGACTGGGAGGGAGGAGTCAGAGTGAGAGTCCCGTAGCTGTAGCCTGTGTGAGATTGTGACGTAAGCTCTGCTCTGCTTCAGAGTGTGTCAGAAACCTCCTGCTCAGGACACACACACGGACACAGGGATGCACACTTGCATTTTATTATATAGGATAGGATTGGCTTCTAGTAAGCAACGCTGCAGTTTCCTTGTTAAGCACTACAGAGCATGTGAACTGTACTGAGTACACTTGTGGCTGAGGCCACACTGCAACGCACATGAATCCCGCACGCGATTGTGTGCGAGATTCTTGAGTGTTTTGCTATTTTCTGTTATGGAAACGCATACATTAAAAATGCTGAAAGCATGTGTTACCAAAACGAACGGACACGCAATCGGAAATTGCGGGAATTTTCATATTCCCACGATTTCCATTTTAGCGAAAATCGCAGGAGCAATCGCAAAATGCGTCCCCGAACAACGCGCTAGTGAGGCCTAGCCCTTAGAATTCACCCCAAACTAAGGTGGATTATGGCAGTTAATCCCCACTACCCACAGGTTAAATTTAGAAATGAATCAACAGCCACAGCAAAAGGTGAAACACAGCTTGTTGTATATGTTAATGAATTATTATGACAATGTTGTCAGCAACTAAAGTCTCCAGACAACATTGTCCCAATAGACAGCACTTTACACGGACGATGGCTCAAGAAAGCCAAAATCGTCTGTAGTGGTCTCTCTGGCTTTGCATTTGGCTTGCGGTTCAAAAATTCGTAGCAGGTGTAGTATATTTAAGGGCTTCCATGGAAAATTACCCAGAGGTTTACATTGTTAAATGAACATTCAAATTCTGTGCATTTATAAATATGCACCATTTTGAATTTTCACTTCCTGGAACCTGGGGCAGGGAGGTATTCCTACTTACCAATATTATTTTGTAGAGAAATGCCAGCATGTACAGTATTCATCCGCCAAAATAGAAAGACGTAGGTTCTGGGTACTACAGCATTATGGCAAGAAAGCCAACATAGAAAAAGAAAATGGTGTACACTAGTCTTGACTTTAATAGGTGTTTATTATGGTGTATCTTACAAGTTAATAAACACCTAATTAAATTCAAGAATGGTGTGCAGTTTTCCTTTTCTCTATTATCATTTGCTAGGTTAGTTTATTGGCCTTTGCTGTGCTAAAGAAATCCGACACACCGAGGAAGCGTGGCAGAAGCAGTTTTCTTCATGCTTGGCGCTATTCACAGAATCGATAAACATAGTAGTTATTGATGTTGAATTAAGACCATCTAGTCCAACCATTACACCCTCCTCTTTAACTTTACCCAACAGTTAATCCAGAGGAAGGCAAAAGAAAAAACAAAACAATTCAAACTAACTAAAACGGTGGGGGTGGGGAAGAATCCTTCCTGACTCCAAATGGCAATCGTACAGTATCCCTGGATCAACCAGAACTACTGTATATGTATTAATACCAGTAATTCAGTTTTAGAAACTTATCCTAACCAATCCTGCCCCTAGGTAGTTGTAATATTTAAACACTATAGAACTCCTTTAATGCAACTACAGACATATAGCAGTTTAAGTCACACAGGGGGTAAGACCTTTCCATCCTGTGTCTTCCTAGATCTTTTGCAAAACTACCAGCAATCCTTGGATTCTGCAAAGGATGCTTGGAAGTTGTAGCTGCTTGTTGCTTTGTTAAACTTACAACCCATTGGCTTGGTGGCTCAGATTACCCTGCAGATAGACATATATATACATATATATTAGATAGATGGTAGGAGCACTCCATGGACTTTTAAAAAAGATTTATTATAAGGAAATTTTTCATATTAATAAATCTTTTTTAAAGTCCATGAGTGCTCCTACCATCTATCTAATAGTAACCATATGCGGGTTTTAAAAGTAGAAAAACAATTCTCTGTAAAATGTTACTTATTAACAGATATCTATTTCCTTCTAAGGAATAATAAAAAAAAAAAAAAAAAAAGTCTTGTACTTAACCCAAGCTATCCAGTTTTAAGAAGGGCATTCTGGGGAATAAAGTCTTGAGGCATGTTGTGTGCTCAATACAGTAATGTGAAAGACACAGAAAAACAAATAGGTCACAAGCGTAATTATTATAATATAATCAACTTTTATTGAACTGTTTCTAGAACAAGCTCTTATGGCAAGTATTTTAGATTCCTCTTACAATAGGCAGGGTTAATACGGTTGTCCTACTTTTTTTTTTGCATTGATGCTTGCTTACACTTCCAAGGACTTGTTCTCAAAGATTTTTTAGGGGGAGCAGCAGAATAAAATCTTTTATTGAAACAAACAAAATAGTTACGTCATGCAACAGCGCACAATCTAGAAGCATCTGTCAACCCCCGAACCATTCACTCTAACAGCAAAGATAACAATATCCAACTATTTTAAAGTGCAAAGTTTCCCAGCGAGGTCCGAACAGATTGTTAATCTGTTTGTGAAACCCAGAAAGAAATAGCCAATGACGTGAAATAATGAGGTCAGTGACTTATCTGCTGGATATAGTTCCTCCCTCCATCGGATTTCACCAGAAAGTTTAAAGTTCCCTTATTCTGCACTGCAAGCCTTGTTTCATTCAAGAACTTTAAACTTTGGGCAGAGGTCACTGTGTACTCACTTTCACAGAGCTGCCTGCCAAGTCTGGTCCTCAACAAAATTAATTTAGCGTAAAACAAATAAGTGAAATAAAATTGAAAAAAAGGCCACAAAAATCTACTTAAACATTAAAAAAAAAAAAAAAAAAAAAAGCTCAAGGTTAGATATTTCTTTTATAAATAAATACGTAATAAATATACAGACTACGCAGTAAAAACAAAGAAGGAATGTGAAATGTGTCAGTCTTGAAGATTTCTAAAAAATATGCATGTTGCAAGGAATTATACAGGTATCACACCATAACTCGGCAAAATGTTAGCTGGTTAAGAGAGACTAGACACTAGTGAGTGGGGCAATGCAACATGCCCCCAATCACAGATTCTGCTTCTCTCTTAGTATCAGGCTAGCAATATAACAGACAAAAATGCACATTCAAAAAAGGACCAACCTGTTGCCTTTACAGACAAAACATAAATATATATAAAAGAGGGGGAAAGTATTTTTAAAGGGGTTGTAAAAGGGATGATCAACCTAAAATAAGGACAAAAAGAGTCATGTAAACAAAGCTCCACACCTTGGAAGTTTATTGACAGCCCCCTTAACAGGAGGTGGAATGAGAGTGCTTAGTTGGTTTCTGAAGCACCTTGTGACCTGATGCAGCTTCACACGTCAGTTTGTCTCTGGGGTCATCACAGCTTTCTCATTCTCTTTGTGTTAAATGCATTCACAGAATGAAAACAAGATCACATCCAGGGAGTTCAACCCCAAGACAACAGTCTATAGTCCAGTAACCATTCAACAGGTTCACCCATCACCGGGATTGCACTCCCAGTGTGAGCTTCAGATTTTCATAGACCACATAGCTGATACTGACAGCAGGGATCACTTTCATGAAGTTGGGGGCCAGTCCCCTGTACAGTCCAATTGCTCCTTCTGTTTTTACAATTTGTTTGAAGAGTTTGGTCATGGACACTTGGGGGGCACCTTCTACAGAAGCTGTAAAAAAACAATTATAAAATGTATGTCTGAATATGTGTACTAACCTATGACACGATTTGTTGGCATCCCAAAAACAACAATTCTCACTTTTTCCCCACTACTCTTCTCTTATCATTGGATTGTACCCTCACCCTTGAATTCTTCTTGATTAATCAGCTTTGCTTAATTAAACTTTACATTGATGTTCTAGTTGCTCGCCCAGATTTCCAATTGGGCCAATAGGAATTTTTATTGGCATCATCGCCAGTGGAGCAGAGCACTGATGAAAAATTCAGGTAAGTAAAGCTGCTTCACTAAGAAAATCTCAGGGGTTAAAGGGCATGTCCACCCCCAAAACTATAATCCCCCCCAGTAATGGCCCCACCATGTAGTGTAGTGTAGTGTAATCCTTACCTCACATCCCAGCTCCATAGGGTTCTCCTGTAGACCCCCCCTAAAGTCCCAAAAACCGTCCACCAGGAGGCTAGCAGGGCTCAGCCTGCTACCTTGCCTCCGGTAGATATTTGTCATGCGTACTGCAGCCCTTCTCCCCCTCCCTCTCCCTCCCATTCTACTATCCCTCCCCCTAGCGTAAAACCCTTTTAATATGCTGCTCCCCCATGTCTGGCAGCCCCAACCGCATGGTTAGTATTTGCAAAAGCTCCCCAACTCTTACTTACCTCTCCTCTTTCCTCCACTGCACTGAGTGACCGGCAGCCGCGCTCAGCCAATCACAGACGCGACTGCCGGTCCCGCCCCTCTGCTTGCATTCTCGCAAGCAGAGGGCCGGCAGTGCAGCGGAGGAACGAGGGGAGGTAAGTAAGAGTTTGGGGAGCTTTTGGAAAATACTAACCATGCGGTTGGGGCTACCAGACATGGGGGAGCAGCATATCAAACTATTTTTAAGGGTGGACATGCCCTTTAAGACCCAGTGGTTTAGATCCTCACCCATATTTCTAATAGAGCAAGTATGACAATGATATTGATTTCCATTAGTAAACATGGCTAGAGAATTCCTGTTTTCTCATGGGAAATATATTAACCCCTTTGAGTCCAAAGTAATGCCTTGAAAATATACACATAGAATGTTAAAGTGGATAACGGATTGACAATGGTGGGCATTGCTGCTGATATTTTTGTTGGCGTTTTGTTTCCTTCTCAGTTTAAAATGGCAACATGCTTGACATTCCCTTAGAGGCTACAATCATGCTCATAAAGTCAAAGTTAAACTAATCCAGAAACCTACCTTGAGCCTGCATTCGAGTCCTGACCAAAGCTAGAGGGTAACTGGCAAGCTGTCCACATGTGCTTGATATGGTCCCACAGGCCAGTAAGACAAACACGCCAGGATCAGCACTGCTTGTGGCATATCGCTGCAGCCAGGAGTTCTTTAATGTCTGTAATATACAGTTAGATGGATCAATATTTTTTGTAGCCAGAAGTAATCCCCAATCAAACCAATCAACTCGTGCACAAGATAAAAGACAAATTAACTTTTTACCTCGTATATGGCCAAGTCAATGCCAGCATAAGGGATGATCCCCAGCATGTTTGGGACATATCCTTTGTAAAATGCAGAGACTCCCTCCTTAAATAGAATCTTTTTCCCACAGTCAAGCATCCCTATATATTGCCCTGTCTTACGGAGAGCCATTCGGGTTTTCAGAACCTGTGACAAGAAAAGCACTGTGGGTCAGAATCATATCACACAATAGAGTTCACCTTCCTGGGGCATGCAGAGAAATGAGAACTCACCTCCATAGGGTAGATGCTGCTCTGAGCAATTACACCAGCCAGAGACCCAGCTACAAATCTCTCATGAATACCCAATGTCTCCTGGTCACTACCTATAACACGTTTTATCTGGAAGAAACCAAAAGGATACATTACATAAAACGGATCATATCTACTGGTATTGCATAGGTAATTCAGAATTTTATTTTAGATTTAGTATCTTCTTAACCAGTATTAACAATTATAAACAACAATTATAAACACACAAGCCTAAAGGTTTCTTACCTGCTCGTACGCCATAAACTTGATTGCTGACTCGGGTGCAATTTTTATCACATTGATGCCATTTCCTCTCCAGAGAGAGCGAATACCCCCTTCCCGGATCATCTGTGTGAAGCCCCCCATAATTGACATGGTGTTGCTGCGTGAAGCGTGGACCTGATAAGGTAAACAAGAGGCATGTAAGCACTAATACACGCACAATCACAGTTAGTGTAGTACAGTATTTGAGGTTGAATAAAGACATACGACCATCCAGTCCAACCCATCTAGCAATATCCTCATTTCCTGCCTAACTGTTGATCCAGAGGAAGGAAAAAAAAAACGCCAAATTTATGAAACGAGAAAAAATTCCTTCCTGACTCCAAGTGGCAATCGGAAATTTCCCTGGATCAACTCTACTTTATGTATCAATACCAGTAACTTGCAACATTCCTTGTTTGCAGAAACTCATCCAGCTATTTTTTGAAACTGACCAATGAACGATTGCACATCCTCTGAAGTTTTTAATGCTCGACAAATTTTTGTGTCGTCCGCAAACACAGAATCCTTGCTGGCAATACCTACTTCCAAATCATTATTAAATAGATTAAAAAGAAGTGGCCCCAACATAGAACCCTGTGGCACCCCACTTAACACTTTAGTCCATAATGATGAAGCCCCATTTACAACTACTCTCTGCATCCTAATCATTAACCAATTTTCTATCCATGTACAAATGTGCCTCCCCAGACCAACAGACTTTAGCTTATACATTAGTCACCTATGGAGGACTGCATCAAAAGCTTTTGCAAAATCCAAGTAAACTACATCTACTGCTATGCCAGAGTCTAAATTTCTACTCACTTTCTCATAAAAGCCAAGCAAGTTAGTTTGACAAGATCTATTCCTCCTAAATCCATGCTGGTTACTACTTATAATGTCAGTCCTTGAAACATACTCTAGAACATGTTCCCTTATTAAACTTTCCAGGATCTTCCCCACCACTGAAGTTAAACTTGCAGGCCTGTAATTACCCTGCTGTGAACGACTACCCTTTTTGAATATTGGAATACCATCAGCCTTTTTCCAATCCAGAGGCACACCACCGTTCTGTTTAGACAAGAATGTTTCTTTCTTACAGAAAGGAGTCTAATAATTATGGATGCAACAAAGCAGTCACCACATTAGCTAAAAACAAGTATAATGACGGGGATTTTGGTTTACTGCTACTCAACAGCTGGCCATTTACAGCATGATTTACTGCGCCATGGTAAAACCAACCAATATTCCACCAATGTATCACCTTGCACCACTGATCTTAAAAGGAACAGCCCACTGATTTTGTTAAGCAGGAACTGTGGAAAATACCACTGCTGACAACAAACTTAATTCACATAGGCACACATTACCTGAGAGCTGAAAACTTCTACATGAGCAGAATTATCAATAGCTTTTCAACCAGCTTCTAAAGTAATAACGGGAGGTGAAAATACTCCCTTCTTACCTCCCAACCAATTTTAATTTGCAATGGAAAAAAAGTTAAATTAGGAATGCTTTTTTTTTTATGATTTAAATAATCATTATGTTGGATGAATCGCTCAGAGCTTAACACTTGTATGCAATATTCATGAACAATTCCCTATATTTATGATGCTGCCTCACTGCCACTTAAAAAGGTGTTTGATTCTATCATCAAGTAGCTATGCACAGATACACTCCAGCACTACGGTTAGTAGCAGATCTACTACTCCCACTGGTAATAGAAGTCAGACTTTGCTATTGTTCCCTGACCCAGTTTTTCTGTTTTATGGGAAAACATTTTCCATAAACAAAAAAAAGATCTATTTCCTTCAGAAAGGTCATATGCTGGTTTTGGGCTATGATCCTTTTAGCAAGTTACCATTAAAGACATTCTGTTTGTCAAAATCAGTCTCTGCCAAATAAAAAAGCCGGGTGCACTCTGTACAGTATAACTAGCTCAGTGTGTTCTAGTACAAAGTCCCAGATTTCTGCTTAATCTGTAATCAAGGTTGCGCAATGTTCTCTACTGCTAAGAACAAAGTCCAATGAGATGAACATTGTGAAAATGCTCCAGTTTGCATCATTAAAGAGCCACACCTGCAACTTTCACTTTATACAGTCCTTAAATCGATACATAAAAATGAATGCAAAGCATATCTGTATTTAAAAAAAAAAAAACAACACACTAACATTATGGGAAAACTAAAACTTACCTGCATAAGAACTTTGAGTCTGTCTAGAGGAGCTGTACACGTTCGGGAAACAGCACCCGCTCCTCCTCCAGCAACCAGATGTCTCCACCACATTCCAGTCTGCTTCTCTTCTACAGTAAACTCATCTGGGACTATCAAGTTCTCTCCAACATCAAAGATCTGCATGGGAATGAGACAGACTAAATCAGGGTCTAGATGACCTGCAGTCTCCTGCAAAGAGTTGCAAGACATGTCTTAAAACAAACTCTACACAGATTGCCACTGCTCCTTTTTCTAGTTTGCTTTTTTAAATCAAGAACGGCGACTTAGTGTTCGTTCACTTAAGCTGAAAACAGATTTGTACTTTAAGTTCAACATGTTGCTATAATAATGGTTATTAGTAGCTTCAGGGGTTGAACCAAACCAGAGAAGGCCAACAAGATCCAGTCATTCTACATTCTGATTTGTGCCAGATCCCCCCCCCCCTCCTTACTAAATGCAACAAACCTAAACTGTCCCAGGGTGGACTATAGATGCTCTATTCATTAAGGACTAAGGGAAGGTCACCAAGAAATCGGATAGAAAAATCTGCAGAAGTTTTACCGTTGAATGCTTCCAGTACAGGATGATCTCTGGTATGTTCTCTGCTGGGTGTAAAAGGTGATAATCCCTCCATTCATTCCAGTCAATAGTCATAGTGCCGTTCTTATCCATGCTGGAAAACAATGGTAGGGTATATTCAAATACAGGAGGGGGGAAAACTCATCTCATGCCAACATGCAGGACAGACATATGGAATGAATAACATAGCACAAGACAAGAGGAGGACATACTTACTGAGTGACAGGACCCCAATGGTGGTCCGTTCTAATTCTGACAGTCACAAAGACAGAGGCAAAGGGGAAAAACAGCACAAATAAAACATTGCACTCCTTTACTAGTTCCAAGCAAATACAGAATTCTTTAACAACTTAAAGGTCATGCTGGGAATCTGCATAGGCTGCCCAAAGCAGATATTCTGCATCCCCCACCCCCACCCCCATTTTCACAGTACTTAATTTCTTCAAAGATGACCCTGAATTGACTTACCAGACCCGGTACCTCCCCGTCTGGGTATGGCCACTTGCTGCATGCTTGAGCAAAAGCATCAGTAAGGAAGCAATTCATTGTCACAGATTGTAAGGTAATGGTGAGGGACTGGGTATGGTAAGTCTGTTCATGGGCATCTTTGGAGAAAATAAGTAACGTGAAAACGGGATTTAAGTTGGTGCCAAAACTAATGATAAACTTTTATTTTTTGGCTGGACATTCCTTTTCATGGTGAAGGGTTACATCATTTCCCTGGAAGTTTCTTAATAAATGTAATAATGTAATTTAAAAGGACAGAACAATAAAGAACAAATAGATACTGAGCTATGCCATAGTGAATTAACATGGCTTCTTCCTACTCACCTCTTCAAGATCTTCTCTGCTTGCTGCTCAGAAATATTCACACCCAAGTCACGGAGGGACTGCATTATCTCCTGGGCATCTATGCGCCCTGGGGTACAAGAAATCAGGAATTAGAACACAGCATGCAACAATTCCTTCATTAACATTTAATAGTTAATTTACATAGCACTACAGTTTTGAGTTTAAATAATCTCTATAACTGGACAATGCATTTTAGGGTGCCTCCAACTGGAAGAGCTAACAAATAGATGAGACATTGTGACACAAATCAGACAGATTGCGTGGTCCATTTAAAACCGGTAAAACGTGTTAGAACGTCCCATCATTTTTCAATATTAAACAGAATTATCTTTTGAAATTTTCACCAAAATTGAGCTTTTCACCAGTTTTTGTTTTTTTTTTTTTTTTTAAATTAAAAAATTTGAAATTAAGGTACATGGCAATAGCTTCCATCCAAATATCCATTTAATACCCTGACTGAAAATATGGACCACATACATCTAATAAATGTAGAACTTGTTTCAACTATAAATACACATATTTGGACATAAGTTGAAGTAAGAGGTGCAAAAGTTTTCCTGTGCAATCACTGGTAAATTGCACCAACCATTTAAATGTTAGATGACTTCTAAGTGCAGTAACCCAGCAAAAAGCTAATTGGTTGCTGCAAATTAAAATCAGGGGGCAAAAATTTGCCACTTTTATTGCACCTATTGCATCAGCCCGTATATTTTTTAGCTTACCAGATCTATAGTCATTAATAAAATACCCCATCCACTATATCTTGCAACAAGTATTTGTCCAGCCTGTTACAACACCGTTCATGCTGTTTTACACTGGTCATTGCATTTAATATTTGCACAGTATGAATACTTTTTAAACAGTTCCAAATATTATGTAATCCGTCCTTTAATCTCACCCTTCCCCAGTTCGTTCCTGTCTAAACAAGTAGGCTCTGAATTAACAATGCATGCACCGTAGCAGGTGACTAACCATCATTTTTCTTATCCAAGCTCTTGAAAACCAGGCGCAGTTTCTTTTCATGGTCACGGAGGTAGTGAACAAACTCCTCAAAGTCCAGTTGCCCATCCTGGTCCTTGTCACCTGCTTTAACTATTTTCTACAAAACAAAAGAAAAGTGAATTAAAACTGTGGGGAACATTTTATTGTGATGGGGAAGTTTTGTCTCAGCAGAAACGAGCTGGAATCTTGGAAACACAATTATACAGATCTAAAGAAAATTATGATTTAACCTACCAGATTAAAAGGAACAAAAATATAACCACACTGGATGCAAAAGAGTTAAACACAGCTTACATGCCTGTGCCACCTAGAGGATAAGTTTGTGAGGGATCTGCTGGATGATTTACAGTGACCTTTCTAAACCGACTTTCAAAGTCACATGGATCCCTTTGGGGACACAAAGTACTGAAACTAAAGATAGTTAATGTGGCAAGTTTAACACCAAGACTGGAACTCCAGCATGATTTAGAATAGGGTGTCTCAAACTACTATAGAAGTAAAAGACAGAGGTTTGCCTTGAATCATTGTTACTCAACATACAATATATTCACCTGCCTAACTTCATATTTGCAAAGTTTTAAATATGGAATATTATAATTAAAATGGTGACCCTAGATTATATTTAAAATCTATGACACGAAGTTTTAATTTAAGGGCAATAAAACACCAGTCAAGCATTAATACAGGTGTGCCACAACAGGAAACAGCATTCCCAGGTGTGCATCATTCGTAGAAAATCTGATAACAAAGTAGGACACATCTTAAAAGCCACAATACAAATATTAACAACACAATAAAAATATTTTTTAGGAGGGGGGGGGGGGTTAGAAATCACAAGGAATTAAAAATTCTTCTTCCCAACATCTTTGGGTTACAAAGTGAAAAACTTCCCCCAAAGTGATATTTTACAAATAATGTTGAATTCTATACAAATGTTCACGGCAAAGGCTCCAGCAAAAATCTGCTTAAAAATACTTCCAAACGTGGCACAGCTGGTTCCCAAAAATCGAACAGTTGGAATTATCAGATTGTAATAAAAAAAAAAAAGTCACAACCACAAACAGCCTAGTCTAATCATCCCAAACAATTCGCAAAACTATTTGTCCGTAACCCAAAGACCAATGTGCACAGAAATTGCATTCAATATAAACAAAGATACATATACCAAAATTAAATGACCAGCAATCACAGAAAAAGCCTCACCTGTCTCCACTGTCGGTAGGTAGAAAACTCTTGCGAAGGAATAAAAAGGCTTAGGCTAAAGATTGACTTTAGTTCAGACGGTAGCCCCTCCGATTCAAAACACTGGAATTCCGCATGAGATTGGTCAAAAACTGGCATGTAAAGACTCAGGCAGAGCATTGTGGAGGTGGTGACTGCACCTGCACAGGAACTCACACAGCAATGTCTTGTCTCTGACACCAAGTGTCTCCTTCACTCTGGCTGAAAATGCCGGTAAAACGTAAGCATAAGGTGTTTGTTACTCAACTGCAATTGGCTGTTCTAGCCCAACCTCCCCACTGTAAAAATTGAGCCAATGTCCCAGCCTCCTGCTATCAGCCAATCAGAGAATTCTCACCGTCACAAGTGCTTCTCCAGCCCAGTAAATCACGTACATTGCATGAGCTGCCAGAAGGGTGCCACTGAACACTGAAAGGAAGCACCCAGGCAAAAGGGAAGCCACCCATGTGACAGTATAAATATAGATGTACCTCGTAAAAGTGACACTCTGCAAGCAAAGCTTTGGGATCAAAATGTTTTAAAAGGATGCCCTGGTGTTATTTAGATAAAGGTTATCAGTGTCTTGAAGGTTCCATTAATAACATATTGTTTACAGTGCAGCGCACAGACACTATGCAGTACAATGACAGCAAACAAAACCTCATTCTACATTTATCCCCTTATAGCAGCAGTGATTTCACCTAAAACAAGAGATTAAAACTGTGCAGCAATATTAACACAGTAGGTAGAATAGTTACAATAACAATGTAATGCGGGTATTGTAATTATCGTAAAGGGAAAAATTTTAAATACTTTTATATACCAAGTATACCATTTAGCCATAAAGGAGAGATTTCACCAGCCAGAGGATAATTAGAAAATTAGCTCTATGTTCTTCTTTAATTCATACCTATTAATAGCAATGTGACTTATTTTATACCTTTGTTATGATTTTCTCCTACTAAAATATCATTGTCCGGGAATCCCTACATCAGAACAGTTTTAATGAAAAGAGTTCTGTATATTACTTGCTGACAGATCATGTATTTCTGAATATAGAATATAGACAGGCAGTCTATTTAATCGCCATCTGTAAAAAATGGATGCATTTACACATAGAAATACCCATGAGGCTAAGTTTCCAGACCGAGAATAAAAATAAGCCAACTGAAAAACAATAACACTGTAGGAAGGCATATATAAGCATGAATAGGGATCAAAACAACAAGCTTGGCATTTTGTGGGGGTGGTGGTTTGAGTGGTTGTGCCCAAAAGAGAAAAAAAGGCAAACAAGAATCTAAGATAATTTGGTCCCTTTCGAAAATTTAACCTATGTGATAGGGTTAATAATGATATAATGCAATCAATATTAACCAAGCAGGTGACAGATAAAGAACAGATCAGACAGGAAATCTCCAAAGCCCACGTGAGACAAAAGGCAACCAGCCCACTGTGCAACATTCATTGCATATAAACTATTAAAACTTACAATGACAAAGTACAGTCATTTCTCCAAGTACAGTCAGCACAGTCCCTTTAAACATGCATCTGGGTCAAAGCTTCCTATGTTCTTGTATGTTCTAGTGTTTCACATCCAGGGGCACATACAGTGAACCAAATGTTGAGATTGTTAAAAGCTCTAAACAAGTTTCTAAAACAAACTTTAGATTATATTACATGTTAGAGGCCTTTCTACTGTTTAGGCTAATAGTTGCATGTGGCTCATCTTTACTGCCAATACTAGTTCCTATTTGGTACAATAGTATAGGGCTTACTCCACCTGTTACAGGATTATTACCCCCGCAATAATAAGTGCAAAAAGTTTGCCCATGTTATACAGTAACTAAAAGGATGTTGGCCTTTTACTGTGTTACTGCAGTTAAAAAACACAACCGGTTGCTACAGATGAATAGCATGAGCAAACTTTTGCACCTTTTCTTGCATCAGCTTAAATATATCCTCCTATTAAGATTTAGTCGGTAAAATCAGTGCAGATGCAGTCCAAATAAATTGCAGATTAAGCATTATTACCTGCTGCAGTGACTTTTTTGGTCCCACCACCATCATGAGAATCATCCCCATATCCTCTTTTTCAGACTGCAAGCCTGGTTTCCCTGTGCTCTCCTTGTCTTCAGGACCTTTGCAAATCACCCAAGGGAGCCGCATGGTGACAAACTCCAAGATTCTTTGCAGCATCTGCCTGCCTTCTCTAAGTAAATGCGTTTAAAAAGCAATATGTAGTGAGATTACACACACCCTAACTTCAGTCTGATTTACTGCAGTCTGAGGAATTGCAGTTTCCCTCTAATGTCGGAAAGTCTAAGCTCACATAATAACAAAATTATAATGGAAGCTGAAGCCAGTTTAAGGCACTAAACCCCAGAGAGCAGTCTCATTACCACACCTGAATTCTCCCCTTCCTACTAACACTGCAGATGCACACGCCACTTAACCTGGTGCCGGCTGCTTCGAATCTGCATTCACACTGCAGCAGGGTCTAACCAATCACAGAATTGGACATTAGCATGTTCATTATTCAAACCAGTGAGCATCCCAGAGACAAAAATGGAAATTCCAGGATGCTTCGTGGGCCAATTCCAATAGCTAGATCACTGACACGGGGTGGGGAGCAATTTGTAAAGGAAAAACCACGTGCAGCCCACTGTATAGGATGCAATAGGGTTATAAACCTTATCTATGTGCTGTGTAGTTATTGTAAACTTCCTTGTGACTGCAGGGGTGCCTTCAAGCCGGAATATAGTTGAATGAGCGATCTTATTTCATACTGTGGGAAGTGACACACTGGGCATCAAAGCCTGCTTCCTGGCATTCACTTGTCTTCTCAATCACTGTCTGTATGAATAATTTTAGCCACCTAGAGCAAACAGCTTTGGCAGTTACTAGCATGTATATTTAAGAACAAGCTTAGCCCAATGTCAATTTATTTAAAATAAATAAAACCACTTGAGAAGTGCAAGTTTTTAAAAAGTGTTTAAAAATGAACAGCAGTCACAGCCAGTGTAGCCAACATTAGCACACTTTACCACGCCCTTTCAACTTAACACACCAGAAAGAGAAGCAAGATAAGATTTGTGTAACAGGACGTCCAATGCACATGCACAGATGGTCCTGGTAGATTTCGGCAATAGCGGATGCATGCACATTACAACTAAATAACTGCAGGGTAGCAGGGTCCTAGTTTATAACCATAGGGTGTGGTAAATCAGATGCCCTGGACAATTAGTAGGAAAAAAAACAAACTGTTTTTATATAAAAGAACATGGTGTACCATTTCCATTTTCAGTGTTTCTACTATTACTACTGCGTCTATACTTGGAGCAGCATAGCAGATAGGTACTGCGAATAACAGGAACAGTTTACATTAAGCAATTAGCACTTACGGTATTTCAAAACAAAAATGTAATTTCTGTACAGGATATATACCTTAGTAGGTTGGACTAGATGCATGTATGTCTTTATTCAACCTCAAATGCTGTATTAATACACTCAACATCAGATGCATTTGGATCTTAAGCAAAAAGGGAATTGATTTCAATGATCAATCAAAATTTAAAACTCATATGGATAGCTATTTCCATACATTCTTTTTCAACATAATGCTATGTGGCCACCAATTCGTATGCATGCAACCGATAATGCAAATTCAAGAAGAACGCATCGGGTTGCAAAACGGATGTGCCCCTTTTGGATGGAATTATCTGCATTATTTAAAGATTTTAACGGGTACCCTTACTTTGCTGAACAGTAGAGGGTAACTTTAGTAAGAAATGCAACTTTGTAAAATAAAAATTCATAATTTACCAGGAGGAAGAAGATAATACTCCTACCTCCCTTTGCTACTACCTGTACCCAATTGGCACAAACTAATGAGGGAAGGAGGCAGGAAGCCTGCCAGCGTGTCACCAATTACCAGCAATTGTAAAGAACAATTAAAGGCAGGATTACGATTCTCCTACCTTCCAGTAAATTAAAGATTTCTATTCTACAAAGCTGTAAAATTGTGATGGGTATATTCCTGTAATCTCAAATTGGCATATAACCACATTCATCCTTTAGTTACTAGTGATTTCTTTAATCCCTACAATTGTGTGTTTCAGAACTTGGAAAGTCACCCAGCAGACAGAAGCCCTGGTAAGGGCGAGAAATGTCACAAGGTAATGTAGTAATCTTACACAGGTGATGAACAACAAGCTATTATTATAATATCAGAAACATGCAACACCCTTTCATTACGAACATTCAGAACTGACAGCCAGCTGGCCCATATAATGACCTTTCCTCTAGCAGCACAACATAACAAGATGGAGAAGACCTGCTTATCGATTAGGTAACTAATGAGCTACCAGTAAGTGTTCGATGCTCCCTAGCAGATACTCCCTATCCATAATCAGTAGTGCAGGTTGTTTAAACTGTATTACTGCTACTGACCAGAAGGCATGTCCATACTTTTTAGAATGCTCACACGCATGTTAACTGCTGTGTGAATGTGCACGTTGCAATCACCAAATGTTGTACAATTGGTGCACATGCGATTGCAAAAAAAAATACGTATCACACACGCAGTGCGCTTTTAAAAAGACTAGCACTAAGGCATAGCTCCCTTACCTCCGCTTCTTCAATTAAAAGGATGGATTCACTTTTTGGGTCAATGACAAAATGACAACAGCTCCCCCCAGACTAGATCTCCTGGGTAATCCCACTTCCTTGGCCTCCAAATGTAAGTTCCATTCACACACGTGTGCGTGATGTAATCACATATGCACAAGCAACAAAGTTGCACGCGTGTTGCAACCGGAACTCACATTTGGAGGCCAGTGAAGCAGGATGAGCCAGATCTCATCAGGGCAATGCTGCAGATGCCATTATCTAGGAGGAGTAAGTCAGCAAGTTTGAAGCAATAAAGGTTGGCTCTGGGGTGGGGGGAATAGAAGAAAAATGTTTTAGCTAACCTAAATTTTAACCTAATGTTTTCTTTAAGGTGTACATATCCTTTAATCTGATATGTTCCCACAAGAAACAGAAAAAAACACCCTATTTCAATTAAGGTATAAGCAGCACCTAATCTCCTTATGTGGCAAGTAAGGAAACAGAATCTCTGCAAGTGCTAATGAGAGTTCAATGGATTTCACTGCAAAAAAGCAAAAGTGCAATAAGGTGCACATAATAGTACACAGGCAGCTCCAAAGGAATAATCCTTCATTCAGAAAAACCCACTTCCCACAAAAAAATACTAGAATACGTAAGTGTGATGTTTTATAATGGTAGTTGAAGTGGTATATATCCTTATAAAAATCACTCGGCTATATCACTAAGTGACTCATTTTTTATATCCCACTGCTCCTCCCATCCGTGTTCATGCCTGAACAATGACTCATCTTTGCAGTTTTTAACTTTACTAACTGAACCTGCTGGAGCTGTTTCCTGTTACTTCATAAACAATGTCTCTCTCCTCCTCCACAAAGATTTGTTTAACCACATAGATGCACAATAGAGAAATGGAAAATAAGGCAAAAATTATGTTTAAGGGCTAGGCCACACTAACACGTTTTTATCGCATTTGTACATCAGAGTTCGCTTGTGATTTTAAATAACATGGAAATGTTACACAAAGATCCTGCAGTTTAGGACAGCTGCACACCCGTTTCAAAAGGGTAAGGGGGGTGTTTGCCAAAACGGTTACTGAAGAAGTTTCTGCAATAGCAGTTTCTGTGCTACAGGTAAGAGGGGGGAACTCTATTTACTAACACGCCTAGTACAGAGTTTCATTATTATTATTAACCAACTGCAAACTCAGTGGGTGTTGTTTATAACTGTGCATTGACACACAATCTTGTTGGTGAATGGAGCAACCTTGTTCTGACCCTGATGTACGATGCTGGAACAAGCAGGTTTTATAGCACGAAAACTGTATGATGTCACATTACAGTATTAAATCGCATTAAAATTATATTACATGTGATTTTAATCTGCTTAAATACTCACAGGGCAAGAACAAATATAAACCCAGTACATAGGGATCCTGATTGCTGAAAGTGTTCTAACTATGTGCTTGGACTATGGTAGGATCGAGCCTCATTCCTCCTCCAGAGGCTGAATCAGAAAGGTTTCTATAGAGTGGGCAGTTCATATTGTGGGGGCCTCTAGTTGGCAGGTCTAGTTTGTGCAGAACAAATACAATGAGACCTGTGAAAACGCAGTTTCAGGAGAACATGAACAAAACAGACATGCTCTGTAATGGTGGAATCAGGGGCATAACTGTCGGGAGTGCAACTGCACCATGGCCCAAAACCAGTGGGGTCCAATCATTATAGCCTCCCTTTAAGGCAGCACCCCAACAGCCACTGTAAACACCAGAATGCAAATTGTCCACAAAACTGGTACTGGCTGGTATGGTTACCTCTATGCATCCGTCCACTCATGCGCAAAGATCATCCGAAATAATAAGTGACAGAACACCCAGACAACAAGCAATTTAACTCCTAATCATGGCAACTTTATTACATGTTTCGAGCATCGAAAGTGTTCTTTATCAAGTGTATTCCAGATACAAACAACCACATATATATGGGGTGAAATTCTGCATCGGGACATTCAGATGTGTAGCTACGCCACTGGGTGGAATTACTGGATCCTGTTCCTTGGTGAACAGCTTGCTGGAGTTCTGAAAGCAAGGAAAAAAGTAGGAGCACACTACTAAGGTGAATACTTCTTTTATTGGTGCAAAAACAACATACAACGTTTCGGGACTCTAGGCCCCTTCCTCAGGTTTCGGGGCCTAGAGTCCCGAAATGTTGTATGTTGTTTTTGCACCAATAAAAGAAGCATTCACCTTAGTAGTGTGCTCCTCTACTTTTTTCCTTGCTTGGATGTTGAAGCCCTGGAGGTAGGGGGCTGAGGCGATTGCACCTTCCATATTTGTCTGGCCAAGGAGCCAACAGCAGTGTGCCATTGTACATTCTTGGAACTGGAGTTCTGAAAGCCCTAGAGAATATTCTTGTTATTTTTCATTGGTTTTGTGCAGGATCTTTAATTAAAGGGCATCGACACACTACAAAATCATTTTAATATGCTAGAAGGCATCCCTTCCTGCCTCCAACTGCTTCATTAGATAGTTTAAAAAAAGCAGAACGCTACTTACAGCCCTTCGCTCCAGTGGCATTCTAATCAGTCTCTCTGCTTGCCAGAACTGGGGGGGGCGGACCAGCAGCCGCGGCTGTGACTGGCTGAGAGGCAGCAAATCACAGCCGCCAGCAATAGAGGACGCTACAGGGGCAAAGGCTGTAAGTAGCATTTGGATACTGTTTTTAACTATCTAATATAGCGCTTGGGGGTGGGAAGGAATGCCCTTTAACATATTTTAAAGATTTTATGCTAGGAGAAGGGCAGCCAGGGAGGGTGGGAGGGAGACTGTCCTTTCAGAGGACAGGGAGGAGGCGGAAACATTTACATAGGAAGACTTCTTGTACTGTTCAATTTCTGGGGCTTTGGACAAGCACTACAGGAGAACCTTTAGGAGCATGCAAGTATTTATTTAAACTACACAGTGAGGCCAGTAGTGGGTTAAATTTTAGTTTGGGGATGGACATGTCCTTTAAAGAACAAGGTTTCCTTTTTAGGTAATCAGCACAATAAAAACATTAGGCTTATTATACATCTAATGTGTTAGTCAACAAAACAGGTTGTGTGTGACAGTTTTTCCAGGCATTCATGAAAGTCATTAATATTCTTCTCATATCCAAATGTTGTACAAGGCCAGATGCAGACAAGTATTTAACTAGTCGTTCACCGTTACAAACTTAAATATAGTGAAACATTTAGGAATATCCACCTAAACCTTTCTAGCCTGGAATTAGCACTCTTGAGTTATTGGTACTGCCATATGCCCTTTTTTATTTACAACACTAGAATATTTTGTAATTAAGGCAAACTAAACATGACTCAGGACATTTGTGGCCTAATTAATATTTTAATTATTCACTTTCTCAGGTTTAACCAGATTAAATTACTCAGATCCTAGTCACGTTCTGTGGCTGCTGTGATCAAATGACTTGAATTCTGCTTAAAGTGACTCAGTGCAATATCGCTTTGCAGCTCTGAGGGTGTGCCAGTTAAAGCTGCCCCCTCCCTTAGAACACCTGCATCATTCTAACATACACACAGATGGCCTTTATACGTTATCCTACATTATCTAAGACTACGGCCTCTAACACGGGAACATCACGCTTGCAATGTGCCCCTGGGATATCGCATAGCGGTGTCCATTGAGTTCAACAAATTAGCAAAATGCATTGCAGCTCATAGGTGTAAACAGTACTGTTCACTACTATGAGCATAGTGTCACTACTATGAGCATAGTGTGAATATAGCCTACGACTTTAGTAAGATCACTGTTTTGTTGGGCCTCAGGTTTATTAGAGTAAGCCATATGCTGGTCAACTAATGATCTATTGCTTTACATCTCAATCCACTTGTCACATACTTACTGTCAAAAATGAATTGATCTTAGAACCCCACACAGGAATCATCGATGATTGATTCTTAACACATTAACCAGTAAGCACTAATTATTAATTAATTATTGAAAATTTCCCAGGGAAATTTTCAAAAAGTTCCAATTGTTCCCTAGGCTAACCGTGAACGCTCGTCACACTTTGAAAGGCTTGTTTTTACAGGTTCACACTTTACTGATAAAGGCCCGATTCCAAAAGATCTTAGAGCTTTAAATAACCGCGTAATCAAGATGTCCGTGGGGGAAATTCAGTTCTGGTATTAGGGGTGGAGTAAAACTAATCTTAGTGTAGATTCTCAGAAAAAGTTTTCAAAGGATGGTTAATCTCAAAAATGCAAAGGTAGATCTGTGCTTAAGCTGGTCATACATTTGTTAGATGTTAAAGCCGATTAGACATTCGTTCAGATGAACATTTAAGCAGCTTTAAAATCGACCTGTCCATCGGTTCCTGCAACGTTCCCTGGCCAAATTACACTTTATTGCTGTAATCAATCATAAAGTGAATCGGGAAATCTGGCTCCTGGAATGTTGCAGGTAAGTTACTAGTGTATAGGCACCTTTAGAGCGGTTTTGGCAGAACTTTCATGTGAAAAACGGTGACTTACTGCACAGAATATTTTGAACCAAAATGATTTGATATGGCTCAGCAGACACACTGGTTAAAGTATGGACGATTGTGGTGTCTTTATTAGGATGCATGCCCAGTCAGGCTACAATATTATTGAACTATAATATTGTGACATAACCACAAATTTTGGCACTCTGGGTACTTTATCAGGTGGTTGAAATAAGGTGTTAGGCCCCATATATGATGCTTCAAAAATCACACCTTAATCCTGTTTTCTGTTTCCGCTGTGTTAAAGTTAAATAGTACAGACAACTGTGCACCAAAAATGGCGATTGCACGTGTTAGGAAAATGGAATGCAGCACAATGCAGATAATGTGGCACAGACACTACAATTTCCATTACGGCATCCATGCATTGCAGAGCAAAAATTAATTACAACATGCACAGTAGAGACTAGCCCTTAGAGGCTGAAATTGGCACTTATTGCCTGGAGAAGTGTACTGAAAATCTTAAAAACACCTTAATCCTTCAGGCTAGTCATTTACATGCTTGTGGATGCATGAACTATGTAATTCAGCCACCAGCTGAATTGTATTCTGCTTACAGTATATGGTAAATTAAGACTAGGGGGTCCATCATGTAATTAAAACTTGAACAGCATTATACTTTAATGCTGGCCATACACTTGTTGATATTTGATTCGACCGACTAACCTATTTAATATCCAAGTACAGTACCTCCAGATGTTCAATTTCCTAGCCCAATCATTTTATTATCAAATTTTGACCTCCAAACAATTGGACCAAGAGGTTGTCCTAGCGTTGTGGAAACATCGATAAAGGTGGCCATACACTAAAAAAGTTTATTGCAATCGTAAACCGACAGATACTTTGACACAGATGTACAATGCTATTTTTACGTAGATGTATCATACATATTGTTTGACATTAAATTTATTTGCCGATTAATGTCTTATGTCCTCTATTGTGAGGTTACATTACATTTACATTTAATAGAAACTTCAGAAAATACTACGATCATTTAATTGATAGACTTTAAAAACAACTTTCCCAATTATATTATAATCAAAATTACAATTCAATATCGGCATAATAAGATTGGGGAAAGGTAACATTTTTGGGCCAATCAATAGAAAGGTTCTCTCGCATGTCAGGTTGATTGTAATATTGGCCCAGTGTATGGGCACTGAGATCTCTAGTATAAGGCCATTTTAAAATGGCACTACCCATCTTATTTAATAATTTTGTCTCTATTTCTGTTTAATATGAATCTCTGTAGTTGATCATTTCAGCCCTATTTTGTAGTTTTTCAGAAATTAAAGTGGTCATGCAAGATTTCAACCCAATAGATCCTGTATCTGATTTACCGTGTTCACTCACTTGGAACAAATGGTTCTTCCCAGAAATGTTTGTAAATTGTCAGCTGTCGGTCAAGCGCATTATCATCATAAACACTTCTACTGCAGTTTTGCTGTAACTGGAAAGGTGACAGTTGGTATGTGTGAATTGCAGGATGGGAAATTCTCTCTCCAGTGGTAACTGAGCATGCTTGACTTCACAGAAAGTCATGTCAGACGGAAGGAGAAGTCTTAAGCGTTAAAGGGGATACTGAGCCTGAGTAAAGCAAGTACTGGCTTTTATGCATGGAGCAACACACATGTTTAGAGTAAATGCTACTTAAATGTATTTATTTATAGATTAAAGTTAGGCAAAATTATTTTTTCAGTATCGTAGCCCTTTTAGTATAAAAGATAATCAAGGGTAAAACGAGTGGTTTAGGTCAAGCACAGTTAGGGGATGATGCGAGTTGTAGTTTTCAAACATCCCGAGGCCCACTGGTTGGAAATCCCTGTAAACTGAGACAGCAGTAGAATTCAGCTCATATTTCACAACAGGACAAAACACAAAATTTTTTAGTGCTGCATCAATGAATCCAAAACAGCCATTCCCTAAAAACATTCATAATATCAGCACTTAGGGCATCCCCACCCCCACAAAAAAAACAAAAATTTAAATAGCAATGCCCCCTAACCTAGACCTCGCCAGTTTTATTGTGCAAATTTAGACTCTAAACTTGCTTACCATAATTCCCTTGCTAGCTTTCTGCTGCTTGTTCTAAACATGAAAGCAGCAGAAGGGGCCTGGTCGGAAGCCACTCAGTGATTGGCCGAGACTCAGCCAGTGAGCAAAACCGGTCTCTAAACGGTCATGCAGTTAAGAGACCGGTTTTGCACACATTTACCTAGCGAGATCTAGGAATTGGGAGGCATTGAGATTTGAATGCCTGTTTTTTACTAAATAAAAATATGTGCCCAGAGCAACAGCAGGAGGATGGAGAACTCCACTGTGCATGCTAGAAACCTCTAGGAGGAAAAATTAAGTTGTATACACACCATGCAATATTTTGGCCCAATCAGCCAATAGCTCAGTGTATTGGTGTATCGGGCAGAAATAAAATCGCATGGGTTTTCGGCCGTGACCGAATCGGACACATCCGAACACCACTCTATGGATCATTGATTTGGTAAGTGGAGTAGTCCTTTAAGCAGTGTACACACCATCCAATATTTCGGGCCAACTGCTGCCCCACTCCAGCAAGTTATTTTTCCTATGGAGAGTGAGTGCAGCTGCAGTTTGTGTCTGATATATATCTCTGGCATACAAAGTTTTTTGATTGGCTAAGACGGTCACATGTTTTACAAACAGCACATAATTGGGTGTAAAGTTGCCCATACATCTAAGATTTAACTTACCCGTCCGAGCGCTCACGCGATGTTCATCGATGCTGCCGGAACCGCTTCCCCCGATCTTACATTCAACCGACATGCGATCGCAAAATGAATGGGATTTTGCGATCGCATGTCGGTCCAATGTAAGATCGGGAGAAGCGGTTCCGGCAGGATCGAAGGAACATCGCGTGAGTGCACGGTCGTGTAAGTAAAATCTTATAGATGTATGGGCACCTTAATACTGGAATTTCCTTAGACTTCCTTTCAGTTTTAATTGTTCTAAAAACAGGTTTCAACAGTCACAGCAGGTATATGGCTAAACTTCCAGTTAAAATAGGAGTACCAGCTAGTGTAAGTACATTTATAACTTTATATATATTGCCTTGTACCTAATAAGTCTGTGCTATACTTAATATACCGCATATACTCAAGTATAAACTGAGGTTTTCAGGCTAAAAAAAATAGACTGAAAATCAAACCTCTGTTTATCCTCAAGTCAATTGACTACCTGCTCCGGCGACTGCTCGCTCCACATCCTCTGCTGGCCAACGTCACTACACCAGGAAGTGATGCACCAAGTAGTGACTTCAGCCAGCAGAGCATGCGGCAGAGCAGAGGTACAACTCCCAGCAAATAAAGCATGCTGGGAGTTGTAGTTTCCAAACATCTGGAGTGCCAAGGAATTCGGGTTGCTGTAAGGGATTACTTTCCATTTAAAGGGCAACTAATGCCTCTATACAGAATCAGGACGATGGTATATATTGTTAAAAAGATTGTCTTCTGATTCTGTATTGTTTTGAGGCCCTAGTTGCCCTTTAAATGGACAGCAGAATTCCCATACAGTAATAGCCATTCTGGATTTGGCTATTACTGTTTGGGATCATTACTGTAGTGTTTGCTAATACAGCAAAGGAACCTTCCCCCGCTACAAGCTCATTAGCATTTCTTGCAGTAAAGTGTGACTGATTACATAGATACTTAAAGAATTCCCAGAATAGAAGTCTTATCAACTCTGTTGAAAAAAACCTTACTAGAGAAAAAAAGGGGAACAATACAAAAATGGACACTTCATTGTGATTAAAACAATTCATCTATCTACTACTCAAAATGTTATGGTCTTATTTACTGGTATTAACTGACCAAGCTTAAATATGGAGCAAACTGGAACCCATAGGCTACAAGCAGTTTATTACAAAATATGTATAAGAATTATATTTTAGTTAACTTTTTAATAAAGGCACATAAATGTGTATGCTTTACTTTCTCCTGTCCTAATAATTTAGCCAGATCTGCTTTTATTCCTGTAAAAATCTACAGCAAAGAGTTGTTTATGTGTATTTTAGCCTGTCATACAAATAGCACTACATAGGGAGCAACTTACAGAAGGTCTGACTAGAGTGATGCAAATAAAAGTGTATTAGACCTTGGGCACAGTTCAGTTCCTATGTTAACCGACTGTCACTCAAAGCAAGACATTATTTGTATAATGCTCAAAGGGCATATCCAGCCCAAAAACCTACTTTTGGTTACAAAGTAGATGCCCCTTGACCACCCCCAACCGGCGAAATATTTTTGCAAAATAATGCTCTCATCGTTACTTACGGACCATTCTCTCCCGCACCATCTCTAATCCAGCTCCCTGCTTGCGGAAGCTGCACGCAGGGGCTGGAGTCGCAGCCGCATCTGTGATTGGCTAAGACGCGGCCAGTCACAGATGCGGGTGACGTCATTCAAGATGGGTCCGTAAGTAACAATGTAACATTATTTTGCAAAAATATTTTGGCGGTTGGGGGTGGGAAGGGGGCACCTTGTAACCAAATCTTTTAACGCTAGGTGCAACGGCCGAAGAGGATCGATCATGATGGAGGAAGGGAGGGCAGTAAAGGGCTCCACAGAGAATGCTCAGAATTGTGAGTAGCATGATCTTTAAAGGACAACTCGGACAACTCCACCCCCATAAGAACATCTTTTAGAAAGAATGGTCTCTTTAAAATATGTTGATATATCATACTTTGTCCTATGAATTCATTACTGTATGCCTGCTATGATTCTAGAAGCCTCATGGAAACTGAGCCATTCAGAAACTTGTACTGAGCCTGGGCATGCTCAGAAGAGAGACAGGGGATTAACATTCAGTCATTGGCTGTGATGTCAACTGTCAAATCGATAACCGACAGTTACTAACTGGAAGAACCAGGAAGCAGAAAAAGGGGAAACAGGACATTGTGCAGGATTTCAGGTTAGACTTACACCTTTCACATTTCAAACAATTACTATTAAGGGTTTTCGGGATGATTTATCTGTTTGTAAGTTTTCATTTTAGGGCTGGACTTGCTCTTTAATAAATGACATCTTTTACAGGTCTGCAATGTGCGTACCTAGCTTTATGGCTGTTAAACATGAATAGAATCTTTGTCCCGGCCAACCGTTCACTGGGATAAGTCACTGTTGGTCGTGGCAAAGGTAGAAGGTATTTAACAATAAATCGATTGTGCGCTCATGACAACGGTCGTGTGCGCCTGAAACATCAGTGCAGATATTTAAGTCTGAAATGTTGGTCGGATAGAAATATCTGCTTGTGTACAGCCAACCTTAGGGCTCATTCACGCTACAATGTGAAACACAAACTGTGTGTTTAGAAAAGCCCCTAAAAACACACCTAGTGTAAATAAGTAAAAAAGTATCTAATTTACATACATAAAAGTACATTAAGAGAAATATACCAACCAGTGGGCTTAACTAAACTATAAAACAAGCTAGTATGGATTCTATTAATTAGCAGTAAATGTGGCCATACACATGCGATTCCCAAAGCATGTGTGCAGACAGATCACATGGGTACCTGTCAGCAAACATGTGGTGTAAACACCACACATGAACATGACCAACCTTTACGTGGTGCAGTCATACAAAAAAATGATTAGATCCCTTTACTCAAAGATACTGATGGATATTTCCGTCTTTCCCGAACGACATGTCGTTCGTCTGCTCTATGATCGTTCGTTTTCAGCCCCTACACACTGCCGATAATGGGTAAATCCCATCGGGATAATCATTAGTGTGTTCAGGCACCTTAACACTTAGCATTGTGTGGTCATGCTCTGCAATTGTGCAGTGAAATGGCATTTTTAGATTTCTGTGGCCCTCCTTACAACAACTGATCAGTCTTAACAACAGTGGTCAGAGGCCACAGTAGTACCTTGACAGCTATGATAGGAAGGGACTAGAGAATTCACATTGGAAATACTTTTTATCTTGCAAAAAAAAAATGCATAACTTCACGGATGCAATACAAGGGAAAGGAAGATATAATGGACACAAGGATGGCCTTACTACAAGGGCATTAATTGTACAGAGGCCCAACACCACAGAATTTGAATGACCAAGTGCCATTAAGGACCCCACAACAATATATTTGCCCCACAAGACTTGATAACATCCCGAACAGGCATCATCACTTTATGGATGTCCAACATGCGGCCCTCCGGATGTTGCAGAAGGTTCAAGTTTCCCAACGTATAAAAAGGCCGCAGTTTGGACAACTCTGGTCTAGTCCCGATGGATCCACCCCCGCCCCGCACTTACTCTCAGCTCCAGCTCTGTCCGGTGAACCCCGAGGCGTTTCAGGCCCACACCCAGATCTTCGATACAGATCGCCCCATCCTTGTTCACGTCAAGCTCCTGGAAGAGGATCTGGAGGCGCCTCTCGTGTTCCGGCCCCCCACACAACAGCCCTCCGCAAGGGTCTGCTGCCAAGGCCGCCGCTGCCAGGGACTGAGAAGCCGGAGAGGCGTCGTGCGTGTGAGCTCCCCCTCCGTTTACCGTGTCGCACTGGCAGAACACTCCGCTCAGCAGCGGTGATACAAGCGAACGAGGACGGGCCATAGACTAAAACAGCGAGCCAGAGATGAAGACAGGCGGGAATCCACTCTACCCCTTCCACTCAGTCAGGCGCCGGCAAATGGTGGAATGAATGACGTAGCCATGTGACGTGCAATGTCCCAGTAAGCCCCTCCCCCACTCGCCTTCCTCACAGAAGCGGCCAATCAGGGAATCTAGGATAGTGAATAGGAATGTTTGGATAAGCGAAAGCTAATGGGCTATTAGAATTTGACTGACAGGAATTTAAAGAAGGAAACGATTTAGACGGGACAGTGAACCAATCAAAAACGAACCTTTGGCCGCAGAGCTATCTGACCAACCAGTAGCGAGCAAGAACAGTGGTAGGTGTGTTTGAGTGACGTACGTATCAGCCATTTGGGACCTTTATGTTTACGAGGGAGCGGGAGGAGGAGGAGCTTGCGCATAGACGCGATAAAGAGACTGATTCTGGAAGCCGTTACGCTGCGTAGGTTTCGTTGATCCCGTAGTTTTCCAGTTTACGCACTTTACGTATCGAAGCCTATTCTACATCTGTAGATAAGAGAGCCAATGGCTACGCCGGCCAAGAAAAGAAAGATGAACTTCTCTGAGCAGGAAGTGGAGATTATCCTGGAAGAGATGGAGAAACAAAAGCACGTCCTGATCAACCACTTTAATGCTGGGGTGCCCTTACTGACCAAGAGCAATGCTTGGCACGAAATCCTAAAGCGCGTCAACGCGGTCAGCACGTGCCACCGTGAATTGGCAGAGGTCAAGAAGAAATGGTCTGACCTCAAGACTGAAGTGCGAAGGAAGATGTCCCAGGCACGTGCCGCGGTTGAAGGCGAAGGGGATGTGGGCATGGCGCCGGTGATGTTGACACCCACACAACAGCGAATTTGTAATTTGCTAGGTGAAAACTCCATCCTTACCCTACCGTCCCAGGAGTGCCCAACGGAGATACCTGGGCAAGTGGCCATCGGTTCTCCTGGTACCGTCACGTTGTCCCAAAGTGAGTGGAAAGGGGGAAAAAAAGAATGTTTCATCAACCCACACACGATATTGATCACTTTGGGTGAATGAACCCCCAAAAAAGGAATCGATTTAAATATGCTTGTGAAGGTTCTCATTCATCCAGGTCATGGTATATCTGTTGTATTCAATTAGATCAACTGGACTTGAAATGTAGTTCTTGAAGACGTTTCGCTAGTCATCCGACTGGCTTTCTCAATTCAGAATGACTTGTACAAGAATCTGTGGCAATTATGTACCCTGGAAAATCCCAATTAGCATATCACAGCCAGGTGTTAAGGGTGTGATTAGATAGTGGCTAAGAGGTGTTATAGGAACGCCCAGAGTAAGGTGTTAAAACAGCATTGTACATGGCAGACAGTTGGTGTCGAACCCCCCCACCTCTATTTAGGCTTGGTTTCTTTATTTTCACATAAATGGCCTCCTTAACACCTCTCTTGAACCAGTCACGTTCCTTCACCAGTATGTTAACATTACAATCTTCAAAGGTATGTCCTTTATCCTTAAGATTGCAGAACACGGTTGAGTCCTGACCCGAGGAATTGGCTCTTCTGTGCTGGGCCATACGTTGATGCAGTTTGCTGTTTGGTCCCCCCACATACAAATCGAGCATTCTTCACTGCACTGCATGCATATATGATGTCGCTTTTTTGTGTTTTGGTATTGGGTCTTTCGGATGTACCAATTGCTGCCTCAGTGTGTTGTTCGGTTTAAAGCAGACAGGGATACGATGTTTTTTGAAAATTCTTCTTAATTTCTCGGAGACCCCTGCTACATATGGATGACCATGTTCTTCCTCCTGTCTTGCTTTCCCCTTCACTGTGGGTATTCGTGTTCTTTTCTTTCTTCTAAGAGAGAGAGAGCCAATCCTCGGGTCAGGACTCAGCCGTGTATCTGCATCTTAAGGATAAAGGACATACCTTTGAAGATTGTAATGTTAACATACTGGTGAAGGAACGTGACTGGTTCAAGAGAGGTGTTAAGGAGGCCATTTATGTGAAAATAAAGAAACCAAGCCTAAAATAGAGGTGGGGGGGTTCGACACCAACTGTCTGCCATGTACAATGCTGTTTTAACACCTTACTGGGCGTTCCTATAACACCTCTTAGCCACATATAATCACACCCTTAACACCTGGCTGTGATATGCTAATTGGGATTTTCCAGGGTACATAATTGCCACAGATTCTTGTACAAGTCATTCTGAATTGAGAAAGCCAGTGGTAGACTAGCGAAACGTCTTCAAGAACTACATTTCAAGTCCAGTTGATCTAATTGAATACAACAGATGAATCGATTTAAAGCAATTTTGATTGAAAGAATCAAATGGACAGATCAAATCTTCCCTGCCAGGGCTTGTTGGGGGGAGTTTGGTTAGGGAACCAGTTTCACAGGGAGTATCTGAACCAGTGGTGCCTACAAAGACTGGGATGGTTGGGGTCTGGGCTCAGTCCGGAGAACAGGTACAGGGCTTTGTGAGCGGCCAATCAGTGCCTTGGGTGCTGTTAGTGTGGTCCCCAGCCTAACACAGGTTGGGCAGCCCTGATGTAAACCATAGGCTTCAAGTGGTAAAGGGATGATATGGGGTTAACTCAATGTTTTGCCCAGGGGCTTTTGCACACATTAATCTACCACTAGTGCTTAACACTGGGCCCAAGCTTATCACTGCTACCTGCCATTACAGGCAAAACAGTATTTGCAGACATAAATAATATGCAACAAGAAAGAATTTGGCTTTTTAAAGGGAAACTGATCTTAAAGGGCATGTCCACCCTTATAACAAATTTCCCCCATATCATAGTATATCTTCCCCCAGCCCCAACCGCTACAAAATGAATTTAAGAAAGTGCCCCAATGTTTACTTACCTTCCCTCTCTCCTCCGACGCCCGGCCTTCTGCTTGCAAGAGACTGCAAGCAGGGGGCGGGACCGGCAGCCGCGTCCATGATTGGCTGAGAGGCAGCCAAACACGGACGTGGCTGCCGGCTTCTCAGAATGCCGAGGGAGAGAGGGAAGGTAAGTAGAGTTCGGGGGACTTTCTTAAAATTATTTTTTAGCGGTTGGAGCTGGGGGAAGATATACTATGATATGGGCAAGGGGTTTTGTGGTAGGGGGAGGGATCGCAAAACGAGAGGGAGGGAGAGGGATGAGGAGAAGGGCTGCAGTACGCATGCCAAACTTCTCCCGGAGGCGAGACAGGAGGCAGAGTCCTATATGGACTCTGCTATCCTCCTGGTGGGCAGTTTTTGGGACTTTGGGGTGGGGACTACAGGAGAACCATATGAGTGGGGATGTGAGGTAAGGATTTTATTACACTACATGGTGGGGCCATTAGTGGGGGGATTATAGTTACACGAACTAAGGGACATTTAAGATCATACTGTGCTAGCGTTTTAATCCTTGTTTTTTATTTGTATGTGGAATTTAGAGACCTAAACCAAAAATAATATATATACCAGGAGTGTAGTCCTCTATTTTGATAGAACCCTAACTTGAAGCACATTAAAGGACAATTATTCTTACCATTTCTCCGATCCACTCCTGCAAAGTACCCAGGGTGAGGACCTAAAACGCTAAGTCCTCACCTCTGGGTACTTTACAAAAGTCCTGAAGTACTTACTTGTAATCTCCCTCGTCGCTCCGGTCGAATCCTCCCCACTGGCACTGTCAGTGACAGTCTGGGAGGCAGCCAATGGGAAGACACGCCTCCTTGCAGAGCGCGTCTTCCCATTGGCTGCCTCGCGACCTGTCACTCAAAGTGCCAATGGGGAGGATCGGACCGGAGCGACGATGGAGATTACAAGTAAGTACTTCAGGACTTTGTTAAAGTACCTAGAGGTGAGGACTTAGCGTTTTAGGTCCTCACCTGGGTACTTTGCAGGAGTGGGGGGAAAGGAACGAGGGGGAGGTGAGTATAATTGTCCTTTAACCATGATTACTATATCACTTGTCTTCCTTTTCAGTCTTTTTGCCACTGATCATTTTAACACTGATTGAACTGATTTTCTTTTTAGGGAGGAGGATCTCTCCCTAAAACAAGTTCTGGCTGTTCATCCAAGTAGGGAATCTTAACCATTTTTGAGCATGTTCATACTAGCAACTCTTTACTAGAGTAAAATAAGAGTCCCATACACATGTCCGGTTTTGCGGGCTACTACACGAGCGCATGCACACGTGCAAGGAACGTCCTTTTCATCTGACGATTGTTTTGTGTATGGGCGCTTGGTTGGCCAAAAAGGCTGTTCGGTCAGGCCTCGATCATACATCTGCTAAAATGGTCAATGAGGCATGGCCGACTGAGTGCCCATACACAGAACAATAATCCGCTGAAACAGAATCGCCTCAAGGCTGTGTACACGCTGGCAGGCATTTCCAAAAAATCCTGCCAACAGAGCTACAGATAATTAAACTGAAATTTAGTCCATCAATTGGGAATTAAAGCACCCATGCAGCTATTTTGGCCTAATTGATCCAGCAGATCAGCAGGATTGGCTGTCATTTACAAATAGTGCCATTTTTCCCCATAAAAAATCAAATGGAAACAATTTTTTTATGATGGTAATTACTATTGATATTTCTTTTTGACCTACGGTATGTGTAAACAGCCTAAAGCTTGTACTAAATTAGTTTTGTACTGTTTTTTTATGGAGATAATAACCATGCATGAAAGCATTTTCTTTTTAGGCCCTGTACACACGCTCAAGCCACAATAAACGAGTGGCCAATTAACAGCCCTTTTAGGCAATAATCGCACATGTGGCACTGTTCATTGATCCGCCAACAACGCCTGACCATACAGCCACACATGCGATTATCTTCCAAAAAGGCTGTTAATTGCCTGCTCGTTTGCCGGGCTTTGTGGCAGAAACGAGTGTCTACAGAGCAGTAAAAGTCATTTTCAGATCAGTATACTCAATTGGCTGTCATTTAATTTGCACCATTGTTGCATATGTTTTGTTTGTCTGAGGAGCTTTGAATGATATCACATTAAATTAGACTTTTCAGTCTTGTCTTGTGGACATTTGTATACCTGCCACCTTTTGAGTCAATGCGTTATGGTGGGATATGCAGCATGGCCATAGATCGTTATTAGCAGCCAATAATACTGATCGGCCGAAATATTTGCTCATCCTGATAAAATTATTGATGATTCGCTATTTTGGCAACGGGCAACATACAAGGAGAGATATTAGTGTCTATGGCCACCATTACAGCACTGTAAGAAATGAGTTTGATTTGATTGGTCGGATGTTGATTTATTATTTTTTTAGATTCATGGGTGATCCTATCATATCAGGGGGTAAAATATGTGCTTGTGTGTACCTAGTCTCGTTTTTTTAGCACAGAATAGGTGGATTGTGGTTACATTGCAAAGGAATGAATAGCTTGAGAAAGGGAATCATTTTGCCCAAAGCATTGACATGTGTGTGTACTGATGGGTGAATAAACAATTGAGTACTTTGTTTCACAAATATCCAGAGGACTCTCACTGCATGTTTCTGAAGATTGATGCAGGACTTCTGAGCAATTGAGATTAAGGATTGTTGGTGGTATTTCTTGAAACTTTTGTGACAATATAAATCATAAAGGCCTGTAATGCACCGTGTGTTGTGTATATAGTGTTAACAAAATCATAAAAAGTATAGCCCTGAACAAGGCTTTTAGTGATAGCAAAGGCGTGCATGTCTGAATGAAGATTAACACTCACTTCCTCTCTCGAAGGATTACAGTGAAAAAGGAAGGGTTAGAAGGTCGCATTAGCAAAGAAGCAGCTTTCTCACAAGGGGAAACGGATTTGTTGCCATATTTAGAATCATTTGCTTCAGTAATCCGATGCAAATTCCAACATCTCAATTGACGTACATACTTTAATGTGAACCAAAGTTACATTTTGTACAAGATAAGATCTATCACCAAAAAATACTGCCATAATTTTATTAAAATGAGATTAGTAATTACCTATGGTCCAATCTGAAGTCTTTCCCTCATGGTGAAGATGTGACAATGCACGTCCGAGTAGAAGTTCCTCTCAGGTCATCCAGCTGCAGATGTCACTTTCAGATCTCCAAGGGCCCCTAAGAATGGTACACATGGATCAATTTTTACCAGACATTCCTGTCTAAAAGACTACATAACAATAAACCAAACGATCTGTCATTCAGTGCTGCTGATTATTCCGTCTGATCACGTGGCCTAATAAGGAATACACAATTCAAAATTTATTGGAATGTCCGATCCACGTTTCATCAGATTTAAATGGAAAAAAGATTACAGTTGAGGGGAAAACTTTTTAAGCAGCAATACTGAATGCTGGTTTGCTGCCTAAGGTTTTTGGTTTAGTTCTCCTTTATACAAATGTATGTTGGTGGTGCACTGCCCACCAAAAAAAAGTGCTGTGTGCTGAGGGTAAGTTAATTACAAATTAGAAAGGTAGAAAAACAAAAAGAACAGCAATTAATGAAAGTGCAACCGGCATACAAAATGGAGGGGAATAGGACATAAAACATAACTTTTAATAAATATATTAAAATGTGAATACAAAAGTTAAAAAGCACCATCACAGCAGTTGAATGCGACAGGAGGGGTGAGAGAGTTCTCAGGAGGGAGAGGATCCTATATGACCCTAGGAAGGGTGGGAGCAGCCTCTTCACCCTGCTTGCCCTAGTGCTGAAAGATATCCCTAGGCCCTCCTGGTCTATTAGGTAAAAACTAGTCTCAAACCCCTGTTACTAAAAGAGAAGGAATAGCAAAACAACTGCTGGATGTGAATGGAATTAAAATGCAAGAAAGGCACTATAAAAAACACCTCAGTGCTGTAATATGCGTGCTATCATTGCTACGCTGAGCAGACAAAAAGAAAGACTCATGGAGATCAGACAGTTAGAATCACTGGCTGATACGCCTATGCTTTGGGTCTATAGGTGAAGTGCCAAACAACACACAACATGAGTCCCCCTGACGTGTTTTGTTCCACTTGGGATCTTAGCCATAGGTAGAATGCCGGCCCTACATGTCTCCTGAAATACCCTACACCTACACCGTACTAAACTATTGGGTCCTGGTTCAACCAATGAGGACAGTATATAGCCATACCGGCCTCGCCTGACTCCTCCCCCTTCTTTATCCGGCCGATCGGGATCTCAGCCTATCAGAAAAGAGCTGGGCGGACAGGCCTCCCGAAGCTCTGCCCACTCTCTGGGGGGGAAAAAGGATTTTAAAGGGCATGTCCACCCCCAAAACTAAAATTTAACCCCTTACTGGCCACATCAAGTAGTTTAAAACAATCCTTACCTTACATTCCTGCTCAAAATAGTTCCCCTGCTGTGCCCCTCCAAAGTCCAGGAAACTGCTGTGTAGGAGCAGTGTGTGACTCATGCTGTGCCTGAGACTTCCTCAATCTCATCAAGGTTGAGGCATGCTCAGTGCAGCCCTCCCTGCCTCTCAGCCAATCACGGATGCGGCTGCCGGTCCCGCCCCCTGCTTTCAATTCCATGCAAGCAGAGGGCCTGAACACTGCAGCAGGGGAGAGAGGGCAGGTAAGTAAGAATCGGGGGACTTTCTAACAATTATATTAATGCGGTTGGGGCTGGGGGAGCATGCCCTACCACATATCAAAAGTTAAATTTTGGGGTGGACATGCCCTTTAAATAGAGAAAGCTACTATATCTCCTTTAATTATCACTTTGACAATCAAATCAATTAGAAAAGTCTCACAATTTTCAAATTTCCTCTCTCAATCAATAAACTACCTGAAATTGATCAAGAATCTAGCTATCAGGAAAGTTGGAATCGTTTCTTTGAAAGATTTGATTAAACTCATTGAATTTGCCAAGAAAATCAATCCATACTTTACATGGGTCTGTTTAGGCTGAGTACACACCATGCAATTTTTAGGCCCGATGGACATACACTAAACTATTGGTTGATTGGGGTGAAAAACTGCATGGGTTTTCAAGCGGTCACTACCAATGTCCAACCATTTGTCCGAATCTGATGAATGGGCGTTCGGAGTGCGTCCGAAAACCACGCCCAATCGTGCGGCCCGCTATGGACCACACGCTCTGCTGTGGCGAACTGTTTTTTGCTGTGACTGACAGTCCTTCGTCCTGCCTGACCAGTCTGAAGTGCCGAATGGTCAGTAGGGATGAAGGATCTGAAGGTGTTTACCCAGCTTTTTGGCTTTAACAAGGACATTTTCTTTGAGAGAATTAGGTGAAAACTGCTACAAAGAACAGAAAAGAAATTGGTAAAGTGCGCTCGTATAAGAAAAATCTGGTTTTGGAAAAAGTGGAAAGTGTGGAATGTATTTTAATTAAGATTTTAAGACATTTAATTTCTTCTGGGGAGATATGTTCCATATTGTTTTTTCAGCTACCATTAATTATACTTGCACAATTTATTGACAGGATGTTTACACCCACCCTTCTTTTTATGGTGTTGGTTTCTAATTATAGGGAATCATCCCCTAGCTAGGAAAGTGGGTGAGGTTAATAACTAGATTTGCCCCAATGTTTAAATTAAATATTTTCCCTAATGTTGTCACTTTGTCATCTCTTACGTGCCAAAGTGATTTGACTCCAAGTACTGGTAATTGATATAAATGAAAAAGAATAAAGAAAAAAGATTAAGAAATACATTTTTAATTTTTTTATTTTTAGTTCCAGCTGAAACAACTTTTCATGCACTGGAGGAAAATGTGGTGGAGTACTGTACAACCGAGACCTCTACAACTGTTACTAGTGAAACCCCTGTAGAAATTATATCACCCTCTCCTGAAGTTACAGTGAAACCACAAGAACTAAAGAATCGTATTGCTCTGAACTCTGCTCGGCTCCTGCAGGAACAGCGTGTAACCAACCTACATGTAAAGGAAATCGCTCAGCATCTTGAACAACAGAATGACATCCTGCAAATGATTCGTCGCTCCCAAGAGGTACAAGCTAATGCTCAAGAACGCCAGGCACAGGCCATGGAGGGAACTCAAGCAGCTCTTAGCGCTCTTATACAAGTTTTAAGACCTATGATCAAAGATGTACGCAGATTCCTGCAGAGCAGGGTCCCAAGTTCACCTGGAGCCACTGAAACTGATAATACATCAGCTCAAAATGGACAGTCAAACAGTATCAACCAGACACCGTGATATTGACAGACTGATTAGACTTTCTCATTCATGTGACAAAATGCTTCGGTTTTATTGTACATTCGCGGGGCAGGAAGAACAAATTTGTTTGATAATTAAATCTAGGGAAACACATTTCCATGAGTTAACTAAAGAAGGTTTCTGTTGACAAGACTTAAGCTAAGTACACAAGTCCGATTTCGCAGTAGAAACTCGATAAATGGCTGTTCAAGTCGTCAGTCTCACTTTTGGGGCTACTCAGTTGGGCATTGTTGCTGTTCCATCCAACAAATGATGTCTGAGGGATTAGCGATATGTGAGATTGTTGTTCATTGTGCGTCTGCGCCAAATCGCACATGTGTACTTGCCTTCTACCTTTGTTATTTTCAAAAGTTGCATTATGCTGGTCATGTGGAATAAATTGTATTCTCAGCTTTTTTAAATATAAATATGAATTTTCATACATTATTAACACTAAATTCACATTTGGGGTGAATATGGAAAGTGCAAACCTTTACATTTAGAAAATGGTCATTCGTAGAGATTTAGATATAACATACTCCAGATTTTTCAGCCTCTCATCAATGATGGGGAAGCTTTTTTAAAAAAAATAAAATAAAGTCAGACTTTTATTCATTTTGCTAATTTATGCATATTTGAGATGTTCTTCATTGGATAGAATATATATATTATATTTATATAATATAAAATATAAATACTTGATTGTAACATATGAAGAAAATTGGCTTTAAAGCCAGGTATACTAGGCTCAACTATGGGACAATATTCGCCAGACTATATTCAGTCTAAAACCAATTTTGCTGCTCATCAAATGCTGTGATTTACCAACCCATCCAATCAGACAGACCAAATTTGTCAGTCAATCAGTCCAGTCAGAAAGTCATGGCTGATCACTGCCCAATCATTTTATATGATTTAAAAAATTGGGTGGGATAGTCAAAGGTGCCAGATTATTGAACCATGTTAAGCTGGTTGTACCCCGAGTACAAGCATTTGGGATGCAGACGAACATTCACCGTTGGCGTCGGTATCGCTCAATAGGTAAATTTCCCTCAGCCGTGGTCGGCCCCCTGTATTAAAGGATAGGGAGGCAGTCGTAGGAAACGTCAGTCCCAAATTTTTGCCCTATGCTGTGTATAGAGAGAACGCTCGGGACTGTGTGTATCCTCATCTTACAGATCCCATCTGTCATTTTCCAGAGATTGGTACTGTGTGTACCCAGTTTTAGTAAAGGTAAAAGTGTGCAGCACTTTGTGTTAAAACAAAACAGAAATTCTGATTTAAAATACTTAAAGAAAGATCCTACCCATTTTTTATTTAAAACTATGTATGTAAAAATATTGGTCCAAAAATTAATTTTTATAATGTTTTGAATATCGTATGTAAAAACAAAGACCCGGAGTGGTGTTTTGTGAGATCGGGTTGTTATTAGTAGGGTGAACACGATAGAATCTGTACCTATGCTGCTCACTTTACTGATTAAAAGGGTTATATGATGTAAAAGTTCTTATCATTAAAAATTGTGCTAATTTCGTCCCAACCAATTAGATGTTAGCCTTTCTGATTGGAGTGGCAAAATTAGCACTATTTGTAATGATAAGAATCTCCCTGAATGTCTGAAAACAAGAAATTTGTATGCTGTTTAATCTCACTGAGATTATGTGTTTATGTCCACACCAGTGTGGCTTAATGCTCAGGTGAAATAGGAAACAGAAAGAAATAAATTTTGAATTTAGGGGAACTAAAGTCTCAATAAACAGCACATTTCCAAAGATACAACAAGCTGTCTCACCTCTCCCTTTGCAGTGGCTGCTGGGTGATTTAAAATTAGCCTGTGGGTACTAGGGGTCAGCTCACATAATCCACCTTAGCTGGATGCCACCCAGCTAAGTGTAGGCTGTACATTTCACAGGTTGCTGCAGCCTTGCCAATAGAAACATGTTACAGCTCCAAGATCTTCCCTCACTCAAAACAGGGATTTTAGTTTAAACATATGTCAATGCTCATGTCACTGACAATTACGTATTCCTTTTGCTTTTCAAACAAAAAAAGTAATCTTTGCAGTTTATTTCTAGGCCAGCATGGATGTAAGAAACAATATTAAAATTTTACTAAACGCCGTAAATTGAAATGTTCAATTCTTAAAAACCCACTTAACATTGGAGGCCTGTCAGTCCCGGATTTTTTCCATTACTACATGGCACCCCAACTATCTCATTTATTTCACTAGGGACATTCAGATCGCAAACCAACTCTGAAGCTCTTGTATATTCCATATGCCCACAAATACCCAAACCCTGTAAATTTACTTACTAGGGGCTCCTCTAATACCCCTACCCCTGTCTCCCCTACCAACCACATAATATATCAAGCTATTAAACTCTGCGATAAAGCGATGTCTAACCAAAAAATACCACTAATTAACCTGCATATCCCCTATGGAACAACAAATTACTACCAGAATTCCTCGCCATCCCACAATCAGAAATAAGGTTCAATCTGGGCCTCTCAATATTAGGACATTTAATAACGAACAATACCCTCAAAACATTTACCAAACTACAAAAAGAATTTGACATACCTAACCTTTTCCTTTTCAAATACTTTCAACTAAAATACGCATTCCAACACAATTCCACTCCACTTCAGAGCAACTGGAACCTAACAATCTGTACAGACTCTTAACAGGCCCTTCACCCAAACAACTTATACCCACTCTTTATAAAGATCTCCAAGAACCCTTGGCATCCTCCCAATCTAGTATAAAAAAACCCACCTGGAAGATCGATGTGGGGAGCAATTACAGAGGAAGAGTGGGATAAAACTCTAGAGGCACATAAACTTGTCTCTCTACAAGCATCCGATAAGCTGACCCAGCTGTATATCCTCATGCCTTACCCCAGCCTGAATATCTCCTTCAATCCGGCACATTTTTCCACATGATATGGTCCTGCCCAATTATTCAAAGATACTGGCAACAGGTGCTCCGGTTTCTGCATGAAAACATGGTCTCACCAGTCGGCATAGACCCCAGGGCCTGCCTACTACAGATACTGGGACATCTACAACTAGACACAACATTTAAAAATTTCTATGCAAAACCCTATATATACCGTAGCTAAAAATTATATCACCCAAACATGGATGCAGGCTCTCCCCCCCCAACCCTCTCAATGGAATGCATCAACAAAACTTTGCCCTACAAGAGATTGGTTTATCTACACAGAGGCTGTCCATGAAAGTTCAACAAGATTTGGGACCATTGGACGCTATCACCTGCCACTGGAAACAATACTTGATCAATAACGACTCTTTAACTAAAGACTACTTGATCTATAATTATATCTCGCTCCCCCCCATCTCCCGTTTTCCTTATCACATTTACAGCAAGAACAAATGTTAGTTTAAAGATTTAAGTTCTGTATACTTAAACTACAACTATGCAACCATATATAAATTGTTCATAACTTCTTACTACTTGTGTTTTCTTTGTTAAATTACGTACAACGATATATGTAATTTATCAAAGAAAACACTTTCTCTACTGATTTCAGGGAAATCTAAACCCCCGTTGTCTATTTGGTGTTAGACACAAGAGATACTCTTTTGGTTGTTTTATGGATTCTTAAATGGTAGCATCATAATAATTTGGTATTTATAAATCCCTCTAAATACCTTGGATACGGATTTGTCATTTGGCAGGTTATGGTGCATTACCCTGTTCCAATACAGGATTTGGTGTAACATCCAGCCTGATGAAGGGGGCTTAGGACTCCCGAAAGCTTGCTTAATATATCACAGCTCTACTTCTCTTCTCTCACATGGAGTGTGTAATGCTCTTTGTTCAGCCCTGTCCAGAGGAAAAAGAATGTCTCTGGAACACAAGGGGAAAGTTCTCTTTTATCATTATATGGCCCAAAACACTGAAACCACTTTGGACTCCATCTTTCAAGGATCTACTTTCCTTGCTTTATCCAATAGCACTAAGGACTGGCACTTGAGTATTATTTTCACTTTTTGTCCCATTTTGTTTGCACTAATTCTTATGTTTCTGTCTTTGTTATATTTTTCTGTAATTTTTATTTTGCACTTTTTTTAATTAAATGATACTTAAGAATTGTTAAGCTAAATCTCTGAATGCTCTAAGTAGGACTAAGGAACTCTATCTCTGACACGCTATTTTTACCTGTATGTTATATTGTACTGTGTTGTTTATTACTACCTGTAAATGGTATTGTGAGAACAGACATTAATTTAGTTGTACAGCCGTGCCTATGGGGTAGGTTTGTGTACCTGTAAAACACGTAGTGGCAGTTACTGTTGGTTTATGTTAAATATAGATAGGTAAGGGATACTCTCAGTCCAGTTTTCAGGATTCTCTGTGCCCCTAGGTTGTGAGTTGAAGTGTTTATACAGTCAGTACATGTAGAAACTATTTCCCCCCGTAGTAACATAATAGAAACAAAAAATTCCGTAAAATCAGCTGAACATGTTTTATTGTTTCATAAGTAAGCCTGGGGATTTGTACCTGTAACCTTATGGGCTGTGTATTTATGTAGTATTTATATGCTAAGCTAACAGATATAATACAAAGAATACAGGTACATTTAGAAACTTTGGGGGAGATGTATATATTTCACTATCGGTAAGTTGCGACCTTTTGCGCATATTTTAAAGACACCATTGAAGAGGCGTTAATTGTTGCACAAAAAAGTAGTTCAAAATTTATTGCATCACTTTGCGCTGTGCAAAGAAAAAAAAATTGCAACAAGGCGCAGGCAGTGCACATGTTAGTACATAGGTTAGTGTGATTTTAGCGCTTATTTTCTCGTTAGTGTGGGATATTGCATCTCCCTGTTTATCTTTTGCTAGGAACAGAAGAAAATGGCTATTGTATTGTTCCTAGTAGGCAATGCATGCTGGCTGGTTAATAAACTGCAGGGTAACAAGCAGCTTTTTATAGTCTTAAAAGGGATTTGTATATTGGTGTGGAGACATCTGTATAGAAAATAGGCTGTGCATAGAGACAGTGCTGGGGTTAGGGGGTGTGGCCAATAGGTGCACATGGAAACATGACCGCCTTCTTAGGGGGTGGGGCTTCTTAAAGAGAACATCATGTGACTGTCACAGAGGTGCAGGGACAGACCAGAAAATGTACATTTACAAGCCTATAACTTAGGATCTAGAGCAGCTAGACAGATGGAAACAGAACAATGCTTCATACATTAAAAAGCTGTAATAAGGAGTGCAAGAAAACAATTAAGCTAGCTAATAGAAAATGAAGTACAGATAGCTGAACAAAGCACAACCACCCCAAATGACTTTTTAAATTATATTCATAGTTAAAATATGAGGCCAGAAAATTTGGGACTATTAAATAATGGGTCTTAGATGGTTTAAGAGGATGCTGAAAAGGAAAATGTGCTAAATGTTTTTTTCCCCTCTGTATTCACTATAAAGCATCCTAGTCCTAAAAGCAGAGACTGTAGTAATAAGAGTGGTAGAAATTATTTTTAACTCTGGCTGACAAGACTATGGCACAGAAACAGATTGTACAATTCTCCAAAATATACTGCCATGTCAAAATCACCTCCGATATTTTGACCAGATTTTGATCTAAAATTTCAGCCACAACAGTCAATCGGTCTGAAATATCGGACTGTGAGCACAGCCTTAGTGTTATTTTATGGGTATAAGTTCGGTACATACTGCTGGAAGCAGCAGAACAATTAGTTCTATCTTGAATCAGCACTAACGAATGCAATGGAGTCCTACAGATACAATTCAATAGAATCATGTGTCTTCTTTGTGTTTCTACCTCTGCTGAAAAGGCAACAAATGAAAAATAAATGTCAGTAAACCCTGTTTGTCCCAAATATGAAAACTGCTGAGAAGACAAATTCCTCTAGAAGAATTCAGGTACCCGTTCTTCAATTAATCTAACAGGAACCAGGAACGAAGCTTACAGAAATTTACCAGCGCAATCCACTATTGGCTTCTCTGACTGGTAATGCGAATTATAGCTAATGCACGCTATAGTTAAGGAAAGCAGGAAACAGTCGGGAAATGTCAGAGGAGCCGGCAGTGGATCACGCTTGAAGTAAATTTAGATATAGAAAATTCTAATTTAGTAAAAATGAAAGCAAACAGATACAAGAAAGGCAGGATGTCCAGTTTTGTAAAATAATTTGAACTTTCAAAAGGCAAAAACATATTTTTCTGAACCACTGATGAAATGACATGGTACATTATAGATTTACGTGCTTTCTACGCATAGCTCCAGAATAACAAACAGACACTGAAGTCATCTCATGTTACATAAATCTGTATGGAATGGAATGTTTACCTCCATTTACCAGGATTTGTTATTACTTTGTATCGGATGGAAATCTGTAAAGTGTGCGATAAACCTTAGTACCAAGAAAACAAAAGAAAGAAAATAAATACACAGGCAATTGTAAACTGCAGGAAGGTAACCTTGACATATTTACCTCACTTTTAAAGAAACCTTTGCCCTAAAAAGAAACAAAGTGGTTCAAACATGAGCCTTTGCTAGCAATCTGCAGTAGCCAATCACATGTCAGCTTCCTATTAGTCTATTTCAGTTAAATAATGTTTGATTGGGTGAGGCAGAATATTACGGCATGTTGGCGTGGAAAATGTGAATTGATAAATAAAACACTAATATAAATATAATTCTATTAATAATTTAATTGCTGATTAATGAACCAGTTCTCTCAAAATGTCCAAAATACCCACCAGAAGACCTTTACCCATATTTACAAATTTGTCTGAAAGCGTCAAAGGGGCTCAATTAAGCTGCCCCTATAGACAGTGTCAGACTGGGGTCTTAGGACCCACCAGAAGACAAGGGAAGAATTAAGGGGCACACTCAACATTTCATTCTCCTTTTATTATATTTTTTGTTTATAACTATACTTTCTTGCTGTCCCTTAGCCTTAGTATCTAAATTTAAATTTTTCTGATTTTATGGATAATGTGGGTGTGGGCCCAATGGGAGTTTCCCCGATATCCTGTTAAGCCAGTCCCATGCTGTCTATGGACCTTTTTCATGCTATCCTTTGGAGACAAATAGACCACCCTCGTCTTATAAACCACAAGTTAGAGACTTTTTTGAGTCTCTGGCACCTGACCAAACTACCTTTTATACACCTATATCTAACCTCAATTGCTAGGCCCAAACTGGCAAAAATATGAGAGTATAAATATATAAAATCTGATTAGGAAATAGGATTTTATGAAAATTATTAGAAATTTAGGTCTAGTTGAGACTTTTTCACGGATCATGCATAAAAAAAGCTCTGTTCTCTCCTATAGCCCTGTTCTATCTTATAGCCCTGTTCTATCCTATAGCACTGTTCTATCCTATAGCCCTGTTCTATCCTATAGCCCTGTTATCTCCTATAGCCCTGTTCATTCCTACATCCCTGTTATCTTCTATAGCCATGTTCATTCCTTTAGCCCTGTTATCTACTATAGCCCTGTTCATTCCTATAGCCCTGTTTCTCTCCTATAGCCCTGTTCTATCATATAGCCCTGTTCTATCCTATAGCCCTGTTCTATCCTATGGGTCTATCCTATAGCCTGTCTCTCTATAGCCGGTTCTATCCTATAGCCATGTTCTCCCTATAGCCCTGATTCTCTATAGCCCTGTTCTCTCCTTTACCCTGTTTCTCCTATAGCCCTGTTCTCTCCTATAGCCCTGTTCTATATTATAGCCTCGGTTCTATCCTATAGCCCTGTTCTATCCTATAGCCCTGTTCTTCCTATAGCCCTGTTCTATCTATAGCCCTGTCTCTCTATAGCCGTCTCTATCCTATAGCCCTGTTCTATCCTATAGCCTGTCTTTCCTATAGCCCTGTTCTCTCCTATAGCCCTGTTCTATCCTATAGCCCTGTCTATCATATAGCCCTGTTCTCTCCATTAGCCCTGTTCTATCCTATAGCTCTGTTCTAGCCTATAGCCCTGTTCTATTCTATAGCCCTGTTCTATCCTATAGCCCTGTTCTCTCCTATAGCACCGTGTCTCCTATAGCCTGTTCTATACCTATAGCCCGTCTCTCTATAGCCTGTTCTCTCCTATAGCTCTGCTATCCTATAGCCTGTTCTCCTATAGCCCCTGTTCTCTCTATAGCTCTGTTCTCTCCTATGCCCTGTTCTATCTATAGCCCTGTTCTCCCATTAGCCCTGTTATATTCTATAGCCCGTTCTATTCTATAGCCTGTTCTACTATAGCCCTGTTTCTTCCTATAGTCCTGTTCTCTCCTATAGCCCTGTTCTATCCTTAGCCCGTTCTCTCCTATAGCCCTGTTCTCTCCTATAGCCCTGTTCTATCCTATAGCCCGTTCTCTCTATAGCCCTGTTCTCTCCTATAGCTCTGTTCTATCCTATAGCCCTGTTCTATTCTATAGCCGATATCCTATAGCTCTGTTCTATCCTATAGCTCTGTTCTATTCTATAGCTCTGTTCTATCCTATAGCCCTGTTCTATTCTATAGCTCTGTTCTATCCTATAGCCCTGTTCTATTCTATAGCTCTGTTCTATCCTATAGGCCTGTTCTCTCCTATAGCCGTGTTCTATCCTATAGCCCTGTCTCTCCTATAGCCCTGTTTATCCATAGCCCTGTTCTCTCCTATAGCCCGTTCTATCCTATATCCTTGTTTCTCCTATAGCTCTGTTCTATCCTATAGCCTGTTCTCTCCTATAGCCCTGTTCATCCTATAGCCCTGTTCTTCCTATAGCTCTTGTTCTATATGCCGTTCTCTGCTACAGCCCTGTTCATCCTATAGCCCTGTTCTCTCCTATAGCCTTGTTCTATCCTATAGCCCTGTCTCTATCCATGGCCCTGTTCTATCCCATAGCCCTGTTCTATCCTATAGCCATGTCTTCCTATAGCCCTGTTCTATCTATAGCCCTGTTCTCTCCTATAGCCCTGTTATCCTATAGCCTTTCTCTCTATAGCCCTGTTCTATCCTATAGCCCTGTTCTATCCTATAGCTCTGTTCTCTCCTATAGCCTGTTTATCCTATAGCCTGTTCTCCTATACCTGTTCTCTGCTATAGCCCTGTTCTATCCTATAGCTCTGTTCTCTTCCTTCTTCTATAGCCCTGTTCTATCCTATAGCCCTGTTCTCTCCTATAGCTGTTCTCTATAGCCCTGTTCTATCCTATTAGCCTGTTCTCTCCTATAGCTTGTTCTATCATATAGCCCTGTTCTCTGTATAGCCCTGTTTATCCTATAGCTCTGTTCTCTCCTATAGCCTGTTCTATCCTATAGCCTGTTCATCTATAGCCCTGTTCTATCCTATAGCCCTGTTCTCTCCTATAGCCCTGTTCTCTCCTATAGCCTGTTCTATCTATAGCCCTGTTCTATCCTATAGCCTGTCTATCCTATAGCCCTGTTTCTATCATATAGCCTGTTCTCTCCTATAGCCCTGTTCTATCCTATAGCCCTGTTCTATCCTATAGCCCTGTTTCCTATAGGCTCGTGTTCTCTCCTATAGCCCTGTCTATCCTATAGCCTGTCTCTGGACAGCCCTGTCTTTACAGGAGTAAAAATTATTTACGAAAGTGTTGTTACCAGGTGTTAGAAGAAATATTTGTTCTAATGCTTCCAGGTATGAATATTTAACCTATGTATCAGCATTACTGCATTATTGTTTTTCCAGTCGGTATTCCTGTCTGTGTGGTTTTAAGAGAAACTGTTTAACGTAACATTGCAACGTCAGACACCCTATGTGGACTATGAGTCCTCAGGCAACCAATAACATTGACAGTGTGAAACACACCCACGTAGAGAACACGCAATGCACAAATCTGTGAATGTGACAGTGTAAGATGTTTATGAAGGACTGGGCAGCCTACAAAACAATAACTACCCTCAGATCAAAGGGCTCCTTGGAACATTTTATTTTGAACTGAAACAGAAAAAGGAAAAAAATAATCCTCTGACCCATTTTACTGAAAAAACAAAATAACTAAGGTTATCTGAATTTAGTTTTTTTGTGATTTCAAGCATAGCATAAACACCATCTAACAATGTAAACATCTGGTTGGCTAGGTGAAGGGTCAGTAGAAGATTGTAACTTTGTTAAATTAGCTCCTAACTCCATAGCTTGAATCAAATGTAAAGTTTTATATCAGTACGTTCATAAGTATATGCCAGTAAACAGTAAACAGATTTTTTTAAACTTTTGTATATCAAATGATATATTTTAGTGGGAGGTACAAGAGATTACTTTATATCCTGCTGTTAGGCTGGGTACATGGGCCGATTTTTTGGCCAACAATACTCATGTATCGGTCGGTCAGGCAGAAAATCTGCATGGTTGCAGCTGCAAATGAAGCCAGCCACCCGTTGGTCCAGATCGCATGAACAGCTGATCGGACCTGTGGTAAATCACCATGGTCTACGTGCGGTTCCCTATGGAGCAGTTATTTGTCCCGGCCGAGTGCTCGCTAGTAGTGAATGCTCTGTAGGATAAAAAGTCCCTTTGTGTGCCCCACTTTAATGTTAGGCTGGTTGGGTAGTTGTGAAAGATACTACTTATGCAGCGGCTAACAACTCTCTTGCTCTGCACCTCTACCTTCGTAAAACAGGCACATGTGTACCCACATTACATTACAGATTACATCTTTGCTGGGGACAAAATGAGGCATTACATTCATTGTTTTAGTCTTTAACAGCTGATTGCCGATTAAACACTTGTTTTTGAGTTGTCCGGATCGGACAAACGGCCGATCGGATTGTGTCGGTAAATTACCAAAATTGTGCGGTTACTATGGGATGCACGATCGGTCGCACAAACAGTATTATCCTGGCCGAGCACTCACTTGTAGCGAACGCTCAGTCGGGATAAATGGTCCCCTTGTGTGGTACCCAGCTTACAGGGTGATAGTACTGAGAGCGGCTATGACTCAGACATTCCAGTATGATGTTATCTGTGTGTGTGTTTAAGGTGGGTACACACAGGGACACAAAGGAAAATTTATCAGGCAGTTCCAAGCAATCCTGAGGCCAACATTAGGCCTTGGGAACACTTGAAACGGCGGTACCTGCAGGAAGACTGGGTACAAGATGAAGGGATATTTTGACTGTCGGTCACAGAAATAGTGCCCACGGCTGACAGTTCGCACAAATGATCGTGCAGTCCCATAGGAAACTGAAGATTGGCCTGATTTACCAACACGTCTGACCACCCATTCATCCGATCCAGACAAATGGTGACCGACATCGGTCGACTGGGCGGACGAAAGAGCACAGATTTTTCATGCCCAATCGACCCATACACGGAAGTATCGGCCGTTTGGGCCGACAAATCTGCCTGTGTACCCAGCTTAGACTTGGTCATCTGGCCACCAGGGGTGCTGCTTTGTTGCTTTTTACCTCTATCTAAAAATGTAATTTTCCAATGTATCTATACAATCACATGTTATATACCAGACCTCTGGCATAATTGTCATCCCATGATTGCAGGGAACTGTTGGCTTTAAGGTTTTCCCAGCATGTTATTCAGTCCACATGATAAGAAATAGGCAGATCTACTACAAATATTTGTGTTCACTTGCATATCAAATCATACACACATGCACACACAGACAGACAGGATATTTGGGGGGGTTGCAGGGATTTAGATCCTCCCCCCTTTCTGCTGGCTCAAGGTTACCACTATTGCTGCTCCTTTGGGTATTGATAACTATCTTGCAATTCTCCCTGCTAGTGCTGGGAGTCCTTGTGTTCCTGCCTAGGTTTACAGAAGGTACAAGGGGAGCCAGGTGCAAGGTGAAAGTGCAAGTGTTAATAGTTTGAAAAAAGGTGTGAAACTGACACACGACAGTGAACATGGATAGTGACAGATACTATGGGGGCATCACTACCCATATTCCCAAATTCTGTGGGACATTCAGGAGTTTACAATCTGTTCCCCTCTCCCAACAAGAGCCCCATCTACCATGAGGCAGAATGAGACCTTGTCTCAGGTGGCACCCTGCACTGAAGGAGACAGGCAGGGTGAAAAAAAACATTTTCCTTGACCAGTGCAAGATGTGGTAACCTCAACATGCATGTGCGACCACAATAAGTTGAGTGACTCCAATATACACGGTACCTTGAAGTTACTTCAACTCCCCTTCTGCTTATTAAGAGAGTCAGGAGTCAGGGTCAGGACACACACCCTCCTGTTAAGTGCTCAGCATAAAGCAAGGCTCTAGTCCAGGAGGAAGTCAGTGGAAGTTGGAACCAATCGAAACGATCCCATAGTGCACAGCACTATTCATTCCTTGCTGCCTATTGGCTCTTTCTTGTGTCAGCAGGTGATTAACATTCCAGCAGCAGTTAATAGAGCGAGGGGAGGAGTGGCTGGGTGGCACAGTGCAGTGCAGATATTACAGAGAGAGCAAACTGATCAGCTGCAGCAGTGGTGTTTCTCAGCATCTGTTGCCTTTCCCTTTGCCTATTACTGTGACACTTGACACTGTGACAGACGGAGTTTTTGTGGTGACAATAAAGAGCCTTTATGTGAGTCAGTGAGTTTTGGGAGCCTTTGGGGTGGGGTACTGGGCCTGCTGGTGCACACGGCTCTAAAATAAGTTATGTTGATTTGAGCAACAAAACCTGAAAAGAGCAATATGGGAGAGGCAACACAAGCTGTTTGATAAAGGGTGAATATCTGTTTCTATTATATGTTGTAGACGTCACTAATACATTATTATCTGTTGTATTCAGTGAGATCAACTGGACTTAAAGTTTAGTTCTTGAAGACGTTTGCTATTCATCCGACTGGTTTTCTCAATTCAGAATAACTAAACTTTAAAGGGAATCTATAGTGAAAAAAACACATTGCCCCTTGCAAATTAAATTCATGTACTCTGTGCTGTAATCCTATCTATGTCAGTGACTCTGTTTAGCCATGGTGTCAGATCTGTGTGCAGCACTCCCCCCTTCCCCCTCCCCTCTGTTACCTACTCCATTGTCTCAACTCTGGCTAACCAACGAGCTTTTCATGTGCAGTAGGTGTTAAAAGTTCAACATCCTGAAAAACACACCCACGGAAGAAGAACAGTACAGTTACGATCCTCATTGTGACCCACTCAATCAGTGAAAGCTATTAAGAAGGGGGGTCAAGTGCAGCCCTTATATCTACCATCAAAGCTACCTCTCTCCCCCTGCTAATGCTCTTATCTCTATGTTTATTACAGAGCAGGGAGGGGGGGAATCAAGTCACAGGGATTTGATTGACAGTCCAAGTAGGAGTACAGGAATGCAATCACGTATTCTTCTAACTGGTGTATCTCAGGACAGAGAGGGAATCTGAACAAAGTGACACACTCTGGGGGTTGTGGGGAATTATAGAACAATGGAAAGAAAGAAAAAAAAGTTCATTTTCCCACTATAGATGCCCTTTAAGTCCATTTGATCTAACTGAATACAACAGATACACCATGACGGATGAATGAGAACCAACATCTCTTTCTAGTAATTTGCATTATTGCTAATAAACTGTCTGAGAAACTGTTTAAATACCAATATGACAGGAAGTTCACAATCGCAAAAAATTAGCCACGCCCATCAACAAAACCACACCACTTTAGTGTGCTGCTCGGAATATAATCAAAGGGGGCATTCAAAAGTTCATCTTAGGCAGCAAAAAACTAGAAGTGCCCCTGCTCCCAATAACCAACAGTGAGATGTGATCTCCTTTATCATTGGCTGCTATGCAACTGTTATGGGGGGTATCATTTTGCAGTGCGCGGATTGCTTAACTGAAAACAAAAACTCTAGAAGGAATCCTCTGCTTGGAAACCCTAGGCTTGTCCCTGACAAAGACACACACAGTTCCATAGGAGACCGCACTATTCCAGGCAATGGGCGACAGACATCGGGCACCTGCACGGAAATATTGGTCGGTTTAGCTGAAAATCACCTCGGGCATACCCAACTTAAGGTGCCATAAACGGGATGTCATTTCAAGCTGTTCGACATTTCAAGCTGTTTTGACATTTCCATAGATGCTGGAAACGTTTCCTTTTTTTCGATCAACCGGTAGCAGTTCATTGGAAAAACCCTGCAGAAAGATGGAGGCCTTGAGCGTTTTTTCTGATCGGATTTCTGATTGTTGCCCCGATCGGAAGAATGACTGCCCATGTATGGGTAGCTTAAGCCAGATCATGGAAAGGACGGTTTTTATGTGTTGATTTCTTGCAGATCCTCCCATCCTAAAAAATAAGAAGTGACTAGTGGATATTGTTTGGGTGTCTGGAAAAAATCAGGCTTGGCAAGATCTCCTAGTGGGGGTCTTCCCAGAATGTTATTGTATGTTCACTTCCTTTTGGTAAGGTCAGCCCAACTGGTTATTTGGCATGTTATCACAAAAGCAATTTATAAAAATGGCACAGTGGTATTATATAATCTAATACCCCTGGGCCCTTATCTGCAATTATGTTAATACAGGAGCACACCATGGCAAATGTTTAGCAATAGTAACGTAATTGTAATGTCACTTTCTAGGTTAAAACAAACAATAATGCATTGACCACACCTCAGACTCCACCTTTATACTGCTTTTTAAATAAGGACACAATTTTGCCATGTATAACATTCTGAAAAGCACGTGATGACAAGCAACTTACATGGCAAAACAGTAAAAAAAACACTCCAAAGACAAAAAATGTCAATATAGAGATGGGATCTGGGTCCATCTAGGACCTGACACGAACCCCCTTGGTTCCGAAATCAGAATGGATTCCGAATCTGGACGGATCATTCGGATTTTGGACTTAGGAGCCTATTTTCTATAATTACACAAAATTCGAACATTCAAGGCTATTTTCGATAACCGTTTGCTGTGGTTATCGAAAATAGCCTCGAATGTTCGATAATTCTAGAAAATACGAGCAGAACTCGAAATTAGTTTTCAATCATATTTCAAGGATTATCAAACATTCGCGGCTATTTTCAAAACTAGCATTGAACATTTGATAATTATTAAAATGGGCTACGAAGTCCCAAAAGTATGTTCTGGTTTTCGGATGTTCAGATCTCTGTATTTTCCCGAGATCTGTTAATCTGAAAACGGAATGTAACTTGACAGTTTCGCCCATCACTACTTCAATATGGAAACATTTTGGGGCATTATTAATAGCAATGACTTAACAACTTTCAGTGAGGGTTGAGTGTTGAGTTTCCTCAAAACCCCAGTCCTTTCATCAAGACTGAAAAAATAGCCCTATTGGGGTATGGATTCCAGGGAGAAGAATGCATTGGTAAGGCCTCATTGGAATATACGGTGCAGTTTTGGAATCCTGCATACAAAGATCATTGGAAAATAATTAGGGGACTGGGGGAGCTTGAATATGAATACAGATTGGGGGACAGTTTGTCCAGGGACATTTTTGATTGCCAGGAAGGAATTTTTTCCCCTTCATAATTCGCCATCCTCTGGATCAACAGTGAGGCAGGAATGTGGGTATTGCTAAGTGGGTTGGACAGGATGGACGTATGTCTTTATTCAACCTCAAATACCCTACTGCTTTCTAATGCATCCTTTGATTCCGTTTAGTTACTAACAAAGAAGTTAAGGAACTATGTAAGCCTCTATATACAGCATATAACCATGTTTTTGGCTGTTCTTTGAGGGCAAATATACTGCCTCAAACCCCCTCCCAAAGTATCCAGGGTGAGACCTTAATTGCAAGGTTCTCACCACTGGTGTGCTATAAATTCCCCAGACCCTTCTGTCAAAGTCTGGCTCTTAGTGCTGGTCTGGACCCTTTCCTCTGAGACTCTCACAGTCTGGAATGGCCCATGGAAATGCGCATAGAAGGTGACAGTATGTTATGGGGATCTAGGTCCTTACCCTTGGGGCTGGGGGGGGGGGGATACTATAACAAGTCCTCTCACCACAGGTTTAAATACCCTCTTGGCTGTCTACTGTGATTTTCCCATAGGTACATTTTAAATGGTCTTACTTTGCAATCTGTGTATTTCTCCAGTGAAGGGATGTACAAACTTTTTGTGACTTTGTGTCAGGCTGGACATTCTGTCTGTCCTTATCTCTAAACATAGAGAGCATGAGACAGGTACAAGATATTTCATCATACATTTAGGTGGAACTCACATGATAATTAATGAAACATTCAAGGCCACAATTATGCAAGGCGGGCCCATCCAATCAATAGACTCCGATAGCTCCTTTCTATGCTCTATGCAAAATGAAGGAAACATTATGGTCTAAAGCTAGGTACACACAGTACCGATAAAAACTCAATGGTATCAGGGCTTTATCGGCACTGTATGTGGGCATTTTCTCGATGAGCATGTGGCTGCAACAAACTTGGGATGGGCAAGCGATTATTTGGAAAAGTCAGTAAATTTCCCTTGGCCATGGTAACTTCCGATTGTGGAGTCTGCCGCGGCCGGAGAAAACATATAGTCCCCGAGTTCCCTATAGGGAGAACGCTGGGTACTGTGTTATGGCGATCTTTGAAAAATGACAGACATCTTCAAAAAATGTCAAACATCTGTACTGTGTGTGTGTACCCAGCCGTGTGTACCTTCACTCACCAATGTGGATTTCTGTGTAATATCATATAGTACATACATGTACCATAGATAAATACACGTAAACAGCACTCTGATGTGTTTGTTCTTGCCTGCATAACTCAATCCAGTACTTGTTTTGCTCAACATCAGGCCCTCCCCAGCCCCCTACCAGACTATCTGACTCTCTGTGAGGGCAAGCATGCTCCGTAATCCCTATGAGGCAGCATTGGAAAAAGATATTTCCCATGAGTTCACATAGCAATTTTCACCATTCCAGCTACAGCAAAACTATACATAACAGAAGAGTTTATGATACTAAGGTAGATAGTATAGTATTTGAGGTTGAATAAAGAACATATGTCCATCCAGTCCATCCATCTAGCAATATCCTCCTTTCCTGCCTAACTGATCCAGATTGATCCAGAGGAAGGCAAAAAAAAACCCACCAAATTTATGAAGGGGGAAAAAATCCTTCCTGCTCCAAGTGGCAATCGGAAATTTCCCTGGATCAACTCTACTTTATGTATCAATACCAGTAACTTGCAACATTCCTTGTTGCAGAAACTCACCAGCTTTTTTTGAAACTGACCATGAACCTGCCATCACAAACGTCCACTGGAGACAGTTCCATAGCTTTACCGTTCTCACAGAGAAAAACCTTCTGAACTTGAAGCCTAAACCTTTTTAAGGGATGTCCACTTGTTCTCTGACATGTTCTATTGGTGAACAATGCCCAGATGTTATTGTATGGCCCGTTATGTATTTATACACAGTAATCATATCTCCACCCAAGCGCCTTTTCTCCAGTGCATATAATTGTAAACTTTTCCAGTCTCTCTTCATTTTCAAGTCCCCCAATCCCCTGATTTAATGATGACAGTGAAAAGTAAATGTTTCTATTGGATATCTAAAGAAATAGGGGATAGATCCAGAACAAAAAAATGGTACAGTGATAGTTGGGGGAAATTATAGTTTCTAGTAATGGGCAATTAAAAAAAAAATTCCCAGTGTCCTTTCTGTTCAGTGTCTTTATCTGAGAACATATCCCAGCTATGAGATAAGGGGATTCGTTTAATAGCATAAATTAAGAAAGGGACACTGAAGGGATAAAATGACTTGCCTTATCTTTTTCTGTATTTTTAGTGCTGCCAGGAACATTATCCCTTTTGCTCTTGTTTCCCTGCCACTAGATCTCCTCCATGTCCATTCAGCCAGGGTTGCCAGATAAGGCTGCCCCCCAGTGGGAGGGGCTGGGGCCATGACATCAGGTGGGCAGGCCGGGGGCATGCACAAAGGCAGGTCTAGGGGGCAGGGCCGCGTCGGAGGCAGAGTTAGGGGGCATAACTGGGGGGGAGTGGGCTAAACTGGGGGGCAGGGCTGCCAGGGCGGTAACTGGATGGAGATTTCAGGCCTGACTATGGGACTCGGGATTTTGTCCCTGCAGTGAAGGCAATCCCATCCAAATAGGGACACCTGGCAACCCTGTGTTAAGCCCCACTCCTAGGTAGTATGCATTACCCCCTCTCTGTGCCCAGTCCCTCACCATTTGAATTAATTTATTGAGGTGCCGTGCCAGATTGGGATACATGGATACAATGCTTTGTAAATGTGTTAGAGCAACATAATGCTTATTCCTTTAGCCATGCCTTGACAGGGAAAATACAGTATATCACGATCGTGTTCCCTAAGCTTCCATTAGTTGATTTCCATAATAAGTCAACGTTGTTAGTTATACTAGTTCCAACAAAGCAAAAGATGTAAGGCTAATGAGTCAACCTTTTTAGATAAGCTGATGAGACCTCTACTGGGAACTAGAGTGTGATTGAAGTTCATCTATATTTATTCAGTGCTCAAAGCTGAAAGGAGCTGTAGGAACTGTAATATTGCAGATTAGTGTAGTATATAAACAATATAGGGTTAAAGGACAAAGGTAATGGGAAAGGGACCCTTTTATAGTTTATGGGCCATATTCATAAAGGTTCGTTAACTTTCGGTCGGCCGTTATTCCCAGGTTAACGAATCGGCTATCTGAACAGTTACCGCCGCTTCTATTTATAAAGGGCCGGTAACTGTTACACATCGCTAATCTCGCCCATTATACTTTGCCACTAAAGGTTGCGAAATGGCAGAAATTCCCCCCTGGCTCGTGGGCTTCCCGCCCAGGAAGCACACCCACCTCGCCCCTTCCCAGCAGCCCCTCCCAACCCCACTCGCGGCGAACATATGGAACAGGAGGCAAGGAGGGGCTGCTGGGAAGGGGCCGCAGCAGGTGGTCGCGACCACCCACCGCACACCCCCTCCCCAGCAGCCCCGCCAAGCCCCCTGCCCGCCGCTGGCAGGGAGGGGAAAGGGCTGCTGGGAGGGGTGGAGGCACCCTCCAGCGCGGCCCTGAGAAGGGTCTTTTGGGGCTTAAGGGGCCCACAGCTCGAACGGGACCCCCCTCCCCAGCCTATCAGATAAGAAAGATTAGAATCATTTATTGTCGCTGAACACATTAAAACAATGACGTCAGTGAAATTAATAATTAATAAATACATTGATGGTTGAGATAGAATTTAATACAATCAATTCAAGAACAGCATTTAACAGATTAATGGCAGATAGATAAAAACTTAGCCTGAACGTTCAGTTTTACATAAGATATTCCGATAGCGTCTCCCTGAGGGAAGCATAACAACCAAATTTGAATTCGGATGAGAATGATCCAGACAAATGTTCTTATCCTTTTTTAAACATTGATTCCTATATAAATCGTAATGCAGGTAACTCAGTACTAAAAATATGCTGTGCCTGATAACTACCTTCTGCACTGAGTTTTTTCCCCTCTTGTTACAGTTCCCATACCAGGCCAGCAAATTGTTACAAAGTTGCCTCAAGTGTGCTACGATAAAAAGTTCTAAAATTTAACAGAAAATTGTTACCTTTTTAACATTCTAACAAAAACGTAACCGGATTGTGCTTTTTGATCACAATGGTAACATGTTGCGTCCATGTGAGATCAAAGCTAATAACTGTACCTAAAAATTTAAAACTGTCCACTAGATCTATTGACTATGTCTGCTAGATAATCCCTTTCATCGTTGTCAGAAATAGACCTACTAATGTTGTATAGTAAGTAGGAGGTACTGAAACAGGCCAGTACCTCTTCCCAGTTACCATAATATCAGGTGATTCAGCCCATAAAGACTCGCTTACCGGCACCAACGGCATTTATATCGAACCTTGAGTAATAGGCATTAAGATGTTCACAGAACAGAGGATCATGGGACCGATTTTAGCACACTATTATTCTGATTGGTCAGCATTTTTAGCCCTTTCCATCAATTCTTTAGTCTAATTTGAAACCTTTCCTCGACCTCCTGTTTAAATTCGTATTTAGCTTTCTTAATGCCCTTTTGTAGCCCTTTCTGGCTATTTCGGTATGCAATGCATCTCCAGAATTAAAGGCGGCATCTTGCTTTTAATAAAAACTTTACGTCTCTGTTTAGCCATTTTTTGATTGCATGAACTTTAACTTCACTTATACATTTTACTTTATAATCTATTACAGTTATTGTAAGATCGTTTAGTTCCTCACCACTGAACTGCCTCTAATAAAGTGCTGCCAAGCAGTTTGTTGAAACTTCAGTTTTAGGTTATCAATAGCGTTTGGTGCCACTTTCACTTTTTTTACCTGAGGTTCTGTTCTTGCTTTGGTCTTGGTGGTAGACCACCCAAGATGAGGTTTAGCGGTAGCGTGATATGCCCCCTTTAATTCGAGTGTATACATGATCAAGGGTGTTTGTGATCGGGTAGGTATGGTGACATGCTGGTGGAAACAAGGCTACACATCTTTCTGCCTGGATTAATTGAAGTCACCTGCTACTATAACCATACCTTCTGGATGCTAACCTGAGTCCTGTCAATATAATCAAAGTAATCTTAAGGCCAAGCCAGAGTTAGCATCAGGGGAATATACACTGAGATAAAAATAACACAGGTGAACTCTCTAGGCAAATAATGTGGGACATTTCACTACAAGATATTCAATATCGGCTGAGCAATGAAGACTTAATAAAGTGGGAATCAAACACCAATGGGTTAAAAAACACTATTATACCACCCCCCTATCTTGCCACAGGTTTCATATTGTCTATCAGCCCTAAAGAGATTCCAGTTCTCTAACTCCAAAACAGAATCTTCCGTATCAGCCAGTGAGCCAAGATCAGTAAGAATTAACACATTGCAGAAAACTAAAAGGTCCTATAACATTCAGTCTGATCTCATCCAATTTGTTTGTAATAGATTGAACGTTTGGATTTTTGGGCGCTATTTTCGGCCTTATAAATATGCCCCTATGATTAGTTTCAGTGAAATCGGAACCAACGAACATCTATAAGTAACACAACAATAGCCCAGCCCTCTGTAACCTCACATTACACTTTGGTGTATAGTTTATTGTACCTTCATTATTATATTTAAGTCCACCTCGTAAAATGGATTTCATTTGGGTGTATGACTTTTGCATTGTTCATTCATTCCTGCAAGCCCCCCTTATATCTATAAACAAATATACACATTTATAAAACTCTACCAAAATACATGTGTACCATGTATTGGTATGGTACCATGTACATACATGTAGCATGACTGTATTGTATACATTTATTGTTGCTTTCCCACATTTTTTTTTTATTCAACTTTTAAAGTTTTTTTCTTTCAAAACTATTTACTCACTGCAAGCTAGTTTGCCATACTGTGTGGCAGTATGGAGCATATATAAAAAGGGGGGGGGGGGAGAATCCTTCTTACTTTATGTATATAAAGTAATACCTTTTATTGGCTAACTAAAATGATTGAAAATGCATTTTCAATCATTTTAGTTAGCCAATAAAAGGTATTACTTTACATCCAAGATGTCTTCACTTTCATCTATGGCTAACACGGTACAATTCTCTACTACTACTTTTATGTATGACAGAGATATAGCCTGCCACCAGAAAACCAACTTAAATTAATGCAGGGAGGGGGCCTCATCATAGTTTTGGAGGGGCCCAGGGATTCCTAGTTTTGCCACTGCACAAATGCTTTACAATTGTAGGTCTTTACAAAATAAGTTATACTTTTATGACACAAAATTACAAACATACTATACACAGAGAAGTTACTGTCAAGCAAATATTATCCAGGGACAGATTATGGGCAAGGCAGCCAAGGCACATACCTAGGGCCCAGATGCCAGGGGCCTGCCAGTGGCCCACCCAGGGACCCATTCTGCTTCTCTGGGAAAAATGATATTGTCTCTGTCCGTGCATGGCATTACTTTACCTTTAATTTGCAGGGCTGGGTTTTCCATAACGCATGGCCTAGGTGTCATGGTCTATAGGGGTGCATATCGAAACTACTAAAAAGTTGAATTGTTTACCAGCAGTAACATAGTAATTGAGTTGAATAAAGACATGCGTCCATCAAGTCCAACCTTTTCAGCCTCCTTTTTTAACCCTACCTAACAGTTGATCCAGAGGATGGCAAAAAAAAGGGGGGGGGGAATCCTTCCTGACTCCAAATGGCATTTTCACCTCCTAATGCAGGGAGAAAGAAAACAGTGAGTGAACCTGCCTTGTACCTTACTGATATTAACTAATCTTCCAACTGGTTACACTGTCACCTCCTAATGTAGGGAGAAGGAAGCAGTGAATGGACCTGCCTTGTACCTCACTGATAGTAACTAATCTACCAACTGGTTACACTGTCACCTCCTGAGAGATTTTAACTAGGTTGGGGGGGGGGGTAATATCAGCCCCACGGGATAGATAGCCCAGGGGGTAAGCAGGGTGTAGACTGGTGGGTGGACAGGGGGATGGGCTAGCATAGCAGATGGGAGGAACATATGTATTAAAGAGTTAAAAAAAAATGGCCTTGTACCTCACTGATAGTAATTAATCTATTACAACTGGTTACACTGTCACCCTCCTAATGTAGGGAGGGAAAGCAGTGAATGGATCTGCCTTGTACCTCACTGTGAGGACTTAAAGGAATAGTTCAGTGAAGAAAATACTTAGGTTTAACATGACGATATTTAAACAGATCCCATACCTCTTTCCTGTATGGGTGTGTGATGCTCCGTTCCCCACAATGTTTCCCGTAAAAGCCCCCTCTCCTTACTTTCATCTTCTCTCTCTGCCCCTTGCCATATTCGCGACCATGCCTGCTCCGTGAAGCTGCGCAGAGAGAGCCACTGTAGTCGAGAATCAGTGACCTTCAGCGTGCACGGAGCGAATGGGGACGCGAACAGGTGCACGGCAGTGGCAGGTATGCGCTTCGGACCCGAACAGTGTGCACGGCAGGTTGCAGGTACGCTGGGACTGGACGTCGGCTGTTCGCAAAGAGGAGCGAGAACACACACAAAGAGAGAAGAGAGAGAGGAGAGAGGAGACAGTGAGAGAGAGAGAGACAGAGAGGAGGAGAAGACACAGAGAGAGGAGAGAGACAGAGAGGAGAGACATAGAGAGAGAGGGAGACAGAGAATGACACAGAGAGAGAGGGAGACAGAGAGAGACACACAGGATGAGAGAGACACAGAGAGAGAGGAGGAGGGAGACAGTGGAGAGACAGACAGAGAGAGAGACACAGAGGAGAGAGAGGGAGAGAGAGAGAGAGACAGAGAGGAGAGAGAGACACACCGAGAGGGAGAGAGAGAGCAGAGAGGGCGAGGAGAAGTGAGAGGAACGAGAGAGAGAGGATAGAGAGAAGACAGAGAGAGAGGAGAGAGAGACACAAGGAGAGGGAGGCAGGGAGAGAGGGGAGGAGAGAGAGAGGAGAGAGCACAGAGAGAGGAGAGAGACACAGAGAGAGAGAGAGACAGAGAGAGGAGAGGGAGAGAGAGACAGAGAGAGAGACAGACAGAGGAGAGAGAGAGACAGAGAGAGAGGAGAGAGACACAGAGGAGAGGAGAGAGACAGAAGAGAGACAGAGAGAGGAGAGACACAAGGGAGAGAGAGGGAGACAGAGAGAGAGAAACAGAGAGAGAGGAGAGAGACAGAGAGAGAGGAAGAGAGAGACACAAGGAGAGAGAGCCACAGGAGAGAGGAGGGAGATGGAGAGAGAGGGAGACAGGGAGAGAGAGAGACAGAGAGGAGAGAGAGAGAGACAGAGAGACGAGGAGAGACACAGAGAGAGAGAGACAGAGAGGAGAGAGAGAGACACACACAGAAAAGAGGGCGAGAGAGAGACAGAGGAGAGAGAGAGACACAGAGAGAGAGGAGAGAGGGAGACAGTGAGAGAGAGACAGAGAGAGAGACAGAGAGGAGAGAGACAGAGAGAGGAGAGAGAGACACAAGGAGAAGAGAGGGAGACAGAGAGAGAGAGAGAGGACACAGAGAGAGAGAGAGAGAGAGAGAGATCAGAGAGAGAGAGAGGAGACAGAGAGGAGAGGAGAGACCAGACAGAGACATGAAAGACACAGAGAGAGACAGAGAGAGGAGAGAGAGACAGAGGAGTAGAGAGAGACAGAGGGAGAGGAGAGCGAGCCACATAGCAGAGGAGAGAGAGACAGAGAGAGGAGAGAGGAGAGAGTGACCAAGTTCATGGGCAGTAGATTCATCTGAAATTTTTTAACCACAAAGCCAAAACATGTCTACAAAAGGGGACAGGTGTACATCATGAAGGGCTGTCATATCTACCTACACTCCTATGCCACACTGAAAAGCACGTGCATTATGGGGAATGGGATAGAGCTGTGGATGGCTGTCATTATCCTGCCTACACTACTATGCCACACTGAAAGCGATGCATAGGGACTATGGAGAATGGGATAGGGCTGTGCACCATGGGTGGTTGCCTTTCTTCTACCATACTACTATGCCCACACTGAAAGAGTGCACAGGACTATGGGTGTGGCATCATGGTGGCGGTTCCTACCTAACATACTATGCCACATTGAAAGCGATGCACAGGCACTATGGGGCTGTGCATCATGGTGCTGTCTCCTACCTACACTACTATGCACACTGAAAGCGATGCACAGGCCATATGGGGCTGGTGCATCATGGGTGGCTGTTCTCCTACCTACAATACTATGCCAAACTGAAAAGCGATGCACAGGCACTATGGGCTGTGCATCAGGGGGTGCTGTCTCTACACACTACTATGCCACACTGAAAGCAATGCAAGGCACTATGGGGCTGTGCATCATGGGTGGCTGTCTCCTACCTACACTACATGCCACACTGAAAGCGATGCACAGCAATGGGGCTGGGATCATGGGTGGCGGTCTCTTACTACACTACTATGCCACACTGAAAGCGATGCACAGCACTATGGGGCTGTGCATCATGGGTGGCTGTCTCTACCTACACTACTATTGCCACAAGTGAAAGCAATGCGAGGCATTATGGGGCTGTGCATCATGGTGCGGTCTCCTACCTACACTACTATGCCACACTGAAAGCGATGCACCAGGCAACTGTGGGGCTGTGCATCAGGGTGTGCTGTCTCCTACCTACACTACTATGCCACACTGAAAGCGATGCACAGGCACTATGGGGCTGTGCATCATGGGTGGCGGTCTTCTACCTACACTACTTGCCCACACTGAAAGCGATGACAGGCACTATGGGGAATGAGAAACGGGCTGTGCAACATGGGTGGCTGTCTCTCTCCTACCTACAGTAATGCCACACTGAAAACAGTTACACAAACACACTGACAGACTCACACAGCTACACAAAAACACACTGACAGACACACAAACACACTGACAGATTTAAACAGTTATACACAGACATTTATAACAGTAACACACTGCTATATACAAACATAGAAATCAATATAAACAGTAATAAATACATATATTTATTTCACTATTTCAATACCCAGTGAGGTGTAAGTTTGCTATCAAGTGATCCCTAAGTTCAGTAGATGGAGCGTGTGTGATGATTAACCCCCTCTTGTGTGCCAGCAAACTCTTATGCAGCAAAAAAAAGTTGCACGTGAAGAGGGAACAGTCTATTAGTCATGGGGTCAAAGGGGGCGGGGTTAAACATCTAATACTGCAGATGGAAAAAAAGCAGGTGGGAGTGGAGGCCACCACCCACCAAAAAAACGAGCAGAAATTACAAGCTGATTGCAGATGCTACAAGCAGAATTTTTTCATAAGAAAGGATCCTGGGGGCTGGGGCACAGGGGGGTTATTATACCGAAGTTTGTTAAAAATATGTAATTTCTGAGAGAACACTTCCTTTAATTATTGTATTTGGACATGGTCAGGGTTTAATTGATTTTAATACAATACCATACAGTAGATTATTTAATATGGTCTGAACTATAAAAATCCATTTTGGATAAATACTACACACTATTCTTGTTTAGGGATGCATTGGGATGATACTTGCAAATACCAGAAGTATATTGGAGGGAGCACAGCTTAATACCACCTCGTTGAACACAGCAATACAGCAGTGCTCAGGGGGGGGTAAAACCACACATGTGACAGCAAAGGAATTGTGTGAAGGGTAAGTTCCTTTTATTTCGCTCCTGGCTCAACTCCCCTAATAAGAACATCTTTTAGAAAGAATGGCCTCTTTAAAATATGTGATGATATATCATAGTTGTCCTATGAATTCATTACTGATGCCTGCTATGCTTCTGGGTTCCTCATGGAAACTGAGCAATTAGAAACTATATATATCTATGTATACAATTTAGAAACCTGTACTGAGCCTGTATGAGCCTGGGCATGCTCAGAAGAGACAGACAGGGATTAACATTCAGTCATTGGCTGTGATGTCAACTGTTAAATCCATAACTGACAGTTTAAACTGGAAGAACCAGGAAGCAGAAACAGGGGGAAACAGGACATTGTGCAGATTTCAGGTTAGACTTATATATTTCAGATTTCAAACTATTACCGTTTAGGGTTTTGTGAGGATGATTGACCTGTAAGTTTTCATTTTGGGGCTGGATTTAAGGCATGGTGGATTTCTCATTAAAGGACAACTCACCCTCATAAGAACATCTTCTAGAAAGAATGTCCTCTTTAAAATATGTTAAACATATCATACTTTATCCTATGATTCATTACTGTATGCCACTACTATGTTTCTGGATTCCTCATGGAAACCAAGCAATTTAGAAACCTGTACTGAGCCTGTATGAGCCTGGGCATGCTCAGAAGGGACATACAGGGGATTAACATTCAGTCATTGGTGTTATGTCAACTGTCAACTTTATAACTGACAGTTACTAATTGGAAGAACCAGGAAGCAGAAACAGGGTGAAAACGGACATTGTGCAGGATTTCAGGGTTAGACTTAAATATTTCAGATTTTAAACTATTACCGGTTTAGGGTTTTGGGGGGTGATTTACCTGCACTGTTAAGTTTTCATTTTGGGGCTGGACTTGCCCTTAAAAAAATAGTAAATATATATACTTTATAAAGGGGGATAATCTGTATTGCTAACTGAGAAATCATGGCAACTGGCAAGTAGAGAATAACCAACTAGATCTCTTACACATGTTAAGCACTTGAGTCCCATGGCAGGAAAAGCGCTATAGGAATTGTATTGTATTAGAACATATGGATATTATTTGGTCATGAACTTCCTTTGGGCTTGTTCGGCGGTAAACCCATTCAGAAATTCCCCCTTCGAAAATCCTGCGATTGCCACTGACATAGTACAAAACCCCTAGCACCATAACCGGGCATCCCCAGATGCAATAAGAGCAGCAGCACCGAGCTCTAAAGGAAGCGTCTGATAAATGCAGGATAATACACCCACATTGAGAGGACCCAACCCCACCTGGTTACCGCTATCCATATAACTTAGGGGGGAAGATGTTGACACTTGTAAAATGGAATTTTTTTTGTTTGATGCAAGTAATACGTATGGAAAATACACTGACTGCATGCAAGAATGGACAAACTACATCCTTTGGTCTGCCAATCACTAAATGTAGTGGGAAAAGGAGCAGCAGAATACTGCGTGTGTAGTGTAATTTTTTGGAGAAAATGTTCACTTGTTTTCAGGTTCCCACTCATCAATGGGAAATACTAAAAAATCCGAGCAAAGCCTTTGAACCTTACACTTACGCATGTCATTCACAAGATGGCCTGCGTCCTTTGCCATATTTTTATTAGCAAGCATGTTGTCATGCTCCCTGGATGATGCCGCTACAAAGTAGCCGATAAATCAAGGAAGGGACCCGAAGTGCAGCAGAGATCTAAATCAAGCAGTTTATTCACAAGCAAAAACACAGTGAAAAAAGACAAGAATAGGAAAAGGGTAACTAGCCAGGAAATAGGAACCAGACAGGGGGCATGGCAAGGAACAGAATAACTAGATACATGAGCAGGGAACAAGGGAGATGTGGGAGAATAACAATAGTTTATGATCGGGCAGGAACAGGAGTCCTTAAATAGCTGGAGACGGAAATCAGGTGATATGATAATTGATAATGTACAAAAAGTGAAAGCCTACATGCTGGGGGGAAGGGGTAAGTCATGGCCAGCAGACAGAACAAAGAACAGAGCAAACAGAGGTAAAGTGTGAACAGCAAGAACAAAGAACAGCAACATCTAGAGGTGAAAATCGAACAGCAGGAACAAAGAGCAGCGAGATCTAGATGGTAAAGATCAGATCACCAGAAATCGTCACCGCATGGATGTAGAAACAGAATTTACATTTTGTAAAAAAATAAATCTGGGGATACGACGCCTGCAAACTCAGTACATGAAGTCTTTCTACCCATTCCTAACAGAGCCTCCACATAAAATTCTGCACATGTTATTATATTTTGCTTAGAAAAAATGGAAACAAATTTTTTAAAAAAAATCAGACTTCAAAACATGCAGGTGAAAACCAATGTTGTGCACATATCCAAATCTTTTGAACATAGCGCAATGCACCCGATGCCAATTTTGAAAAAAAGTTTTGCACTTACCATACATGTGTTTGTATCGAGTGACTAACTTTCCGTGCCCTGTGATTGCAAATTGGAAAATATACTCCAATTAAACCGGAAAAGGTTTGAAATAAACAAGAACGGTAGAAAGAGGTGTAGTGAACATAAATTAACAAAGCACACCTAAAATATATCAAATATATCTATTGATAGCTGCAACATATGCTAACAGCGGAATACCTGCTATATATCGAAGAGATTATACACTCCGCTAACTCTAAAGCTCCTGAAAAAAGTTTATCCACACCTATTACTCATATATACAGCATCCGATATATATCTTAACACAGGATTTCTAACAGTAACGTAATTTGAAGGCAGGATTCATTTTGGGATATATTCAAATATGACAATTAAGCTTTAAATGATTTGACATCATTGTTTAAAGGTAAAAAGAGTGCACAAAAAGGTACAGAAAAAATGTTTAGGGTACAATTATTGTTCATTAAAGTAGCACACAGTTGAGAGTAAATAGTCCATGAGCAAGGTCCAGGAAAATCCAGCACGGTCCATACACCTCACATACAACATATTACTGGTTTTCTGATTCGACAATTCCCATACAGTCCAAAGCTACAAAAATGGTTGTCATATGTGTGGTATAAGAGAATAAAGTTTTCGTCTGATACAATCCTTAGAGGTAGGTGCGATTCTGGCTTAGTTCCAGTGTTAGCTGCCCATTATTTTGGAAAGTATTCCATAATCTTTTACCCTGAATATTTATGATTTGACTTTTGAATTGAAACTGTTCTAGCTTGTTTCAAGCAGAAGACACTGTGATTTATCCTGCCAGTCACTCTGTGAAGGTACCTGCCAGCCATTTTACATGACTTTCACACTTGTCCCTTTGAACAGACACCCTGATTAGGGGACCAAAAAAAACAAACGGAGGATAGGGGAGCATACTCTCTTTTTCAAATGGTCAGTCAGAGGCTTTTATAAACCCTTTGACTACCTGACAGTGGAACTAAGGGAGGAGTGCCATACTGATTGACACTGACTATTGAAGTGGGATAAATTAAAAATTACTGATGCCGTTATAAATATACCAATGGGAAGTTAAAAATTATCTTTACGATAAACAGAAGCCAAAAAACAATACAGTAAAAAATCACCGACGATTTTGTAGTGTTCCAGGTTGTCAGAATTCATGCTGGTAAATAAATTGCAGGGTAACAAGCAGCTTTCATGTCTTAAATGAAAACTTTACAATCTTACAATGATAGGTGTTCTTGGAAAGAAAAGCTTTAGCATTAAAAAAAAAAAAAGTTTAGTTCTCCTCAATATATTGGGATGAAACATACTGACAACCTGCAGCCACTAGTAATTTTACAGAGCACACATATATATTTATAAAGTTGTATTTTGTTACAGTTATTGAAATTGATTCTATTAAAAAAGGAGCGATTCTGGGAGGCTGATGCCATGGAAATGCCTCTGATAGGTGTAATTTTCTGCGAAAGAAAATGCGGAAAGAAAAAGCGAAACATTAATAATGATCTCAAAAAATGCTGAAGAAAGGTGTAACCCAAGAGAAAAATGTATCTTTGGCACTTTCATGTTTCGGGGCTAACTTGTGGTCTCATACAAGTGCCCTTCAGTGTAAGGAGTTCTATCCTACCTTCCGTTTTTTTGTTCATTGTATTTTTTATGATAGATGACTACAATGATTGTAGAAGAAAACTCCCAATTCCAATTAGGCTGTGATCTGTGATCACAGAAAGAAAAAAGCTTCCACCATGCAAGGTACCCCCAGTATGGAAGGTCCTAACTTCTAAACCTTTTTAAAATTCTTTTACTTCATGTACCAGTAGCAAAACTTTTGCATTTCTCATAGGTGTTGCATGGATCCATATAAACAGGCTCTCTCCACTTCCCCCCAGCCTTTGGCTTTTAAAATGAGGGAAGACGCCCATCCAGTGTTTTATATTAAAGGCATAGAACCTCCCAGTAAAAGGGCGTGTTAGGGTGCTATCACAACATGGAAGCTTGACCTGGATTCCAAATGAATACATTGAGCAAAAGGATTACACCACACACGAGATGTAGCAGAACTCTAACTCCGTAATCGTTATTGAAAACGTGGAATTATTACCAAAGAAAAGACCAGAAAAGAGGGCACTGCCAGAACTCCGTGTTACAGATAAGTAGTAAAACATCCCTTTAGAATACAAAGAGTCAGGTGACACTCAATATGGAAGGGCCAAAGACCAGTTCATTGGGAACCTAAAGTTGTTATAAATACCATGATATGAGAAAGAGAACATTGGGAACAAAACATCTAGAAATACATGACAATACATGAAATAATATAGGACAAATGGAGCTTAAAAAAAATGGATGCCATGAGCTAAGTAAATACAATAACACAGTAATGCCCAGCAGTCTTCCAGAATTTCCAGAATCTTCCAGAAGTTCCTAGGCAAATTTGTTATCGTATATTCTTGTGATATTTCTAATCTCTCCTTTCTCTAGAGCAAACATCGTATCCAATGTGAGCGGGTCCTGGAAAAAATTAGAGAAAGCCATCTCTGCCAGCGGGAAAAGTGCTCCTTTGAATGCAGCAGGTCCGTCCTTGGGGTTCATCATTTCGGATAGGGGTCTCACTATGATTCCAAAAAGATTTCTGCAGTTCTTGATTGGGAGGTTCCACCAGCCTCAAAGCCCTGCAGAGATTTTTTGGATTCACCAAACTTTTATAGGAGATTTATTAAAAAGTCTCCACCTTAGTGGTCCTTTGACCCAACTTGACAAAGAAGGGGCACTTTTCATTATCCCTGGTCCCACAGGCCAAGCGTCTTTTAGTAAATTAAAAGAAGCCTTTTGTGATGCTCCTGTTTGAAACATCCCCAATATTCAATGTACCTTTTATAGTTTAGGTGGATGCTCAGAGATAGGTGTAGGGCTGTCTTGTCTTCAAACTCAGGGATTCCTGGGGACAACTTAACACTGCATTATCTTTCTAAGAGTTTCGCCAGCTGGGCTAACACTATGATATTAGTAACAGGGAGATCCTAGCTGTGAAGGTATAGCTTGAGGGTGGGAGACATGGCTAGAGGAGGCATTTCACCCAATCACGGTTTTACTGACACAAGAACCTCGAGAATATCGAGAGTGCCCAAGAAGTCAAACTCTAGACAGGCAATCGGGCTCCGTACTTTTCGGTTTCTTTTAGATCACATACAGACAGCTTCTAAAAGGGGACGCAATGTCTGTAGTTTTTCTGATTCACTTTCAATGCCTCCTTCTTATTTTTGAATGGCCTTGTCACTTCTCAGTTGATTCCTTACTAAAGTCTTTTCAGTATGCTGTTCCTCCTGGTAACCATTAAACTGTTTGTTTGTTTGTTTCCTCCTAATTCTGTCTATCAGGTCATTCAGCAGTCCATGACTATAATTATCTGGAATCATGGGAGGAAAGACCACTGGCGAGCATCGGTCCCGTCAATGGTGGTGGGCATTCTCTGTCCAGAGATGGCTCAAGCTTATGTTAAGCCTTTGAGTTTGTTGCACGGCAGTAAGACATTAGAATCTCCCTCAAGGTACTTTAATGCCTCTGTCTGGCCCACAACTCCATGGTCAGCTTACATGGATTGTATAGTCGATTGGTCTGTCTCTCTGAGGTCAACAGCTATTGGGGTGGAGTTGATCTGCATTTATGGCTATCATCCCAAAGGCATCTTCTTTAGCTGAACCAACTTTTGACTTCCTCTTCTGGTTTCAATACAGTCTACTAAACTGGCGGCCAGGGACAACAAAACTAAAAAAAAGTCTTCTTCCCGTAAAAAAAGTACCGCAGCAAACATAGATCAAAGGAACAGGACTTTTCTCCTGGTGATCTTGGTGGTCTCCACATCGCAATCTCTCTTCATCAACCCTGTTACATTTGGGGTCCTAAATTCACTGGTCCATATCCTATTCTTCCAAAAGTCTAACAGAGTAACCTCAAAGTGGCCTTACCTCCATCTAAACAAAGTACAAAATTTAATTTTAGTATCAGTGTTAAAATAGTGCCTATGTCTTGCTAGGTCTGAGCCTCCTCTTTCCAGTTGAAGTTGAAGTAATTATGGGAGAAACACAGAATTTGAGGGTAACAAAGTCTTGGATTCCCGCTGGCTCCAAAATTCTCTCCAGTACCTAAGTGGACTGGAAAGGGTACAGTCCTGAAGAAAAATGCTGGGTCCATCATCATCGGTCATGGCTCAAAACTCATTGACCAGTTTCACAAGGATAATCCGGGAAAAACCTGCCTTCTTAAAGGGTCCAGTGGGCTCTCAGAGAGGGGGGGGGTAATTTCAGGGATCTTGTTACTGATCCTCGTTCAGCAGTTCGGCAATGTTCGGGTATCTCCAGCAGGCCGGCGCGCTACTCGACTGATGATGTCATCTGGGCATCCGTGGCACTAGTGCTCCTCTTCCGCGCGGTCTTCTGGTGACGGGGGTACATGCACGGATCACTTTACTTATCTCTCCACTCCTATAGTTCGCATTGGGGGGCAGAGGAGATCCAATTTAGTTTGAATGGGCCAATCAGCATGGCTCAGTCCTTCCAAAATCCCCATTGGTTTCCTTGCTCTATAATTATATGCCTCTATTCTAGCCAGTACCACATTGCATGCACTTGTTAAGTTTGTATAGCCAAGCTAGGGTCCTGCTATTAGCTCAGTAGCCAATTCTTGTCTTGTAGCCAAGCCTTGTTCTTGTCTTTTCATAATTATTGTTCTTCTCATTGTTATGTATTGTTGCATTTTTGTCCTTTCTTGTACTCTAGTTCCGTTAAAAAAAAAAACCAACAAGATTGGTGTTCCGGTTTTCCAGGCTATACCTGGCTCAGCACCCAAACCTTGCCGCTATAAGACCTGGGGTAACCGATGTACAGGCGCGACACGTCTCCTGCATCGGGGGGCTTGTATATAGGTGAAGACAGGGCTGTAGATTGGGGTATAGGCGCTGATGGTATAACCGGTGCCTCAGGGAATCGTATATCGCTTTGATATGGCCTTGGATCACAAACACAACACCATTAAACTGGTTACAAATCGGCCTTGAAAAGAACCTTCTTAAAGGATAGTTCACTGAAAAAATTAAACTTTCATTAATGGCATTGTAAGGACCAAGCTATTCCTTACTTTCCGTACTTCAATCCAATGACCAGGAGCCATGAACGAAGGTGAGTATTTTACTTTGCGCACAATTCAACCGCAAGCTCAGTCCGACCGCTTCTGTTCTAGTTTAATATAGAGCACATGCACGATAAGGCATATAGTTAAACTAACCCGCAAGCAAGCTAGGAATTTTTAAATGGAAGCTGGCAGTGGATTGTGCACCAGGTAATATACTCACCTTCGTCCTGGCTCATTGTCGATGATTGAAGAATGGGAAGGTAAGGCATAGCCTCTTTAGCTCCGGTCTTCAAATCAATGCAGTTAAGGGAATTAATTTACATTTTCACGTGAATTATTCCTTTAAAGCCAATCAGCACATAAGAAATTTTATGACAGTGGAAAGAAGAACCTGGTTTCCCTTTCAATTTAAGGTATCCTGCCCACCAAGATACTGGTCTAGATTCATGGGCCATTTTCCAATCAGGAGAAAAAGGAATCCAGTATCGTATGAACTGGGTCTTCCTACGCCGTTAAAAGTTCATCCTGTTTTTCATGTGACGCAGAACACACTAAAGGTTCCAAACCTGTACCTGCAAAGTGTTGTACTTCCTCCAGCTCCAGTACAGGTTGAAGGAGAAGAGAATTTGATGGTAGAAGGCTGCAAACTGCCACATCTGGGAAGGCACTGAGGGTAGATCTGGCAAGGGTAGTGATGTCACGAGTTGCTCCCGTTCGTGCAGGCGTACGTGCCTGAAGTCACTCCCCGAAAGTGTCATACACATGATGGTCACTTTACCAGGTAAGTGTTACTCCTGTTTGTGCCTTTGGCTCACTGTTCCCTTGTTCCTCTTTACTTGCCTTTGTCCTCTGTGCATTGTCTTGGTTAGTCCTAGCCATCCAGCTGCCAGTGAGTCAAGGATCCAGTACACCAAAGATCAATATCTCCAGGCCTGCTTATGTACCAGTAACAGCCTTGGTCTCCATAGGTGTCAGCCTGTTTTTGCTTTATCAGTACAGCCTTGGTCTCCATATCTGTCAGCCTGTGTCTGCTACCCAGTAACAGCCGGGTTCCATATCTGCGGGGGACAGCAGATTCTGTAAAAGTACGCCCTGGCTCCATATGCTGCCAGCCTGCTCCTGTACAAGTACAGCATTGGTCTCAATATCTGCCAGCTATTCTGCCCATTACAGTATAGCCTTGGTCTCATATCTGCCAAGCTTGCTTCCTGACTTCCAGTACAGCCTCGGCCTATGTGTATTCTATAGAGGATTACGCCAATGACTGTTTCCAGAGTGCTGTTTTACCATGTAATCTCATCAGGGTATACCCTAAAACTACGATTAGTAATTGCTGCCACCTTCACCATGCGGCTTGCCAAGATAGTGACCCATTGCAATCCACCCTTGAAATTAACGGTCCATAAAACACCTTTCTGTTAATGGTGATTGCGGACACATTCAGGGATTTATTGACAACAGATTCTTGTACAAGTCTTGAATGGAGAAAGGCAGTCGGATGGTTAGCGGACATCTTCGCGAACTAAATTCAAGTCCAGTGACTGAATAACACAGATTATATACATGACCTGGAGAAGGAAAACCTTCACAAAAATGGGAACCTTGCTAAACTTAGCGAGGTCTAGGTTGTGGGGGTTGTTCAGCTGATATACAAATTTTGTTGCAGGTGTGGGACATGACCTTACGTTATAAGCATGATCAATAATGTCAAACTTTATTTGGGACAGGTCAAGTGAATGGCAGTGATAGAAAAGGGAAGTCTTTTTGCATAAGGACAACAGTTTTTGCTAACTAATTTTATAAAAACAAAATTGTAGCAAGAGCAGAGCAGACTCAAAAACAGATTTTATACGCCTTTCATTAAATAACATTAGAATGAATAAAGTTTAATTTAGCGCTAATGTTTATTGAATACAGCCTTCTAGGGACAATACCAACATTAAAGCTGATTTTACTACAAAATTTAATTCTGTACCTAGCAAAAGATAAAGCTTAAATAGTTCTCTGAAATGCAGTTCTAAAGGTCATGGGTTCTCACTGTTCCTAGCAAAAGATAAGATTCTACTACATTTACAGCGCGTTCTTATAGAGTAACTGTTGAGATAGGAGTATAAAGCTTACATTTAACCAGGAGAACATGAGGTTTGAAGGTTCCAATTCCCCAGACTTACTTACTTAATATTCTGCGTTTTACATACAATGTTAGCTACAATAAATGCAATGCAAAGATTACTTTTCTTTTCGGTATGAAAAGAAGCATGGATTCAAGGGAGGAAATGTATTCTCCCTCTTTACAAAGCATGGTAAGGCCTCATGTAGAATATGCAATGCAATTTGGAATCCTGTGTACAAAAAAGTCTTGAAATGGAAAGGGTGCAGAGAAGGGCAACCTAAATTAATAAGGACGAGTGGGAGCTTGAATATGAAGAGAGACTGGAAAAATTAAAAAATGTGTACGCTGGAGAAAAGGCACTTGTTGTGGGGATATGATTACTGTGTATCAATACATTAACGGGCCAATACAATAAAACTATCTGGCGGCATGGTCACCAATAGGCTGTCAGAGGCACATGGACTTCCATTAAGATTTAAAGAAAAAAGGCTCAAGTTCGAAAGGTTTTTAACTGTGAGAATGGTAAGCTCTGGAACTGTATTCCAGTGGACAGTGCTATGGCAGGTTCATTGGTCAGTTAAAAAAAAAAGCTGAGAGATAGGTTTCGCAAAAGGAATGTTTGAAAAGTTACTGGTATGATACATAAAGTAGAGGTGATCCAGGAAAATTCGATTGCCACTTGGAGTTGGAAGGAATTTTTTCCCCCTGCATAAATTGGTGGGGTTTTGTTTGCCTTCCTGATCAACAGTAAGGCAGAATGAGAATATTGCTAGATAGGTTGGACTGGATGGGACATATGTCTATTCAACCTCAAATTACTACTAACTGTATGAAAAGCAAAGGAATGAATCATTGTTAGGACAGGCGCATTAAAATATTTTATTTAAAAAACTGCACTAAAATATCTGTTTGCGTTGGGAGAATTCGTGCTGTTATATGTTGGCAGTCAGCTTCTAAAGAAGCAAGGCTGTAGCCCCTTGTTTGAGTAAGCAAACAGTTAGCTGGGTGTCACAATGTGCGAACCAGCTCGGTGGTATGTTTGTGAATGTCTACTAGGACAATGTCATCTAGAGACTTTAGTTCCTCTTTAAGTTTATGACTGAAAGTGTACATTTTCTGACAACCTGAAATCTTTGTTAGGTTGGGTATATTGCACAATGCAGACCAGGGATATAGTACTGGGGTTGCTGCATATAACTTAATGCAGCCAGTAAGATAGTACTAGGGATGTGTATATTATTCCAATGCAGACAAGTAATAAGTATAGAGTTGGTATATAGTACTTCAAAAAGCCGTAATATGGTACTAAGAATTGGTGTATAAACCTCCAATGCTGACCAGTACTAGGGTTGGTGTTTATAAATCCATGAGACAGTAATATAGTACTAGGGTGGTGCATGATAACTCAAGAAGACCAGTAATATAGAGTAATAGGGTTGGTGTATATTCTCCAATGCAGACCGGTAAAGATGATTTCCAATATAGACCAGAATATAGTTATAGGGATTGGTGTATATACTCCAATGCAGACAGTATATAGATATTAGGGTTGGTGTTTATTATCCATTCGGACCAGCCAATGTTTATGTACTAGTATCGGTAATGTTAATCCTATGCAGACAGTAATATAGTAATAGGGGTGGTGCATATAACCCATGCAAGACCAGTAATACATAGAAAACATAGTAAATTAAGGTTGAATAAAAGGACATACGGTCCATCAGTCCCAAACCTATTCACCCATCGTTTTTTTTAACCTACCTAACAGTGATCCAGAGAAAAGGCAAAAAAAAAACAGTAAAAGGGGGGAAAAATTCCTTCCTGACTCCAAACGGCAATCGGAATATCCTGGATTCAACCAGATTATTGCATTAAACCAGTAATTCTAATATTTTTTAGTTTTAGAAACTTATCCAGGTCTTTTTAAGCTATTTAATGGAACTGTCATTACCACATCTGCTGGAAGACAGTTCCACAGTTTCACCGTTATCCACTGTAAAGAAACCTTTCCACCTGGAGAGGAAACGTCGTTTCTTCCAACTTAAAGATGAAACGAGGGTATAGAGCTAGTGTATATTACTCCAATGCAGACCAGTAATGTAAGTACTAGAGCTAGTTATATTACTCCACTGCAAACAGTAATATAGTACTAGGGTGGTGTATATACTCCAATGAACAAGTAAAAATAGTACTAGGGTGGGTGTATATAACTCCAATGCAACCGTAATATAGTATAGGTTGGTGTGGATATAACTCAATTACAGGGCCAGTAATAAAGTAATAGTGGTGCAAATATGAGGAAATGCAAAAGTTTGCTACATGGTAATTGAAGTAACAAAAGGTTAGACGTTGGGGACTTCCAGACTGAGGGTTACCTGCGTGGTTGGAAGGATTTTCATTTATGGGAAACAGTAATGTATAACTAAAACCCCTTTGTTTATAAAGTATGCCAGTGTGCGTAATATGATATTGTATGGGGGCCTAGGAATGTGCATTGATGATCTTTTCATTTAATATGGTACTAGGGTTGGTCCATACACACGATGATTGGAAACTGAGGCCTTGACCCCCAACCCACAATGCATCCGCCAGGGCTTGACGAACGACCCCCGAGCTGAACGCATACACACGTGCGAATTCTCGGCCACAACGGGCCTGTGGTCGTGGGTCATGGTTGGTGCACCATCATACTTGTTGTACAACCATAACAGAGACATTGATATCTCAGTACATATTTCATCTTTTTTCACAGCAAATAAAAATCTTCTGATTCAGATAGAACTTTAGTAAAAACAAACACAACAAAACCCATTAAAGTTAAAAATGGGAGAAAATAGTTCGAAAAACTTCTAGTTAATGAGAGTGAAAATAGAAAATGGTAACCGTACTGTAAATGGCTCGGGGAACTATCCTATCACCAAAAATTCCCCACAATCAGGACAATTGTGGGTTTCCGTCTGCAAATTCAAAGCTTATCGACCTTTCGAAGTTTATCAAAGATTCAACATTCAGGGAACGACATTCGAACGGGGTACCAAAATCACGTTACATTTGAAGGGTACAGAAATGAAGGGATACATTCGAGGATTACGATGCTCGGTCACGGGACAGCCGGCCAACAACACTATCAGATATTTCCGGCCAACTGACGATCTACGACAATCGGTCGGTCGTCTAGTCGGGTGGAAATATCTGCATGGTGGTACCCAGCCTACCCTTACAGCGGGAAAGCCAAGCAGGAAAATTTTCTAGAGAAGAAGGGTACAAGATGAGTGAATAGAAGAGGTTAATATAATGGATGGGGGTACAAAATCGAATGAGAGAAGGAAACAGAAATAGATAGGGAAGAGGGAAGTTAAAATGAAAAGAGACAAGAGGAAATAGAGACAGTGGATGACCTAAAAAAATAATAAATTCTGCGGTTCCACTAACAGGCTCAATAAGTCAGGAAAACATTATGGCGAGCAGCCATTTTAGCCAATAATCGCACATGTGTGGCCATTGGTTCAGGCATCATGGTTCTTAATCTGGTGCTTGACGATCAACACAACTACTAGGACTGGCTCACTGACAGATTGTAGTGTTCGTAACAATGTGTGAATTATTAAAGGGGAACTGGTGTCTACAAACAAGTTGAGTTTGTAAAGGCCAGTTTCTTACCTTTAAAACGAGCCATCAGCCACCTCTCTAAGTGATCCACAGCAAAGATTATAAGGAAAGTACTGACCAGAAAGTTAATGGGTGGGAGGCTGAAATGTAACATTCCTAAGGCTGCTCGCACTCGCTGATGGCGAGTCACAGCCTCAGACTTCAGGTGACAGGACAGGAGACAGGAAGTCCCTCCCCCTACCGGCTGTGTGATCACCAGAGAAAGTAATGGAATCTTACGCCCTATTTTTCCACATGTTAAAACCAGCCTTTTCAGGCAAAGTCTCACTCTGCCTGAAAAGGCATGTTTCAAACAGTCTTCTGTAGGGGCGTGTTGATGTGGCCCAAAGCACCCCAAGTGAGTGAGGGCCATGGCACCCGTGAGGGGGGGGGGAGAACATGGGGCTGTAAGGGAAGGAGGACAAGGGGGGCCTGCAAAATAGCAGGGTCCATGGGTCCATGAGGGGAGAGACCAGGGGGGCTTGCAAGAGGAGGGGCTGCATAGGGGAGGAGGAGACACAGGGCAGGGAAATTTGAATGTCATACACTGACATGGTTTCAGAGCAGGAAGCAGTGAGCACTATCATTTTGTCAAACTAAAAGTGAAAGTGCCCCACACACTATCCTCCACTCTCCTCGATTTCTCCTCCTCTCCTTTGTCACCGTATGAGGCCAAAAACCACGCGCCTTTTTGCCCTCACTATGACAACATCCTGTTTCCTGTTTTCTTGTCTACGTATGACCAACATCCTTTTCTTGCCCATAGTATGACAAAATGACCTTTTTCCCATTGCCATTCTGAAGCCAAAAACACCCACTTTCGCCCCAGGACATTTGTTTTCCGTGCTGAACTACTCAAGTTATAACATTTAAAAAACAAAAAGGCAAAAACATGTGTGAATATTTATTGCGTAATATAATACGTTTCACACGAGGTATTATTCGACAATAGGGCACGCATCTTTGCTTGTAATGAGAACAACGCAGGCATTAAATGTTTTACGTGATTGTTGTTACAAATTATAGTTACAATCCTGTCATTGTTTTTTCCTAAAATGATTTGTGAATATGTTAATACATTTTGAAACGACATGTCCTTTTTAGCTGATATAATGTTTGTAAACATTTATACATATAGATTGTGGTACAGAAGCCCGACACACAGACTTTCTTTCTGCCAGCGTCTTGTATTTTGTCTATTGTTGTTTTTGTCTATTCTTGATTCAGGCGATAAGTCAAAGCGAACATGGAAGCCATTTAAAAATTCGATCCGACGAGAATAAGGCATTGTCGGCTTTTGCTGCTGAAATCGGACAAGACGCCGGTATTCACGAATGGCTATATTTGTTTGAAAAATCAGTCTGAAAAGGCCTTGCCGGAAACTCTTGCCCATCTAAAAATATAAGGCTGGCATTGTAATTTACTTCTTGTAATGATTGGTTAAGGAGCAGTAGGGGGATCTGATAAGTCCCAGGAGAAAATGAATCGTTGTCCCAAACGCAAGTATCACGGTTTTTGGGACTGTTACCCAGAATGAGATTTTGTGGTTCGATTAGATGTGAACTGTTGGTTATACTGATAGACCGTAAGAACAGGCACGATCACGCATACTTGCATTAGCAGTTAGTGGAGAGCACGGCTGTGGCTATTCTCACGGCGGGTCATTGAGCTAACCACCTTGAACTTGATATGATTGTACAAAACGGTACGCGTGCTGATATTATGTACTTTCGTAAAAATGCGACAGGATTGCCTGAAATGCCGACAGGAAGAGTGCCGACTATTTCAGGTGGATGTAATGTGTGATTTCAGATCCAAGCCATTCCAGTATCAATTTTTTGAGGCTTGGTCTAAAGATATCTGCCAATAAACTGCGCTACGTTAAGTTTTTTTTACTTATATAAATTAAACACCTTCTAGAGATAGAGGTGCCTAAATGATGTTCGAAAACGTAACTGCTATTTGATAAAGCCATCAATTTCACAGAATCCGCCCTGCAGGCGAGCGCCGACATTATCGCGAACGCATTAGCCCTTACACCAGCAGACCAAGCGCTCCCAGCCTACGGTTCACGGGTCTAGTCAAACGCTCGACCGGCTTGTATTCGACTACCGCATCTCCCCGTACCAGATCGATGAGATCTCCACGTAGTCAGCGAATAAGGTGGATGCTAACAGGTTTGTGAGAAATTATAATTTACAGAAGTCTCTATAAATAACGCATCCTAGAAACGATATAGCAGTTGTCGACCTTCGGCGAACATTACAAAGTATACAACAGTGATTAAAAATGTCCTCGCTGTAAACAGTTAAAAAAGCCTGGTGGAACTTCATAGGGGTACCGATAATAATACTCAACGCTCCTGAGATACAAAACATCACCGTTCCGCGTAAACGCTCGCAAACAGGTTGAAAACTTTACTCATAAAGTCTGTCTTTTCATCATACTGTCTGAGTTTAAGGGGCGGTATTGACAAATATATCCCAACTGGATGTTGCACATTCAAACACGGAGGAATCGGTGTACAGAAAAGCCATAGCATTTAATTAGAATAGTCACCTAGGACGAACGACCTATGTTGTTCTCTGCGACAGCGTTCTTACGCGAAATATAGTGTTACTGAAAGGGGCAGGAATACACAACCAAGTTTGCGTTTTACTAAGTTGTGTTTTCCGAATATGAACAACGCCAGGAACCTTCTGGTCTGATTGTTAATGTCATTTATTTATTCATACAATGATGGATCGACGCTAGCCATAGCATCTTTGGCTATTGTGCTAGCCGAAATTTTAACGGCCGTTTAACAAGTTCAACTCCTTTCTAAACAAAGATACTACCCTGCAGAAGAAACGGCCTCGAAAGCGACCCGCAAGACCTGAGCCGTGCATCTTAAATTTTCAGAGCGGGGAAACCCTCCAAAGCCACAAGAAGACGTGGCGCCAGGAACCTGCTTGGTTGATATAATAATGTGTGTAAGTAGACTCTCTGGACATCATTTAATACGTCTCCTTGCGACAGGTCTAAAGTGAATCGTGCAATAATTTTACCCGGTATTTATTTGAATTTTAAACAGGTTAGTTGTCCGTGAGTTCGATATTGTATGGTTTGTCAAAGTGATGCAGTTTACAGAGCGGATTCTAGTCAGGCCTGCGAGACGTTGGTGACATATTTCACCCATTTTACCATTTGCTAGCCGCCAGGTCTCTAAAGCGTGAACATAAACTTATCGCCGAGAAACAGTGGCGCGAATTATATCGGAAGAAAAACAAACATTGGTTAATATCGGGGTAAAATTTGTCTTTGTTAGGAAAAACAACACTGTTTCTTTTGTTATTGCTATTTCATAACCATTGTCCGGGAGCAGCCAGACAAAACAAACTGACAAGCTAGTTCCAAACATCGAGGGAGTCAAAACTATATTCGGTGTCGCGTAAAACGCTTTGCGCCGCCTCTCTTCTACATGTTTTTCAACCCATTGTGCGGTAAACCCCGGCAACCAATACGTTTGTAAACTTTTACCGGCATACTGTGTATCGTCGTTTAGTATGACTGAATGTCCCGAGCGCGGGCACCACAGGTCTCTTCACACTCTGTGTGTCCTCTATAGCTCCGTCCACTCAGGAGATGAATGATGGATACACGTGGGCGAAAGTAGTTGGGCACTGTTCTGCTCCGCCATGGAAGTCACAGCGACATACAGCTGACCTTATAACGATCTACTGTCAGTATGTTCACGCCACACGACGAGACCATGATTCCAGGTCCCTGTCTCTCGACAAGAGCTCATAAGCAATACCCGTTTCGAGGGTCACCACCCCGGGCTAACTACGCCCACCCATCAGTGGAGCTTTCATAGCGACATCCACCCCCTACTATCAGGACCCCAAGCCAAGCGCGGTGCGCCTACGCCGAGGGCCCGAAAGTCGCGCACAAGAGATAGATCCGACAGAAGAGCTACCTAGGATGTCACTTAGTAGTTCAGACAGAGATTTGATGTGGCTTGAACCGATACAACATTCTATTTTGGCGCAGTCCACCTTGTCTCTTTTGATTGCCTTGTTTCCTTGAAGTAGGGGGAATTGGACTCTCTGCACCCCCCGGGTTCGTGTGCATATGGATGTTGGACCCTCTTTTGGTACAATCCTCTCTATAGTGGCGCGGGACGGCTAAGCGATAGTATTTTTTTTATGTCCACTATCTGTACAGCTGAGCTATCGCCAATAGAGCGGTCAGAGACGCCTTGCTCTCCTATACCCATACATCGTCCCAGTAACACCAGCCGCCGCAGCATATGTAAGCGGTCACAAAGCTGTACCTAGCTTTTGCCATTTAGTGGACATAATCTCTTACCTTGATGGCTCACGAGCCTACTCCTTCTCATCTCGCTAACCCCTACTTCCACTGTGGGCACAGACGTCCCTGACAACAGCCTCTCTTTTTGCACCACTACTCTATGACTGTACTTTTCTCCCCTTCTACCCTCACATCGTTATAGAAAACAATCCATTTCCATATCTAAACGTCGACAATTGTTTTTTGACCAAGAATTAAAACTTTTCAGGATTATCCGTACACTTACAAAATATAAAGTTCTCCCCGAATTTTTCTTTTACTAATTTTTCAATAAGATAATGCGGTTTTGGTCAAGTAACTTTTTGATACTTCCTCATCATAGAATGATCCGTCAAGATTTCACCAGCGGATCTTTCAGTTTATAAAGCGGTTTCAGCGGCCCTTTAGGTATAAGCGGTTTTAGTGCTTTCTGTTTATAGCCCCAAAATCGTGATCAGCTAACTGACTGATCTCCCCGCCTCCACACAATCCCACACTTTATTTAATTCTCTCTTCAGTTCTTACCCTCTGTACTCTCTTGATCCTCTCCCTCTCTTAGCTTCTGGACTTTCCCAGTCCCATTTTCATATTTTGAACTTCTCTTCCTACTTCGCTTTTCCCCCCTTTTCTCTCTATCTTCCCTTCATACTCTTCTCCATTCACCTCCTCAGTATCCTCTTTCTTCCTACAATGCTTTACAGAGTCCCAGACTTCCTAGGTATTTCTCCTCACCTATCCCCGCTGGCCGACTAATAATCTGCAGGTCGAAACGCGCACCTCGAGCGAGGAGTCAAAGCAGATGCGAGGGCGCCCGCCCACAGTATTCGCTGATTCACCCGGTACACCTTTAGTCAAGCATGAGAGACACTGGACGTAGCGTTCCAACCTTAGCGAGTGTGCGCCTCTCCTCTCGCGCTACTACTCAGACAGTGGTCACCGTGCCCAGCTTCATCCACCCACCCGACCTCACAGTTGCGATTAATAATGATTTTGTCTTTGTTACATCTTAGCACTTGGGTCTACAGGAGTCCCCGCTCCCCACCCGCCGCCCCCGTCACGCCTCTCTGTGGGGTAGGTGCCTGATCAGCCTGCCACTGGCGTCTAGTCTGACCCCACAACTTATTCTTTTAAATACTTTTTTATAGGTTTGTTTGAACAACGTATAGGCACCCACGCCAACAGAGACCGACGGCTTTAGGATGATAGTAATGTTTTTCTCATAATTTCATTTTGGATCCCTCCATTTGTGAGCGTTTTCTTGGGGTAGTGCACGATAGTGATGCATATTAGTTGTTTAAAGGGTATCCACTCAAAATTTCAAGGGTTAGGATCCAGGTCTATTGAGAACGGGAGGTAAAGGAGCTGTGCCTTACTTACGTTCTTCATAGAACAAAACAAGAGAATGTGAGCAGCTAATGAAACTTACCCGCTCGTCGCTCCCCAGGCTCTTAGTGAAGGTCCCGACGGACGTGTCTCTATGCGCATAGATCGAGCTATGAGCATAGAAGACCAAAGGTCCGTGGGAGGGACCTATCAGACTAAGAGCCGGGCTAGGGCAAGCGAGCGGGTACGTTTCTCATGCTCACACGTCTTGTTTGTTCTATGAAGACGGAAAGGAAGACACGCTCCTTTCTACCTTCCGTTCTTTCTTCCAAAATTAGAACTGGATGCCTACACCTTGAAATTATGAAGTGGAGATACCCTTTAAAAGAGTTTTTTTATTGCTAACCGCTTGTGTAATATAGGACTGCTATGAAATATAATTAATGTCTTGTAGTAAGTTTATATAGATATTTTATGGAAAAGATCCATGCAAACAAAAATAAATCCACACTACAGGCATACCAAATAACAAAGCAAGTAACAGGGGATACAGATTAACGTAAAAACTATATTATTAATTAACACATAAAAAATTACAGAAATTGTAATAGTTTAAGAATAATTCTAATAGCGGAGCCAGTGTGTCTGCACAAAGGAAGCATTCTTTTCTTAGGAAGTACAAGAACCTTATTTAGTCCTGGGATGAATATGTGATCACCTGTATATAAAGATTCACGAGATATTCTATTAGCCGACCATGGGTTTGCTCCTTTTTAATGATTTCAAGACGTTCTTGGTTTTTTTTTGTTTGTTTCCAATAGCTGAAGAAGGCACATTAAAACATGCCATTGCGTCATGAATAGGTTCCAACGGTGATGCGCTTTACCTTTGAGAGCGGCCGTGGCTTTGGTGGCGCTGCGTTACCAAGTATCCATGTTGGACCCAGGAATGTTTGAAAGTGGAAATGAATTCACCCCTTTATCCAGGTTGCGGCATCACCAGATGGTGCCAGTTATTTAACAGCATTCAGCATATTTTAAAGCGTACATAACGCTTAAGTATTGCTTCATTAAGACATTATGGGGGTTATTCAATAAAAGTTCTTATCGTTGTAAAATGGTGCTAATTTTGCCCCAACCAATTAGACGTTCGATTTCAAATGTTACATAAGTTCGATTGGTTGGGGAAAATAAGCACAATTTTAATTTTAAATTGATAAGAACTTTATTGAATCTCCCTTATTTATTTTATTTCATTAGCAGTTCTAAATTACAAAGGGTTTAGCAATCCCAAAACAACAACTTTAAAACACTAAAATGCATTCACTATAGGCACCACCCGCAAGAAAAATCTAACAAATGGAGGGATACAAAAATGGAAGATTGAGAAACATTACTATCATCCAAAGTTGTTATCAGAAAAATAATGTAAAAAACTGGTTTTAAACTACGAGGACACTATACGTTACAAACCTATAAAAACGTATTTTACAAGAAATAAAGTTGTGGGTAAGACATAGACGTTTCTCACCCGGCTGAGGGCGGAAGACATTACTACGACGGCTTGGAGTCACTGCCAATCTCTCCAACCTAGCACAAAAATGCATTAAACGGAAGGCATTCTTCGGGAAAAATCCAAGAATCTCAAGAGAATTCAAGGAAGAGACTGAAGATTAAAAAGGGACACCTTGCAACTAGGCTACAGGCCGACAAAGGAGACCAAATTAAAAATGGAAATCACGAAGGAAGGAACAATGTGGCAACCGTACACCTAAAGTGCTATTAGATGACTGGAGAAACCAGTAGACACAGGACCCGTACGGATAAAGTTAACCAAAGAACCGAACATGAGGGAACCCGTTGAAAAGAAACTAGAATCTCTCTCCCCTAGATCTATCCGGTCCCACTTTACGGTATAACCTATAAATTCACAGGAATATAAAGTCGACAGTCATCCATGGCGTCTGAATCTACAATGCCCAATACCCAAAGATCTAGCAACCTAAGAACGGAGTTTTGAACCAGTGGGGTCTGTGCCTGCCTTCATGTTTGCCTAAGTTAAACCCCCCCCCCCAAAAAAAATGTAGGTATTGGTAACCAGACGAAACTGATCGTCTCTTTAAACGCCTTGATCACCCCCCAACCAGCATAAGTGGATAAAAGAAATGACTGTAGAACTAAATATATAAAGCAACGGAAGTGATCCCAACAGAAGGACTAATTCTGAATAATCGAAGATGTAACGGGTTATACCATTGTTGGCACTACAGATGTATACAGAAGAGTGTTTAGATATCAGAAGTAACTTTATATTTCTAAATACAAAAGTCCAGATACTAACAATTTCCAAGGTTTGAGAGAAATTAATTGTTTAACATGTTTGCAAATATGTGATTGCTTAAAAGTGGGTGACACCGAAAACCAACGAGAACATGAGCAACACTTGGGCCATAACCCACCCTCCAACTAATGATGCCTCCTCCACTTTAGACCCAAACACTATCTTAGCCACCAAACGAAAGGAGGAGACATATGGATAGTAAAATAGGAAACGGATAGTAAAAATCATGGTTCTCCTACCCTTGGGAAAAACTCCAAATCTAAACTATAAGCGCCATTAGGGATTAAGGAAATACACAAACTGAAACAGGTTAAATAAAATATAGCTAATAACAACGAAAATAAAGTGATGTATATATACACAAACTCCACTCCAACCAATCATAGCTTTTTATCTACAAAATTACCATAAGTAATCATCAGAAAAACATATGTAGCCATGATAAACTAGTATCTGAAAGCCCAAAGGACCATAAATACAAAGGGGATTACTACCTATGTCCTGTTCTCTCCTATAGCCGTGTTCTATCCTATAGCCCTGTTCTCTCCTATAGCCCTGTTCTATCCCATAGCCCTGTTCTCTCCTATAGCCCTGTTCTATCCTATATCCTTGTTCTCTCCTATAGCTCTGTTCTATCCTATAGCCCTGTTCTCTCCTATAGCCCTGTTCTATCCTATAGCCCTGTTCTTATACCTATAGCCCTGGTCTCTATCCGTAGCCCTGTTCTCGCACTAAGCCCTGTTCATCCTATAGCCCTGTTCTCTCCTATAGCCCTGTTCTATTCCTATAGCCCTGTTCTATCCTATAAGCCCTGTCTCTCCATAAGCCCTGTTCTATCTCCTCTATAGCCCTGTTCTATCCTATAGCCTGTTCTATCTATAGCTGTTTCTCCATTAGCCTGTTCTATCCTAGCCTGTTCTGCTATAGCCCTGTTCTATTCATAGCCTGTTCTATCCTATAGCCTTTTCTCTCCTATAGCCCTGTTCTATCATATAGCCCTTCCTGTTCTATCCTATAGCCTGTCTCTTCCATAGACCCTGTCTCTCCTATAGCTGTTCTCTCCTAAGCCTGTTCTATCCTATAGCCCTGTTCTCTCCTATAGCTCTGTTCTCTCCTATAGCCCTGTTCTATCCTATAGCCCTGTTCTCTCCTTAGCCCTGTTCTATCCTATAGCCCTGTTTTCCTAAGCCCGTTCTCTATAGCCCTGTTTCTCCTATAGCTGTCTCTCCTATAGCCCTGTCTCTATTAGCCCTGTTCTTCCTATAGCCCTGTTCTCTCTAACCTTTTATCCTATAGCTGTTCTATCCTACCTGTTCTCTTATAGCTCTGTTCTATCCTATAGCCCTGTTTATTCTATAGCCCTGATCTTGTTCTCCTATAGCTCTGTTCTATCCTATAGCCTGTTCTATTCTATAGCTCGTTCTATCCTATAGCCCGTTCTATTCTATAGCTTGTTCTATCTATAGCCTGTTCTATTCTATAGCTCGTTCTATCCATAGGCCTGTTCTCTCCTTAGCCGTGTTCTATCCATTAGCTCCTGTTCCTCCTATAGCCGTTCTATCCCATAGCTGTTCTCTCCTATAGCCCTGTTCTATCCTATATCCTTGTTCTCTCTATAGCTTGTTCTATCCTATAGCCCTGTTCTCTCCTATAGCCCTGTTCATCTATAGCCCTGTTCTCTCCTATAGCTGTTCTATCCTATACCCGTTCTCTTCAGCCTGCTTCGATCCTATAGCCCTGTTTCTCCTATAGCCCTGTTCTATCCTATAGCCCGTCTTCCATGCCTGTTCTATCCCAAGCCCTGTTCTATCCTATAGCCCGTTCTCTCCTATAGCCCTGTTTTTTATCATAGCTTATACCTGTTATCTCCTATAGCCCTGTTCTATCCTATAGCCCTGTCCTATGCCTCCATCCTATAGCCCTGTTCTAATGCCTATAGCCCTGTTCTATCCTATAGCTCTGTTCTCTCCTATAGCCCTGTTCTATCCTATAGCCCTGTTCTCTCCTATAGCCCTGTTCTCTCCTATAGCCCTGTTCTCTCCTATAGCCCTGTTCTCTCCTATAGCCCTGTTCTCTCCTATAGCCCTGTTCTCTCCTATAGCCCTGTTCTATCCTATAGCCCTGTTCTATCCTATAGCCCTGTTCTATCCTATAGCCCTGTTCTATCCTATAGCCCTGTTCTCTCCTATAGCCCTGTTCTATCCTATAGCCCTGTTCTCTCCTATAGCCCTGTCTCTCTATAGCCCTGTTCTCTTTCTATAGCCTGTAAGATTCCTATAGCCCTGTTCTTCCTTATAGCCCTGTTCTCATTAGCCCTGTTCTATCCTATAGCCTGTTCACCCTATAGCCCTGTTCTATTTATAAGCCCTGTTTATCCTATAGCCCTGTTCTCTCCTATCAGCCCTGTTCTCTCTATAGTCCCTAGTTCTATCCATAGCCCACTGTGTTCTCTCCTATCCTATAGCCCTGATTCTCTACTATCTAGCTACCTGTGGTTCTATCCTATAGCCCTGTTCTCATCCTATAGCCCTGTTCTCTCCTATTAGCCTCTGTTTCTCCTATAGCCCCATCTTTCTATCCTATAGCCCTGTTCGCTCCATTAGCCCTAGTCTTATCCTTAGCCCTGTTCGTTCTCACTGTTTATCCTATAGCCCTGTTCTACTCCTTATAGTACTGTTCTCTACCATAGCCTGTATATCCTATAGCCTGTTCCTCTATAGCCCATGTCTCTTCTATAGCCCTGTTCTATCTTAAGCCCTGTTCTATCCTAAGCCCTGTTCTCTCCTATAGCTCTGCTTCTATCCCTATATAGCCCTGTTCTATCTATAGCCCATCTCTCCTATAGCTCTTTCTAGCCTATAGCTCTGTTCTATTCTATAGTCTGTTCTATCCTATAGCCTGTTCTATTCTATAGCTCTGTTCTATCCTATAGCCCTGTTATTCTATAGCTTGTCTATCCTATAGGCCTGTTCTCTCCTATAGCCGTGTTCTATCCTATAGCCCTGTTCTCTCCATAGCCCTGTTCTATCCATAGCCCTGTTCTCTCCATAGCCCTGTTCTATCCTATATCCTTGTTATCTCCTTAGCTCTGTTCTATCTATTAGCCCTGTTCTCTCCTATGACCCGTCTTATCCTCATAGCCTGTTCTCTCCTATAGCCTGTTCTTCCATAGCCCTGCTTCTTGCTACAGCCCTGTTCTATCCTATAGCCCTGTTCTCTCCTATAGCCCTGTTCTATCCTATAGCCCTGTGCCTGTATCCTATGGCCCTGTTCATCCCTATAGCCCTGTTCTATCCTATAGCCCTGTTCTCTCCTAAGCCCTGTTTTCTCTCCTATAGCCCTGTTCTCTCCTATGACCGTTATCATAGCCTGTCTCTCCTATACTGTCTCTATTAGCCCTGTTCTATCCTATAGCTCTGTTCTCTCTATAGCCCTGTTCTATCCTATAGCCCTGTTTCTATCCTATAGCCCTGTTCTCTGCTATAGCCCTGTCTATCCTATAGATATGTCTCTCTATCTGTTCTCTATAGCCCTGTTCTATCCTATAGCCCTGTTTCTATCCTATAGCCCTGTTCTCCTTATAGACCCTGTTCTATCCTATAGCCCTGTTCTCTCCTATAGCTCTGTTCTATCATATAGCCTGTTCTCGCTATAGCCCTGTTCTATCCTATAGCTCTGTTCTCTCTATAGCCCTGTTCATCCTATAGCCCTGTTCTCATCCATAGCCCTGTTCTATCTATAGCCCTGTTTCTCTATAGCCCTGTTCTCTCCTATAGCCTGTTCTATCTATAGCCCTGTTCTATCCTATAGCCTCGTTCATATCTCCTAGCCCTGTTCTATCCTATAGCCCTGTTCTATCCTATAGCCCTGTTCTATCCTATAGCCCTGTTCTATCCTATAGCTCTGTTCTCTCCTATAGCCCTGTTCTATCCTATAGCCCTGTTCTCTGCTACAGCCCTGTCTTTACAGGAGTAAAAATCTATTTACCTGAAAGTGTTGTTTACCAGGTAGTTAGAAGAAATATTCTGTTCTAATGCTTCCAGGTATGAATATTTAACCTATGTTATCAGCACTTACTGCATTATTGTTTTTCCAGTCGGTATTCCTGTCTGTGTGGTTTTAAGAGAAACTGTTAACGTAACATTGCAACGTCAGACACCCTATGTGGACTATGAGTCCTCAGGCAACCAATAACATTGACAGTGTGAAACACACCCACGTAGAGAACACGCAATGCACAAATCTGTGAATGTGACAGTGTAAGATGTTTATGAAGTGACTGCAGCCTACAAAACAATAACTACCCTCAGATCAAAGGGCTCCTTGGAACATTTTATTTTGAACTGAAACAGAAAAAGGAAAAAAATAATCCTCTGACCCATTTTACTGAAAAACAAAATAGACTAAGGTTATCTGAATTTAGTTTTTTTGTGATTTCAAGCCATAGCATAAACACCATCTAACAATGTAAACATCTGGTTGGCTAGGTGAAGGGTCAGTAAGAAGATTGTACCTTTGTTTAAATTAGCTCCTAACTCCATAGCTTGAATCAAATGTAAAGTTTTATATCAGTACGTATCATAAGTATATGCCAGTAAACAGTAAACAGATTTTTTTAAACTTTTGTATATCAAATGATATATTTTAGTGGGAGGTACAAGAGATTACTTTTATCTCCTGCTGTTAGGCTGGGTACATGGGCAGATTTTTTGGCCAACAGATACTTCCATGTATCGGTCGGTCAGGCAGAAAATTCTGCACTGGTTGCAGCTGCAAATGAAGCCAGCCACCCGTTGGTCCAGATCGCATGAACAGCTGATCGGACCTGTTGGTAAATCACCATGGTCTATCGTGCGGTTCCCTATGGGAGCAGTTATTTGTCCCGGCCGAGTGCTCGCTAGTAGTGAATGCTCTGTCAGGATAAAAAGTCCCTTTGTGTGCCCACCTTTAATGTTAGGCTGGTTGGGTAGTTGTGAAAGATACTACTTATGCAGCGGCTAACAACTCTCTTGCTCTGCACCTCTACCTTCTGTAAAACAGGCACATGTGTACCCACATTACATTACAGATTACATCTTTGCTGGGGACAAAATGAGGCATTACATTCATCTGTTTTTAGTCTTTAACAGCTGATTGCCAGATCTAAACACTTGTTTTTGAGTTGTCCGGATCGGACAAACGGCCGATCGGATGTGTCGGTAAATTACCCAAAATTGTGCGGTTACCTATGGGACTGCACGATCGGTCGCACAAACAGATATTTATCCTGGCCGAGCACTCACTTGTAGCGACCGCTCAGTCGGGATAAATGGTCCCCTTGTGTGTACCCAGCCTTACAGGGTGATAGTACTGAGAGCGGCTATGACTCAGACATTCCAGTATGATGTTATCTTTGTGTGTGTTTAAAGGTGGGTACACACAGGGACACAAAGGAAAATTTATCAGGCAGTTCCAAGCAATCCTGAGGCCAACATTAGGCCTTGGGAACACTTGAAACTGCGGTACCTGCAGGAAGACTGGGTACAGATGAAGGGATATTTTGACTGTCGGTCACAGAAATAGTGCCCACGGCTGACAGTTCGCACAACTGATCGTGCAGTCCCATAGGAAACTGCACGATTGGCCTGATTTACCAACACGTCTGACCACCCATTCATCCGATCCAGACAAATGGGTGACCGACATCGGTCGACTGGGCGGACGAAAGCAGCACAGATTTTTCATGCCCAATCGACCCATACACGGAAGTATCGGCCGTTTGGGCCGACAAATCTGCCTGTGTGTACCCAGCCTTAGACTTGGTCATCTGGCCACCAGGGTGCTGCTTTGTTGCTTTTTTACCTCTATCTTAAAAATGTAATTTTCCAATGTCATCTATACAATCACATGTTATATACCAGACCTCTGGCATAATTGTCATCCCATGATTGCAGGGAACTGTTGGCTTTAAGGTTTTCCCAGCATGTTTATTCAGTCCACATGATAAGAAATAGGCAGATCTACTACAAATATTTGTGTTCACTCTGCATATCAAATCATACACACATGCACACACAGACAGACAGGATTCATTTGGGGGGGTTGCAGGGATTTAGATCCTCCCCCCTTTCTGCTGGCTCAAGGTTACCACTATTGCTGCTCCTTTGGGTATTGATAACTATCTTCGCAATTCTCCCTGCTAGTGCTGGGAGTCCTTGTGTTCCTGCCTAGGTTTACAGAAGGTACAAGGGGAGCCAGGTGCAAGGTGAAAGTGCAAGTGTTAATAGTTTGAAAAAAGGTGTGAAACTGACCACACAGACAGTGATACATGGATAGTGACAGATACTATGGGGGCATCACTACCCATATTCCCAAATTCTGTGGGACATTCCAGGAGTTTACAATCTGTTCCCCTCTCCCAACAAGAGCCCCATCTACCATGAGGCAGAATGAGACCTTTGTCTCAGGTGGCACCCCTGCACTGAAGAAGACAGGCAGTGGTGAAAAAAAACATTTTCCTTGACCAGTGCAAGATGTGCGTAACCTCAAACATGCATGTGCGACCACAATAAGTTTGAGTGACTCCAATATACACGGTACCTTGAAGTTACTTCAACTCCCCTTCTGCTTATTAAGAGAGTCAGGAGTCAGGGTCAGGACACACACCCTCCTGTTAAGTGCTCAGCATAAAGCAAGGCTCCTAGTCCAGGAAGGAAGTCAGTGGAAGTTGGAACCAATCGAAACGATCCCATAGTGCACAGCACTATTCATTCCTTGCTGCCTATTGGCTCCTTTCTTGTGTCAGCAGGTGATTAACATTCCAGCAGCAGTTAATAGAGCGAGGGAGGGAGTGGCTGGGGTGGCACAGTGGCAGTGCAGATATTACAGAGAGAGCAAACTGATCAGCTGCAGCAGTGGTGTTTCTCAGCATCTGTTGCCTTTCCCTTTGCCTATTACTGTGACATTGACACTGTGACAGACGGAGTTTTTTGTGTGACAATAAAGAGCCTTTTATGTGAGTCAGTGAGTTTTTGGGAGCCTTTGGGGTGGGGTACTGGGCCCTGCTGGGTGCACAGGCTCTAAAATAAGTTATGTTGATTTGAGCAACAAAAACCTGAAAAGAGCAATATGGGAGAGGCAACACAAGCTGTTTGATAAAGGGGTGTAATATCTGTTTCTATTATATGTTGTAGACGTCACTAATACATTATTATCTGTTGTATTCAGTGAGATCAACTGGACTTAAAGTTTAGTTCTTGAAGACGTTTTGCTATTCATCCGACTGGTTTTCTCAATTCAGAATAACTAAACTTTAAAGGGAATCTATAGTGAAAAAAACACATTGCCCCTTGCAAAATTAAATTCATGTACTCTGTGCTGCCTTAATCCTATCTATGTCAGTGACTCTGTTTAGCCATGGTGTCAGATCTGTGTGCAGCACTCCCCCCTTCCCCCTCCCCTCTGTTACCTCCTCCATGTCTCAACTCTGGCTAACCAACGAGCTTTTCATGTGCAGTAGGAGTTAAAAGTTCAACATCCTGAAAAACACACCCACGGAAGAAGAACAGTACAGTTTACGATCTCTCACTTTGTGACCCATCATCAATCAGTGAAAGCTATTAAGAAGGGGGGTCAAGTGCAGCCTTATATCTACCATCAAAGCTACCTCTCTCCCCCTGCTAATGCTCTTATCTCTATGTTTATTACAGAGCAGGGAGGGGGGAATCACGTCACAGGGATTTGATTGACAGTCCAAGTAGGAGTACAGGAATGCAATCACGTATTCTTCTAACTGGTGTATCTCAGGACAGAGAGGGAATCTGAACAAAGTGACGACACTCTGGGGGTTGTGGGGAATTATAGAACACATGGAAAGAAAGAAAAAAAAGTTCATTTTCCCACTATAGATGCCCTTTAAGTCCATTTGATCTAACTGAATACAACAGATACACCATGACCTGGATGAATGAGAACCAACATCTCTTTCTAGTAATTTGCATTATTGCTAATAAACTGTCTGAGAAACTGTTTAAATACCAATATGACAGGAAGTTCACAATCGCAAAAAATTAGCCACGCCCATCAACAAAACCACACCCACTTTAGTGTGCTGCTCGGAATATAATCAAAGGGGGCATTCAAAAGTTCATCTTAGGCAGCAAAAACCCTAGAAGTGCCCCTGCTCCCAATAACCAACAGTGAGATGTGATCTCCTTTATCATTGGCTGCTATGCAACTGTTATGGGGGCTATCATTTTGCAGTGCGCGGATTGCTTAACTGAAAACAAAAACTCTAGAAGGAATCCTCTGCTTGGAAACCCTAGGCTTGTCCCTGACACAGACACACACAGTTCCATAGGAGACCGCACTATTCAGGCAATGGGCGACAGACATCGGGCACCTGCACGGAAATATTGGTCGGTTTAGCTGAAAAATCACCTCGGGCATACCCAACTTTAAGGTGCCATAAACGGGATCGTCATTTCAAGCTGTTTCGACATTTCAAGCTGTTTTGACATTTCCATTAGATTGCTGGAAACGTTTCCTTTTTTTCTGATCAACCGGTAGCAGTTCATTGGAAAAACCCTGCAGAAAGATGGAGGCCTTTGAGCGTTTTTTCTGATCGGATTTCTGATTGTTGCCCTCGATCGGAAGAATGACTGCCCATGTATGGGTAGCTTAAGCCAGATCATGGAAAGGACGGTTTTTATGTGTTGATTTCTTGCAGATCCTCCCATCCTAAAAAATAAGAAGTGACTAGTGGCTATTGTTTGGGTGTCTGGAAAAAATCAGGCTTGGCAAGATCTCCTAGCTGGGGGTCTTCCCAGAATGTTATTGTATGTTCACTTCCTTTTGTGTAAGGTCAGCCCAACTGGTTTATTGGCATGTTATCACAAAATAGCAATTTATAAAAATGGCACAGTGGTATTATATAATCTAATACCCCTGGGCCCTTATCTGCAATTATGTTAATACAGGAGCACACCATGGCAAATGTTTAGCAATAGTAACGTAATGTAATGTCACTTTCTAGGTTAAAACAAACCTAATAATGCATTGACCACACCTCAGACTCACACTTTATACTGCTTTTTAAATAAGGACACAATTTTTGCCATGTATAACATTCTGAAAAGCACGTTGATGACAAAGCAACTTACATGGCAAAACAGTAAAAAAACACTCCAAAGACAAAAAATGCTTCAATATAGAGATGGGATCTGGGTCCATCTAGGACCTGACACGGAACCCCCTTGGTTCCGAAATCAGAATGGATTCCGAATCTGGACGGATCATTCGGATTTTGGGACTTAGGAGCCTATTTTCTATAATTACACAAAATTCGAACATTCAAGGCTATTTTCGATAACCGTTTGCTGTGGTTATCGAAAATAGCCTCGAATGTTCGATAATCCTAGAAAATACGAGCAGAACTCGAAATTAGTTTTCAATCATATTTTCAAGGATTATCAAACATTCGAGGCTATTTTCAAAACTAGCATTGAACATTTGATAATTATTAAAAATGGGCTACGAAGTCCCAAAAGTATGTTCTGTTTTCGGATGTTCAGATCTTCTGTATTTTCCCGAGATCTGTTAATCTGAAAACGGAATTAAACTTGACAGTTTCGCCCATCACTACTTCAATATGGAAACATTTTGGGGCATTATTAATAGCAATGACTTAACAACTTTCAGTGAGGGTTGAGTGTTGAGTTTCCTCAAAACCCCCAGTCCTTTCATCAAGACTGATAAAAATAGCCCTATTGGGGTATGGATTCCAGGGAGAAGAATGCATTGGTAAGGCCTCATTTGGAATATACGGTGCAGTTTTGGAATCCTGCATACAAAAAGATCATCTTGGAAAATAATTAGGGGACTGGGGGAGCTTGAATATGAATACAGATTGGGGGACAGTTTGTCCAGGGACATTTTTGATTGCCAGGAAGGAATTTTTTCCCCCTTCATAATTCGCCATCCTCTGGATCAACAGTGAGGCAGGAATTGTGGGTATTGCTAAGTGGGTTGGACAGGATGGACGTATGTCTTTATTCAACCTCAAATACCCTACTATGCTTTACTAATGCAATTCCTTTGATTCCGTTTAGTTACTAACAAAGAAGTATAAGGAACTATGTAAGCCTCTATATACAGCATATAACCATGTTTTTGGCTGTTCTTATTGAAGGGCAAATATACTGCCTCAAACCCCCTCCCAATAGTATCCAGGGTGAGGACCTTAATTGCAAGGTTCTCACCACTGTGTGTGCTATAAATTCCCCAGACCCTTCTGTCAAAGTCTGGCTCTTAGTGCTGGTCTGGACCCTTTCCCTCTGAGACTCTCACAGTCCTGGAATGGCCCATGGAAATGCGCATAGAAGGTGACAGTATGTTATGGGGTATTAGGGCCTTTCCCCCTGGGGGGGGGGGGGGGGGGGATACTATAACAAGTCCTCTCACCACAGGTTTAAATACACTCTTGGCTGTCTACTGTGATTTTACCCATAGGTACATTTTAAATGGTCTTACTTTGCAATCTGTGTATTTCTCCAGTGAAGGGATGTACAAACTTTTTGTGACTTTGTGTCAGGCTGGACATTCTGTTCTGTCCTTATCTTCTAAACATAGAGAGCATGAGACAGGTACAAGATATTTCATCATACATTTCAGGTGGAACTCACATGATAAATTAATGAAACATTCAAGGCCACAATTATGCAAGGCAGGGCCATCCAATCAATAGACTCAGATAGCTCCTTTCTATGCTCTATGCAAAATGAAGGAAACATTATGGTCTAAAGCTAGGTACACACAGTACCGATAAAGCTCAATGGTATCAGGGCTTTATCGGCACTGTATGTGGGCATTTTTCCGAATGAGCATGTGGCTGCCAAACATTTGGGATGGGCAAGCGATTATTTGGAAAAGTCAGTAAATTTCCCTTGGCCATGGTAACTTCCGATTGTGGAGTCTGCCGCGGCCGGGAGAAACATATAGTCCCCAGAGTTCTCCTATAGGGAGAACGCTGGGTACTGTGTTATGCAGATCTTTGAAAAATGACAGACATCTTCAAAAAGATTTTCAAAAATCTGTACTGTGTGTGTGTACCCAGCCGTGTGTACCTTCACTCACAATGTGGATTTCTGTGTAATATCAATATAGTACATACATGTACCTATAGATAAATACACGTAAACAGCACTCTGATGTGTTTGTCTTGCTGCATAACTTCAATCCAGTACTTGTTTTGCTCAACATCAGGCCCTCCCCAGCCCCCTACCAGACTATCTGACTCTCTGTGAGGGCAAGCATGCTCAGTAATCCCTATGAGGCAGCATTGGGAAAAGATATTTCCCATGCAGTTCACATAGCAATTTTCACCATTCCAGCTACAGCAAAACTATACATAACAGAAGAGTTTATGATACTAAGGTATAGTATAGTATAGTATTTGAGGTTGAATAAAGACATATGTCCATCCAGTCCAATCCATCTAGCAATATCCTCATTTCCTGCCTAACTGATCCAGATTGATCCAGAGGAAGGCAAAAAAACCCACCAAATTTATGAAGGGGGAAAAAAATCCTTCCTGACTCCAAGTGGCAATCGGAAATTTCCCTGGATCAACTCTACTTTATGTATCAATACCAGTAACTTGCAACATTCCTTGTTTGCAGAAACTCATCCAGCTTTTTTTTGAAACTGACCAATGAACCTGCCATCACAACGTCCACTGGAAGACAGTTCCATAGCTTTACCGTTCTCACAGAGAAAAACCTTCTGAACTTGAAGCCTAAACCTTTTTAAGGGATGTCCACTTGTTCTCTGACATGTTCTATTGGTGAACAATGCCCCAGATAGTTTATTGTATGGCCCGTTAATGTATTTATACACAGTAATCATATCTCCACCCAAGCGCCTTTTCTCCAGTGCATATAATTGTAACTTTTCCAGTCTCTCTTCATTTTCAAGTTCCCCCAATCCCCTGATTTACTTGATTGACAGCTGAAAAGTAAAATGTTTCATATTGGATATCTAAAGAAATAGGGGATAGATCAAGAACAAAAAAATGGTACAGTGATAGTTGGGGGAAATTATAGTTTCTAGTAATGGGCAATTAAAAAAAAAATTCCCAGTGTCCTTTCTGTTCAGTGTCTTTATCTGAGAACATATCCCAGTCTATGAGATAAGGGGATTCGTTTAATAGCATAAAATTAAGAAAGGGACACTGAAGGGATAAAATGACTTGCCTTTATCTTTTTCTGTATTTTTAGTGCTGCCAGGAACATTATCCCTTTTGCTCTTGTTCTCCCTGCCACTAGATCTCCTCATGTCCTATTCAGCCAGGGTTGCCAGATAATGGCTGCCCCCCAGTGGGAGGGGCTGGGGCCATGACATCAAGGTGGGCAGGCCGGGGGCATGGCAAAGGCAGGTCTAGGGGCAGGGCCGCGGTCGGAGGCAGAGTTAGGGGGCATAACTGGGTGGGGAGTGGGCATAACTGGGCAGGGCTGCCAGGGCGGTCACTGGATGGGATTTCAGGCCTGACTATGGGACTCGGGATTTTGTCCCTGCAGTGAAGGCAATCCCATCCAAATAGGGACACCTGGCAACCCTGTGTTAAGCCCACTCCTAGGTAGTATGCATTTACCCCCTCTCTGTGCCCAGTCCCTCACCATTTGAATTAATTTATTGAGGTGCCGTGCCAGATTGGGATACAATGGATACAATGCTTTGTAAATGCTTGTAGAGCAACATATAATGCTTATTCCTTTAGCCATGCATTGACAGGGGAAAATACAGTATATCACGATCGCTGTTCCCTAAGCTTCCCATTAGTTTGATTTCCATAATAAGCTCAACGTTGTTAGTTATTACTAGTTCCAACAAAGCAAAAGATGTAAGGCTAATGAGTCAACCTTTTTAGATAAGCTGATGAGACCTCTACTGGTGAACTAGAGTGTGATTGATACGTCATCTATATTTATTCAGTGCTCAAAGCTGAAAGGAGCTGTAGGAACATTGTAATATTGCAGATTAGTTGTAGATAATAAACAATATAGGGTTAAAGGACAGAAGGATAATGGGAAAGGGACCCTTTTATAGTTTATGGGCCATATTCATAAAGGTTCGTTAACTTTTCGCGGCCGTTATTCCCAGGTTAACGAATCGGCTATCTGAACAGTTACCGCCGCTTCTATTTATAAAGCGGCGGTAACTGTTACACATCGCTAATCTCGCCCATTATACTTTGCCACCTTAAAGGTTGCGAAAATGGCAGAAATTCCCCCCTGGCTCGTGGCTTCCCGCCCCAGGAAGCACACCCACCTCGCCCCTTCCCAGCAGCCCCTCCCAACCCCACTCGCGGCGAACATATGGAACAGGAGGCAAGGAGGGGCTGCTGGGAAGGGGCCGCAGCAGGTGGTCGCGACCACCCACCGCACACCCCCTCCCCAGCAGCCCCTCCAAGCCCCCTGCCCCGCCGCTGGCAGGGAGGGGAAAGGCCTGCTGGGAGGGGTGGAGGCACCCTCCAGCGCGGGCCCTGAGAAGGGTCTTTTGGGGCTTAAGGGGTCCCACAGCTCGAACCGGGACCCCCCTCCCCAGCCCTATCAGATAAGATTAGATTAGAATCATTTATTGTCGCTGAACACATTAAAACAATGACGTCAGTGAAATTAATAAATTAATAAATACATTGATGGTTGAGATAGAATTATAATACAATCATATTTCAAGGAACAGCATTTAACAGATTAATGGCAGATAGATAAAAACTTAGCCTGAAACGTTCAGTTTTACATAAGATATTTCGATAGCGTCTCCCTGAGGGAAGCATAACAACCAAATTTGAATTCGGATGAGAATGATCCAGACAAATGTTCTTTATCCTTTTTTAAACATTGATTCCTATATAAATCGTTAATGGCAGGTAACTCAGTACCTAAAATATGCTGTGCCTGATTAACTACCTTCTGCACTGAGTTTTTTCCCCTCTTGTTACAGTTCCCATACCAGGCCAGCAAATTGTTACAAAGTATGCTCTCAAGTGTGCTACGATAAAAAGTTACTAAAATTTTAACAGAAAATTGTTACCTTTTTAACATTCTAACAAAACGTAACCTGGATTGTGCTTTTTTGATCACACTGGTAACATGTTGCGTCCATGTGAGATCAAAGCTAATAACTGTACCTAAAAATTTAAAACTGTCCACTAGATCTATTGACTATGTCTGCTAGATAATCCCTTTCATCGTTGTCAGAAATTAGACCTACTAATGTTGTATTAGTAAGTAGGAGGTACTGAAACAGGCCAGTACCTCTTCCTCAGTTACCATAATATCAGGTGATTCAGCCCATAAAGACTCGCTTACCGGCACCACGGCATTTATATCGAACCTTGAGTAATAGGCATTAAGATGTTCACAGAACAGAGGATCAATGGGACCGATTTTAGCACTACTATTATTCTGATTGGTCAGCATTTTTAGCCCTTTCCATCAATTCTTTGAGTCTCAATTTTGAAACCTTTCCTCGACCTCCTGTTTAAATTCGTATTTAGCTTTCTTAATGCCCTTTTGTAGCTCCTTTCTGGCTATTCGGTATGCAAATGCATCTCCAGAATTAAAGGCGGCATTCCTTGCTTTTAATAACAACTTTACGTCTCTGTTTAGCCACTTTTTTTGATTTGCATGAACTTTAACTTCACTTATACATTTTACTTTATAATCTATTACAGTTATTGTAAGATCGTTTAGTTCCTCACCACTGAACTGCTGCTCTAATAAAGTGCTGCCAATCAGTTTGTTGAAACTTCAGTTTTAGGTTATCAATAGCGTTTGGTAGCCACACTTTCACTTTTTTTACCTGAGGTTCTGTTCTTGCTTTTGGTCTGGTGGTCAGACCACCCAAGATGAGGTTTAGCGGTAGCGTGATATGCCCCCTTTAATTCGAGTGTATACATGATCAAGGGTGTTCTGTGATCGGGTAGGTATGGTGACATGCTGGTGGAAACAAGGCTACACATCTTTCTGCCTGGATTAATTGAAGTCACCTGCTACTATAACCATACCTTCTGGATGCTTAACCTGAGTCCTGTCAATATAATCAAAGTAATCTTAAGGCCAAGCCAGAGTTAGCATCAGGGGGAATATACACTGAGATAAAAATAACACAGGTGAACTCTCTAGGCAAATAATGTGGTGGACATTTCACTACAAGATATTCAATATCGGCTGAGCAATGAAGACTTAATAAAGTGGAATCAAAACACCAATGGGAGTTAATAAACACTATTATACCACCCCCCCTACTCTTGCCACAGGTTTCATATTGTCTATCAGCCCTAAAGAGATTCCAGTTCTCTAACTCCAAAACAGAATCTTCCGTATCAGCAGTGAGCCAAGATTCAGTAAGAATTAACACATTGCAGAAACTAAAAGGTCCTATAACATTCAGTCTGATCTCATCCAATTTGTTTGTAATAGATTGAACGTTTGGTAATTTTTGGGCGCTATTTTCGGCCCTTTATAAATATGCCCCTATGATTAGTTTCAGTGAAATCGGAACCAACGAACATCTATAAGTAACACAACAATAGCCCAGCCCTCTGTAACCTCACATTTAACTTTGGTGTATAGTTTATTGTACCTTCATTATTATATTTTAAGTCCACCTAGTAAATGGATTATCATTTGGGTGTATGACTTTTGCATTGTTTCATTCATTCCTGCAAGCCCCCCTTATATCTATAAACAAATATACACATTTATAACAAACTCTACCAAAATACATGTGTACCATGTATTGGTATGGTACCATGTACATACATGTAGCATGACTGTATTGTATACATTTATTGTTGCTTTCCCACATTTTTTTTTTTATTCAAACTTTTAAAGTTTTTTTTCTTTCAAACTATTTACTCACTGCAAGCTAGTTTGCCATACTGTGTGGCAGTATGGAGCATATATAAAAAGGGGGGGGGGGGAGAATCCTTCTTACTTTATGTATATAAAGTAATACCTTTTATTGGCTAACTAAAATGATTGAAAATGCATTGCAAAGCCCTTCATTTTAGTTAGCCAATAAAAGGTATTTTTACATCCAAGATGTCTTCACTTTCACTAGGCTAACACGTACAATTCTCTACTACTACTTTATGTATGACAGAGATATAGCCTGCCACCAGAAAACCAACTTAAATAATGCAGGGAGGGGGCCTCATCATAGTTTTGGAGGGGGCCCAGGGATTCCTAGTTTTGCCACTGCACAAATGCTTTACAATTGTAGGTCTTTACAAAATGAAGTTATACTTTTATGACACAAAATTACAAACATACTATACACAGAAGTTTACTGTCAAGCAAATATTCATCCAGGGACAGATTATGGGCAAAGGCAGCCAAGGCACATACCTAGGGCCCAGATGCCAGGGGCCTGCCAGTGGCCCACCCAGGGACCCATTCTGCTTCTCTGGGAAAAATGATATTGTCTCTGTCCGTGCATGGCATTTACTTTACCTTTAATTTGCAGGGCTGGGTTTTCCATAACGCCATGGCCTAGGGTGTCATGGTCTATAGGGGTGGCATATCGAAACTACTAAAAAGTGAATTGTTTACAGCAGTAACATAGTAATTGAGGTTGAATAAAGACATGCGTCCATCAAGTCCAACCTTTTCAGCCTCCTTTTTAACCCTACCTAACAGTTGATCCAGAGGATGGCAAAAAAAAGGGGGGGGGGGAATCCTTCCTGACTCCAAATGGCATTTTCACCTCCTAATGCAGGGAGAAAGAAAACAGTGAGTGAACCTGCCTTGTACCTTACTGATATTAACTAATCTTCCAACTGGTTACACTGTCACCTCCTAATGTAGGGAGAAGGAAAGCAGTGAATGGACCTGCCTTGTACCTCACTGATAGTAACTAATCTACCAACTGGTTACACTGTCACCTCCTGAGAGATTTTAAACTAGGTTGGGGGGGGGGGTAATATCAGTCCCACTGGGATAGATAGCCCAGGGGGTAAGCAGGGTGTAGACTGGTGGGTGGACAGGGGGATGGGCTAGCATAGCAGATAGGGAGACATATGTATTAAAGAGTTAAAAAAAATGCCTTGTACCTCACTGATAGTAATTAATCTTACAACTGGTTACACTGTCACCTCCTAATGTAGGGAGAAGGAAAGCAGTGAATGGATCTGCCTTGTACCTCACTGTGAGGACTTAAAGGAATAGTTCAGTGAAGAAAATAACTTAGGTTTAACATGACAGATAATTTAAACAGATCCCATACCTCTTTCCTGTATGGGTGTGTGATGCTCCGTTCCCCCACAATGTTTCCCGGTAAAAGCCCCCTCTCCTTACTTTCTTATCTTCTCTCTCTGCCCCTTGCCATATTCGCGACCATGCCTGCTCCGTGAAGCTTGCGCAGAGAGAGGCCACTGTAGTCGAGAATCAGTGACCTCTCAGCGTGCACGGAGCGAATGGGGACGCGAACAGTGTGCACGGCAGGTGGCAGGTATGCGCTTCGGACCCGAACAGTGTGCACGGCAGGTTGCAGGTACGCTGGGACTGGACGTCGGCTGTTCGCAAAGAGGAGCGAGAAACACACACAAAGAGAGAAGAGAGAGAGGAGAGAGGGAGACAGTGAGAGAGAGACAGACAGAGAGGAGAGAGAGACACAGAGAAGAGAGACAGAGAGGAGTGAGACATAGAGAGAGAGGGAGACAGAGAATGACACAGAGAGAGAGGGAGACAGAGAGAGACACACAGAGAGAGAGAGACACAGAGAGAGAGGAGAGAGGGAGACAGTGAGAGAGACAGACAGAGAGAGAGACACCAGGAGAGAGAGAGGGAGACATAGAGAGAGACAGAGAGGAGAGAGAGACACACAGAGAGGGAGAGAGAGAGAGCAGAGAGGGAGACAGTGAGAGAGAGACACAGAGAGAGAGGAGAGAGACAGAGAGAGAGGAGAGAGAGACACAAGGAGAGGGAGGCAGGGAGAGAGGGGAGAGAGAGAGAGGAGAGAGACACAGAGAGAGGAGAGAGACACAGAGAGAGAGAGAGACAGAGAGAGGAGAGAGGGAGACAGTGAGAGAGACAGACAGAGGAGAGAGAGAGACAGAGAGAGAGGAGAGAGACACAGAGAGAGAGGAGAGAGACAGAGAGAGGAGAGAAAGACACAAGGAGAGAGAGGGAGACAGAGAGAGACACAGAGAGAGAGGAGAGAGACAGAGAGAGAGGAGAGAGAGACACAAGGAGAGAGAGACACAAGGAGAGAGAGGGAGATGGAGAGAGAGGGAGACAGGGAGAGAGAGAGACAGAGAGGAGAGAGAGAGAGACAGAGAGAGAGGAGAGACACAGAGAGAGAGAGACAGAGAGGAGAGAGAGAGACACACACAGAAAGAGGGCGAGAGAGAGACAGAGGAGAGAGAGAGACACAGAGAGAGAGGAGAGAGGGAGACAGTGAGAGAGAGACACAGAGAGAGAGACAGAGAGGAGAGAGACAGAGAGAGAGGAGAGAGAGACACAAGGAGAGAGAGGGAGACAGAGAGAGAGAGAGAGACACAGAGAGAGAGAGAGAGAGAGAGAGACTCAGAGAGAGGAGAGAGAGAGACAGAGAGGAGAGAGAGACACAGACAGAGACAGGAAAGACACAGAGAGAGACAGAGAGAGGAGAGAGAGACAGAGGGAGTAGAGAGAGACAGAGGGAGAGGAGAGCGAGCCACATAGGCAGAGGAGAGAGAGACAGAGAGAGAGAGAGAGGAGAGAGAGAGGGACCAAGTTCATGGGCAGTAGATTTCATCTGTGAAATTTTTTAACCACAAAGCCAAAACATGTCTACAAAAGGGGACAGGGCTGTACATCATGAAGGGCTGTATTATCCTACCTACACTCCTATGCCACACTGAAAAGCACGTGCATTATGGGGAATGGGATAGAGCGTGGATGGCTGTCATTATCCTGCCTACACTACTATGCCACACTGAAAGCGATGCATAGGGACTATGGAGAATGGGATAGGGTGCTGCACCATGGGTGGTTGCCTTTCTTCTACCTATACTACTATGCCACACTGAAAGCGATGCCAAGGCACTATGGGGCTGTGCATCATGGGTGGCGGTCTCCTAACCTACACTACTATGCCACATTGAAAGCGATGCACAGGCACTATGGGGCTGTGCATCAGGGTGGCTGTCTCCTACCTACAACTACTATGCCACACTGAAAGCGATGCACAGGCACTATGGGGCTGTGCATCATGGGTGGCTGTCTCCTACCTACACTACTATGCCAAACTGAAAGCGATGCACGGCACTATGGGCTGTGCATCATGGGTGGCTGTCTCCTACCTACACTACTATGCCACACTGAAAGCAATGCACAGGCACTATGGTGGCTGTGCATCATGGGTGGCTGTCTCCTACCTACACTACTATGCCAAACTGAAAGCGATGCACAGGCACTATGGGGCTGTGCATCATGGGTGGCTGTCTCCTACCTACACTACTATGCCACACTGAAAGCGATGCACAGGCACTATGGGGCTGTGCATCATGGGTGGCTGTCTCCTACCTACACTACTATGCCACAATGAAAGCAATGCGCAGGCATTATGGGGCTGTGCATCATGGGTGGCGGTCTCCTACCTACACTACTATGCCACACTGAAAGCGATGCACAGGCACTGTGGGGCTGTGCATCATGGGTGGCTGTCTCCTACCTACACTACTATGCCACACTGAAAGCGATGCACAGGCACTATGGGGCTGTGCATCATGGGTGGCGGTCTTCTACCTACACTACTATGCCACACTGAAAGCGATGCACAGGCACTATGGGGAATGAGAAAGGGCTGTGCAACATGGGTGGCTGTCTCTCTCCTACCTACAGTACTATGCCACACTGAAAACAGTTACACAAACACACTGACAGACTCACACAGCTACACAAACACACTGACAGACACACAAACACACTGACAGATTTAAACAGTTATACACAGACATATTAACAGTAACACACTGCTATATACAAACATAGAAATCAATATAAACAGTAATAAATACATATATTTTATTTCACTATTCAATACCAAGTGAGGTGTAAGTTGTCTATCAGTGATCCCTAAGTTCAGTAGATGAGCTGTGTGATGATAACCCCCTCTCTGTGTGCCAGCAAACTCTTATGCAGCAAAAAAAAGTGCACGTGAAGAGAGGGAACAGTCTATTAGTCATGGGGTCAAAGGGGGCGGGGTTATAACATGCTAATACTGCAGATGGAAAAAAAGCAGTGAGGAGTGGAGGCCACACCCCCCAAAAACGAGCAGAACTTTACAAGCTGATTGCAGATGCTACAAGCAGAATTTTTTCATAAGAAAGGGATCCTGGGGGCTGGGGCACAGGGGGGTTTATTATACCGAAGTTTGTAAAATATGTAATTTCTGAGAGAACACTTCCTTTAATTATTGTATTTGGACATGGTCAGTGGTTAATTGATTTTAATACAATACCATACAGTAGATTATTTAATATGGTCTGAACTATAAAAATCCATTTTGGATAAATACTACACCTATTCATTGTTCTAGGGATGCAGTTGGGATGATACTTGCAAATACCAGAAGTATATTGGGAGGGAGCACAGCTTAATACCACCTCGTTGAACACAGCAATACAGCAGTGCTCAGTGGGGGTAAAACCACACATGTGACAGCAAAGAATTGTGTGAAGGGTAAGTTCCTTTTATCTTCGCTCCTGGCTCAACTCCACCCTAATAAGAACATCTTTTAGAAAGAATGGCCTCTTTAAAATATGTTGATATATCATAGTTTGTCCTATGAATTCATTACTGTATGCCTGCTATGCTTCTGGGTTCCTCATGGAAACTGAGCAATTTAGAAACCTATATATATTCTATGTATACAATTTAGAAACCTGTACTGAGCCTGTACTGAGCCTGGGCATGCTCAGAAGAGACAGACAGGGGATTAACATTCAGTCATTGGCTGTGATGTCAACTGTTAAATCCATAACTGACAGTTACTAACTGGAAGAACCAGGAAGCAGAAACAGGGGAAACAGGACATTGTGCAGGATTTCAGGTTAGACTTATATATTTCAGATTTCAAACTATTACCGTTTAGGGTTTTGGAGGATGATTGACCTGTAAGTTTTCATTTTGGGGCTGGACTTTAAGGCATGGCTGGATTTCTCATTAAAGGACAACTCCACCCTCATAAGAACATCTTCTAGAAAGAATGTCCTCTTTAAAATATGTTAACATATCATACTTTATCCTATGAATTCATTACTGTATGCCTACTATGTTTCTGGATTCCTCATGGAAACCAAGCAATTTAGAAACCTGTACTGAGCCTGTACTGAGCCTGGGCATGCTCAGAAGTGGCATACAGGGGATTAACATTCAGTCATTGGCTGTTATGTCAACTGTCAACTTTATAACTGACAGTTACTAACTTGAAGAACCAGGAAGCAGAAACAGGTGAAACAGGACATTGTGCAGGATTTCAGGTTAGACTTAAATATTTCAGATTTTAAACTATTACCGTTTAGGGTTTTGGGGGGTGATTTACCTGCATGTAAGTTTTCATTTTGGGGCTGGACTTGCCCTTTAAAAAATAATGTAAATATATATACTTTATAAAGGGGGATATCTGTATTGGCTAACTGAGATAATCATGGCAACTGGCAAGTAGAGAATAACCAATTACTGATCTCTTACACATGTTAAGCACTTTGAGTCCCATGGCAGGAAAGCGCTATAGAAATTGTATTGTATTAGAACATATGGATATATTTGGTCATGAACTTCCTTCTGGGCTTGTTCGGCGGTAACCCATTCAGAAATTCCCCCTTCGAAAATCCTGCGATTGCCACTGACATAGTACAAAACACCCTAGCACCATAACCGGGCATCCCCAGATGCAATAAAGGAGCAGCAGCACCGAGCTCTTAAAGGAAGCGTCTGATTAAAATGCAGGATAATCCACCCATATTTGAGAGGACCAAACCCCACTGGTTACCGCTATCCATATAACTTAGGGGGGGAAAGATGTTGACACTTGTAAAAGTGGAATTTTTTTTGTTTGATGCAAGTAATACGTCTGGAAAATACATTGACCTGCATGCAAGAATGGACAAACTCAATCCTTTGGTCTGCCCAATCACTAAATGTAGTGGGAAAATGTGCAGCAGAATACTGCTGATGTAGTGTAATTTTTTGGAGAAAATGTTCACTTGTTTCTCAGGTTCCACTCATCAATGGGAAATACTAAAAAAATCCCGAGCAAAGCCTCTGGAAACCTTACACTTACGCATGTCATCCACAAGATGGCCTGCCTGTCCTTTGCCATATTTTTATTAGCAAGCATGTGTCATGCTCCCTGGATGATGCCGCTACAAAGTAGCCATGAATCAAGGAAGGGACCGAAGTGCAGCAGAGATCTAAATCAAGCAGTTTATTCAACAGCAAAACACAGTGAAAAAGACAAGAATAGGAAAAGGGTAACTAGACCAGGAAATCAGGATACCAGACAGGGCATGGCAAGGACAGGAATAACTAGATACAGGAGCCAGGGAACAAGGTGAGATGTGAGGAGAATAACAATAGTTTATGATCTGGCAAGGAACAGGAGTCCTTAAATAGCTGGAGACGGAAATCAGGTGAATATGATAATTGATAATGTACAAAAAGTGAAACAGCCTACTGCTGGTGGGAAGGGGTAGTTCATGAGCCAGCAGACAGAACAAAGAACAGAGCCAAACAGAGGTAAAGTTTGGAACAGCAAGAACAAAGAACAGCAACATCTAGAGGTGAAAATCGGAACAGCAGGAACAAAGAGCAGCGAGATCTAGAGGTAAAGATCAGATCACCAGGAAATCGTCACAGCATGGATGTAAGAAACAGAATATTTACATTTTAGTAAAAAAAATTAAATCTGGGGAATCGAGCCTGCAAACTCATGTACATGAGTCTTTCTACCACTATCCTAACAGAGCCTCCACATATAAATTCTGCACATGTTTATATATTTTGCTAGAAAAATAATGGAAACAAATTTTTTTAAAAAAAATTCAGAAACTTTCAAAACATGGGTAAAACCAATGTTAGTGCACATATCCAAATCTTTTTGAACATAGCGCAATGCACCCGATGCAATTTTTAAAAAAAGTTTTGCACTTACCATAACATGTGGTTGTATCGAGTGACTTAACTTTCCGTGCCCTGTGATGCAAATTGGAAAATATACTCCAATTAACCGAAAAGTTGAATAAACAGAACGGAGAAAGAGGTGTAGTGAACATAAATACACAGCACACTCTAAAATATATCCTAATATCTATTGATAAGCTGCCAACATATTCTAAGACAGCGGAATGACCTGCTAAATATATCTAAGAGATTATACACTCCGCTAACTCTAAAGCTCCTGTAATAAAAAGGTTATCCACACCTATTACTCATATATACACAGGCCTATATATATCTAAACAGTATTTTCTATACAGTAACGTAATTTTGAAGGCACAGATTCATTTTGGGATATATTCAAAATATGACAATTAGCTTTTAAATGATTTTACATCATTGTTTAAAAGGTAAAAAAGAGTGCACAAAAAGGTAAAGAAAAAATGTTAGGGTAAATTATTGTTCATAAAAGTAGCACACAGTTGAGAGTAAATAAGTCCATGAGCAAGGTCCAGGAAAATCCAGCACGGTCCATACACCTCACATACAAAATATTACTGGTTTTCTGATTCGACAATCCCATACAGTCCAAAGATACCAAAAATGGTGTCATTATGTGTTGGTATACCGAGAAGTTTTTCTTATGATACAATCCTTTAGAAGGTATGTGCGATTATGGCTTAGTTCCAGTGTTAGCTGACATTATTTTGGAAAGTATTCCATAATTCTTTTACCCTGAATTATTATGATTTGACTTTTGAACTGAAACCTGTTCTAGCTTTGTTTCAAGCAGAAGACCACTGTGATTCTCCTGCCAGTCACTCTGTGAAGGTCTGCGCATTTTACAGTGACTTTCACACTTTGTCCCTTTGAACAGACACCCTGCTTAGGGGGACAAAAAACAAACGGAGATATGGGGAGCATACTCTCTTTTTCAAATGGTCAGTCAGAGGCTTTTATTAACCCTTTGACTACCTGACAGTTGGACTAAGGAGGAGCTGCCATACTGATTGACACTGCTATTGAAGTGGGATAAATTAAAAATTACTGCTGCCGTTATAAATATTACCAATGGGAGTTAAAATTATCTTTTACTATAAACAGAAGCAAAAAACAATACAGTAAAATCACCTGACTATTTTGTATTGTTCCAGGTTGTCAGTAATTCATGCTGGTAAATAAATTGCAGGGTAACAATCAGCTTTCATGTATTAAATGCAACTTACAATCTTACAATGTATAGGTGTTCTTGGAAGAAAAAGCTTTAGCATTAAAAAAAAAAAAAGTTTAGTTCTCCTAAATATATTTGGATGAAACATACTTGACAAACTGCATGCCACTAGTAATTTTTACAGAGCACACATATATATCTTAATAAAGTTGTAATTTTGTACAGTTATTGAATTGATTATGTTAAAAAATGAGAGATTCTGGGAGGCTGATGCCATGGAAATGCCATCTGATCAGGTGTATTCTGCAGAAAGAAAATGTGAAAGAAAAAGCGAAACATTACATAATGATCTCAAAACTGCTGAAGAAAGGTGTATACCCCAAGAGAAAAATGTATCTTTGGCACTTTCAATGTTAGGGCTAACTGTGGTCTCCATACAAGTGCCCTCAGTTTAAGAGAGTTCTATCATACCTTTCTTTTTTTTTTGTTCATTGTATTTTTTATTGATAGAATACAATGATTGTAGAAGCACTCCAATTAGGCTGTGATCTGTGATCACATGAAAGAAAAGCTTTCCAACCATGTCAAGGTAACCCCAGTATGGAAGGTCCTAACTTCTAACCTTTTTAAAATTCTTTTACTTCAATTACCATTAGCAAACTTTTGCATTTCTCATAGTTGTGCACTGGATCCATATAACAGGCTCTCTCACTTCCCCCCAGCCTTTTGGCTTTTTAAAATGAGGGAAGACGCCATCCAGTGCTTTATATTAAAGGCATAGAACCTCCCATAAAAGGGGCGTGTTAGGGGTGCTATAACAACATGGAAGCTTGACCTGGATTCCAAATAAATACATTGAGAAAGAATTACACCACACACGAGATGTAGCAGAACTCTAACTCAGTAATCTTTATTGAAACGTGGAATTATTACAAAGAAAAGACCAGAAAAGAGGGCACTGCCAGACTCCGTGTCTACAGATAAGGTAGTAAAACATCCCTTAGAATACAAAGAGTCAGGTTGACACTCAATATGGAAGGCAAAAGACCTCAGTTCATTGGGAACCTCAAGTTGTTATCAATACCATGATATGAGAAAGAACATTTGGAAACAAAACATCTAGAAATACATGACAATACATGAAATAATATAAGACAAAATGGAGGCTTAAAAAAAATGGATGCCATGAAGCTAAGTAAATACAATAAAACAGTAATGCCCCGGCAGTCTTCCAGAATTTCCAGAATTTCTTCCAGAAGTTCCTAGGCAAATTTGTTATCGTATATCTTGATGATATTCTAATCTTCTCCTCTTCTCTAGAGCAACATCGTCTCCATGTGAAGCTGGTCCTGGAAAAACTTAGAGAAAGCCATCTCTTTGCCAAGCTGGAAAAGTGCTCCTTTGAATTGCAGCAGGTCCCTTTCCTTGGGTTCATCATTTCTGATAGGGGTCTCACTATGGATTCCAAAAAGATTTCTGCAGTTCTTGATTGGGAGGTTCCCACCAGCCTCAAAGCCCTGCAGAGATTTTTGGGATTCACCAACTTTTATAGGAGATTTATTAAAAATGTCTCCACCTTAGTGGTCCCTTTGACCAACTTGACAAAGAAGGGCACTTTTCATTCTCCCTGGTCTCCACAGGCCCAAGCGTCTTTTAGTAAATTAAAAGAAGCCTTTTGTGATGCTCCTGTTTTGAAACATCCCAATATCAATTTACCTTTTATAGTTTAGGTGGATGCCTCAGAGATAGGTGTAGGGGCTGTCTTGTCTCAATACTCAGGGGATCCTGGACAACTTCACCCCTGCATTTATCTTTCTAAGAAGTTTTCGCCAGCTGAGGCTAACTATGATATTAGTAACAGGGAGCTCCTAGCTGTGAAGGTAGCCTTTGAGGAGTGGAGACATTGGCTAGAGGAGGCATTTCACCCAATCACGGTCTTTACTGACCACAAGAACCTCGAGAATATCGAGAGTGCCAAGAAGTCAAACTCTAGACAGGCACATCGGGCTCCTTACTTTTCCTGGTTTCTTTTTAGAATCACATACAGACCAGCTTCTAAAAAGGTGGACGCAATGTCTTGTAGTTTTTCTGATTCACTTTCCAATGCCTCCTTCTTATTTTCTGAATGCCTTGTCTACTTCTCAGTTGATTCCTATATAAGTCCTTTTCAGTATGATGTTCCTCCTGGTAAACCCTCTAACTGTTTGTTTGTTTGTTCCTCCTAATCTCTGTTATCAGGTCATTCAGCAGTTCCATGACTCTAAATTATCTGGACATCCTGGGGAGAAAAAGACCTGCGAGCATCTGTCCCGTCATGTGTGGTGGCATTCTCTGTCCAGAGATGCTCAAGCTTATGTTAAAGCCTTTGTAGTTTGTGCACGCAGTAAGACATCTAGAAATTCTCCTCATGGTACTTTAATGCCTCTGTCTGTGCCCACCACTCCATGGTCCCAGATCTACATGGATTTTATAGTCGACTTGTCTGTCTCTCTGAGGTCAACAGCTATTTGGGTGGTAGTTGATCTGCATTTATGGCTATCATCCCAAAGCATCTTCTTTAGCTGAACCAACTTCTGACTTTCCTCTTCTGGTTTCAATACATGTCTACTAACTGGCGCCAGGTACAACAAAATCTAAAAAAGTCTTCTTCCCGTCAAAAAGTACTCGCAGACAAACATAGATCAAAGGAACCAGACTTTTCTCCTGGTGATCTTGTTTGGGTCTCCACTCGCAATCTCTCTTCATCAACCCTGTTACATTTTGGGTCCTAAATTCACTGGTCCATATCCTATTCTTCAAAAAGTTAACAGAGTAACCTACAAAGTGGCCTTACCTCCATCTAACAAAGTACCAATTAATTTCATGTCTCATTGTTAAAATCAGCTGCCTCTGCTCTTGCTATGTCTGAGCCTCCTCTTCCAGTTGAAGTTATGGGAGAAACAGAATTTGAGGTTAACAAAGTCTTGGATTCACGCTGGCTCCAAAATTCTCTCCAGTACCTAATTGACTGGAAAGGGTACAGTCCTGAAGAAAAATGCTGGGTCCCTCATCATCGGGTCCTTGCTCAAGAACTCATTGACCAGTTTCACAAGGATAATCCGGAAAAACCTGCCTTAAAGGGTCCAGTGGCCTCTCATGAGAGGGGGGGGGGTAATTTCAGGAATCCTTGCTTACCTGATCCTCGTTCCAGCAGTTCGCGCCATGTTCGGGTATCTCCAGCGGCCGGCGCGTACTCGAATGATGATGTCATCTTGCGGCATCCGTGCACTCGTGCTCCTCTTCCTGCTCGGTCTTCTGGTGCCGTGGGTACATGCACGGATACCTCTACTTATCTACTCCACTCCTATAGTTCTCATGGGGGGCAGAGGAGATCCAATTTAGTTTGAATGGGCCAATCAGCATCTGGCTCAGTCCTTCCAAAATCCCCATTGGTTCCTCTGCTCTATACATTATATGCCTATATTCCTGCCATTACCACATTGCCTGTTATAGTTTTGGTATAGCCAAGCTAGTGGTCCCTGCTATTAGCTCTAGTAGCCAATTCTTGTCCTTGTAGCCAAGCCTTGTTCTTGTCTTTTCATATTATTATTGTTCTTCTCATTGTTATGTATTGTTGCATTTTTGTCCTTTTCTTGTACTCTAGTTCCTGTTCTGCTCCATTGGTGTTCCGGTTTTCCAGAGTATACCTGGCCTCAGCACCCAAACCTTGCGCTCTAAGACCTGGGGGTAACCGTGTACAGGCGCGACAAGTCTCCTGACGATCGGGGGCTTGTCTATAGGTGAAGACAGCGGCTGTAGATTGGGGTATAGGCGCTGATGGTATACCCGGGGCCTCAGGGAATCGCATATAGTCTTTGATATTGGCTTGGCTCCACAAACACAACACCATTATAAACTGGATTACAAATAGGCCTTGAAAGAAACCATTCTTAAAGGAATAGTTCACTGAAAAAATTAACTATTCATTAATGCATTGATTAAGGACCCAAGCTATTCCTTACTTTCCGTACTTCAATCAATCGACCAGGAGCCATGAACGAAGGTGAGTATATTTACCTTGCGCACAATCCACCGCCAGCTCCAGTCCCGACCGCTTCTGGTTCTAGTTTAATAATAGCGCACATGCACGATAATGCGCACTATAGTTAAACTAAACCCGCAAGCAGCTAGGAATTTTTAATGGAGCTGGCAGTGGATTGTGCACAAGGTAAATATACTCACCTTCGTTCCTGGCTCCTTGTCGATTGATTGAAGAATGGAAGGTAAGGCATAGCTCCTTTACCTCCGGGTCTTCAATCAATGCATTAAAGGAATAATTTACATTTTCAGTGAATTATTCCTTTAAAGCCCAATCAGCACATAAGAAATTCTATGACCGTGGAAAGAAGAACCTGGTTTCCCTTCTCAATTTAAGGTTATCCTGCCCATCCAAGATACTGGGTCCTAGATTCATTGGCCATTTTCCAATCAGGAGAAAAATGAATCCAGTATCTTATGAACTTGTTCTTCCTACGCCGTTAAAAGTTCATCCTGTTTTTCATGTCTTACTACTAAAGGTTTCCAAACCTAGTCCTGCAACGTGTTGTACTTCCTCCAGCTCCAGTACAGGTTGAAGGAGAAGAAGAATTTGAGGTAGAAGGAATGCCTAAACTGCCACCTCTGGGAAGCACTCGGGTAGATCTGGCAAGGGTAGTGATGTCACGCGTTGCTCACGTTCGTGCATGCGTACGTGCTGACGTCACTCCCGAAAGTGTCCTACACATGATGGTCACTTTACCAGGTAAGTGTTACTCCTGTTTGTGCCTTTGGCTCCTGTTCTCCTTGTTCCTTTTACTTGCCTTGTCCCTCTGTGCATTGTATCTTGTTTCAGTCCTAGCCATCCAGCCTGCCAGTGAGTCAAGTATCCAGTACACCAAAGCTCCATATCTGCCAGCCTGCTTCTGCTACCAGTACAGCCTTGGTCTCCATATGTGTCAGCCTGTTTTTGCTATCAGTACAGCCTTGGTCTCCATATCTGTCAGCCTGTTTCTGCTACCAGTACAGCCTGGGTCTCCATATCTGCCAGCCTGCTTCTGCTACCAGTACAGCCCTGGTCTCCATATCTGCCAGCCTGCTCCTGCTACCAGTACAGCATTGGTCTCAATATCTGCCAGCTATTCCTGCTACCATTACAGTATAGCCTTGGTCTCCATATCTGCAAGCTTGCTCCTGCTTCCAGTACAGCCTCGGCCTCTTGTACCCTCGCTTCTCCAATGACTGTTTCCAGAGTGCTTTTCCCTGTAATCTCTATCAGTGTATACCCTAACTAAGAATAGTAATTGCTGCCACCTTCACCATGAGGCTTTGCCAGATAGTGACACATTGCAATCCACACCTTGAATTTAACAGGTCCATAACACCTTTCTGTTATATGGTGATTGGGACACATTTCAGGGTATTTATTGCCAACAGATTCTTGTACAAGTCTTTCTGAATTGAGAAAGGCAGTCGGATGGTTAGCGGAACATCTTCGAGAACTAAACTTCAAGTCCAGTTGACTGAATACCACAGATATATCATGACCTGGATGAATGAAAACCTTCACAAACATTGGAACCTTGCTAAACTTAGCGAGGTCTAGGTTTTGGGGGGTGTTCAGCTGATATACAAATTTTTGTTGCAGGTGTGGACATGCCCTTTAAGTTATAAGCATGATCAATAATTGTCAAACTTTATTGGACAGGTCAATTGAATGGCCAGTGATAGAAAAGGGAAAGTCTTTTTGCATCAGAGACAAAATGTTTTTTGTAACTAATTTTATAAAAACAAAATTGTACGCAAGAGCAGAGCATGAAACTCAAAACAGATTCTTATACTGCCTTTCATTAAAATAACATTAGAATGAATAAAGTTATTTAGCAGCTAATGTTTATTGCATACAGCCTTTCTAGGGCAATACAAAATATTAAGCTGATTTTACTAAAAATTTAATTCTGTACCTAGCAAAAGATAAAGCTTCTAAATGTTCTCTGAAATGCAGTCTAAAGTCATGGGTTCTCAATGTTCCTAGCAAAAGATAAAGATTCTACTACATGTACAGGCGTTCTATATAGTAACTGTTGAGATAGGAGTATAAAGCTTTACATTTAACCAGAGAACATGAGGTTGCAGGTTCAATTCCCCAGACTTACTTACTTAATATTCTGTTTCTTACATACATGTTAGCTAATAAATGCAATGCAAAGATTACTTTTCTTTTCTGTATAAAAAGAGCTATGGATTCAAGGGAGGAAAATGTTATTCTCCCTCTTTACAAAGCATTGGTAAGGCCTCATTTAGAATATGCAATGCAATTTTGGAATCCTGTGTACAAAAAGTCTTTGAAATGGAAAGGGTTCAGAGAAGGGCAACTAAATTAATAAGGAGATTGGGGGAGCTTGAATATGAAGAGAGACTGGAAAAATTAAAAATGTTTACGCTGGAGAAAAGGCACTTGTGTGGGGATATGATTACTGTGTATAAATACATTAACGGGCCATACAATAAACTATCTGGGGCATTGTTCACCAATAGAGCATGTCAGAGGACACATGGACTTCCCTTAAGATTTAAAGAAAAAAGGCTTCAAGTTCGAAAAGGTTTTTTCACTGTGAGAATGGTAAAGCTATGGAACTGTCTTCCAGTGGACATTGCTATGGCAGGTTCATTGGTCAGTTTAAAAAAAAAGCTGGATAGGTTTCTGCAAACAAGGAATGTTGAAAGTTACTGGTATTGATACATAAAGTAGAGTTGATCCAGGGAAATTTCCGATTGCCACTTGGAGTCTGGAAGGAATTTTTTCCCCCTTCATAAATTTGGTGGGGTTTTTTTTGCCTTCCTCTGGATCAACAGTAAGGCAGGAAATGAGAATATTGCTAGATAGGTTGGACTGGATGGACATATGTCTTTATTCAACCTCAAATACTATACTATACTGTATGAAAAGCAAAGGAATGAATCATTGTTAGGGACAGGAGCATTAAAATATGTTTATTTAAAAAACTGCACTAAAATATCTGTTTTGCGTTTGGGAGAATCTCTGTGCTGTTATATGATTGGCAGTCAGCTTCTAAGAAGCAAGGCTGTAGCCTCCTTGTTTTGAAGTTACAGCAAACAGTTAGCTGGGTGTCACAATGTGAGAACAAGCTGCTTGTTGTATGTTTGTGAATGTCTACTAGGACAATGTCATCTAGAGACTTTAGTTCCTCTTTAAGTTTATTGACTGAAAGTTTACATTTTCTGACAACCTGAAATCTTTGTTAGGTTTGGTGTATATTGCTACAATGCAGACCAGTGATATAGTACTGGGGTTGCTGCATATAACTTCAATGCAGCCCAGTAATATAGTACTAGGGCTAGTGTATATTATTCCAATGCAGACAAGTAATATAGTATTAGAGTTGGTATATATTACTTCAATAAAGACCAGTAATATGGTACTAAGATTGGTGTATAATACTCCAATGCTGACCAGTACTAGGGTTGGTGTTTATAACTCCAATGCAGACCAGTAATATAGTACTAGGGTTGGTGCATATAACTCCAATGCAGACCAGTAATATAGTACTAGGGTTGGTGTATATTACTCCAATGCAGACCGGTAATATATTATTCCAATATAGACCAGTAATATAGTACTAGGGTTGGTGTATATTACTCCAATGCAGACCAGTAATATAGTATTAGGGTTGGTGTTTATTACTCCATTTCGGACCAGCAATATAGTACTAGTATCGGTATATATTAATCCTATGCAGACCAGTAATATAGTACTAGGGTTGGTGCATATAACTCCAATGCAGACCAGTAATACATAGTAACATAGTAATTAAGGTTGAATAAAGACCTACGTCCATCAAGTCCAACCTATTCACCCTCTTTTTTTTTTTAACCCTACCTAACAGTTGATCCAGAGAAAGGCAAAAAAAAAACAGCTAAAAGGGGGGAAAAATTCCTTCCTGACTCCAAACGGCAATCGGAAAGTATCCCTGGATCAACCAGATTTATATGCATTAATACCAGTAATTCTCAATATTTTTTAGTTTTAGAAACTTATCCAGGTCTTTTTTAAAGCTATTTAATGAACTTGTCATTACCACATCTGCTGGAAGACAGTTCCACAGTTTCACCGTTCTCACTGTAAAGAAACCTTTCCTAACCTGGAGATGAAACGTCTTTTCTTCCAACCTTAAAGGATGAAACTAGGGTACTAGAGCTAGTGTATATTACTCCAATGCAGACCAGTAATGTAGTACTAGAGCTAGTGTATATTACTCCAATGCAAACCAGTAATATAGTACTAGGGCTGGTGTATATTACTCCAATGCAACCAGTAAAATAGTACTAGGGTTGGTGTATATAACTCCAATGCAAACCAGTAATATAGTACTAGGGTTGGTGTATATAACTCTAATACAGGCCAGTAATAAAGTAATAGTGTGCAAATATGAGAAATGCAAAAGTTTGCTAATGGTAATTGAAGTAAAAAAGGTTAGACGTTAGGACCTTCCAGACTGGGGTTACCTTGACGTGGTTGGAAGGCTTTTCATTTATGTGAATACAGTAATGTATACTAAAACCCCTTTGTTTATAAAGTATGCCAGTGTGCAGATAATATGATATTGTATGGGGCCTAGGAATGTGCATTGATGATCTTTTCTATGTTAATATGGTACTAGGGTTGGTCCATACACACGTATGATTTGGAACTGAGCCTGACCCCCAACCACAATGCATCCGCCAGGTGGATTGACGAACGACCCCCGACTGAACGCATACACACGTGCGATTCTCGGCCACAACGGGCACTGTGGTCGTGGGTCATGGGTTGGTGCACGCATCATACTTGTGTACAAACCATAACAGAGACATGATATCTCAGTACATATTTCAATCTCTTTTTCACAAGCAAATTAAAATATCTTCTGATCACTATAGAACTTTAGTAAAACAACAAACAAACCCATTAAAGTTAAATGGGAGAAAATAGTTCGAAAACTTCTAGTTAATGAGAGTGAAAATAGAAATGGTAACTTACTGTAAATGGCTCTGGGGAACATATCCATATCACCAAAACTTCCCCCACAATCAGGCAATTGTTGGGGTTTCCGTATGCAACATTCAAAGATTATCGACCATTCGAAGTTTATCAAATGATCAACATTCAGGAGAACGATACATTCGAAGGTTACCAAAATCAAACGTTACATTTGAAGGTTACAGAAATTGAAGGATACATTCGAGGATTACCGAGCTCGGTCACGGACAGCCGGCCAACCCACACTATCAGATATTTCCGGCCAACTGACCGATCTACGACACTATCGGTCGGTCGGTCAGTCGGTTGGAAATATCTGCTGGTGTGTACCCAGCCTACCCTTACAAGCGGGAAGCCAAGCAGAGAAAATTTTCTAGAGAAGACAGGGTAAAGATTGAATAGAAGAGGGTTAATATAATGGATGGGGGTACAAAATAGAATGAGAGAAGACAACAGAATAGATAGAAGAGGGAAAGTTAAATGAAAAGAGACAAGAAGGAAATAGAGACAGTGATGACCTAAAACTAATAAATTCTGGGTTACCACTAACAGGCTTCAATAAGTCAGGAAACATATGGCGAGCAGCCATTTAAGCCAATAATCGCACATGTGTGGCCATTGGTTCAGGCATTGTTCATTAATCTGTGCTTGCAGATCACCACAACTACTAGGACTGGCTCAATGACAGATGTAGTGTTCGTTAACAATGTTTGAATTATTAAAGGGGAACTGTTGTCTACAAACAAGTTGAGTTTGTAAAGGCCAGTTTCTTACCTTTAAAACGAGCCATCAGCCACCTCTCTAAGTGCTCCACAGCCCAAGATATAAAGAAATTACTGACCAGAAAGTTAATGGGTGGGAGGCTGACATGTAACATTCCTAAGGCTGCTCCGCCACCTCGCTGCTGGCGAGCACAGCCTCAGACTTCAGTGACAGGACAGGAGACAGGAAGTCCCTCCCCCTCCCGGCTGTGATCCCCAGAGAAAGTAATGGAATCTACAGCCCTATTTTCCCACTATGTTAAAACAGCCTTTTCAGGCAAAGTTCTCACTCTGCCTGAAAAGGCTGTTTTCAAACAGTTTTCTGTAGGGGCGTGGTCTGAGTGGCCCACAGCACCCTCAAGTGAGTGGGGCCATGGCACCCGTGAGTGGGTGGGGCTACATGGGGCTGTAAGGGAAGGGGCCAAGGGGGGCCTGCAAATAGAGGGTCCATGGGGTCCATGAGTGGGAGAGACCAGGGGGGCTTGCAAGAGGAGGGGGCTGCAAGGGGAGGAGGAGACACAGGGCAGATTGAATGTCATCCACTGACATGGTTTCAGAGCAGGAAGCAGTGTAGCACCTATATTTCTTGTCAAACTCAAAAGTGACAGGTGCCCCACACACTCTCCTCCCACTCTCCTTCGATTCTCCTCCCTCTTCCTGTCCCTTCTGAGGCCAAAACACGCGCTCTTTTTGCCCTCACTATGACAACATCCTGTTTCCTGTTTTCTTGTCTACAGTATGACAACATCCTTTTCTTGCCCATAGTATGACAACATCCTGTTTCCCCTTGCCATTCTGAAGCCAAAACACACCCACTTTTCGCCCCAGACATTGTTTTTCCGTCGAACTACTCAAGTTATAACATTTAAGCAAACAAACAGGCAAAACATGTGATATATTTTATTGCGTTAATATAATACGTTACGGTATTATTACGACAATAGGGCACGCATCTTTGCTTGTAATGAGAACAACGCAGGCATAAATGTTTTACGTGTTGTTGTACAAATTCACTTACAATACTGTCATTTTTCCTAAAATGATTTGTGAATATTGTTAATACATTTTGAAACGACATTCCTTTAGCTATATAATGTAACATATAGATACAGTAATGCCCGCACACAGAACTCGCAGCGTCTTGTATTTGTCTATTTTGTCTTATTCTTGATCAGGCGATAAGTCAAAAGCGAACATGGTATAGCCATTTAAAAATTCGATCCGATCGACTGATAAGGCATTGTCGGCTTTCTGCTTGCCTGAAATATGGACAAGAGACAGGTATTCACGAATGGCTATATTTGTTTGAAAATCAGTCTGAAAAGGCCTTGCCGGAACCTGTTGCCCATCTAAATATAAGGCGGCATAATTTACATTGTAATGATTGAAACTCAGAGGGTTTCTCTGATAATTCCCAGAAAATGAATCGTTGTCCCCAAAAGCAAGTATCACGGTCTTTGGAATGTTACCCAGAATGAGATTTTTGTGGTTCGATATATGTGAACCTGTTGGTATACTGTAGACCTTAAGACAGGCACGATCGATCGCATACTTTGCATTAGCAGTTAGCAGAGCACGGCTGTGGCCTATTCTCACGGCGGGTGAGACCTGAACTCTTTTGATGTACAACGACGCGTGCTGTATTTGTACTTTAAAATGCGCAGGATTGCCTGACATACGACAGGAAGAGTCTCTATTTCTAGTTAATTTAATCTTCAGATCCAAGCCATTCAGTATCAATTTTGGTTGGTTAAATATATCTGCAAAAATTGGCCCTATTAATTCAACGCTTCTAGAGTAGGCTGTAAACTGTACTCTTTTGATAAAGCCATCATTTCCCCTGGCGAGCGCGCGATCATTATGGTGACCCGCAGTATCTTTGTAAAATAATCCAGCAGTAAATTGGGATGCTAAGGTTTGTGAATTCTAATTTAACAGAGTCTCTATATAAGCTCTATAAACGTATAGGTTGTCACTTCGCGAAATCAACGTATCACCCAGTGTAAATGTCCTGCTGGTTAAAAAGGGTGGCTATAGGGTAGTAATAATAATCACCGCTCCCTGAGATAAAAAATTACACCGTCCGCTAACGCCGCAACAGGTTGAACTTCTACATAAAGTGTTTTTCAATACTTGTCTGCGTAGGCGGTATTTGAAATATATCCAACTTGGATTTTGCACATTCCACCGAGGAATCGTGTACGAAAGCCATAGCATTTTAATTAGAAGATGTCACCTAGAGAACGACTTGTTGTTCTCTGTCGACAGCGTCTCTTACGCGCGCTTATATTGTTACTGAAAGGGGGCAGGACTACACCACCAAGTTTGCGTTTTTACGTTGTGTTTTCCGAATATGAACAACGCCAGAACCTTCCTGGTCTTGATTTGTTCGATTTATTTTATTCATAACTGCTGATGATACGCTAGCAATAGCATCTTTGGCTATGTTTCTAGCCGCAATTTTACGTGCAGTTTAACAAGTTCAACTCCATTTCTAAACAAAGGTACTACCCTGCAGAAGAGGCCTCGAAAGAGCCCCGCAAGACCTGAGCCGTGCTTAAATTCAGAGCCGTGGAAACCCTCCAAGCCATGCCCTGCTTGGTTGATATAATAATGTGTGTCCCGTACACTCTCTGGACATCATTTTAATACGTCTCCTTGCGAGGTCTAAAGTGTAATCGTGCAATAATTTTACCGTATTTGAATTTAACAGGTTTAGCTTGGTCCGTGAGTATCGATATTGTAATGGTGTCAAAGTGCTGTTTACAGAGCGGATTATAGTCAGGCCTGCTATACGTTTGTGTGACTATTTCACCATTTTTACCATTTAGCTCCGCAGGTCTTAAAAGCTGAACATAACTATCGCCAACAAGTTGGGGTTGAATTATATCGGAATAAACAAACATTGTTTAATATCGGGGTAAATTTTGTTCTTTTTAGGTAAAACACCGTTCTCTTTTGTTATTGCTATTTCATCATCCATTAAAACAAACTTGAAATGTTCCAAATCAGGCAAACTATATTCGTTGTAGCGTAAAACGCTTTGCGCCGCCTCTTCTACAATGTTTTTCAACCCATTGTGCGTAAACCCCGGCAACCCCAATACGTTTGCTAACTTTTTACCAGGCATAAATGTGTATAAGTCCGATTTAGTTACAAGAACGTCTCTTTCAACCTCGTCTTATCTTATAGATACAAGGTGGACTGCACTCCAAAATAGAATGTTTATTGTAAGCCAACATCAAACAGCAAATCGACGTTTCAGGGTAACACCCCCTTCATCAGGTGAAGGGGTGTTCCCTCGAAAAGTTGTATTTGCTGTTTGATGTTTGGCTTACAATAACATTCTATTTTGGAGTGCAGTCCACCTTGTATCTATTTGATTGCCTTGTTTCCTTTGAAGTAGGGGAATTGGACTCTCTGCACCCACCTGGGGATTAGTGTGCATATGGACTGTTTATGATACACTCGTCGTATCTTAGGCGTACATGTTCGGTTGGAATTTTTAAAAATTCAAGTTTGTGATTAATGCCTTTGACCAGTTCATGCATATTAACGTAATATGCCGATTTAACCAAATGTTCTCTGATCGGCTCGCCTCTTTTAGCGATGTAAAAAACACCATCTCCGGCCTCAAAAGTATTCCATGTATGAGGGTATTGAATCTCTACTAAAGCCACTTCGTAAGGTCCACAAAGATTAACAGCTTTTGCTAATTTAGTGGTATAATTAGTGATGGTGTTTTCGGGGTAAAGTGTGGCAGAAGTGTTGCAGGGCAGCGTTATATAAAACAATCCATCTTCCATAATCTAAACGTCGACAATTTGTTTTTTGACCCAAGAATTAAACTTTTCAGGATATCCCGTCCACTTTACAAAATATAAATTTTCTCCCCGAATCTTCTTCTTTTTAATAATTTTTTCAATACGATAAATGCGGTTTTGGTCAAGATCAACTTTTTGTACTTCCTCATCATAGAATGATCCGTCAATGATTTCACCAGCCGGATCTTTCAGTTTATAAAGCGGTTTCAGTCCTTTAGTGTATAAAGCGGTTTTAGTGCTTTAGTGTTTATAGCCAAAATCGTAAATATCTCATCAGTATAAGTTTGATCATAACCTTTTGTAAATATACCTTTATAACGTACAATCCTCACACGATCACCTATTTTTAATAACGGTTTAGCTTTAGGCATAGACGTATAATGATTGTATATATTTTTCCAGATTAATAATGAGTTTTGTCTTGTTACATCGATGGGTCTACACGTTATGCTCCTGTGGTAGGTGTGATCAGCCTGCCACTGTGCGTCTATGTCTGACACCACAACTTTATTTCTTTTAAAATACTTTTTTATAGGTTTGCACAACGTATAGGCACCCACGCCACCATAAGACCCGACGGCTTTCGGATTATAGTAATGTTTTCTCAATATTTCATTTTTGTATCCCTCCATTTGTTAGATGTTTTCTTGCGGGTCGTGCCTATAGTGAATGCATTTTAGTGTTTTAAAGGGTATCTCCACTCATAATTTCAAGGTTTAGGCATCCAGTTCTATTGAAGAACGGGAGGTAAAGGAGCTGTGCCTTACCTTCCGTTCTTCAATAACAAACAAGAGACTGGTGAGCAGCTAAGAACTTACCCGCTCGTTCGCTCCCCCGCTCTTAGTCTGACAGGTCCCGACGGACCTTGTCTTCTAGCGCATAGATCGCGCTGCGCATAGAAGACAAGGTCCGTCGGGACCTATCAGACTAAGAGCCGGGGGCAACGAGCGGTAAGTTTCTTCACTGCTCACCAGTCTCTTGTTTGTTCTATTGAAGAACGGAAGGTAAGACACAGCTCCTTTACCTCCCGTTCTTCAATAGAACTGGATGCCTAAACCTTGAAATTATGAGTGGAGATACCCTTTAAAGATGTTGTTTTATTGCTAACCCTTTGAATATAGACTGCTATGAAATAAAATAAATGTCTTGTTATTAAGTTTATATAGATATTTTATTGAAAGATCCATGCAAACAAAATATAATCACACCACAGCATACCAAATAACAAAGCAAGTAACAGGATACAGATTAACGTAAACTATATATAATTAACACATAAAAATTACAGAAATTGTAATAGTTAAAATAATTATAATGCGAGCCAGTTTTCTGCAACAAAGGAAGCATCTTTTCTTAGGAAGTAAAGAACCTTGATTTAGTCCTGGGGATGAATCTGTGATCACCTGTCTTATAAAAGATTCACGAGATATCTCATTAGCCGATCCATGGGTTTGCTTTTTAAGATTCTCAAGACGTTCTTGGGTTTTTGTTTTTTTCCAATAGCTGAAGAAGGCACATTTAAACATGCCATTGCGTCCATGAATAGGTTCCAACTGTGAGGCGCTTTACCTTTGAGCGGGCCGTGGCTTTGCGTGGCGCTGCGTACCAAGTCTACCATGTTGGACCCAGGAATGGTTTGACCATTGGAAATGAATTCACCCCTTTAATTCCAGGTTGCGGCATCACCAGACTGGTGCAGTTTATTTAACAGCATTTCAGCATTATTTTTAAAGCGTACATTACGTTATTAGTATTTCTTCATTAAGACATTATGGGGGTTATTCAATAAAAGTTCTTATCGTTTAAAATGGTGCTAATTTTGCCCCACCAATTAGACGTTAGCTTTCAAATGTTACATAAGTTCTGATTGGTTGGGGCAAAATAAGCACAATTTTAAATGATAAGAACTTTTATTGAATCTCCCTGTATTTATTTTATTTCATAGCAGTCTAAATTACAAAGGGTTAGCAATAAAGCAACAACTTTAAAACACTAAAATGCATTCACTATAGGCACAACCCGCAAGAAAACATCTAACAAATGGAGGGATACAAAAATGAAATATTGAGAAACATTACTATAATCCAAAGTTTGGTATCAGAAAAACTAATGTAAAAAACTGGTTAAACTACGAGGACACCTATACGTTGTACAAACCTATAAAAAAGTATTTTACAAGAAATAAAGTTGTGGTGTCAGACATAGACGTTCTCACCCGGATGAGGGCGAAGACCTACTACGACGGCTTGGAGTCACTTCCAATCTCTTCCAACCTAGCACAAAAATGATAAACGGAAGGCATTCTTCGGTAAAATCCCAAGAATCTCAAGAGAATCAAGGAAGAGACTGAATATTAAAAAGGGACACCTTGCAAATAGGCTACAGGCCGACGGAGACCAATTTAAAAATGGAATCACGAGGAAGGAACAATGTTTGCAACCTATCACCTAAAGTGCTATTAGATGACTGGGAGAAACCAGTCGACACAGGACCCGATACAGGATAAAGTTAACCAAAGAACCCGAACATGAGGGAACCCTTGAAAAGAAACTACGACCTCTCTATCCCCTATATCTTATTCCCCGTCCCCTTTACTGTATAACCTCTAAATTCACAGGAATATAAAGTCGACAGTCATCCATGGAGTCTGAATCTACACTTGCCCAGTACCCAAAGAACTAGCAACCTAAGAACAGGAGTTGAACCAGTGTGGGTAATGTACTGCCTTCATGTTTCCTAAGTTAAACCCCCCCCCCCCCCAAAAAAAATGTATGTATTTGTAACCCAAGACGAAACTGATCGTCTAAACGGCATTTATCACCCCCCCAACCAGCATAAGTGGATACACGAAATGACTGTATGGAACTAAACTATATAAAGCCAACGATAAGTGATCCAAAGAAGTACTAATCTGCTATATATAGAAGGATGTAAAAGTGTTCTTACCATTGTTGGCACTAAAAAGATGTATATAAGAGTTTTATAGATATCCAGATTAAGCTTTATATTTCTAACTACAAAAGTACAGATACTAAACAATTTCCAAGGTTTGATAGAAATTAATCTGTTTAACATGTTTGCATATATGTATATTTGCTTAAAAGTGTGACAACGAACCAAAGAACCATGAGAAACACTTGGGCCATAACCACCCTCAAACTAATGATGCCTCCTCCACTTTAGACCAAATACACCTCTCTTAGCCACAAAACAGAAAGGAGGAGACAATATGGAATATTAAAATATGGAAAAGTATAGTAAAAATTCCATGGTTCTCCCTACCCTTGGTACAACTCCCCAATCTTAAACTATAAGCAGACATTAGGGATTAAGGAAATACACAAACTGAAACAGGTTAAATAATAATATAGCCTAAGTAAACAACGAAAATCAAGCTGAATGTATATATACTAAAAACTCCACTCCACCCAATAATAGCTTTCTTATCTACAATAATAACCATAAGTAATCATCAGAAAACATATGTAGCCATGATAAATAAGTATATGTAAAGCCCAAAGGACCATAAAACAAAGGTGGATTTATATAAATATGTATGACCTACAAACTGGGACACCACTAATGATACACCCCTCACACCCTCTCCATATGGACAAATAGAGGAACGCCAAAACACTAAGTGCAAGCCTCAGTGGGAAGTTAAATGATGATTTCTCCCAATCTTGGCATCACCAACGCAAAGAACGGGAATACAACAACTCTGATAACCACTCAAGAAGGTAAGCACTTAAAAGCAAAACAGAGGACAAGAGAACAGTTAACAGTAATACACAACACTGCAGGATTTCAATGAGATAGAGGGAAAACTTCTCCAGAGGGCCCAAACAGAATGGAAAGTGTATGGAAAATGCCCAGACAAACTTATTAGTAATCAATGATATAGATGGGACCCACCGGGAGCACATAAACAATTATTCACTAACTACATCTCCAGATAAGAACGTAGATAGACCTCCCCCCCCAATATAGCAGGAAAACACCCTGACTAAATTTATACTTAATGTGAGGAGCCACATCCTCACCCAGGAGACCCTTATAGGATTGTCTCTAAATAGAAAGTTTATAATAAAAACCTTTGTACTCAATTGTATATAGGGTTACTCAAACTTTTACTAACTTTTTCTATTTGTTCGTTTTTTGTTCTTTTCCGGTTCTGTTTTCTTTTACTACTTTGTCTTGTGCTAATAGGAAAAACGTAGCTTACAAAAACAACAAACAGAGGAGCGAGCCGCCGGCTGTCTTCTAGCTCCGGGACCCCCTTGCAACAACGGCACCGTCCTCATAACGCCTTCCGATAAGAAGAAACCCAGGTACAAAATTTATACTAACAAAAACTCAGATATATATAAAATGCACCCCCAAACACAAACACCTCTGCATATAGTCTCGCATAATGCTAAAGGCCTAAACACGCCTCAGAAACGAAAAATAGCTTTACAATACCACAAAATACACATTCTTCTCTCCAGTACATAAATCTTTCTCCAGAATAGATTACTCCTTTATCTCCCCCCTTTTACTTACCCAACTAAAAAAAACCTATATATCAGAAATATCATGGTCAGATCATGCATATATCTCCTTACAGTTCACTGATATCCTAAAAGCAAGACCTACCCCTCAATGGAGACTTAATGAAGCAATCTTAGCAAAGGAAAATATACTAAAAGAAGTACAACAATCAATAGAAAATTACTTCACAGAAAACTCAACTCCTGAAATAACCCAATCGACATTATGGACAGCCCACAAGGCAGTAATCAGAGGGAAACTAATCCAAATAGCAGCCAGAGAAAAGATAGCAAGAAATAAAAAAATAAACGTACTTCTAAAGGACATAAAAAAACAACAAAACAAAGCGAGTACCTCAAGCTCTGAAGAACATATCACACGACTAGAAACACTCAAACAAGAACTAGCCTCACTATTAAATACAAAAGCTGAGATGTCCCTCAGACTAAACAATCAATATTTCTACACAAAAGCAAACAAACCAGACACTTTCTTAGCCCACAAACTAAACAACAAACTAACACAAAATAGATATCTCCCACTGAGAGACTCCTCAGGACAGCTGCATTATGACCCAAAATATATAGCCAACAGATTCGCGGACTATTACCAAAAACTATATAATGGCCAAACTGTAAATAGAAACACAACAACCGACACATATATAAACAACTTCCTACAAGATTTACACTTACCAGAACTCTCTACAGAACAACAGCAAAGCTTACAAGCTCCAATCACACACCATGAAATTAAACAAGTAATTGTAAGTTTCCAAACCCGCAAATCCCCAGGCCCAGATGGCTTTACAAATTTATACTACAAAACATTTAACAAACAACTCATCCCTCATATCAGCAACTTAATCAATGACCTGGCACAAAACAAAGATCATCTTCCCCCGGAAATGCTGGAGGCAAATATAGTGGTGATTCCCAAACCGGATAAAGACCATACACAGCCAACCAACTACAGGCCAATCTCATTAATCAACACAGACCTTAAAATCATAGCTAAAACTCTAGCGACCAGTCTCCAAAATATACTACCCACAATCGTTCACTACGACCAAACCGGATTTATCACAGGACGCCACACAGCAGATAACATAAGAAAAACAATCTCCATATTACAATACGCAAAACAAAACAAAATCCCGATGATAGCACTATCACTGGATATCGAGAAGGCGTTTGACAGGGTGGATTGGCATTATATGTACAAAATCTTAGAAAAACTCAAATTTCCTCCCACCTATCTCTCTATACTATCGAGCCTTTATAATGACCCAACCGCTACGGTAAGGAATATGGGATACCCTTCGAAATCTATACAGATTAAGAATGGTACGAGGCAAGGATGCCCACTTTCCCCCCTACTGTTCGCATTATGCATGGAACCATTGGCAGCAAAAATTAGGAACGCATCACAAATAAAAGGCATACAAATAGGAGATACACAAGCAAAAATCGCAATGTTTGTGGATGATACCTTACTATATATGACGGAGCCAGAAAAATCACTACCAGAACTTTACGCAATCATCACACAGTTTGGTAGAATATCAGGATTCAAAGTTAACCACTCTAAATCTACGGCCTACTCGATAAATATTCCAGAGAAATTTAAAGCAATATTACAGGGAGATTTCCAGTTTAGATGGTCCAACACATCATTCAAATACTTAGGAGTTCAATTATGCCAGGACACCAAACTACTTTTTAAAACCAACTATACACCTATGTTCGCACACCTGATTAAGCTATTAACACAATGGACCCCATTTAATCTATCTCTTATCGTAAGAATAAATGCAGTAAAAATGACACTGCTACCAAAACTCTTATATCTATTTCGAACTTTACCAATAACTATCAAAAAAAGAGACCTAAACCCCCTACAAGCTAAAATAAGACAATTTATCTGGCAAAATAAAAGACCCCGAATACGCTTTGAATATATGGCCCGTTCTAAAGACAAGGGAGGCTTTGGCTTGCCAAATCTCTTTAAGTATTACAAGGCAGCTAGACTGGCCCAATTGACACAGTGGGTATCAGGACAAGGTACGATAGGATGGGTAGATATCGAGCAGACTCTAATGTCCCCTCTTCATCCCCCCACGATCCTATGGATCGAAAAGAAACACAGGGAAATTATGATACATCCTACCCCCCAAATTATACAAGACTCACTGAAAATCTGGGACGACTGCAATCGTCGATATAATTTACTACAACCACATACTAGGTCAACCCCATTCTTCCATAATCCCCAATTCTCAACCCAATTCTCTACCATACCAATCCAGTACTGGATATCTATTGGTATAAATAGAGTTCAAGATCTATGTAATCTAGACGGTTCCTTAATAAACTGGCAAGAAGCAAAACTGAAATGGAAAATACCAGACAGCTATTGGTTTACATACACCCGGCTATACAAATACGCTGAAACAATAATACGCACAAACCAAAACAAAAAACTGACTAAGTTCGAAAATATCTTAATAAATTCCAATTCGCTACAGAAACTCATCTCTAAAATATACGCAATAATATGGCAGGAAAATTTACCAATCAAACACACACAAACTATTAAATGGGATAAGAGACTCCAGAGTAAAATGGACGAAGAGCAGTGGCAAAACATATATGTATGCTCTTCAAATATAATAATCAAGGAGAAATCCTTTAAGATTCTATATGACTGGTACACAACACCATCGCTCCTCCATAAAATTAACCCCGAACTATCGCCAAGGTGTTTCAGAAATTGTGGAGCAACGGCAGACCAACTTCACTGCTGGTGGACATGTAAAGAAGTTAAAAAGTTCTGGACAATATGTGAGAGCCTTATTGCAGAGGTGTTAGCCCACCCATTCACACTTTCACCTTACACAGCTTTATTCAATATGACACCGATAGGAATCAACAACCACATTGCCAGGCTTATAATAAACATCTGTGCAGCAGCGAGATGCTTAATAGCGAACACATGGAAATCCCTACCTCCAACTAAAGGAATATTAATCCAAAAGATCTGGTGGATCTACTCTAATGAATATTTAGCAGCCACACTGAGGAATAACCTCAAAAACTGGAACAAAACATGGTCTAGTTGGGAACTCAAAATGAATGGGATAAGGGTAGAACACAACCATATGGAAGTCGGAGGAACGGGGGGCGCCCGGAGCTGGGAGGCAGGCCGGAGGTAAGGAAATGAACAAACTGTATTTAGATAATGAATCAGACAATCGCAAGGGAATAAATTTAAAGATATAATGAGAGACACTATTAAGAAAAACAACCTTATTATTGATCATACCCAACCTATGAAACGAGACTTACTTTATTCGTTAAGTTTTATTTTTTCGATAGTTAAAGTATTATAAATAATAAGCTAGTGGTTATTAGTTAATATAACAAGAAAAAGTTTGTTGCAGATGTATAACAAAATTATAATATGAGAATGAAAAAACGACAACTCACTGTAATACTTTTGCAAATAAAAAAAAATTTATTGAACAAAAAAAAAAGAATGGCAAGGGGAAACAGGATGTTGTCATACTATGGGCAGGAAATGTATGTTGTCATACTGTGGGCAAGAAAACAGGATGTTGTCATAGTGAGGGCAAAAAGAGGGCGTTTCTTGGCCTCAGAAGGGACAGGAAGAGGGGCAGGGAATGGGAGGAGAATGGGAGGAGAGTGGGTGGAGAGTGGGCGGGGCACCTGACACTTGAGTTTGACATGAAGTATAGGTGCTACACTACTGCAGGAAGTGGAGGGGACCTGGTGATGCTGTTGCCATATCACACACAAAAATGTAAATATCTTCAAAACTATGCAAAATAAACAATGAAAATACATTGCAAAAATTCTCAGGAGAGCAATTCCCATCATTTACCCAAAGTCATTTTTGAACCACAGTTCCCCTTTAAGGATTCTAGTATAAAGTCAGTGAATAGGTAAAGGAATGCTCACATTCAGTAACCACTGAGATAATGATCACAACCATGCAGGGGCCCAGGGACAGACAGGGCCTGGTGTGAAAGGGCAAGTCTAACCCAAACTGTAATTAATATATAGCACTAGGACCCCCCCCACCACCAAACCATAAGCTGTACTCTACTATATCCAGCCCGATCTCTTGCGTTCCTTATTCTAAAGACTGTGTAAAGTAGGCCTATACACTCCTCAACCAGTACAAGCAGTAGAGACTGCAAATTTATTCACATGCTGGCTGCTCCAGTCACTGTCACCAACAGTCCATATATGCATATAGGTAATCACCGGGCACACCAGTCACCGGGCACACCAGTCTTAGGTGCAAAACCAAATTTATTTGTGACGTTTCGAGACATTTCGGTCCCTTCTTCAGACAAACATGAATGAGCATACAAAGTGCAAAGTGCTATTTATAGATAAAAAAGTCCCACACTGTTGAAGATGGCCATCTAGTGGTCAAAGTCATAATTGAAGTGCCATGTGTAAAGTGACAATGCTGATAAAGTGCTAGTGAAATTTAAAATAGGTACAACATTATAAGGATAAAATTGTGTAAAATCTTGTGATTAATAAAAATATCGTTGCACATTAAGTATGTAATAAATGAATAATTAGACTTCTAGTAATATATATGGATAATTATACACATCTAATATAGGACAAAATACTAATACATACGGAATACAACAGGAATAAAACGTACCAAAATGAGCATTCTATAACTTCAATATATTCTTTCAGAGACTACCTGAATTCTGCACCCTAAATGTATAGTCTAAAAACTCATAGTATGTAGTCAAATCTAAAAGCATGTATCCACGGTATATGTTTTTGGTGTTATCTTTTTGGTAGAAAACAGGATAGTCCCATGTTCGTGTTTAAACCCTTGGGTTGAACCGCATCCAATTCATGTATCCATCTGGCCTCCCTACGAAATAGTGTGTTATTTCTATCACCCCCTCTTGGATCTACTGGGATTTGATCGATGACCATGGCCCTAAGGTCTGAGACCTGATGTTTCATAAGGCAAAAGTGTGCAGCAACCGGAGGAATATCCCCTTTGGTTGCATTAGTTTCCCCCTTTGTTAGGGCAATTCTAATGTCACTCTTGTGACGTTGCAATCTCCTTTTAAATTGTCCAATGGTCTTACCGATGTAGATTAGGGAACAGGGGCATTTTAAGAGATAGATACAATACTCAGTATTACAATTGTAGTATCCTTTCATAGTGTACTTTTTGCCCGAGTAAGGATGAAAAAAAGTATTCCCAGTGATCATCGAGTTACATGCGTTACAGTTAAAGCATTTGTAACAGCCCGTTTTTTTGTGAAAACATGAATGTTTTTTGTTTATATTTGGTAATGGGGTTGGCCTGTACCAGGGAGTTACGTAATGATTTGCCCTTCTTATAGACGGTAAATGGTTTACGTCTAGTCATGGGATCTAATGTTGGATCATCTTGAATAATGGGCCAATATTTGTTTAAATTTTGCTTGATATTATCAGAACAGGTGGTATACCCTTGAACAAAGGGGACACCCCTTTCTTTGGTAATCTTTAGGGACACCTTATCAATCTCCGCTCTTGCATTCACCAAAGTTTCAATATGATGTCCCCTTACCTTGAATTTGTTCATCATCTTATCAAGCTGATAAGATCTGTCTTCACTACTAGAACAGATCCTGTTGTGATCTGGGAAGTCCTTGGATCGTATGTGGGGGATGAAAACTTTACCCATGTAGTAATGCGTTGCGGTCCGTTGGCTTACTATACACAGATGTACTTAGACCGTTTGTGGTGATGTCCACCTGCACGTCCAGATAGTGGGCCTGCACCTGTGAAAAAGTAGCATTAAAGACAATTTTTTCATCCAATGTATTACAATAGTCAATAAAGTTATGTGCCTGTTCTAAATCTCCCTTCCATACAATAAACAGATCATCAATGTATCTCCAAAATCTGATACAATGTGCCGTGGGACTGGCCATTTGAAATAATTATTCTGTAATATAACTTGCATACAATCTGTTAGAAAAGCACTGGGGGGTGACATGTTCTCTGTGTTAGAAAACGTTCTATGGCACATAATCTTTTTGAATGTTCAATATTGGTTTACAAAGAACTAATGTCAGCAGTGATGACAATCCAATTTCTATCCCATGATCCAATATCATGCAGTTTAGATAAGAAATCTGTGGTGTCTTTGATATAAGAGGGAAGTTTTTGTACAAGAGGTTTCAAAGTATAGTCCACATATTGTGAACGTGGATGAGTAACTGAGTAAAAGGAGACAATTAATCGGAATGGTGGTGTATGGGCATCTTTATGTATCCTGGGTGGGCCATATAAAACGGGTTTCCTGGGATGTTCTTCTAAGATGAAATTAAATGTTTGTTCGTCGATCGAATTCGTGGTTTGTGCTATTTCCATCATGGATTTTAATCGTGCTACGATTCTCCATGTTGGATCCTGGTTCAAACTCTTATATGCCCCAGATCCTAACAAATGTTCCCTCATACTATTAGGGCTAGGCCACACTAGCGCTTTTTTCGCTCGTTTGTGCACGCGTTTCGCGCTCGCGTTTGCGCCCGCGATTTTCGCTAAAATGGAAATCGCGGGAACGCAAAAATTCCCGCGATTTCCGATGCGCATGCGATTGCGCGTCCGTTATGGTAACGCATGCGTTCACCATTTTTGGTGCGTTAACGCATGCGTGTCCATAACGTGAAAAGGCGAAAACGCGTGCGCAAAACGCGAACGCGAGCGCGAAACTCGCAAGAATCGCGCACACAATCGCGTGCGATAACGCTCGCGATTTTGTGCGCGATTCCTGTGCGTTGCAGTGTGGCCTCACCCTTACTGCACGGTAACGATCATTAAAGATGCAGTATCGCTAAATATTGATACCGTGCCTTTATAAATATGCCCCTTAGAGACAGTTTGAGACACTGATATAGTGGTTTATTAAATCTGTTTCTACATATGATCAGTAGAGGGAGCTCCAACATCACAGTGCAACTAAACTAACTATTCTTAAACCAGAATGTACGTTACAGTCTCATGCTATAATAGAATTACCCACATAATCTAAGTAACAAGCAGTCCGATGAACCGAGAGCTGCTATACAATGCTGCTTTCCGCATATAACATCGCTTGCGGTGGCTGTGCAGTTAACTTCTGCATTGGCCACAATGAGGGAGTTTAAGTCACGCTAACGATATAACATCGGTTAGCGTGACTTAAAGGGACAGTTCAATGGAAATGATCAATATTTGTTAAATTGTTATTTTGTGTAATTCCTTCTTAGTTATTCTACATATTCTCTCCCATTTTGAAAAATCACGGACAGCCGACCACCCCACACTATCAGATATTTCCGGCCGACTGAGACTGACCGATCCACGACACTATCGGTCGGTAATTCCTTCTTAGTTATTCTACATATTTTCTCCCATTTTGAAAAATCAGTTGATTTCACACCCTTTGCTGTTCCCTGCTGTTGACATTAGGGAGCTGACATTTCAGGTTCTAATGGTCCTTCTTTTTCCCAGGATGCACCACTTCCATGGAATGTTCCTAACAGTAATTTCTACTGATTGTCTATTGGATGGGTCAAAGATGATCAGATCTCTACTGAGCAACTAAATCAACCCAGGGACTGGGTCAAGGGCGAGACTATTAGGGGTCCTGCCAACAGGAAGTCAGTATTTCGGTTGCATTTATTTATACACAGACAAAATGCTGAATTGGCAGATTAAGGTCATTGGGATGAAAAAATGCTGCTCTTTTTCCTTAAAAGTATATGTATTTGCACTGAACTTCCCATTTCAACTCCAGAACAGGAGTGGTGCGCCTCTTGGTGCATCGCCCTTAAAGGACAATTATACTCACCTTCCCTCCACTCCTCTTCCTTGTTCCTTAGCTTTTACCAAGGGTGAGGACCTGAACCGCTAAGTCCTCACCCTTGGGTTCGCGCAGCCTACAGCAAAGTCTCAGAGCAACGCTGCTTTGGTAGGCTCCGCCCCCTCCTCCTCGTTGGCGATGAGGCCAATAGGAAGGCACGCTTGTTGCAGAGGAGGGGGCGGAGCCTACCAGAGCAGCTTTGCTCTGAGACTCTGCTGTAGGCTGTGCGAACCCAGGGGTGAGGACTTGAGGACTTAGCGGTTCAGGTCCTCACCCTTGGTAAAAGCTAAGGAACAAGGAAGAGGAGCGGAGGGAAGGTGAGTATAATTGTCCTTTAAGGAGTAAATGCTCACTCCCAGATTTCCTAGAGAAATGGGTGGAAACATACAAAGTTTCTTCTTTATGTCTTATGGCTAATGCCTGTGACCAGAACCACTGGCATAATAACATGCAAAACAGCCTAATGTTATAGAGCCATTCGTTTGACTTTGTTTCTAACTGTAACTGTTGGTAGGATAAACTGCTGTTTTCCCATTTAGTAAAATAATTTTTTGGAGTATCCTATAACTTAGTTGCTCTAGTCTTTGTATATTTGATTAATTGGCTGCAATTTTGGTTATGAAGTACAAAAAAAAGTTAAAAAAAATTAAAAAACAACTTTTTGCCCTAAACAATTTAAAGAAAACAAATAACTGTAGCTATTTTTCTGGCACTTGCAAAAGATATTGGTCATCTGGATTGAGCAAACGGAGAATTTGACATGCTAGTATTGTATGTATCTATGTATGTAGAATGTTATTTATATAGTACCACTTGGGTACACATCACTGTACATTATAAAATACAGAGAATACAAATGGGGGGGCGGGGGATAAGTTCAAGCCAGTATACAGATAAATTAAATTTACATAAATACATTTTCGGATCCGACGGTATCGGGGTTTATTGGTACTGTGTGTACCTTGCTTGTCCGAATGAGCGCGCTCCCGCCAAACGTTCGGCCGAGTGCTCGTTCGGAATAGAGGGAAAATTTCCTTCGACTGTGGTAGACTCCCTATAGAGAAGTCTGCCGTGGCCATAGAAAACACACAGGTCCGAGCGTTCTGCTATAGGGAAAACGCTCGGGACTGTGTGTATGCAGATCTTCGAAAAATGACAGACAGGATCTGCAAGTGTGTACCCAGCTTAAGTATACATAAATAAATATCTGTTGTATTCAGTTAGATCAAAGTTGAACTAAGTTTAGTTCTTGAATACGTTTCAGAATTGAGAAAGCCAGTCGGATGACTAGCGAAACATCTTCAAGAACTAAACTTAGTTCAACTTTGATCTAACTGAATACAACAGATATGAATGAGAACCTTCACAAGCATATCCCTTATATTAAATCCCTTATCCCTTCTATTATATAAATTTATTTATATCTCCATAGGAGATTGCATTGAGTTTTTAGGAGCTACCAATATGGTGGGGGGGTATATGATATTACATATAGGAAAGGTGTATATGTATACTATCTCACTATTACCATTTAAATTACCATCAGTAAATGTATATAAAGAATAGCACTGACTTATATTAGGTACAACACAAAATATACAAAATACATAAACTTACTTACAGAGCTGTGATCCCTATTTGAACATGGTATGGTCAAAATGGGAGGTTAAACCACACCCCTGTGTCTGCTCCATGTGAAAGGAAGTGTAATCCAAAAAAAGTTTCTGTCAGCTACACAGGATGTGATGTGTATTGTAATAGACATATACACCAAGGCACCTTATATACCACCTCCAGCCTGCAGGTGGTATCAGCGAGTAATAAAAGACAAGACATCCCTGCTCTCTATGGCTAGGAGGAGAGAAAGTGTAAGTAGATAGAAGTATGTGGTGTGATCCTTTGCACAGTGTGATGATTGACTGCAACATAAGATCCTGTTACAACCTGTTGGGATGACTGATTACTGGACAGACAATTTACCATATTGGATACAAACTCTGAGGCAACAGATAAGTGTACACCAACTTACAGGGACACACAATATACAGGCGTGGTCAATATTCAAAGTGGTGCACCATAGACAGGGACTACTCCATTACTGCACATGTTAAAACTGTTTATGTTTTGTTATTAAATCATTGCAATACTTACTGTTAAATGTAATTAAAATTAGTTTATCTTTTTTAAAGAAAGTGCACTTTCTGCTTTGTGCCAGACCACCAGAGTAACCCACTATGTGCCATAATATTCCATAAAGCAGTGATCTAGTACAAATTGGTGGCAGCAGAGCTGGTAATACCATTTATTCTCCCTGTTTTCTCTGTATATTTGTTCTCTTTATTAAAGGGCATCTCCACCCTCGATATTCATTTTTGATATATTGTAGGACATACCCTTACACCCCCAACCGCTATGTTAAATGTGTAAAAAGAGAATCTAAACTCTAATTACAGCCCCTCGCTCCAGCATTTTTCTGATCCAGCTCCCTGCTTGTCGGGAGTACAGGCAGGGGGCCGGCCAGCAGCCTTGGCTGTGATTCGCTGAGAGCCAGCCAATTACAGCTGCCAGCAATATAGAACACTGTTGGAGCGAGTATCTGTAAGTACAGTTCGGATTCTATTTTTACACTTCCTATATAGAGGTTGGGGATGGTAGGGGATGCCCTGCAGAATATATAAAAAATGTAATGCTACATGAAGGGCAGCCAAGGAGGGATCCGGAGGGTTGGAGGGAGGGGGGGGGGGGAAGGGCTCCCCTGCGCATGCCACTGTCTTCTCAGAGGGCAAGGATGAGGCAGAAACCTTTTGGACAGGAAGACAGCTACTATTCCTCAGTTTCCTGGGCTTTGGACAAGCACTACAGGGGAACCATAAGGAACAGAGATGTAAGGTAAGGATTTTTTAAAACTACTCAGTGGGGCCAGTAGTTGGTTAAAGATTAGTTTCGGGGGTTGACATGCCTTTAATCTATGGAGGCTGCTACTGATAGTATTGATTTAAATCCTCCTGTCCTTGTACCTGCTGATAAAACACCCCAATTAGACTCAGTAGATCTACCAGGCCCAATTAACAAACCTTTTTTTAAACCTGATCCAATCAGTATCCTGTGCTCCTGAAGCTATAAATGTGGCACTTGTCCTGGTGAATACTAATAAGTATGAACATAGCATGTTCAGTTTGAACCACATAGTGTGGCAGGATTTCCTGGGTCTATTCTCAGACCTGCAGGATTATCCTATTTGGTTCCCCTGGGTGCTGGTGACTGTCTGAGTAAAGCCTCGTACACACGTTGGATAATTGTCGTACAATGCAGCCGACGAACTAGCAATCGCACGATATTCGTATGAAAATATAGCATCAACGATCGTCAAAGACCAACGACCGTCGACTATTGACATCTTTTTCCGACGATCAGCCTGGCGGATTTATTCTGCCGATTATCGTATATTTGTACATGGTCGGCAGATTATCGTTAATGTTCTACTAAAAAATATATAAAAGGCGCATGATCTGCTTTCATAATTGCACGATAATACAAACGTTACCTTACGTACGAACGTCTATATCTAACGACTATCGTGGTGACTATTGTTGCTGTGTGTACAGATGTCGTTTCAATTATGAGGATTAACGATAATGTCGTTAAACGTTCATCAGCTGCATCATGCGAAAATTATCCAACGTGTGTATGAGGCTTTACAGTTTAAAACATACCTGTGTAAAGATTCTATATCCACTGTATCCACACTCACACATAATTTCCACTGTGCACCAAAGGGCACACTTTTGCTAGTACAAATATATCCCTTATATAAATAAATTTATAAATTCATGGGGAATACATTAGTACCAATCAGTTTCTTTCTGAAAAATTCTGATTATAACTAATTCTGATTTGAAAAAATCGGATTATATGTTCCCCAGACCATTTCCCAAGTCCCAGAACCATTTACAGTAAGTTACTGAATCATTTTTGCAAAATTTTCGAAAAATTCTAATTATCTAAAATTTCGCTGACGCTCGAAAATAGATTGCGGAAGCTCGAAAAACAGTATGATCATGGGGAGAGTTTTTTCTGGATGTATGTACGTTTTCCCAAGACCATTTTCCAGGTCCACAGGCGGAACGGATTTTAGCAGTTTCACGCATCTCTCAAAACCCTGGATTTAAATATCTTCCTGTATAGATTTATCAAAACAATAAACAAAACAGAAGTGTGATATAACAAATATAAGAAGGATAATGTCTGTCTTATCTAGATGTTAGGCTGCACTTTATGTATAGTTAACATGTATTTCTAAAGCACTGACACTTCCAGTACAATCCAAAAGATGTGTGTATATATGTCCCCTCTAATACCTATTGGGGTACACCCAATAGGTTCCCTTCTGCCTCTGTATATTGTGTAGAATATTCATTTAGGGGATGTGACACTAATAGAACCAAGATTTCATAGGATTTCTTTTATTTTTATTTTTTGTGTGCAAATCCCTGATATTTTATAGTAGTGTGTATAAAGATTTTATACCATCTGTATCCACATATAGCTAAACATACACCCGCCACCCACACTTTTGCTTTTTATATATATATATATATATATATATATATATATATATATATATATAATATATATATCAAGCTCTCAGAACAATGGATCCTGCTACTAATAGAATTTCAGCCACTCTAAATATATATGTGTCACTACTTTCCACTGCCTGCACTACACTTATGATGGCTCAATAAAGCCGAAACCGGTCTGTACTTGGCGCTCTGGTTTTGCATTTAGCTTGTGGGATGCTGTAAGTCTTTTTAAAGATATAGCTTTTCTAAAAGCTTCCATGGAAACATGGTAAATTCCCATAAGTCTTTGTTCCTTATGTGCATTTGGTTTTCCAGGGAAGAGATGATGACCCTAGATCTGACACAGGTGCACACACCTACTGACCTACCCCTCCATTACTGTGGCAGCCATACTTAAAGGGTATCTATAAGTCAAAAAACAAATTTTGATCAATAAGGAAAAACTTTGTTTTTTAACCCCCAACTTGACACAGGTACACACCTACTAATCTACTTATCCATTTCTGTGGCACCCATATTTAAAGAGTAACTATATTCAAAAAAACAAATTTTGATCAATAATCAAAAAAGTTAGTCTTTTATCCCCCAACCTGGCACGAGTACACACATCAACTGACCTACCCATTCATTCCTGTAACAGCTATATTAAAAGGGTAAGTAAAAAACAACAATGCACACATTCCCTTCCAAAATGCGGCCTTTCAAGTCAAATTCAAAGTTTATACTTAAACTTTCCCTTTCTAGTTATTTAGTGAATTAACTGAACATAACCCAACCTTAGCAATTCTGTTTTTGACATCTACTACTATTCTACCAGAATGAATTCCAGTTTTAATAGGGGGATGGTGTCGCTTAAATGTGCAAGACTTAATTGCATTGCATAACATAATGTAATGCCTGATGACACCGTCTGATGTTATTCAGTCACCCACTGTGTAAACTATCAGGCCTTCTTCATATTCAAGCTCCCCCAATCCCCTTATTAATTTAGTTGCCCTTCTCTGAAGCTGCCCACCCCCAACCCCAAGTTATTTAATTAAAAAGCATTCAGATCGATACTTACAGCCCTTCACTCCCACGTCACTTTGCAAGCAGGGAGCTGGACCGTCAGCCGCGTCTGTGATTGGCTGAGACGCAGCCAATCACAGACATGGCTGACGTCACAGGAAAGCGTCGCTCCACAGCGCATGTCATTATTTTCCCGGAGGCAACACAGAAGGCAGAGACAATTGAGCAGGAAGACAGCCACTACCCTTTAGTTTCCTGGACTTTGGACAAGCACTGCAAGACAACCATAAGGATCACAGATGATTTTTTTAAACTGTACAGTGGGGCCAGTAGTGGCTTAAATTATAGTTTGGGGGGTGGACATGCCCTTTAAGATGGATACACGCAGAACAGATTAATTACCAATGGCAGCCGATTCCTTTTATTGGTACTGTTTACCCAGCTTAAATCCTTTAATCCCACCACCTCCCATTGAAGTTCCCATGTAGAGGACCTGAACTGCTAGTTCCTCACTCCTGGGAGAAAGCTACAAATACTTACCAGATCCAGTCCACTCGGCCCCCTCCCCGGGGTCAGCCAATGGAAAGATGTGATTTTCAATAAACAAATCTTTACATTGGTCAAGTTTCAAACCCAAGGAGGGGGTAGAACAGACTTGCCAATTGCAAGTTTAGGTAAGTATTGAACACCCAGTGGAATATAGCAGTTTAGGTCCTTACTCTGTGTACTGTGGCAAGGGGGGGGTGGGGGTTAAAATTAGTTTAGTTGTCCTTTAGGTGTTAGGGTCCATACATACGTCAGATGACACGGGCAAGGCTCAAGCAAACGCATATAGATGACACGGTCGAGGCCAAGCGAACGCATACACATGTGCGATTATCATCCGAAATGGACATCTGTTGCGCATGTGCACAGGCGTTGGACCTCCGTCGGATGAGGCTTTAGGCTCCATATGCACTCTAGGATTTCAATGGCACCGTTACGCAATAATGCAGCAAATTGTTGTACACAACGCATAACACAGCTCATTGGTGTGAACGGTACCATTCGTGTGGCCCCATAGGGAACCGTACGATCGGCCGTGATTTCCCAGCATGTCCAAACACACATTCATCCAATCCGTACGAACATTCAACCGACTGCAGCAGAAACCAGCCCAGATTTTTTGGCCAACCGACCGATACACATAAGTAACGGACGATTGAAAAATCTGCCCATTTGTAACCAGGCCTTAACTGGGTTGTTATATCAACAGACACAGTAGGTTAATAATTGTAATTAGCAGGGATGCACTGATTGTGATTAAGCAAAATGAATTATAAGGGTCAGCAAACACATGCAATTACCATCACAAATATGCCAAGATTCCCCAATGTGCAGTAGTAACCACGTACAGCTGGACACGACCCATATGCTGTATGGCCTCTCCTTAAAGTAAAGGGAGCTGTGATAAGATCAGGTTTACTTCATTACCCTCCCCCTGCAAATCTGCACCATGTTGTTTCTATAAGTGTACCTATTAAAGGGATAATGTTGCAGGGTATCTATAAATCTCAGTGATCTGCCAACCCTGGTGACTGTAAACAGGTCTTCTGCCCCTGTAGTGCCATACTGCTTGATACTGTAAAGCAGGGAAGTCCAACCTATGCAGCTGTTGATCCCCTTGTAAATTTTTCACTGAAACCAATAGAGGAAGCAAAGCGGAAGGGTGGAAGCTAATGATCAGCTTGGTTCAATGCATTTCTTATCTACTATGCACCTTTATAAAGGGAAATGTTGCAGGCAGAGCAGTATTCCGGGGACCATCTTCAGTAGAAACAGTAGAAGAGTCTATAAAATACACATATAGCAAAGAAAGGGGTCCCCAATTACAGCCTTTCATAGGGCCCTGTTTGATTTTAATTCATCTCTAGTTGGAGAGTTTGAATTCTGTGCACAAAAATCAATGCAGCCTGCATAGTTTTCCACATCCTCCATCATTAACCCAATCAGAAAACTTATAGACACCACATGGTGCAGAGCTGCAGGGAAAGAGTAATGAAGTCGATCTTCAATGCAATGCATTATTCATATTTAAAGGGGAATATTAGAGGGTAATTTTTTTCCTAATTTACGGTCATTACCATTTTCTTTTAAAACCAAATATGCATGAAATCTCAATGCTGCAAGGCTACCAGTTCATTAAATGCGATGCAGCCTGCATCATGCTTGGAATGGAAATACTGACCAGCCTTCCAGCATGCTGATGTTGTATGTTCAGTTTTAAAGAAAAGAGGTGGCAACTGTACTAATGTAGACAGAGACGCACATAGGATTAGGCTGATTGGGTACAGAACACAGTGCCGGGTTTTTGTATCTGGGCAGAGATGAGGTTCTTTCTTGCCAACGAATTGTTTTTCTCTTTCTCACACAGTGATGTGTTTGTTTTGTTTCCAGCTATTGGTGATGATGATGAGGCAGATGATGTGCATTTGAGAAAGCTGCTGAAATCAGAGCCTCCTCTCCACCACCCCCCTCCCTGCACCTCCCACAGAGCCGGTAGAGGAGGAGCAACCAGCAAGAGCAGTGTTGAGATCTGATTCCTGGAGCTCACTGGCTGAGCTGCTACAGTCACAGGAAGAAGAAGAAGAAACAGCAGCTACGAAAGCTCTTGATCCCTTGTAGAGATCTCTCTATATGTCTTGCTGCTACACAGACTGGGGAGGGAGAAGCAAGCTGGGAAGCCAATTTGCTCACTTAGCTAGTCCTGGACTTTAAGGAAAACAAAGGACTAAGCCCCTGGAAAAGGGAAGAGAGAAGTGAAGAAGTGTTTAGGATACCCCGCCATCTCTGCTGGTTTGGAGCTTGCGGGTCCCTGCCTCCTACCCCTGGAGATGCTCCAAAGATTCTTCCTCTCATCAGTAAAGTCTTGTGGCATCAATTCCCGAGGGAGGGCCGGCCATCCCAGGCACCGATACATAGACGTTGACGAAAGATAAAAAGAAACTAAAGGAGAGATCCAATTCCAAGCTTTGCTTTTCCCTTTACTCCAAGGGAGAACGTTCGTTCCCGTCCTCAACCTCCCTCATCCCGCCTGATTCCTCTAAATCCGACACCTCAAGTGTTTCCTACACCTTCATGGCTTTTTTGACCAAGAAGAAGAAATTTAAGTTCCAGACGTGCTTCACCCTGGAAGAGTTGACCGCTGTCCCTTTTGTGAATGGGGTTCTGTTCTGTAAAGTCCGGTTGCTGGATGGGGGAGACTTTGTCAGTCTGTCCAGTCGGTAAGTGAAACCCCCTGACCTGTCGGTGACTTATCACTTTAGGCCAGTGATTTCGAACCTTGACACTCCAGATGTTTGGAAACTACAACTCTCAGAATGCCCTAATTGCATTCTGCAAGGTTGGGCATCACTGCGCTAGGCCTTTTACTTTAGACTTTGCACCTTTTTTATATTGGTGCACCTTTAATTATTTTATTGGTTTATGGTTTTTATCACTCCCTGGGCCATTCCACCTGCTGTCTCCTAATGCACACAGAACAGAGAGACTCAGCTCTTACTTTCTAGAGACTGGAACTTAATACAATAGGTTATTGAACTCTTGTGACACTATGCTAATGTCAACTATTGTGTTTTTGTTTGACGGCGGTGGAGTAATAGCCTTCCTTTTAAAACTGGACACATATAAAATCTAAATGCTGCAAGGCTAAGAGCCAGTTAAATTAAATGCAATGCTGTATGGCGACACTGAAAGCATTGCAGCCTGCATCATGCTGATCACCTTAATAAAGCATTGCTGATTTTATGCGTGTTTATGGGTAAAGGGAAGAAGTGTCGACTGCAAAGTAGATATTACAATTACAAAGATCACCTGCTCAGTGTAGCCACCTTCTTATGCAGCCAAGAAAATTTCCATGACGCGCTGCTCAATGGAGGTGAACCGACACGTGTGTACAAGCATGAGACCTGCTATGTTTATACAGGTGAGGTTGGTCTCAACCTGCCCTCCTGATATTGCTTATCACATACATAACAAAATTATTTTCCAGTACATGCATCAAACAGATTGATACTGTTTAATATATTTGCTTGGCTAGAAAAATTAACGGCTGGTAAGTAAATACAGTTGCCATTTGCAGAGTAATCAGTATGGTAGCTCAACGCTGTTTACTACAGGTAGGGCTACATCTTTTATGTGAAACTAGCAGCCCTGTTATTGAAACTAAACTGCTGCTTCAAACACCCCCAGCTAAAGGATTCTAGAGAACATGAGAAGATACATACACGCATGCACATACCCATAATTCAGTTGTCTGGTGTTAAATTCTTGCTAACTCTTTTAGCTCCTTTAGATCTAAGCTCTGTCTTTAAAAATAGGAACTAAAGTGCCATTCTTGGTTTTGTAACCTGTTAAGAAATGCACCTCTGCCTTCCTGTATCTGATGTTCAGAGATCATTTAAGAGGCCTGTAAAGTTAGCAGCAAGCAGCTGTAATAGACATTAAAGGGGAACTGTGGTCTCCAAACAACTGAGTTTAAATAAAAGGCCAGTTTCCTACCTTTAAAACGAGCCATCAACCACCTCTCTACGTGCTTCACAGCCCAAGATTTAAAGAAATGACTGACCAGAAAGTTAATGGGTGGGAGGCTGACATGTGACATTCCTAAGGCTTCTCCTGCACAGTGCCGCCGGCAAGCACAGCCTCAGACTCCCTCAGTGTGTGAGGGAGACAGGAAGTCCCTCCTCCTCTCTGCTGTGTGAAGGACCTGCAGCTGCAGAGAAGGTAAGGGAATCTACAGCCCTTCTCTCTCACTATGTGAAAACAGCCTTTTCAGGCAGAGTTCTCACTCTGACACCCCCCTCCAAAACAGAGTTTTGGGGGGGGGGGGGGGTATGGGGGGAGTCAGAGTGGCCCATAGCACCTGTGAGTGGGTGGGGCTTAGGCATCCACTTGTGGGCGGGGACACATGGGGCTGTAAGGGAATGGGCCAAGGGGGGCCTGCAACTGGAGAGACCATGGGGTCCATGAGTGGGAGGGACCAGGGGGGCTGCAAAGGGGAGGAGACACAGGGCAGACTGACTGACAGGTTTCAGAGCAGGAAGCAGGAATTGCAGGGGACCTGTTGATGCTGCTGCCATATCACACACAAAAATGTAAATATCTTCAAAACTATGTAAAATAAATTGCAAAAACTCTCAGGAGAGCCATAACTATCAATTTACCTAAAGTCATATTTGGACCACAGTTCCTCATTAATATTCGTAATGTCATGGGGATACTATTCTGACAGCCTCTGTGACCAGTCTGCGCATGAACACAAGAGTTCACTCTGCGACATCACTAGAACGAGCGGCTATTACAGCCAATCAAGGCCAGCAATTTTCAATCTCCAAATAGCACATCCAGGGAGGCACAGGTAATTATGTTCATATAAAACAAAAAAAGGCAATCCAAGTTCTTCTTTAAAGGACAAATAAATGTGATTTTTATTTTTGGTCCACAATAAGAGTGAGTGAGCAGAGCTGATAAATTTGCATCTATGCACTTCCAGCTACAAGCTCTCTTACCTACATAGTAATATAAAGTTACTATGTAGGTAGTAGAGGACATATTAGGAGAGCTTGTACATACATCACAAATGCACACAAAGTCGATTTGGTTCAACTTAAGTAGGTAGTAATACTCCTACCTCCCACTTCATTAAATAATTTATTATATCTCTTGCTAAGAAACATAAGTTTAGTCCTTTAATGCATATACCAGGTAGTAACATAATCTTTCTCCAGACTTGCCCTGTTCATCTCTTCCCCTGTTCTGCACCATGGAAACTTTCTGTGTGTAGTCATTGTTTAGACAGGTTGTCATTGCAGCATGGATTTCAGTGGCTTATGGAAAGAAAATAGCTTTCTACTACATTAGCAAGAATTTACAGATGCCACGACCGATCCAGCCTATCGCAGTCTAGATTTATTTTGTAAAGGAATTAACTTTGATGTGTTGTCAAATAATTTGTTTTTTTGTGCATAAAATCTGCTAGAAAAATGAGCTATAAATAAACGGAACATTTTTATCAGGCTCATTACATAAGAGGTGCAAAAATTGGCCCGTTCTGTTGATTTGCATCAACCAATCAGATGATCTGTTTTTTTACTGTTAGAAAACATTTGATAACATCTTGATTGGTTGTTCCAGATTAACAGCTCAGGCAACATTTTGAACCACTTATTATAAAAGCCCTTCGGAGAGATTCACCCAGAGAAAGCGCTCTGGGGAAATCTGTAGAGGATTTACCAGAGGCTGCGTGACTGGGTGAATCTCACCTGCAAGTAAGTAATAATACTTACCGGTACGTGGAAACAGCCGTGAAGCCTATAGCAAACTGAGGCTTAAAGTCATGCTAACCAATCGTAAATCAGTTAGCGCGACTTTAAGATCCGAAAAGAGCGCTGCAGCCAGGTAAATGAGCCAACTTATGTTATTATAATGGTGTTATCCATTTTATAATTGGTTCTCATAAACGGTGGTTAGCTATGTCATCTGTGCCAACGTGGCTCATTAAACATCGGTATTATAGGAAATAATGTACTTACTACTTTAAAATATAAAGATAAAAATAGGGATCACATTATTCAATATATATATATATATAGTCCTAAACATATTACTTACCGTAGAACTTACAGTAGAGCTTACAATCTAGGTAGTAAGGTCTCTATATGAGCCACTGAGCCACCATCCTGGTCTGCAAGTCCTAAAGTAATATTACAATAAATTATTTATGGGCAGTAACGCTCTAATGAACATCTACAAGTAAATTAATAGGCCATCTCACGCATTTCCATTCAAATCGATTTACACTGAAAGGGAACGCTCCTTTACACTGTAGTCTTTGTTTTAGTTAAAATAAAAAATCACTAACCAATTCATATAATGATGTTTAATGCCCAGCTGTACACCAATCATGTTACTCTGGATGTCATGGGGGACAATAAAAAAAGAATAAGTAGGATATAAGTTCACATCACATTTGCTCTGAATTCCACCCTTGTTTACTGATGGAGATTGGACATAATGCTCTGCGTCATTAACACAGTGTCCAAGAGCTGTATAAACAAACGCTGATATGACTTTCATAGTGATCAGAACTATTCTGCCATTAACCCCTCCGTTCAGTGTCGGACTGGTCCACAGGGTTACAGGGGAATCCCCTGGTGGACCCACAGCCCATTCACCTAAGAAAACCACTAACATTTAAATTCAGAGCCAAAGGGCATATAACAAGACAATAGGAGTCAGTAGGAGTAAAGCTAGGTACACACAGTACCGATAAAGCCCCAATACCATTGGATTGTGGTATCGTGGTTTTATCGGTACTGTGTGTACCTAGTTTTTCTGAATGAGCGTGCGGCCGCCGAAAGACCGGGTCAGCCGAGCGGCCGTTTGGGAAAGAGAGAAAATTTCTCTCAGCCGTGGTAGTCTCCCTATACACAGTCCCGAAAGTTATCACTATGCTGTGCATAGGAAGAGTGCTTGAGACTGTGTTGCCTGTCATTTTTCAAAAATCTGTCCTGTGTGTACCCAGCTTAAAGGGGAACTGTGGTCCAAAAATGACTTGGTAAATTGATAGGAATTGCTCTCCTGAGAATTTTTGCAATTTATTTTCATTGTTTATTTTACATAGTTTTGAAGATATTTACATTTATATCACCAGGTCCCCTGCACTTCCTACTCTGAAACCTGTCAGTTAATCTGCCCTGTGTCTCCTCCCCTTTGCAGTCCCCCTGGTCCCTCCCACTCATGGATCCCATGGTCCCTCCAGTTGCATGCCCCCCTTGGCCCATGACAGAGAAGGGCTGTAGATTCCCTTACCTTCTCTGCAGCTGCAGGTACTTCACACAGCAGAGAGGAGGAGGGACTTCCTGTCTCCCTCACACACTGAGGGAGTCTGAGGCTGTGCTCGCCGGGCAGCACTATGCAGAAGAAGCCTTAAGAATGTCACATGTCAGCCTCCCACCCATTAACTTTCTGGTCAGTCATTTTTTTATATCTTGGGCTGTGGAGCACGTAGAGAGGCGGTTGATGGTTCGTTTTAAAGGTAGGAAACTAGCCTTTCATTTAAACTCAAATTGTTTGGAGACCACAGTTCCCCTTTAACTTGGTTCTGTAAATGAGTGATAGTAGAGATAGGAAATGTTAGGTGGGCACCTAAACTTAACATGGTGGGTCTTGTCCGACACTGCCTCCATTCTGTACGTAGAGTAGTGTTCTTCTATTGGATCTATTATTTAGAGATCTGTTACCTCTTCTATTATAAAAAGGCTAAAGGGCATGTCCAGTCATGAAATAAAAATTTAGATATAGTTTCAGCACCCCCCTAACCTAATTTTGGCCTTATTCGTTGTTCACAAAGATGCCTCTGAAGAGACTTACCAGACCCAGTCATTTGCCACCTGGGTGCCGCCTCCGGCTACTGTTGTTAGCTTGTTTTGAGCACAAGCGGTTCCTGCAGGTTTTATTGAAGAACGGGAGGTAAGATACAGCTCCTTTACCTCCCGTTCTTCAATAAAACTAAATCACAATTTGTTTTTTAATCAATTTTAAATTGTAATGATTTTTTTCACTGAACTTCCCCTTTAACCTTCCAAAGGTTGTTAAACATTTAAACTATTTTTTTGTTTTAATTTAATACCCCAGGTATGTTAGAAAAATCCTTATCTGCTTTTCTACAAGATATTTATCCCAGGAACAACCTTTTGGCAAGTTCCATGTAAAAGTGGGTTTGGGAAGCATGTTGGCAACAGCACAGAATTTGCACAAAAGGGTTAGAACTCTCAGTGCGGGATACCTGGTGTCCTGTGACATTCCTTTCCTTCTGTGTTGTGTTTTTTAATTTGGAACATTGGGTCCCTTGTGACAGAAACACAGTAGCTCGTCCTTTTAAACTCGGATGCTCCTGGCATTGCAGAGAAGGGTGCAGCCCAGCACATTTTGACTAAAGTTGATATTTTAAACAGACGCGATTCTCGCTTTGTGGTTTTCTGCCTGTGTTGACATGCAAACCGAATTTTTTGTTCAGTATTTCAGTTTGAGTGTGAGATTTAGTAGATAATCGTGGGAAAAGTCACTGAGGGGCTGTGGCTCGGTTTATACAACTGACAGTTAATGGTAGCAGTGCCACCAGGGCTTATAGGATGTAATTTACCTGGTATGTGGCCCAACCCTGTCTAGCAATAGTGTATACTTATATATATAATGAGGTTTATGTGATAAGAGGTTTGCCTTTGTTATTAATATGCAGCAACTAATCATACATTAGGCTGGGTACATACCATAAACTATTTTTGGCCGACCGACCAATCATGACGTGTATCGGTTGCCCCACCCACCATTGTAGGATCTGGACCATAGGGAAACGCACGATCGGTCGCAGACTCTATTGCCGCGACCGACAGTCATTTGTCCCGGCCGAGCGCTCGCTAGTATTGAACGCTCTGCCGGGACAAAAATGAAAAGTACCTGGGCAGAGAAGTAGGATTGGTGCTTTCTACCTTCCATATAATTTCTATGAGGAGCAGCAGCACGAAGAAAACTGCTTTTGCCAGTCTCTCTGCATGCTTCAGCATTATCCTTAATACAGGCCGTATAGTTTTTCTTTAAGACCACAATTGGTGTGCTGCAGCTCTTGTTAAATATGGGTTAATGAGTTTTATTTAAAAAGTATTTGTCTTACCTCCCATTCTTCAATCAATTGAGCAGGAGCCAAGGATGAAGGTAAGTATATTTACCTTTTGCGCGATCCACCGCTGGAGAGATGAAAATCTCTGACCGCTTCCTGGTTCTAATCCTCTATAGCGTGCAATCATTTCTCTTGATTCAATTGATTCTGTTGCTTGGAGGGTGGTCAGTGAGGCAGAGAGCCAGGATTATAATATGATGGACTGGACAGGCTTCATGGGTAACCTTGCCTATTGCAGAAGGGTGGTTATAGAGTCTCTGACATTGTAGAATTGATGATTCACACGGCACCTGACCCACCATTTCATTTATACTGCATTCTCGACTTTATTTTTATGATAAACTTTTATAAAATTGCTCATTTAAGCGCCTAGATTTCCTAGGCCTAATGTGCAAATTTCGTACTTCTAATGTCTCTGTAAACTAAATACTGGGCACAGTGAGCAGAGGGAAGCAATATGGCAGCTTCCATCTAAAAAACAATAATCTTTTCTCATAACCGTCCAATTATAAAACAGGTTAATTTCCCCTTTAAGCATAACTGATATATTGGCAATGTGTCGTGACTCTAAATGAAGGGATCTCTGCTTGTTTTTTGCTGAATGCATCGAACTGCTCTGAGAATCTGTCCATAACATCCCTGTATCCTTCCTGTCCAGATTCCTGTTGTGTAGGAAACTACTGGTTTATCATAACAATCCCGGTTTCTACTCTGGGACCCATGCCTTGCTTCATTATCTAAGGAATATGTCATCCTTATCAGCACTGTATGTAGGGGAAGGTTGGGACAGGCAATCAAATGGGAAGAATGAACAAGTATTAGAATTGGCAGCGCTTCCATTTAAAATGAACACAGATCAAATCCGCATGCTTAATGGCTGGTCAGTGTTTATATTACATATAAACTTCTAGGTCCTCACCCCTGGGCTTAACCATGGAGATTCTGATCGCTGGTCTGTTCTAGGTCGGCGCACACACTGATTACAGGACATGAAAAGATGCACTTCTGGCACAGCATATCTTCCTATTAGTCAGGCCTCGGGCACAAGTGGACCTGGAAAAAGCAATAGGAACTTTTATAGATCACCAGTGATTAAAGGGGAGGCAAGGGGTGAGGATCAAAAACGGGCAATTGAAACATGCATAGAGAATTAAAGGGGTCCTGAGTTCAAATCCAACCTTGGACACATTTGCAAGGAGTGCATTCTCCCTGTGCTTGCGTGGGTTTCCTCTGGGCACTCCGGTTTCCCCCACAATCATACTGATACTGATAGGTTGTATGTGTCAAATAAATGTGCTTAGTAGTTACAAAGAAAAGGCAAATAATGCAGGAAGTTGTGATTTTGAAACCGCTGTAAAGCTCTGGTTTTGTAATGTGATAGGTTAGGACTAGGCCAAACTAGGCCAATAAAAGAAGATGTAGATGGCCCCACTATCTCTGCTGCCTAGTGCTGCAATGTCTACCCTTTTCGCGGGGTATGCAATCACCATTTTTGGACCACATTGCATGCACCGCGATAGGGTTACATCAAAGGCATTGCAGTGCATACGCAGGGTCGCGCATATTTTGTGGCACAATCACACATGTAGCAACATTGTGATTGCGCTGCTTCACGCGTTTCTTGTTCGCTGCCTATTGGGGCCTTGCCCTTAGTAGTAGATTCGCCTTTGATAAGGTTTAAAGGCTGGTGATGCACAAGGAACGATATTTTGTGCCTGATTGGTCAGATAATTTGATTTACAGTACCACCTGACCAAACATTCCTCATGTTTACTTCCCACTTATTGGTCCTATAGAAATGATTGGATGTGCTTGATATAAATCTTGATCATTTATATGCTGCAAACATACAGTGAGCCAACAACAACCGTGTGAAATTGAATCTGTTCAGACCATTCTCGATGCAGACGGCGAACGTTTGTGATCCTCAGGAATGTTTTTTTTTTCTTCAAGTAAACATGTCGCTGACCTTGCTAATGTGTAATCCCATTGGCCCTTGTGTAGGTCTAAAACATGTAGATTAGTCCAGTGGAACCTGTTAAAACCTGCTACAAATTGTACAGAAAATATGTCTCCGGTCAATGTAGAACTTGCATACACAGATCCTTCTCTAAAACAAAGAGATTATTCTGATTAATTTCCTAGCCCACAGTAATAACTGCAGGAAGTGACAGCCAATCAAATTTAAAAGGTTTATTTCAAATCCCCATGCAGCCTCCTGAATTAATATACAAGCGACATCATCTCCCTATAAAAACAAACCAGCTCACCTACTGATTTGTATCCTGACTTTGTATAACCCTTGATTGGAGAGTAGGATTACAGGGCGATTTAAATGTATATTCCTGGAACAGAGCTAATAATAACTAGGTTGTTTGACAGGGAGCTGCCATTGCTAAAATATACGCTGTTGTTAAGACACCCACACACAATTATATGTTTGAAGAGACTGTGTACCGCATATGCTGTTTTTATATCGCAGTGCTGATTATAAATATACAGTAAATCTATATATACACTAACAAAAGTGTGCCCGTTGGTGTCCAGTCAGAAATATGTGGGTGTATGTGGATACAGATGATATAAAATATTTATACACACTACAATAACATTTAGGGATTTGTACAAAAAAATAAAGGCAAGATGCTAAAAATAAAAGAAATCCTATGAAATCTTGGTTCTATTAGTGTCACATCCCCTAAATGTATATTTTACACAATATACAGAGGCAGAAGGGGACCTATTGGTACACTTTCTGGAAGAATCTGATTGTAACTAATCAGAATTAATTACAATCAGATTCTTTTAAGGGGCCCATACACGATGCAATTTTGTTGTACAATCATCATACGAACTCCACGATTGTTCGTGAAAAAGCAGAACTCGCCGTTTGGAAGGTGTGAGACCATAGAGTGTATATTTGGTTCATGATGGCAATGTGTGATGCGGTACACATGACAACAACAGGCACATTAACTGATGTATGAACACACAGCGAGATTCTTTAGCAAATAATATATGAAAGAAAAATCAGCAAACACAATCGCAAATTACTTCATTCTTCATTACCATTCGAGACCTCGACCCCAAGATGTGCTTTGTACGTTTGTCATTTCCACCACATTACACTATCGGCAACTGCCCATATATGGTGAATTGGTTGCTTTCTAGCGGCACATTCTATTCTGCAACAATTTACATCTTGCACAATCATATCTGCCTAATAATGCCAGATTGTACACAGCAATGGAAAAATTTTATCTTGTTCGTTTATGTCCGATTGTACGATGATCGTTTCCAATTTAAATCTGGTCTGTAGTTCATCGATATTGGTAAATGTGTTACAGAGGGATCACTATTGGTCAATGTGTTACAGAGGGATCACTATTGGTCCAAGGATCACTATTGGTCAATGTGTTAGAGAGGGATCACTATTGGTCAATGTGTTAGAAAGAGGATCACTATTGGTAAATGTGTTAGAGAGGAATCACTTTGGTAATGTGTTGAGAGGGATCACTATTGGTCAAGTGTTAGAGAGGGATCACTATTGGTCAATGTGTTAGAGAGGGATCACTATTGGTCAATGTGTTACAGAGGGATCACTATTGGTCAATGTGTTACAGAGGGATCACTATTGGTCAATGTGTTAGAGAGGGATCACTATTGGTCAATGTGTTAGAGAGGGATCACTGTTGGTAAATGTGTTACAGAGGGATCACTATTGGTAAAGGTGAGGTCCTATAAAGAACCCAGACTATCCTGTCATGTTTCAGTCTTATTACATTTTATCAGTACAGGACACAGGTTCATGGCTTCTATGGGGTTTATTGCTTAAATAATGTAATAAACCATTAACAAACTCACTTCATTGTCTTCAATTGTGCACGGAGATGTTTTCCTTTCAGTCCCCCTATCATATATAGCAGGGATAAGCAACCAATAAATCTCCAGATGTTTGAAAACTACAACTCCCAGCATTCCTCTACAAGCACTCTGTAGTTAGGGAATTCAAACTACAACTCCCAGCATCCCTCTACAAGCACTCTGTAGTTAGGGAATTCTGGGAGTTGTAGTTTCCAAACATTTTGAGATCTACTGGTTGCCTATCCCTGATCTATAGATATTCCTTCCTGTCCAGTAAACTAGATTGTAAGCTCTATGGGGAAAGGGACCTCATTACCTCTTGTTGTCCTAGCTAGGACTTCTATTTATAAAGTTATATATTATGTACTGAACTATCTATGAATTTATCCCCCTTGTATGACTTTATTGTATTTTAATACTGTTCACCGCTGCGTCCCCAAGTGGCGCTTTATAAATAAACATATACATACATACACACATACAAACAGCAGCTCTTCTTTTTGTCTATTGAGAGGGGAGGGGTGGGGTTATGTGAGAGTGAGAAGAATGTTTTTACTAAGACTGTCACATGTTTTAAAAAGGAAGTGACATAAAAGTCTTGCAACTCCCTACTAACACTTCCTACTTCCTACTAACACTAAAATGTTCTGATTCACTAACGCTGCTGTCAATCTAATATTAAGCACACCATTGGATACAGGATACAACACTAAAAGGGAAGTGATAAATATGTTCCTTTGTAAGCTTCCATTGCCTCTCTGTAAAACTTCCTTGGGTGTGGCTTAACACACCATTTTGAACATTCCATTATAAAACAGGAGTGGGGACTATGCAAGTACTTTTATTTATATATTTTGCCTTATTTACATTTCTATACATTTTAATGTCATTACTACATATTTGTTAATATTAATATAACTATTTATTTAGTGCTTAAAGAACACAAACACTGCCCCTATGTATATTATAACATACGTATGGGCCTAGGCACTCCTTCAGGCAATGTGCCAGTATCTTCCAGGTGCTGCTTCCCTCAGTCCTCTACCTTCAGGACTTTAAGCTATAGCACAAGCATAAAAAGTTTGATGGAAGCGCACTCTGTTAATCAGAAATGTTCTGTTATTGCATCACACAAACATGTTCTGTGATGCAATAAACAGAACATTTTCTGATTAAACGAGTGGCGCTTCCATCAAACTTTTATCCCTATGTATATTACTTTTACCTACCCCTACCAACATAGTACCTCCGAAAAACCCAATGTATTCCCCATGAAATTATAAATTTATTTATATAATATAAGGGATAACTATGCTGAAAATAACCTCATTTAGGTTAGTTTAGGTTTCCATCATCAGATATTTCCGTCCGACCAACCAATCCACAGCACTATCGGTTAGTCGCCAGAAATATCTGCTGGTGTGTACCCAGCCTAACATTGCTAGGCGGGTAAACATAAGGGAAAATATGCTATGCAAGATGCGCACTCTTCCATTGGTGATAAATTCAGTGGCTTACCATCCTAGGGGGAAAGGGGTTGGGTGGACCAGGGAGCATTGTAGGTACAGCAGAAGAGGCATGCTTTAGTTATAGTTATTCATTTTTTTTCCTGGACGATTTGAATGCATACATACGATTGGCATTTGGGGAAAAAGGGGGAACTAAAGTTAAAAATGGCAACTTTTCAGAAGATAACATTGTAATCCAGCACTTTACTGCTTTAATTTTATTCTTGTCAAACTTTGACAAGTTTATTCTTGTCAAAGAATAGAGCTGACCAGCTGACTACCCATTTCCGCTCCTCTTTTTGTTGTTCAATACCAAAGACCATGTGAAAATTCTGTTGGAGTCTCATTCATTACGGTTTCATTCATCCTGTTGTGTATTTTAAGTTGTTTTGAACATGAAGGCTGAGACCACACAGGACTAGACGGTAACACACGTGAAGCGTGCACACATATGCACATGTTACCATCTGTTTCCGCTGCAATTTACCGTATATACTCGATCCGAGTCGAGGTACCTATTTTTACCTGAAAAATTTGTAAAAACTGATTGACTCGAGTATAAGTCGAGGGTAGAAATTATCACTACTACTGCCTTCTGATTCTGTGTTGTTTTTAGGTTTAGTTGCCCTTTAAATGGACAGCAGAATTCCCATACATGAATCCCATACAGTAATAGCCAAATCCAGTACCAGTAACCTCCAATTCCTTGGCACTCCACATGTTTGGAAACTACAACTCCCAGCATGCTTTGTTGCTGGGAGTTTCAGTTTCTAAACATGTGGAGTGGCAAGGTTCAGTAAACTTTTAATTAAGCTTACCATCATTTACAATTCTCCTGAACCCCATATTGTAAAGGGCACTCTGACCTCGTATAGTAATGGACTCTCTGACCCCAATAGTTAAAAATGTCACCTGAGACTTGTAGCTTCAAGCTGTCATTTGCACTGTACAAGCAGCTGTTTTTTGCCCCAAACTGAGGAGATGCATCAGATTTACAGCATCCAGATGTGTAGTGACAGTGCTGAGTGAGTCCAGCAGCCAGACTACAGGAAGCAGGAAGTGTAAAGGCAGATCAGCTCCTGTAACTTTCTATGCAGGTTAACACAGTGCCACCTAATGGTTACTATACGCAATTGCAGAATTTAGATCTAAATTAGGACTTGACCCTTGAAGTCGAGATTAGGTTTTCAGGCTAATTTTAAAGCCTGAAAAATTCGACTTATACTCGAGTATATACGGTATGTGCTCCAAAAATAGATTGCAGTACATGCAATGTGCCCACTCACATTGACATGCATGTGCTATTTCACCAGTCTTAAGGTGCCCTTACATTAGTATTTACCTGTCAAACGATCCCCAACTTTCAATCTATCTGCAGGAACCACTTTTCGGGGGCTTCTTTGCGACTGACATAAAATCACAAGGTCCCATCTGGCCCATTCATTTTTCAATCATATGTTAATCATGAAGAACACCCAGAAAGGCGGTTCCTACAGAATTGATTGATTAAGCGCTAATGTATGGGCACCTTAAAGGAATACTAAACCCAACAAAATAAGTATTTGCCATTTGTTTGTATTATTCACAGGGAGGTGAGAACGCTTATTCTCACCTCCCTGTGAATAATAATATGCTCAGGGGACCTGGAACTTACCTTACCGCCGCTCCACTCGCAGCCGCTCCTTCACTGACAGCCGCTCTGTCCTGACCATGCGCCCTATCTTAGGCGCATGCGCGCCAATACAAAAGATAGTGTGCGCGATCGGGAGAGAACAGCTGTTCAGTGAACAAGCAGCTGCGAGTGGGGTCGTGGGTAAGGTAAGTTCCAGGTCCCCCGAGGTAATATTATAGCAGGGAGGTGAGAATAAGCGTTCTCACCTCCCTGTGAATAATACAAACAAATGGCAAATACTTATTTTGTTGGGTTTAGTGCTCCTTTAACTGTATAGCACCTACATATGACCTAAACCTGCTTCATCTAAGTTGATAGCAGTACAAACAAGCAGCACAGTGGCTCAGTTAGCACTGATGCCTTGCAGCGCTGAAGTCCTGAGTTCGATTCCACCCTTGGACAAGGAGTATGTATGTTTTCCCGTGCTTGCGTGGGTTTCCTCCGGGCACTCCGGTTTCCCCCACAATCATAAAGATATACTGATAGGTTGTAATGTGTCACATAAATGTGCTAAGATTGTAAGCTCTTCAGGGCAAGGCCTGATATGAATGTATACATGTAATTGTAAACAGGGGTGCTCCTACGGTTTTTGACACCTGAAACATTTACTTTTAAATGCCGCCTATCGGCAGACAGGGACAGCAAGTAAAGTGGGCATGGCTACATTAGGGAACATAGGCGTGGCTTGTAGAGGTGGGGGTCGTGTGCTGACTAACACTGACTGGTGAACTGGAAGGCTGACTTAACACTGATTGGTGGACTGGTGCTAATGCAGTATTGCAGGAAGGAGGACATATTTTTAGTGTTCCACAAGGGTGCACCCTGAGCAAATGTTTCAGTTTGCTTCATGGTAGGGGCACCCCTGATTGTAAAGCACTACAGAAGATGTTGGCGCTACATAAATCCATTATATGTCACATCTCTGATTATCTACCATGATAATTTAACCTTTTGAAAAACTTCTGTGAGCCTGATATTAAATAGGATTCAAATTTTGACTAAGCAAAAGTCAGCATTTTCACTGCTGTATATCAGGTTATATACAAGGTTTCTGGTAATGTTTTTTTGGGGAAGGGGCAGTACACCCCTTTAAGATCAGTGTACCTTTAACAAAAGGAAACATTGTCCATTGCACTATGGTGTGGCACGGTAAAGGAAAATTTACTTGCCTGAATCAGACTGTAATCTCAGCAAGCAACAGCTCAGTTGGTTAAACAGGCCTGGAAAGAAGAGAACCAAAAGAAGTTCTCACACCTAGAAAGGAGAAAAGAGAGTACATTGTGAGCTTTCTCTATTGTGTCTTGAATATTCCATGAAATCTGATGCCAGTTTCAGCCGGGGGGGGGGGGGGGGTCTGGCAAGAGAAATTTTAGGCCGCAGAATAAACATCTGAATGCAATTAAACAGCATAGACCTGCACCTTACACGCTACAATCCCCTTGCCATATATTCTTCTTGGGGGATGCCTTTAAAATCTCTCTTCATTATTATTTAATGATATTTTATTTTTTATTAAAACGCTTGCTGAAAAAAAACATACGGTCCAGATCACTATGGAAACCGGAAAATTCTCATCTCTTGTCCAGCATCCCCTTTAAAACCCTTACAATAGGGCAAGCCTGCTGAAGTATTAAAAAGCGTACTGATGTACAGTTATGGTAGAGTGTGTGTGTGTGGGGGGGGGGGGGTCCTTTTTCTTGTGCTATTGTACAACAACAGTTCAGTAATCCCTAATTCTTGAAATGTAAGAACATCCCATTTACATTCTCCATGTTCTTTGTGTCCATCTGTCAAGCTCTTTGTGCCTATAAACAGAACAGCCCCTCCTGCTTGCTGACCCTGATTCAGGCTTCATCTCCATCTGATCTGCCGTAACCCATGTGATTCTTGTTTTCATGATTGTTATCTTTTATTAAACGCTATATTATGTTAACCAGGCTTTGTGGTAAACAAATAGAATCCCACAGCTAACAACACGTTACAATTAAAAAAAAAGGTTTTAATGCACAAGCCCAATGATGTTTCCCAACCCTCAACCACAAATAGATTATGTGACAAGGTCCAATTGATAAACACTAGTTTATTTACAATGCAGGGTATCCCTGAAGTGCCTGTGAAGTGGTTAAATTAATCAGCTGTTCCCTTCATTCCTTCCAGATTAATCATCCTCATCCTGGGAATCTCCCATGTCACGTTTTCCAGCACAATCCTTTCTGATGAGAATAACTGTACTGTACAGAGAGCTCATTATAACAAGGGGTGCAAAAGTTTTCCCTTTCTTTGACATTAATCTGCAGCAACCAATCGGATGTTATCTATCTGCATCCATCTGATTGGTTTTCTGTAGATGAATAGCACAAGCAAACATTTGCACTTCCTATTGCTTTTTTTTTTTGTCGGTCATGTGTTAACTTGCCACATCATGAGAATATTCATCTTATCTTTTGGTTCTGGTTTTGTCAAGACAAGTGCAATCACTCTCCAGATCTAGATGGTATTAACCTCCTGTAATTATGCCTCATTACCAGATTAATCTGCAACATCTCAGAGAGCTGGCTGATCTGTTTTAGAAAAGGAAATGTTAAATACGGTACACTGCAGAACAAAGCCTGCAAACTATTGCCAAATGCATTGGGTTAACTGCTATTAGTTATGTTTAACCCTTCTGCTTACTCCATCCGCTATAAAGACCCTGTATAAAGGACAGGTGCAACAATCCTAGCCCTGCTGCCCCAAGTGTTCTTGAACTAAAATCAGAGCCCCCCAAGTCCTCTCTGTAGTGCACAAAAGGGGGATTGTGGTTTACTCATTGTTTGGATTTTCTGTCTTTCAGCACAAATGAGGAGGAAGGGCTGTCATTGTTTTGCTGCAGTTTGGAGGAATTCCATCCTGCTGGTCTATAATGTTCACTTTGTTTTCTCAAACAGTCGATATACAGGGTGCACGGCGCAGGCCTGAAAAAGTGCTGCAGATACGGGATGGCTAAACCTAGTCGAAGATTAGAATTTGGTCTGTTTGTGGTCTTGCTGCTCTATGTTTTTGTCTGTAATAATAATGTTAGGTGTATGTCACATAGAGAGTGTGCCACAAACGTTTGTCCACACAGTTGCCAAAAGGTGCGATTGGTCTCCTAAGAACGCACCCTACTTACTAGCTCCCAATATCACTTTTTCTATTTATTTTCCTTTCTACCTTCCTCAATTTCACTCCCATTTTCTAAGGTTGTACTTTGACCTTCTCTGATCATTTAAGAATTTGAAGAATGTGCCCTTAGGCAGCTCAGTTGCTGCATTCAGGGAGTCCCGTGATCTTGGGACACCCCTCTCTATGCACCCATATGAGCTACAAATGTAAAATAATAAGACTTCATAGAAGAACATTCACTACTGATTTCATAAACTAGCGGTAACAGAATATTTCCTTTACCCGTCTCTGAAGGACGTGTCCGATTCAAATCATTGATCCAGAAGATGGATCTTTATCCTATTTAAGCTTCTACTTTATTGTTTAGATAGGGAATATTGGAGTTATTATAGGAGTTATGGGACAGTTAATTTACTGAGTCAGTATTATCTCCCATTTACAGGAGGGTGTTACAAATAAAATAGTTATAGATAGCGTGCTCTAATGCTGTGATTTGGATCCAGACTCCCTAGACTCTGCATAGCCAATAGGAATGGTCTGGACCTTGCTGAGTTGAGATTAGCTAGAACTACTGCAGCATAATATTCCATGTGTTAGCAGATATACCGATAAATGTAATTTCCTGGAAATTATACACAAGTTCTGCACCATTCATGTTAGATAAAAATCTAAATCATGAAACATGACCGGATCCCACTGAAAGTTGCATGCTATGTTATGGGGGAGCAGTATGGTGGCTATGGAAGTTGGCGCTATATAAATCCACAATAATAATAATGGGGGTGAAATTTGTAAAATATGTAACATTGCCAAGACTATTGAGCCTCATGTAGGAGACACAACCCATATCTATCATTTTTACATATATCCCAATTCAAAGGTGGCTGGTCCTGCAGATCTCTTCGCTCCTCTCTCCTGCCGACACACTAACATACCTCAAATCTCTGATAGGGACCTGTGTGCATCCTACATCAGAGGAGTAGGTGGGGGAGAGCAGTAAACTGCACTAGGAGCAGCGATTGTTGACTAGGGATTTTGGCACTTAAAGGAGGTAGGAGCTGTATCTACTAAATCCCTGGAAATTATACCCTGCATGTTTAATACATGTTTTAGTGTTCCTATAAAATGGAAAATGTCCTTATGTATCCCACTCCTCTGACACTCTTGACAAAAGATTGGATCATAAAAGGAGCCAGTGTCTGCTGCTGGCTTGTTTAAGCTGGGTACACACCATACGATAATTCGGACTGACCGACCGACATTTAATTGTTTCGGTCGGTCATGCCAAATTATTGTATGGCGGGTCCGACCGATCGCCAACCATTCCTTCGAAAGCACGATCGGATGCGGCTGCTTTTTCCCGATCGACCGATACACAACACTTTCGGTCAATCGGCTGAAAATATCGGCTGGTGTGGGACGGGCAGCAAAACACTGTGCATGTCGCGGTGGTCGCGGTAAAACCATAATGCGTGACGGAAAATTCCGATCGATCGCGCGGTTCCCTATCCCGGCCGAGTGCTCACTCGGGACAAAAAATCCCTCCGTATGTACCCAGCCTTTGATCCAACCCCGAGCAGATAAGCATTTGTTATTGGCTCCGTATTGAGTAACTAATTGCTCAGTACAGTGTGGCCTGTGATGATAGATCCTTCAGGTGACACAGTAATTAGTTACACAATGTAATTAGTTCCAGACAAGGGCCTGTTAATTCTTACCAGTAAATGAAGTGATTCCTCATTTGTAATATCTTGGATTTGTTCATCCTCATTTATAGTATCGTGTGTGACATTTCTATTTGGGGGAAGGTCGTGCTGTCAAGGTTTGATTCTAGATCCTCCTCCCAATGCTTTATTAGGTTTGTAACCTACCCCTGTAGTGGATTTCTATGGGAGGAACTGTAAGATTAATATAGTGGATAATGCACCCCCAACTGCAAATTATAAGGATATTAGAAGTCACCTTGGAGTTCCGTGCCCTGTATATAAAAGGTACTCAGCCTGTGGCATCGTACTTTTATATGGTCACGGAACTCCATGGTGACTTCTAATATCCTTATAATTTACAGTTGGTGGTGCATTATCCACTATATTAATCATCATGTAAGGGCCCAAATAGCCGTTAGATTGTGTTTACCTTTGTATCAGTATTATAATAATACTTCATAATTTGATAAATATTTAATATATAAATAATCTCTATGGAGTTGCCATGGTCCATGTCACTACATGGAGTGTCTGTTGAGGTAAAAGACAAATTCAGTTGTAGGTAAATTCTATCTGATTAGAAAGCAATTAGCTATAGGGATTGCTGGACATGTTGGTGAGCACATGTATAAGGTTTGTTCTATGGGGACATGTTTATTCTAATGGTGTAGTTAAGATGTTGACCATGGAGCTACTGCATATGTGTTAAGCTGGGTACACCCCATGGGATTTCTTTGTTCTGACCAACCGCTCGCCTCTAGCGAGCAGTCAGCAAGAATGAAGCACCGTCGCTCTCAGTGAAAGTGTCTGTGGTTTTTCAATGCGTCCGACCTCCCGTTCTTCTGATTCGGACAGTTCCTGGCCACCCGAAAAAAGGATCCAATATTTCAGGCCGATAGACGATACTCTGAAATGCTGGTCAGTCAGGCCAAAATATTGAATGGTGTATACCCAGCCTTAGCCTCAGGAACAGCCATAGTATAACGAGTATAGTAAACACAGAGAACCACTACTGCTTTCTGGTGCATCACTTGGGCTCTTAGATTGTAAGCTCTCCGGGACAGAGATTTTCAAGGCACACCACACTTATTTTAAACATATGACTTCTTAACCTATGTATGAAACTTTATGTATTTTATCTGTTTAATTGCACTTATCCCCTTGTTGGTATATACTGTATTTTATAATGTACAGCGCTGCATACACAAGTGTAACTTTATATAAAATATATGCATAAAATACTGGCAGGAAGATTGTGTGTGAGCTTCCACTGTAATGCAATGACGATCAGAATCAGGAAAGGCACACGCAATGGCAAGGAACCAATTTACCTTGTTATGGAATACTTCTGATAATAATACTGGAGCTGCCGCTGTGATGAAATGGTATACAATATCAGGAAAGGCTCATAAAGACAAGGAAGTCTTGGTGTGGAATACTGAAAGAGTGATCATGTGGGAGCTGCCACTGTGATGCAATGGTTTACAATATCAAGGAACAATTTTGCATCTAGGCTAACCTTTATGCCAACACAGTGTTTCCCAACCTTTTTATCTGTGGGGAGCACTTTCTTCATGTTTCAGGGAACCCTACATACAATAATGATTATATATTATTATTTATTGTTTTACAAAATGTATACCAATATAAACGAAAGATATAGATCTTTATATTATATATATAACAGACAAAATATATCTGTTTAAAAAATGCACTCAAATTCCTAGCAGGGTTGGATCTATACCAGTGTTTCTCATGCTTTGTATCCTTGGACAAAAGTTAATATCTCAGGGAACCATTACTTTTATTTGGTTCACAGACATCAATACACCAAACACATAAAAAAAATTGAATATTAATAAATATATAGAAAAATATATCTGTATTCATCACAGTGATGGATACATATGGTTTTTGTCACAATCTTTTAAGGACCCCCATGCAACCTCTCAGGGACCCCTGATTGAGAAACACTGCATTAAACATACCTAACAGTGAGGGAACAAAAAAATAAAGGGGGGGGTATTCCTTTCTGACTCCAAATTGGAAAATATCCCTAGATCACCAGTAATTCTTAATATTTTATAGTATCCCCGTACCAACCAGAACTACAGTATATGTATTAATACCAGTAAGTCTCAATGTTATATAGTATCCCTGTACCAACCAGAACTACAGTATATGTATTAATACCAGTAATTCTCAATATTATATAGTATCCCTGTACCAACCAGAACTACAGTATATGTATTAAAACCAGTAATCTCAATATTATATCGTATCCCTGTACCAACCAAGACTACAGTCTATGTATTAATACCAGTAATTCTCAATATTATATAGTATCCCTGTACCAACCAGAACTACAGTATATGTATTAATACCAGTAATTCTCAATATTATACAGTATCCCTGTACCAACCAGAACTACAGTATATGTATAATACCAGTAATTCTCATATTATATAATCCCTGTACCAACCAGAACTACAGTATATGTATTAATACCAGTAATTCTCAATATTATATACAGTACCCTGTACCAACCAGAACTACAGTATATGTATTAATACCAGTAATTCTCAATATTATATAGTATCCCTGTACCAACCAGAACTACAGTATATGTATTAATACCAGTAATTCTCAATATTTTTTTAGTTTTTATCCTGGCCATTTTTAAAGCTATTCAATGAACTTGCTGTTACCACATCTGCTGGGAGACGGTTAAAGGATGTCCACAAGTCACATGTAAAGACAATGAGAGAGCTTCACATAGGCATTTACATTGAAGCATGACAGTGTGGGAGCTGCCACAGTGATGCACCTATGAACTGTGGAAGGAAATAACATATAAAGACAAGAAGCAACTTACATGGAAGCCTAGACATGGAATATACAAAATGATGTCACATGTAATTATAAAACACAAATCAAATTATATCACCACAACAGAAACACATGTATCAACACATGCATGCACACACATGCAACATTTACTCTTATGCACAGAACAACATGTATGCATACGTACAGATATGCACATGAATGCATATAAACAAACATACATGTACACACATACAATTTTGACTGCACCAATGAGCAAACAGTTGCTAGTGTATATATTCTGTGTCTATATGTAAGATATACCCGTCATTATAAGTAAAGGAATTGATGTGTGAATTATGGTGTTAAAATCTATGTTTGCACACCCCACGCCTCCCTGTAGCTACATACGTCATTGCTTTTCCCTTGGGCCTAGATTGCCCCCATGTTGTATGGTAATTTCCTGTTGTAGCGCATTTCTTATTGCGAATATTTTATCTGTTTCGCGGTGTGTGATCCTGATTATCTTGCATTTCTGCCTTTTGCATTTGTATGACATCATGGGATCAGCTGCTCATTAGTCAACACATTGCCCCTCATGGTATTGACTGGAAACAGCAGGGCGCATAGTAGAAACCCATGTTGGTTCTTGTTTACGGTTCACCGTGTCCCCAGCTGCTGTTGCATCAGTTTGTAGTTTACATCTTGTACTGAAAGCTGTAATAGGACAAAATGACATACTTAACCCTCCATCATTAACTATTTCACATACGTTCAATTCCAAAGGTTTTGTCGCTTTAAATTGATGCTTGTTATGTTTTCCACATTACAGAAAATATACCCTGATTTTTTTTTTTACATTTTATATCTTGAATATCAAGATTATGTATATTTAGATTTTTTTTTAATTGGATGTAGGAGCTTCCATACTGCTTATCCATGGATAACAGACCTCTTAATCTAGGCCACCAGTTGTGGCAAAGCCCACGCTCGTGTATATGGATGACAATATGTAAATAAGCAATGCTGCTGAGTAATAGTGCACATGTCCCTTTAAGGGAGCATTCACTCTGTAGGTTGTTACTGAACACCAGCAATCGGTTTCACGGACACAATGTTGCACTAGGAACAATGCACAATGGCGTCTCTGTTCCAAGACTTTGCAGTGAACGTCATAGAGCAGCTCTGTACCTGTGATCAAAAAAATCTCTGGAGAATTGTAGAGCTAGAGGTGCAATTTAGACAAAATGGAGAATTACAGTGCAGGATGACTCTTTAACCCCTTGCTGTGATTAGCAATGAGATCTCTTCTGTAGTTGAAGCTATTTTGCTGCTTGTGCCTTTAACATGTTCAGCCAACTGTATCCTGCTTGCATGTGACAGTTCTGTCCCCTCTCTCATTTCCAAAGGTACATTAGCATTAAGCAGCATTGAGCACAGACCTCTGCGGGTTTTTACAGTTTCCGCTGAGATCGCTAAAAGCTTTTTTTTTTCTAAATAAATGTACGTAAATGACCCAGATAAAAAAAAAAAACCCAGCAGTAAACTCTCACTTCCCCTATAGAAGCACTAACTAAACCCACAAGTCTATCGACTACAGACGTGAGACTTCAGCTCTGCTGTATTTATCTAACGCTCAATAGTAATACCAGATCCACTGTGTAGCAACATGGAAACCATAGCTACATTACCCATGTAGAAACATTGGCTCCTGTCCAGGGGCCCAAAAACTTCAAGGGCCCAATTACCTCTGAGGCCGAAGCCACACTAAAACTCTCAAAAGCGATGTGTGTTTCTGTGCGCATTGTGCTTGTATCTGCTTTTACATGCGCTTGCGTTGCCCAGGGAATTATTGGGAAAAAAGAAAATCGCCTGTCAAATTGATTTTGTCTGCTTCTGTCTAATTTTTTATGCCTTTCTTGTAGACTTGTATTAAATGGAGACAGCATGCATTAGAAAATCGCAACAAATCGCAGCGCACACAGGGAGGCCCACTTCCCATGATTTACATTATGAATAAAATGGCATTGCGGATCGCAAAAGACGGCAAAAACGAGCTAGTGTGGCCTAGCCCTAAGGAAGCCGTAATAGGGCTCACAGTTTTAACAGGCAAATTCATTAGTGATTTGCATATAAGGGGTGCAAAACATATTCTGCAGAAATGGTGGCCTCTTATTGCTTCAGTATTATTCTTTCCTGAGGATTCTCCCTTCTGTATCTATGACCATGCCCAAGGCTCCTCCATTCAGTCTGGATCCGACCGATGACAACTCAGTTTGAATATTAACGAGGAGCTCTTTGTTCTAAATAATTTGTAACCCATTCACCGTCCCTCCTGTATTATCTTTTCAGATGAAAATAAGACATGACTACACAAAATGATCATTCTATGTTGCTTTACAGGGATTGCAGTTTCTTTGTTCAGTGGATGCACCCTGAGGCAATCAATATGGCAGCTCCCACTCATGTGTAAATGCAGATTAGCAGAGATTTGTTATTTGCACTCTAGCTTAAATTTCAAACATATTAGTCTTTTTAAAAGCAAAAAAAGTTTCTTTAGTTAAGGTGCCATAAATTAAATACAGTAAGTACAGTATGAACATTTAACTTAAATTGCCCCCTAACATGTGGTTTCTAGTTTTATGTAACTCAGACAGACAGCAGGTGGGCTAGAGTGCAGGCATCTGACCTCCTGCATTTTAGAACTTTATCAGGCCTATGTAATAAAAGCTTCATTGTTAAAAATGGTGTAATTTTGCCCCGGCGAATTTAGATGTTATTTACCATTTAAAAGCTAACATCTGATTGGTTGGGGCAAAACTAGCACCATTTCTAACGATACAAACTTTTATTACATAAGCCTGGTATGTACACAGACGGCAAGTCTTTATAGTTCACACTCTTGCTCTGTAACTGGCTATCTGTGGCATTGGCTGCTTTCAATACTCAACCTATCACTGCTTCATTCCAATGCAGGGAGGAAGTACAGGAAAACTGCGTGCACTGGAAGAAGAAGTTTACGTTTGTGTGCAAGATGAGTGCTAACCCTGCTACTGGCGTGCTGGACCCCTGCATCTGCAGAGTATCTGTGAGGAAGGTAAGATACGGTGGGTTGGGAACATAATGATGAAAAACCAAAAAAATGTGTTGTTTGTTGAACACATAAAAAAAAACACAGTGACAATGTTTTTACACAAACATAAATATAGATTTTTGAAAAAAAAACTATTCCCCAGGGAGAGCAGTTCTGTTTTGAATTTTTGACTTTACCTTACCTTTGTGTTTAGGGAAATGGTGGCGACATGCAACACACTGCCTTATGCACCAGGTTCATGTCTTCCAGTGGCATGAAAACAGCAGGTCTGTTGGCAGTAACCTGCTCCCATATCCCATGTATGTAATTCAAGTGCTAAATCATCTTTCACGTTACCTGTAACTTTAAATTGAAGTCTGCGGCGAAAGAATGTGCTTTGGGGCAGCCACACAAACAAACGTTTATCAGGCTTGTAGTGGTTTTTAAGACGTGCTTTAACTCTTTCATGTGTTCCCTGATGTAGGGGGACAGGTAGAGTAGAGCTGCCCTGAAAGGGTTACTCCCTTAAAGGGTATGTTTACTGTAAAAAATGTAATTTTCAAAAATGACAGATACAGCAAGATGCCACTTCTCCAAACTTTTTTTCTGATTTTACATCTGAGCTGTAGATTCTGAGAAATCGTCATTTGAAATCACAGCATTTACAGGGAAAGACCTGAAATTATAACATGTGCTCTGTCCCTGGCTTCTTGCTAGGATCTTTTGCCTGCCTGCCCGCACAATTTCCACAATATTTTAGAGATTCAGCAGAGAAAAGAAAGAACGGAGGGGGGAGATGTGTAAGCAGAGCAGGGTCCATAGTGAGTCTGTGCAGAAATTGTAAGTGTCGCAGACACTACAAGAAGGCAGTGAGTAAAGGAGGTGGGAGGCAATCAGGAGCACTCGCTAAACATTAAAAAGATAATGACAAAGCAAGCACAGATAAATATGTGAGTACCATCATTTTACTTCTCATAAATTATAGTTTCAGAAAATATAGATTTTTGAGTGAGTATAGTGACCCTTTAAGAAAAATACAAAATGTCTCCCTGTGACAAAGGTGTCAGTGACTAATATTGCAGATGCTGCATTGTGCCAATGTGACATTGTCCCTGTCTTTTTTTTTCCGTAATCTATGATAAGCATTTTATAATGAAGGGCAATCTATACCAAGAAGACAAAGCAGAAGGAATAAATACCTAATTATTCTGCTGTACACAATGACTGTATAGAACATATGAATTGTACAGGTATCCCCCAATAACAGGTGCAAACATTGCTGATGCTGTTAATCTGCGTCTACCAATCAAATGTTAGCTTTTTACCGATGTAGTAAGCCAACATCTATTTGGTGTTTAATAGCACAGGGAAAGTGTGCAGCTTTGATTAATGGCCATTTAAAAAAATATAGCAGGACTGGTAACAGTAATCCATTTGAATTGATATACATTGTATATTAAACTGGTCATTCACAACCTTGGGGTTATGTGATAATACATTACAGTGTGCTGTGTGTTTCTGTACATGGTGAATATCGACCATGCTTTGATCAATGCTGCTTGAGTTATTATTGGCACACTGAGTGAGTGTGTAAGATGTCTGATTGCGTGGGATGCTTATTATGTGGGAATGCATTGTTTCAGAGGCTTTGTGCGTGATTATGTGGGTTGTGTGTAGACTTCAGGATATGCATCAAGAGCAATGATGTAGGCAGATATAAATGAGCCTTAACTACTTAAATGACTATCAGCTGCATTCACCACCAGCCACAGCAGTAAAATAATAATAAAAAATACTAGTTATAGCCACTATTTGCTTGCAACAACTTCTGCAAGCTATTCAATACTGGCTTTGCGTCTCTTTCTGCAGGACCATTTAATAGCAGCTAAATAGTTAGACATGTTAAAGATAATACCCTTAGTGATGGCGGTTCTGGGTAAATCTCCCAGATTTACCCAGAATGCATGATAGACCCCTAATGATACATCTTGAATGCTTTATCGCAGGATGCTGTCACAGTAATGTCCAGTTTGCAACACCTTTGCAACACCTGATGCTTAGTGGTAGAAGCTCAGAGTCCCAGCCATCTTAAACAGTGAGGATCAATGCTTTTGATTTTATTTCTGGTTTGACAACCCTATCTCCATACTGACTATTTACATTCTCGGTGGCTTCATAGAGGACGCTTTCTTAGCATCCACCCTAAAAACAAAAATCTGGTCACTTGTCAGTTACCTGCCCCCAATTCCAACCAATATATTGAGCACATTATTCAAAGTGTATTACTAATCAGATATTTAAGTATAACTATTATCCCCATTCTGGCTGAGGGAATGGCTCTTCCCTCCATGCAGTCAATCAAGGTTGTCACTGCAGACATCACAGCCAATGATCGACTGCTCTTTCCCCTGCTGCCACCTTTGCGCATGCGTAAGTTCCTAAAAGCTCATTAAGCAGGTGTAGGAGTCCGTAACCTCTGCCAAAAAGGGAGATACTTTATTATATGCAATTCTAACCATCTAACCATGGACATCTCATTATGAAGGAGGCTTTATAACTTGACAGAGGGCCTGTAAAAATGGATATCTCTCTAAAATACTGCAAAAAAATAGATATGGCACCCAGAATTTATCCCAAACAGCTTAGTTAAATAGTCTTTTTTGTTCACTTTTAAACATCCCAGATAATCAAACCCTTCCAACACAACTGTTAATTATTCCGCCATCCTTCATGTTATGGATTTGGTCTGTCACTATACATATGTGTTTGACCCCCGCTAGCAATGTTTGTCCTATGCTGTCAGAATGGAAATAATAATCTATCTTTTCCTGTTACAGGAACTTAAGGGAGGAAAGACGTATTCAAAGGTAAGAGCAAGTGGCAATAAATCCGTCCCATCCACTGTCTGCAATCCAGATTCTGTCATTGCAACATCCTCGCCAGCAGGACATTTTGGTTCCCGAGATCTGTCTGTACCAAGTCTCATTTACACAAAGAGATATATAGACCTGGAGATTGACCACATGACTGTAGAGCTTGTGCAGGTGACATGTAAACAGCTCTCTGTAAAGGAAGGAAAAAGGCAAAGGCAGCAAATTTAAATCTGCAGCTGTGAGAAGAAAGCAGAAAATACTATGGGCAGAGCATCCGTCCATCCCTGGGTCCTTCCTTCATGAATTTCCTGACAGGGTTGTGGGATGTAGGGATACTTTGCCAAAGAACAGAAGGTGGCATGGTGGGCATATACAGGGCACTTTTTCCCAGTGACCTCTTCATTCATAGACCTAGATTAAAGGGTGGAACAAACCCTAATTCCTACCCCATCTCCTCCCCTTACACAGAGAGTTCCATATTACTAGTATACCCCAATACTAATTATGTTTGTTTACACTGGAAAAAGACGTGTGGGGATACTTTATATATATATATATATAAATGTAAATAAACTCTCCGGTGCATTGTTCGCTAAAAGGTCACATTAAAGAACACGTGGACATCCTTTAAGATTAGAAGAAAAGTTACACTGTCGGGTTCAGAAATGGTATTTGTCCCTACCCATAATGCCTGTTTAACAATGGCAGTGTTCTCCCCAGAATGTTTTTCCAGCTGGGTGACATGAAAAAGTAGCCGGGTGGGGTGGGAAATTTGGTGGTGGGGAAAAATGTGCACTGCATTATGCTCATTATATAGGTCAGGGATGTCTAACTTTGTCCCACTAGATGTTTAAAAACTATAACTCCCAGCATTCCATGGTTGAAGAATGCAGGGGGTTGCCGTTCGGCAACATCCGCAGGGGGTTGTCGTTCGGCAAAATCTGAAGGTAACCCAGATGTGATATAGCAGCACAAGCACATGTGCCACCCTTTTGTGGCCTTAGGGATCTTGGAAAAGCTAGTTAACATGTGCTTAAATAATCTTGCAAGTGTATTGGCACACCTATTAAACCTACATCTAAATTCTTTCAAATCACAAGTGTTCCCTCTAGAAATTTTTTCCAGCCGGGTGGCATGAAAAAGTAGCCGGGTGGGCCGCCCGGCTAAAAGAACCTAGGGAGAACACTGAATAGTTTCAAAAAGAGGCAAAAAACTCCAAGACTGAACACATTTGTTCAACCCTTATCAATATTTCAATTGGTAAGGGGGAGTGATTAACTGTTAAACAGATTTTACTGACTTCACAAAATTGTATCTTCATGTAGAAAGCATTGAGAAAGTTGAGTGTTCCTTTTTATTAATAGCAAAAAACAAATTTACCTTTTACCTTTATCTTGAAAATGTATTATTAAAATAAAGCATTAGCTCAGTGGTTAGCACTGATCCTTGCAGCGCCTGAGTTCGATTCCACCCTTGGACACATCTGCAAGGAGTATGTATGTTCTCCCCGTGCTTGCCTGGGTTTCCTCCGGGCACTCCGGTTTCCCCCACAATCATAAAGACATACTGATAGGTTGTATGTGTACATACAGTGATTAGATTGTAAGCTCCTTGGGGCAGGGCCTGATGTGAATTGAGTAAATAATTGTAAAGCGCTGCGGAATATGTAGCACTATATAAGAAATAAAATACATACATTACAATTCCAGTAAGAAAAACACACTGACATAAATGCCCAGTCAGCTGCTCAGCAGGACTAGGGGAAAGGTGACTTTTTTTTAATGCTCACATGTCTGGGTGCAGTCGTACATTATAAATGTAAATGTGTAGGTACCATGATGTTAATCTAGCCATTATTCTTTCTATCTCAACAGCTGGGCTTCGCTGACCTTAACTTAGCAGAGTTTGCAGGCTCTGGCTCCACGGCTCGTTGCTGCCTATTGGAAGGTTACGATACCAGAAACACACGGCAAGATAACTCTATTCTAAAGGTACCTATCTATGACTGGGGGCATTGTAAGGCTTATGTATTAAAAGGTCCAAATGCGGGCCTGTGCCATTAAACTGCAGCAACCAATCAGATGTCACCTAAATGCAGTAGAACAGTGATAAGCTAACATCTGATTGGTTGCTGTAGATTCATAGCAGGAAAACTCTCTCTGTCCAACCCAATGTGAATTTTACCCATCAGCTGTCTTTAAGCCTCTCTCCTCAGTGTTGTAACTAATACATTTTACTCGACAGGTCAACATTGGGATGTCTCTTCTATCCGGGGACCCTTGTTTTAAAACGTAAGTTTGCTAAATATTGTGAATTGATATTTTTTTCCTCCAAATTTACTGAAACCATCCGTAATAAAGGATAATTGCTTAATGAGTTTATTTTGTGTCCTTTACTCATTGCCCTATGCAGTTTTGTGATTGTATATTTTATTTTTGTCTGTAGACCTCCCTCTACAGCCAAAAAGGTTTCTGCACCCGGACAAGACACCTCTCTACAGCTCACGTGCAAAGGTGAAGGGACAGTGAGGTCTGCAAGTGGCACAGTGCGCCAGAAGATGGGTCGACAGGCCATACTGAACTCTGGTACGATGGCAGCAGCCATGGGCTCTTTCCACGAAGTCAGTCCATCTTCTTTTAAATGCCTTCATCTTCATTAGCCAATGGAGTTACAGCTGAAAAAGACATGTAGCCATTGTAGCAACCTATATTAACTACAGGTAAACATGTTGGACTAACAACATGTTGCTAGAAAAAAAAAAGTACATACGGGTTGATGTTTTGCCAGATCCCATGTTGGTAAAATTAGGCTAATCTACTGGTCAGGAAGGCCCACACACTCGATTTCTATGTCTGTCAGCCAATAGGATGGTGTCCTTTATAGGGCTGATTTTTACCCTACTACTACTGGAAGGAACAGGACAAAAATAACAGAGATAGGGGAAGACTTAACACTGCATTTCTGGATTGGGGATACCTCTATCTTCCAGTCCCTGTTTTATTTTTATTGACATTGTTTTTTTCTTATTTTCCAGGGGTTTTTGAAGAGGCTGATCACAACCTGTCAAGTCCAGAAGAAACATCTCATTCAGGACATTCTCGTAATTCTAGTCAAGCCAGCCAGCAGTCCAAAATATCAGGTCATTTTACAAGTCCTGTCTAGACTCTATGCTTCTCACCAGGGGTTATAGTTAGCAAATTATCATTCCATGTCGGTGATAATCACAGTCACGCTGTTAGGATGGTCTGTATGCTTCGATGTACATATGACAGCCCCTTTAAGCAAACTTTGGTAGTAAACAAGCAACAGCATGAAAACACCTATTATTATTATCCATGTTAAAGGTGGATTCACAGGTAAAATTGCTGAGATAATCACTATTAAGCTTTGCCTGTAAGCAGTATTCTGTCATGATTATGAAAGCTGCATCAGAACAAACACTAATAGTCTTTACTGTACGGAAGGTACAGTTTACTGTATGCACAGAACATTTCTCCTGTGTATTTACATATTAACATGTGATTGGATGATGGAGAGATGAATAACAAACTAAAAACAAAGCGAGTTTCTGGTTATTTAACAGCATTTTGTAAAAAAAAAAGTGAATTTTTGATCCACAGTGATGTATCTGTTTTTATTAAAGCAAATAAATAATATGGTTTTATAGCCTTATTTTCCCATATTGTACCTGGCCCCTTCCAAATATCTTGGGTCGTATGTGCAAGCTTATGGGATGAATACTGGGAATTCTTAAAGGGTATGTCCAACCCCCAAACAAAAATTTAGTATCTGCTAGGAAAAGGCTGTAAACCTCGACCTCGCAAGGTTTACAGCTTCCAAAGATGCCCCCAAATAAACTTACCGGCCTTCATTCGCCAGACACCTTCTGCTTAACTCCGGTGTCTTTTCCGAGCACGGAAGTTAAGCAGGAGGGGCATGACCGGCATCCGCTCCTGTGATTGGCTAAGGCGCGATGCCCCATCTTTGGCAGCTGTAAACCTCGCAAGGTTGAGGTTTACAGCCTTTTCCTAGCAGATACTAAATTTTCGTTTGGGGGGGGTGGAAATACCCTTTAAATGAGAACTATGGTCCAAAACATATTAAATCCTGCTTTTAACTAGTCAGGAAACCACTGATTAGAATGATATATCACTTGTCTATCAGTTCTGAACCAAAGATACACCTATGTAAAACCTTACCCCTCCTCCTCCCCTTTCCTCGTGGGAAATACATGCTCACTGCAGTTTATTCAGGGTGTATTTCCGATTAGCTAAATGTTCAAAAAAAATTTTCAATTTTGACTTTCAATATGGCACTTGTGATGCTAAGCTTGATGTAAAGTAGCATCGGTTTACTTACACTCGTCACCATGTAGAGTGACCGTTTTATTGGTAACTTTATCTTTTGTCCTGGGGCTAAGGTTTTAAATGTGTTTCTAATGTTAATGCGCAGGTCACAGCTCTGAACACTCGCGCTGCTCCAGCATGTCCGATCTTACTCACAGACGCAATACATCCACCAGCAGCAGTGCTTCTGGGTGTCTTAGTCTCACTGCAGAGGGCCCCGAATCTGAACGTGATGCCAAGCCAGAAAAGCCTCCACGGCCAATTCGGCCTCCCGTCCACCCAGACAGACTCTCCAGGTAACAACCACATTACTTTCAATTTTCGCACATCCAGACTGCGTTCTACTTGTCTTGCACTCCATTGCTGCATACAATATTAAGAATGTAAAATAGGAGGAAACACTCACCCATGTATAGACTGCAAACACACGTTATTGCGACGTGTTTTGGATCATATCCCATCTTTTTTCAACCCTTCTGGAGGTTTCAGAAAGGATCAGACATCTCCTATTTCACATTCTTAACCACTACATTTAGCATTCTGCAGGTTAAGATTGGCCGTAGCAACCAATCAGATGTTAGCTTTTACCAGTTTGCTAACATCCAGTCTGTGTAGTGTAGCTGTATAGATAGAGATTTACCATTCATTGCTTTGTAGAGACAAGAGAGTCTGTTTTTTTTAAATGTCAAGTTTGTGACTGAGCTGTGAGTTTCATTCCCTTCGATCTTCTCCTCTCATGAAATATATGATGTGAGTCAGCAGTGCCTGGGCCAGACTGGAACCTATCACTCATCTCTTCTTGGAGTCTCCAATGAGCTCCTGGTGGTGACAGAACAACTCGTGAGTTCCACACTTGGCTTGGGCACTTGGAATCTGTTAGTGTTATTTTAGCTTCACATAGGGAAAGATTCCTATAATAACCCATATTACTGCCATGCATTCTTACTTGTATGGATGAACTGAATATTAAGGGGCTGTCGTGCTGAAGTTTACAAATTCGTAGCAAAAGTTTACAAATTAGTAGCACAGGCAAACATTTGCACCTCTTATTGTATCAGCCACTAAAGTCTCGTACACACATCCGGTACTTGTGGCTATCTCCTGAGCAGGCAACATGCATGTGATGGATGACCAATAATCACACAAGTGTTGCTGTTCGGTTTAGCATTGTTTGTTGATCCGATCGATAAGTGACGCTTATCTGAATGTTTACATGCAGTACATGGGATTATCGATCTTCGTTGCATGCGTGTTGCCTATAAGGGGGCTTGAGCCACCTGAGATTCTTTGTGACTTGTGCCAATTAGATGTTGGCTTTTTACAAGAACATCTGATTGGTTGATGCAGAGGCAAAATATTTTTAACCTATGGCAATGCAGGATTTAAATCCCAGTTCCTTTACTTCAAGGTATTTAAGCTACCAGGAGCTTAAATGCAATGTGTAATGGAAAAACAAAGAAAGATAGAGATAAATAGGTCATAACATAGCCGTGTTGTTGGTCATAACATAGCCGTGCTGTTGGTCATAACATAGCCATGTTGTTGATCTGGACTCCTCTACGAAACAGATTTCACAGGAGATTATTAGTTCAGGTAGTAAACAAAAATAGAAAGTGAATAATTATTCTCTATGGGAGTTGTTAAGTATCTGTCTATTAAATGTCATTATACCGATATCATGGCATGGAGACCTATATATCTGCTGGCTGTAAGTGTGTAGCAGATGTACAGGTTTATAATAACATTTGGTCCAAAATATGCAGTTTTCAAGGTGATGTATCTGTTGTGTTTCTGTACTGTGGTTAGGATAACACGGCTGCCCTTCATGTTAACCTTGCTAAGATCCTTGCATTTGAATGTTTGTAGGAGAAAGAAAGATTCGGTGGAGAGTCACCCCACGTGGGTAGATGACACAAGAATAGATGCAGGTGACATTGTGGAGAAGATAATGCAGAGTCAAGACTTCACAGACGTCAGCAACAACGAAGGTAAAGGGAAGGGAAAGATATGGTAGTGAAATCCACAAAGGAGCAAATCAGAGGGAGAAGGATTTGTATTGTACAGGGGCAAGCGGACACAAGCCTGCAAATTCCAGGAATGTTCTGATCTGTTTAGGGTACAGATCCCCGGGATTCTTAACCCTTTCCTTGGAACACACACACAAAACTTGAAATGTAGCAAACACGGGGCTGTAAGGGTTGGTACCCAACCCAAGGGGTTTATTTAGGTGCAGCAAAAATTATCTATGAAAATCAGACAGGTTTAATGATCATAAAAGGTGGAGTTAAAATATAAGTAGATTCAGTTTTTGTATGTTTAGGATACCCAAAGGATGGCAAAGATCATAGAAGCTGGGAACACACCATCCAAAATTTCTGATTAATATTATTGTATTTGGGGCGGTCAGCTGGAAATATTGTATGGTGTAGGTGCAGGCGGCTGTGACGAACTGGTATGTCGGAAAACCACAGTCAATTGTGCAGTTCCCTGGGACTGCATGACCGGTCATGACGAACTGTGATTTCTCCTGGCCAACCATTCGCCACTAGTGTGCATGACAAATATCTTCCCATGTAGCCACCCTGAACTCCTTCTTCGCCCTCTTTGTTTCAGTGATATGTATATAGGAATGTTTCAGAGCACGAACACTCTAATCCCACACGTCTACTCGCCATTACATAAGGATTAGGGATACAATAACAGACTGATGAAGTGTGTGTATATTTTATGTAAGACAATGTTCTCCTTTATTTGCCATTTGTGATTCCTGTTAACTCTTATCTTTCTCTGTTTTTTTTAGATAGTCACCTGAGATTGTTTGTCAGCAGAGACGGGTCAACCACACTTAGCGGGATCCAACTAGCTAACAGGTAAACAGACAAATATATACAATATTGCAAACATGGGGCCCTTTAATTAAAAAAGGGCCAGTTAACACCAAAACATCTAATGCCTTTAATATGGAAAAAAGGGATTATGTATAATAATAAACTGAGATTAGCGGTTTGTGCTGGATAAGGCTGGCTTTATTGGATGTATACAAAACCATTAAATATACAATTAAGGAGGCATTACAAACATTTGTCTGTTTGCAGCTCTTAACATCTGCTCTTTTCTGTGTTAACACTCAAGGACTTTGCTTTGTTCTAAAAATAAATAAAAGGGTCATTTGGATTTGATGTGTGACAATTCAAACACCTTGGGGCTTATGCAATAAGAAGTGTAAAGGTTTGTCTGTGCCATTAACCTGCATCAGCCAATCTGGTTTTAGCTTTTTTCTGATCTACTGCAGTTAGATAATATCAGATTGGTTCCTGAAGATTAAAGGGCATGTCCACCCCCAAAACTATATTTTAACCCACTACTGGCTCCACTGTGTAGTGTTGTAAAATCCTTACCTTACATCCCTGCTCCAAATGGCTGCCTGCAATGTCTGTGTAAAGTCCCAACAACTAAGACCAGGAGCCTGCCTGTGTCCCAAATGGTCTCTGCCTTCTGTCTTTCCTCCGGGAGAAAAATGACATGCGCAGTGAAGCCCTCCCCCCCTTTTTCTCTCCCTCCCCTTATCTCCAAATCCCTTTTCTGTAGTGTAGGGCTCATTCTCCCACCCCTGAGAGCTGTAGTAGTTTGTAATCACATCTGTGATTGTCTGCCTCCCAGTCAATCACAGACGCGGCTGCCGGTCCGGCCCCCTGCTTGCAGTTTCATGCAAGCAGATGGCCGTGTCTGAACACCACGGGAAAGAGGCAATGTGAGTAGAGTTCGGCTTTCCTAAACAGAGGTGGACATGCCCTTTAATAGCACAGGCAACCTTTTGCATCTCTTCTCACATGAGTCCCCTTCTGTCGATTTATGGTGACTGTAAGATGTTTGTAGACACAAAGGACATTTAAACACCTTCAAAGAAGTGTGAAGGAGACACTTGGTTCACATATATCTACAGCTTTAAGTTTTTGTGACAATTTTATGAAAATTTTTTATTTTACTGTCTCATTATTATATTTTGGTTGTTTTTAACTATGTGTTGTTTTTAAAAGTGGATTTTTCCGTAATTAGGTTACATGTGTATTGGGCTTACATTAATGTCCAACTAAAATAACTTAAGCTGAGTGTGTTTGTTAGCAGTTAAATGTTAAATTATTTATTTTGACAACTTTCACTTGCCTAAACCACAGTCTCTCCTACCCATCCTCCTTTTTTGGCAAGAACATATCCCCCCCCTGCAGTCAATGGCTGCCTTCCTGGGAGTAAATGGCAAATAGGCAGTCAGCTGCAGAGGGGGATGGATAAAAAAAATACTGGCCACTCACTAAGTTGATTCAATGTTCAATCCATCATGAATGCTGAATTAGGTGCACAGGTAGTTCTTACCTTACAGTGTTCCTGTGCCAGATCCTGGCCAGATCATTATTTGCAGTCAACAGTACTGGCTGTTGCCTAATGATTAGGCTGGACAGTTTTCTGACTGCCACAGAAATGTTTGGAGGTAAGAAACTGAAACTGGATTTCAGCCCTCAAATGAAAACTTGTATATATACAGAAATATCACCCCAAAACCCTAAACTGTAATAGTTTAAAATCTGAAATATGTAAGTCTAACCTGAAATCCTGCACAATTTCCTGTTTCCTCTGTTTCTGCTTCCTGGTTCTTCCAGTTAGCAATGGTCAGTTATGGATTTGACAATTGACATCACAGCCAATGCCTGAATGCTAATTCCCTGTCTGCCTCTTCTGAGCATGCTCAGACTCACTCAGGTCACACAATTGCTCAGTTTCCATGTGGCACCCAGAGGCATAGCAGACATACCGTAATGAATTCAGAGGAAAAAGTAGGATATATCAACATATTTTAAAGAGGCCATTCTTTCTAAAAGATCTTATTATAAGGGTGAAGTTGTCCTTTAAGCTTTAGGTCCATAAAGGTAAGAACCTTCTAAATGTGATTTTAGCATTTGCTTTTCCTTTAACATAAATAGATCTGTGACCCTCATTTAAGATTCTCGCCATGGGGCATAATATTAACATTGTGTTGAAATCCCTCGTTAAAATTCAGTTTTTGTCCCTGAACATTTGCAAAACAAAACCCAACCATAAAGAATATAAACGAAACAAAAGCGGATGGGGAACAGAGGAGACTGTACTGTTTGTTAGAATTTCTAGAGCAGATAAGGCCTTGGTTTGAAATGAAACAATTTGCAAGACATTTCTAAGCAATTATTTCTTGAATTCAGGGTCTCGGCCGGAGTGTTTGAACCGGTGGTGATTGAAATCCGCTAAATGGAAGACTGACAAAAGAACCGCCAGCTCTCCCAGGCTCTAAGCTAAACTTTCCACTGTGCAAAGCTGGCATCCTTCACACATGAGGAAATTCAAGACTTTGTATGGGTTTTTTTTTTTTTTTGGAAGGCTGACGGTCCTAAAACTCCTATCTTTTCTTGCCCTTACTCTGGCTCCTTTCCCAGTAAGTTGTGCACAACTCCCGTGTTCCTTTTATCCAGCTTGTGACAGCGTCTCTGTCTGCTTCTAATCACTGTGAATTTAACCAGACATCTGGTGAAAGGAAGAAAAAAAACGAGAGAGACTGCAGAATCCAGATGCTGAGCATTCCATTCTCCGAGCTCTCGCATTGTAATAGCCTCTATCTTTATTGACCTAGAAAAGGAGGAAGTCGGAGTGTCTTCCCAGATACTCCATTTTAAATGTTTTTTTTTTGAATTACCCCTTTTAAAATCTGCTATGAGGTAGGGGTTTATACTAATCTATCACTGATGAAGATCTACCCAGGACTATTTAATGTGTATTGGAGACATTATTAGTATGCAGCCATCTGCTTCCTTGCTACAGTACAGAGTACAGCAGAGTTTGATGTTCTATCTCTAATACTTGCAGGAATGGCTACATGATATCATAGAATATTGATGGCTTTTAGGGGCCATGTTAAAATATCCTGGGTCTAGGGACTTCACAGTCACTCATATACAATTCGAATGTCCAGAGGGCTCCAAAAGTAGCTTATTGGGTATAAATTCCAATCTTAATACACGGTACCACTGCTTTTCTCTCTGGTCATGACTTAGTACTAGATTCATAATACCCAACATAGAAAGTTATCAGTGCAGAACAGAGAGAGATTCCCTAAAATAGGTTGTATCACACAGCTGGACTGTTAAGGCAATAAGATTCCCCGCAGGAAGGGGTCATGTAATGCAGCTGGCCTGTAGCTACCCTCAGGTAGGGAGAATGTAAGACAGCTGGTCTGTATTTAACCCTTAAGGCCTCCTCTGGAAGGAGTGATGAGGCACAGCTGGGCTGTGCAAATCCTTTAAGGGGGCAAACCTATTTAACAGCAGGTCTGTGGTGCCAACACTGAGTGGGGGCAACACAGCCAGTCAGTGAGTCCCCACTTCAGACAGAGGCCTCCAAAATTCTCCAGTTAGATGTGGAGAGCCTGCCTATTCTGTACTGATGACTATCTCTAAACATTCCTTTAAATGTATGCCCTAAATGACTGCCAAGTGAAGGGTTAGCTGTGCAGGTCATAGCTGCTCTTTCAAGTCATGTTCAGCAGAACCTGTACCATTCCAGCTTTGGTCACGGTGAGGATTGCACAGCTTTTTAATAAACCAGCAGGCTGGTATTTCCATTTTGTGTATGTTTTCTGATCTCTTCTGTTTTTGTCAATGTGAACCACTTTCTTCTTGAATTTATGTCAAGCCTGCTCTATAGCCATTTGGTGCTTTTTTTTGGTAGTTGCTTTGGAGTTTTTAACCTTTTAAAGGAGCAGAATATTTTGCAAGGTAAAAAGGTTAAACTGAGGAGCCAAGTGGGGAATACTAACCTTAATTTGGGTTCAATGCAGCAATCTGTGTTTCTCCAAGGGGTAAAATATGCTTTAAAACCTGGAATGGCTATGGGAACTTGAATAACCCCCACGATACATGGAGCCCTAGAGGCTGATTATTCTTATCCTGTTTGTTCACACTTCTGCCCCATGATTGACACTCCAATGATTCTCCATGATTTTTGCTGCTTTTCTCCATTTAATTGTGTTGATAAATAGATTTGAGAAAGGCCTCCAGCCAGGCTACTCTTACCTATATTTTTTCTGTGTTGTCCATTAAAACCACTCTTAATGTTCTGGGCACTTTAATGATTGATAGATGCGGTGCAGGGATTTTAAGTATTTGTTTTGTGCATGTTTTTTATTCCTGAGGGATATTGGAGTCTTCAGATCGTTTTTTAACGTCCCCCCCTTCCCCCCATTGCAGCACTTAAGTCTTTGTAGACTCCAGTACATGGTTGTCAAACATGAATCCCTCTTTTCAGGCTGCAGTTATTAAATACTATTCCAAATGGCAATTTTTTTTTTTACTAATCTCAATGGGTAATTAGACTGTGCTATTCGGAAAACAAGGTGTTAACGCTCAGGGTCCACCCCTTTATTGCGTACATGAGCTAATTGGGCGTTAAAACAGAATAATTATTGTGGGAGTGGTGCTTGGCATTCAACACACTCCAGCTCATCAATTATTACAGATCTCCACAAGAGAGTAATTTACTACTTACTGGATTGCCATGTAATTCTTTAATTGTGTAACCACACTCAGTTTAGTAGAAACAAGTAGGAAGCCTACCTGATTTATCTACCCAGAGATCTGATTATATCTGTTCTAGAAAAAGGCAGCAGTATTCACAATGAGCAGATTACCGCACACCAGGTGTCTATATATAAGCTTGTTACTGGTGCTCTCTTCAAACATTTACCACCTTCCGCAATTCAAGAGGTATCTTCCATATACAGAACAGAAGGGGCTGAAAGAGCGGAAATAATGACCAGCATAACATTTTGGGTAGCCGTTCCCTTCACCAGGCGCATCATGGTGGAAGTAATCCCAAAAAAGGAGGTGGCCTTCTCTATTCTGGATATTGAAAAGGGGAGCAGTAGTCTGATAACGTATATCAGTTGTCGCTTAGCAAACTCTTTATGACCCGAGATTTAAATCATTCTAGGAAAAATGCCAAGAATCTGCAAGCTGTCAAAAAAGCAAACTAACCAATAAAAATGACCTAGATTTTAGTTGCACTTGCACAAGTTTCTGTAGCCATCTAAGCTAGGTACACACAGTAACGATTTTCAAAGATCTGCATACACACAGTCCCGAGCGTTCTCCCTATAGGGAGAACGCTCGGGACTGTGTGTTTCCATCGGCCGCGCTAGACTCCCTATAGGAGTCTAGCGCGGCCGATGGAAATTTTCGGCCTTTCCCGAACGAGCGTACGGCCGACCCGATCGTTCGCAGCCGCGCGCTCGTTCCGGAAACGAACGTACACACAGTAACGATAAAGCCCCGATACCGTCGGATCCGACGGTATAGGGGCTTTATCGTTACTGTGTGTACCCAGCTTAAGGCAGAACAGCCCCCATGAACCATGGCATAACTAGGAATCACCAGACCCCTATCCCTGCTTCATCTACAGTGGTTTTCTGGGAGGAGGCTGCATCTGTCATTGGGAAATTAAGAAGATGGCCCCCCCTGTGGTTGCAGGGTCTGCTTCCTGGTAGTTATGGCCCTGCCATGAACCTATTAAAGCACACCTTTTATAGTTATTATAGTCTTATATTGTATCTATGTTTACACGTACATACAGGCAGATCTGGATTGTAGGAATAATCAATATTTTGCTTACTGATGCTACTCTGGGGCACCATGTCTTTGAGTCAAAATGTAGTTCAGGCTCCTGCTACGGTTACTACTACTACTACCCCAAAATGAAAGCCTATAGCTCTGCACAGGAGCATCCGCCCATAGGGAGCCCTGGCAAGTGAGGCAGCATTTGTTCCCCTGCTACTGCTTGTTAATGCCAATCTGACCTTAGATAATAAATTTAATTGACAAAAGAGCTCTAGCCATTACAGCACCTGATGGGCAAAGGTATTATAAACCAAAACGGATAGCACAACGACCCTACAGGCCGTATAAACTTTATTCACAAGCCTGAGAAAACTTGAGGGCAGGCATTAGAAAAACCACTATTTTAAATACTTATTTTCCTATGTTATAAAGGACGAGATATTCTGATGAAAAAAATGTTTGTACTCCGATAATAAAGTATTTACAGAGACATATAGAGAGAGAATATTTAGAAGCTATTTTTGCAAATGGGTCCGAAGTTGCACATAATTCATAGTCTATGAGAAATGTGAAGATCAGTGTATAGATTTACATGCCATTCAAATGTAATTCAACTTTCTATTTTTTTGCTGTAAAAGTTACTGCACATTTGACAATTTGTAGATCTTTCCCTGTTTGTTCCATTGTATTTGTCCCTGATTACGTCTGTAATCACAGTAATCGGAGAAATCAATAGCATCGGGGAGAGAGGTTTGGACAAAATAAAAATTTCCTTGTTAATGCAGCTTCGTTTTTTGTATTTTCATCTTTTTCAATTTGTTTTAGCAACTAAAATAACGAGGTTTTATTGCATTAAAGCGATAACTAAAGATTCATGGTGGCCATACAGTGGCTTGATGGTTATAGTTGACCCATCATGAATGTTGAATTGAATTTCATCCAGTGTGGTGGTTTTACCTGACAATGTTCCCGCAACATTTACAGAGAATGTCAGATGGTATACTGAATAATGTATGGGCAAGTAATGAAGACAAGGCTGTATGTACCAGTGACCAGATCTATAAAGCACTGTAGCACAGTGTCCTCCTTATCTAGCCATACAGTTGTACTTCTGATCGGATTTCCGATCAAGTGCAGCAATTGAAAGTCCAATCAGAAGAACCGCTCAAAGTTGAATCTTGAAATCTGCGTAGAGGTGGGGACTGAAGATGGGGTCTTCGGAAAATCTTTCTCTGAATATTCTTTCTTCCGATAAACTGGTGGATATTGGAGGTTGATTGGAGAAATGCCATACACAGGATCGATATTTTGAGCTATCCAAACAAATTTATTGTGTTGCTCAAAATGTCGATCCTGTGTATGGGGGCTTTGCCTGGTACACATGTATTGACCAGGTTTTGATATTTAGGATCACAAAATTATTGATTATTTAACCATCTGAGAACTCCAGGACAAGCCGTGATTTACCGTCACGCTGATCAACTAAAAGCCAATAGGGAATGATCTGTTGTGTTAGAAATAATAGTCCAAATTTGTCCACCTAGACAGATTGTTTGGTTGATGAAGCCAAAATATTGTGCGTACTAACCCTTGCCGGATTGATATATATATATATATATAAACGTTGGTTGAGTGTGCAGACAGTCTTCTTATATTTCAGTTGCCTGGTGCTGCTGACAATATCCCGGATATACAAATGAAGTTCAACAAGTATCAGCGCTACTCAGGTTCTTCAACAAGTGCTTTATTTAGAGTGCTTTTGTAGCAAACATTGTGCTAAGTGCAAAAATAAGCAATGTCACTAAATTTTAATGTGTTGCCAGAGCACTGTCACTTTAAATATTTGAAATTATTATGTTATGTAGAGGTGTGTCCTATGACTCAACACTAATTACAAGGGATATATAAGGCTGTGTAAATGCACTAATGGTTTGAGCTTGATAAAGGCCAATAGATAACAACCGAAATTTCGCTTATTTTTGCACTTAGCACAATGTCTCTAAATAAAGCACTTGTTGAAGAACCTGAGTAGCGCTGATACTTGTTGAATATCATATTTTATATCTATATATAATATATATATTATATATATATTATATATATATATATATATATATTATATATCTTCTTCATTAAGGTGCCCATAAATTAGAATATTAGAATTTTAGCGACATTCAATCAATTCTTCGAAACTGCCTTTCCAGTTCTTCGGGACCGACATCTGATTGCAAAATAAATGAATGTGCCAGACAGGACCTCACGATCATACGCCAGTCACAAAGAAGTATGGGAAAGGTGATTTGCTGCTAAAACAATCTGTAGAAGATACAGGCCATATTCAATCTCCCATCCATAAGGTGCATGGGTCTTATGTAATAAGAGGTGCAAACCAATCAACTTTTAAATGGTACAAAGCAGTTAGAAACATTTGATTGGTTGCTGCAGAGCAGTGGCAAACCTTTGCACTTATTACATAAACCCCTGTAGAGAACTTTTGCAACACAGTAGGGTTCCTTTCCCCAACCCCAACAGCTATAAAAGATTTTTTAGAAAGTCTTCCAAAATCTACTTACCTTCCCTCTATCCACTGCCGTACTGCCCAGCCCTCTGCTTGCATGAAACTGCAAGCAGGGGGCCTGACCGGGAGCCACGTCCCTGATTGGCTGAGAGGCAGCCAATCACTGACATGGCTGCCGGATGCACAGAACACTAGGGGAGAGAGGTAAGTAGAGTTTTAGGGACTTTCTGAAAAATCTTTTATAGCGGTTGGGGCTTGGGGAAGGAACCCTACTATGTGGAAAAAGTTCTTAATGCTAGGGGGAGGTAAAGCTAACCGGGAGGGAGAGGGGGGGGGGGGGGGGCAGGGGGCATGGCAAACTTCCCCTGGGGGGGAGACAGGGGGCAGAGTCCTATATGGACTAGGCTCCTGGTTGCCAGTTTTTGGGACTTTGGGGGGACATTACAGGAGAACCATTTGGAGCAGGGATGTAAGGTAAGGATTTTATTACACTACAGAGTGGGGCCATTAGTGGGTTAAATTATAGTTTTGGGGGTGGACATGCCTTTTAATCAACAAGATTATTTTACTTAGGTCACATATTACACATTCTCTTGTAACACGTCAAACAACCTGCACACATTTCAGAACGATTCTTGTCTGCTTCTGAATCTGTCTCACCATTCCTTCTCTGCATTGCTGCATTCTTCTAATTTTTGCAGACTGCGTCACACCTTAGTTTGAATGGGCTGTGTTATTTTCCACACCATTTCATGGGAGACACAATTTAAAGAAAATGCAGTTTTTTACAGAGAACAGTTTGCCAGTAGGAACCAATCAGAGGTAATAGGAAATTTAGGCCAATGGGTTAGCTGCACATCTAACATTGACAGCCTATGGTTTCTCCCCTGACATCTATACGCAGTCACATGGGTATTCTTGGCTCAGAAATAGCTTTGATAGAATTAGCAACTGAATTTAATTTTTATTCCTCCAAGTTGTCAAAGATTATAAAAACTTTTATTTCTGGTTCCTTTCAATCAATTGCCCTAGGTGGACATATGTCATATCCATAAACATTCCATCTGTTGCCTTAACAACTACCAGCTGCAACTCATTTTCTGTTAGTTATAGCACAATGACCACTGCAGGGGCCCTGGCACTATAAATTCCAAATTGGGAGCCCTGAGTGCAGATAGAGGACCATTTTGAACCTCTGCTGCAGTATTAACCCCTAAGGACACCGAGAGATAAATGGGGACCCGTTAAACCACCTAGAGACTTGCGTAGCTCCTTGCTCATTCACTTCAGTCAATTTCCCCAATCGACAGACAACCAATTGGTAGTCCATCTGGTAGGAATGAAAGCAATGCTGATGATTTTCCATTGTGGCTGATCGCATGGTCCATTTATACCTGTGCATCCGATATACTTAAAATTTGTCACAGCCAAAATTTCATCATGTAGTGTAGTTTAAATCCTTACCTCACATCCCAGCTCCGTAGGGTTCTCCTGTAGTCCCCCCCCCAAAGTCCCAAAAACTGCCCACCAGGAAGATAGCAGAGTCCATATAGGACTCTGCCTCCTACCTGGCCTCCAGGAGGAGTTTGGCATGCGTACTGCAGCCCTTCTCCCCCTCCCTCTCCCTCCCCCTCCCTCTCCCTCCCGATTTGGATTCCCTCCCCCTAGTGTAAATCCCTTTCCAGCAAAGATTCCCCCTGTCCCCCCAGCCCCAACCGCTCCATTTTTATTCTTAGAAAGTGCCCCAAACTTTACTTACCTTCCCTCTTTCCGCTGCCGCTCAGCCAATCACAGATGCGACTGCCGGTCCCGCCCCGCCCCTTTTTTTGTCTCGGCAAATTACAGGTGGAACAAATTGTCCATCAGCCTGTGCAAAAATAATTAATCTGTGTTTGATTGAGTATTTTTTAAATTTTATTTTAGGGGCCATATTTAAAAACCCGTAGTATTGCAAGTTTGCGATACTGCGGGTTTTCGTTATTGTATGACCACGGCCGTAAATGTACAGCCACAATTATACATTTACGGCAAATGGTCGGAAAAGTATGACCACTTGCAATGGTATTCGATGGCGGACTGTAAATATACGATACTGGTCGTAGATTTACGTCCATTATCATACATTTACGCCCGCTGTCGTAGATTTATGATAGAGCCCGTAAATTTACTATCGATAGTGATTGTTAAAGTCGCGGTATCACTAAAAAGTGATACTGCTTCTTTATAAATATGGCCCTATATTAGGCCATGGGGTAGGTTTTAGGCTGTGAACACACCATGCACTTCAGTGTATGGGCTGATTGGGCCAAAAAAAACGATCGATCGGACGCGTCGGAAAACCATGCCCGATCATGCAGTCCTCTTGGAACATTGTTTGCATACCCTTACATTGTATATTCTATTAAAATGAAAATATATAGTGCCAAAATATAGTTGGCAAAACTGCAGAGGGCACGGGCCACCCCTTTAAGTTTGGTGGCTGGGTCCCTGACACACACTCTCCCCAGCATCACCGCGCGTATGTAGTACATGTACGTGCAATCAGCTGTTTAAAAGACTGGTACAGAATCATCAGCAATTTAAAACAGCTGATCGCAGTGAGATCACTGGACCTCTTAGTCCCTGCCCCCCCTCAACATCAGTCACAAGCCCTTGGGGAATGGTAGTTTTGCCACTGGTTCCAAACTTTAGGTTCTCCTTGCATTCCTGTATCCGCAAGGCTGCTAGCCACAAACAGCTTACCAATCAACCGTTTCAAATGAGGAACGCACTCACGCCTACTATCATGTCACGATAAATTAACACAAAGCAGATGTGAGTGCATTCCTCATTGTATATGTGTTAGAATGGAAATATACCTTTTACTTATGTCTCCCCATACAGTAAACCGCAGCATGTTGTCAGCACCTGTTGTCACATATGGGATGGGCTGAGTGAGTAATATATATTTTTTTGTTTTCTATGTTGTTAGCAACAAGGACCGAAGACAAACATAATGCGCCGCCCACAGAAAGTTAAATAGTTGATGAAGCATTGTTAAATGTTACCGGATGGAAATGGCCTTTTCCACACAGCAGTCACTAATTATACTAATAAAGCCTTAGCTGTCCCTTTAAACACTGGATCTGGTAGTAAGACAAAGGACAATGCAGGGAGGCAGCTTTGACGTTACCAAAATCATAGGAATCTTACATTGTAACATTCTTTTGTGTAAGACAATAGAGAACATGACTCCAGGTACCCATATATAACAGCGTGGGAGGTTGAATTTAGACATCCATCCATCTAGTTCAACACCTACCCATAATCTAACAGCTGATCTTTTCTGATTCCAAACAGCCACTTATGAACCACATGGGCTCCATTAATAACTATAATTTATAACAAGAACGAACCAAGCATTTATCGCCCCAACCAACCGTTCGCCACAAGCAATCAGTCAGGTTGGACGAATCACTGTCGGTCGCGGTAAAAAACATAGGCGACCATATGTTCATCCGTGATTTACCGCCACGACCGATCGCCCTTTCGCCCAATCCGTGTGAAACATTGGGCGATAGCATACACACCAACAATTTTTTCGGCCCGACCCACCAATATAGGAAAATATTGAAAAAAATTAAATTAAGAGTCAAGTCTAGTGAATCTAAGGAGAAGTGTAGACTATTTCTATTATTGATTTATAATGATAGAGATTTCAATCATCACAATTTCAAAGGCAAAATACCAGTCAGCTATATAGCTTAATGTGAGGTGGGCTTAAAGAAGCAAAAAAGGTCTCCACAGAGCCTAAAATTAAATAGAGTCTTTTTAAAGGATACGATCACTCAAAAAGTGAACCTACCAGTTTTATAATTAATTGAAGAATGGGAGCTGCCGAGAAAACCTCATAGGCGAAGCGCATCCAGCTGCTCTGTGTCCATCTTCCTACCAGCCCTTCTTTGAGATGTCCTATATGTACCCTCCGTGTATATGCTGACCAATATACTGACGGATAAGTATACCTTTTAGTTTATAGTTCTTTTATTGCTTTTATCGAGTATAAAAGCTTTCACCTGGCATTATCCCCGTCAGGGCCAGCCTTAGGATAAATAGCACCCTGTGCAAGATTTGTTATGGAAAGGGTTAAGAGAAGGGCAACTAAATTAATAAGGGGATTGGGGGAGCTTGAATATGAAGAGAGACTGGATAAGTTACAATTATGTACTCTGGAGAAAAGGCGCTTGCGTGGGGATATGATTTCTGTGTATAAATACATTAACGGGCCATACAATAAACTATCTGGGGCATTGTTCACCAATAGAGTATGTCACAGGACACGTGGACATCCCTTAAGACTTGAAGAAAAAAGGTTTAGGCTTCAAGTTCGGAAAGGGTTTTTCACTGTGAGAACGGTAAAGCTATGGAACGGTCTTCCAGTGGACGTTGTTATGGCAGTTTCATTGGTCAGTTTAAAAAAAAACCTGGATGAGTTTCTGCAAACAAGGAATGTTACAGGTTACTGCTATTGAAAGTCAGGAAGGATTTTTTTTCCCCTTCATAAATTTGGTGGGGGTTTTTTTGCCTTCCTCTGGATCAACAGTTAGGCAGGAAATGAGCATTTTACTAGATGGGTTAGACTGGATGGACAGATGTCTTTATTCAACCTCAAATACACAGGAACGAATGGAAGGAACTCTACCCACGAGCGTGTTCCACCCCTGGCCCCTCTGACAGGTCCCAATTGTTTCTGGCTTTTACTAAACTATAGCCCACATTCTTATGAAGAACAGGAGGTAAGACATAGCTCCCATTCTTCATTAATGCAAAAAAGGAATAATTCATTTTATGAGAGAACTATTCCTTTAAACCAGAAGGTACCTTACAGCCTCATGCTATATGAATAGCGTTGCTCACGAAATCATCCTGCATCCTGTATCCCTGCATAATGTTGCTGCGTGTGAGCAGAAAGGGCGGGAAGCCAGATAAAACCTTAGTTGCTGCATCCCTGCATGGCCCTGATGATGACAGCACATTACTATCTGTTTGCACTGCTATCCAAGCAATCGTAAGCACATGCGATCCACAAAACAAAATTATCGCAGAACCTGCTATGTGGCCATAGTGACATGACATAGACTTCAAGTAGTATGGACGCTCCGGTCCGTTTAAAAAGACGCGCTGCATGTAGTATTGCTGTCCTTTTTGCATGCATTTTCTATATACTGTAAATCTAGGGAAAATGCATTGTGAAAAAATGGACAGAAACTGGTTTTGGCCATGGGAGCATGTCCCTTTAAGAAATGTAGTTCTTCAAGAACTACATTTCAAGTCCAGTTGATCTAATTGAATACAACAGATGTCCCTTTAAGGACTCCCTTGGACTCCCATTAAGGTTGACTTCCCCACCAGCAAAATCAAACTGTCTGCTTTCTTCCATCTCTAGTGGGTTGAGCTTAATCTAATTAGCTCTCTAGTGAAGACTAAACATTTTAAGGGTAATCATTTCTTTCAATAGGGCAACACGCAAGTCAACAGCAAGCTAAAAGTCCCAGGGCCTTGTGGGTGAGACTGGGGTTACCTTGACGTGGTTGGAAGGCTTTTCATTCATGTGATCACAGTAATGTATACTAAAACCCCTTTGTTTATAAAGTATGCCAGTGTGCAGATAATATGATATTGTATGGGGCCTAGGAATGTGCATTGATTATCCTTTCTATGTTTGTATAAATGTTTGACCAGATCAGTGGCACTTCCGCTAAATGTAGTTGTAAATTAGCCTAATTGGAGTGCTTCCACAATTCTTGTATTGTATACCTTGTGGGTGAGAGCCAGCAGCCTGGAGGAAATAACCAGACACTAAAACTTATAGACAGGAAACCAGAGCGACCAACCAGCGTTTATGAACAGGGTTTGCAGTTTATCTTTTAGATATATTGTTACAGAACAATATTTGAGTTAAAGGGTATGTCCACCGTTATTTTAACTTTTATGTTTCCAGTTTAACTGAAGAAGGATAGGAGGTAAATGCGATATGTCTTACCTCCTGTCCTTCAGTAAAACTTACAGGAGACCAGAAGAAACTTACCGCGTAACGATCCAGCGCTGCTGACAGCCTCCGACTACACTGACATTCCCCGATGGATCCACAGTCCTTTGCATGGTGTGCGCGTGCCACACAGTGCATAGGAGCGTGGACGCGGCGGAGACTGTCAGTGAGGCCGGCGCTGGAGCATAAGCGGGTAAGTTTCTTCTGGTCTCCTGTAGTTTTACTGAAGGACAGGAGGTAAGACATATCGCATTTACCTCCTGTCCTTCAGTTAAACTGGAAACATAAAAGTTAAAATAACGGTGGACATACCCTTTAATCCAATTCTTTTTTTAGGCTAAAGAAAAAAGCCTAGAAAATATTTAAAAACTAAATAAATATGATTAGAATTATTGTCAGCCATTGCTTGGATGAGCAAAGCCACGATTCAGCCTTTTCCAAAGGTTAGGACTTTTGGGTTAACGCAATAAGAGGTTCAAAACTTTCCCGGTGCCATTAATTTGCATCAACTAATCAGATGTCCTATTTTTACTGTGTTAATGCAGTTAGACAGCATTAAATTTGTTGCTGTATATTAATCAAAAGGACAAATTTTGCACTTTTTATCAGCTTTTTTATTCAGACATATAGCTCCCCTATCACTGCTCTAAATGCCATATCATTATATGCCTATGTGATAAAATCTTTAATAAGCTGCTTAAAGTATCTGCATACATTCCATAGTTAAACAGCTCCCCACCTTTTCTCTGGATAAGGCACACTGAGCATGTCTGTACCACCGGAAGGGGGCGAGGAGGAAGTAAAATCATGAATAATACATTGTTTTAATCAGGTGTTTTCTGCACTATAAGTCCAGTAAAATGTGTTTTATGCCACAGTTCTATAAAAAGAACTTCTGTTATATTCCCACTGCCATAATTGTGACAGTCTGACTACAGGTTCGGTGTAAATAAACGTTATCCCCGGATTCCTGTTGTATTAGAAACAGTTTTTTCTGATGCAGTTTCACATTAACAAAATGTCACTGGATGGTACACAATGAATTTGTTGACCAAAGCAGCACTGGGAGAGAGGTTTTTATAGCTTTCTCCCTATGTTCTCCACAATGAACTGTTCCACTTACTCTTAGTCATTTTCAGAATCTGGTAAAGAATGTCTTCCTTGGTTCTCTTGGCCTGCGCCACTGGAAGCAGGTCCAACACCAGATGTGAGGTTCTGGAGTAATCTGGATCCCTTCAGATGTTTCAATGGAACGAAGGGAGCAGGTTCCTAGAAATGTACATGATACAAATGTAAGCAGTATGTTCAGCCTATCATAGCATAGCACTGGACCTGCCCTGTGCACACAATTAATTTAGGAAGTAGCATCCTTCACTGCTAGGGATATCTTAAAGGGATAATATACTTGTGCAGTAACTGACTGCTTTCTGGATCCTCCACCAATCTGCCTTCACCTTCATTAACATGTGTTTACCATTGGCAGAGATAGGAGGGTGGTCAGGGATACTGGCTGTGGGAGAAGCCATAAAGCTGACCGTTTCTGAGTATAGTATTATACGGTATATATTTAATGCATTTTGCCTTCCAAGTGCTTTGGTCCCAGTAGTTTGATCTCTTATATGTGAGATGGGAATAAAAACAGATTATTGGGACAGGCACAAGACGTTATATTAACATGCAAGGAAATGTGCATGTTAATATAACATTATTATCTTTTGTCAAAGCCTCTGACAAGACAAGCAAGAATACACCTTCCATTCTAATGTATCCAAGGTCAATATTACAATATACAGAGCTGTGTGTGTTGTTATGTACGGAGAATATGACTAAACCTTTCATGCCTAAAATGGGACACAGTCTGTACCACAGCCTAATATGAGTCATTGTGCTGTTAGGCTGAAAGACATTAAAGGGGAAGTTTAGTGCAGACACATATGCTTTTCAGAAAAGAGCAGTATTTTTTCATCCCAATGACCTTAATCTGCCAATTCAGCATTTTGTTTGTGTATAAATAAATGCAAACAAAATGCTGACTTTCTGCTTGCAGGACCCCTATAACAGACCGTTATGGTCTTGCCCTTGACCCAGCACTGATTAGTTGAGGTTGATTCAGTTGCTCAGTAGAGATCTGAGCATCTTTGACCCATCCAACAGCCAATCAGTAGAAATAACTGTAAGGAACATTCCAAGGATGTGGTGCATCCTGGGAAGAAGAAGGACCGTTAGAGCCTGAAATGTCAGCTCACTAATGTCAACAGCAGGGAACAGCAAAGGGTATGAAATCAACTGATTTTTCAAAATGGGCGAGAATATGTAGAATAACTAAGGCAATACACAAACTAACAATTTAACAAATATTGATAATTTCCACTTAACTGTCCCTTTAAATATGCTTCCAAAGTACTAACTTTCTGATTGCTGGACCCCTAATCGTGTCCATTATGGTCACAGTCCTTGGGTTAAATTAGTTGCTCAGTTGAGGTCTGAGTATGTTTGACCATCCAACAGCCAATCTGTAGAAATGGCAGCTCACTAATGACCACAGCAAAGGGTATATGACATTCACATATCAATTTAATATATGTAAAACATTCTTATACTGAAAAAAAAAACCCAGTTTATTCTTTAAACATATTGCATGAAAGAAAAGCAGTTTGTGAAATGATCAGTAACTTCTAAAAATACTTTACTGAAGATGTTTAATTCCACTGAAATGGCTCTGTGTAAGGTTGTGAATGATCCTCAGGTTGCCAAGGCCAATGGTTTCTTTCTATTCTTATCCTTCTTGACCTCTCCTCTGCTTTCAACACAGCTGATCATTCCCTCCTAATGCAGATACTTCAATGGGCATTGGGCGTTATATTAGGATTGATGTGGCATCCTGGTTTCTATCCTATCTCTAACCGAACCTACGCTTTATCTTATGCTAATAAGATACAGCGTATCTCTTAAGGTTCGTATACACGCGCGATCGTGGGTCCAGACCCGCTTCGCGCGATGTGTGCGAACGTTTGTTTCAGCCGATAATTGGGCCGTGTATGGGCCCTTTATCGGGGATCATTGCCCGACCGCCCGGACGGATCTCCGAACGACCGGACATTTTGGGCAATAAAGGGCCCATACACGGGTCGATTATCAGCCAAAACGAACATTCGTACACATCGTGCGTCGCGGGTCGGGACCCGCAATGGCACGTGTATGAACCTTTAGTGTGGGGGTGCCGCAGGGGTCTGTTCTTGGACTCCCTCTACACTATTCCTTGGGGGATGTCATTTGCTCACTTGGCTTCAAGTTTCACTTATATGCAGATGATAAACAAATCTACTTGTCCACCTCTGAACTAACTCCTGACATCCAATCACGTGTCTCTGACTGTCTCCTTGCCATCTCTTCCTGGATGTCACAATGCTACCTCAAAACTAATCTAATTGTTCTAAAACTGAACAAATCATTTTCCAACCTAAACCTGGTCCTATCCCACCTTTCTCTATTTCTCTTGAAAGACATACCCTATCCAATCGACATACTGCCAAGGGATAATTCTCTCTCTCTCCCCTTTTCTAACCACATTAACTATGTTGCAAAAAACCAACAATTTTTTTCTTCACAATATAGCAAAAATACCCAGGTTCCTCTCTTCCAACTACGGTTACACTTATGCATGCTCTCATCCTTTCACGGCTGGACAATTGTAACCTACTATTTACTGGTCTACCTGCTACCCCATCTTTCTCTCCTTTCCCCGTTCCTGGTAACTAGCACAGTATAAGATTGTTTTAATTTGCATAGCAAATCTCACTACTGCACTTTCCTTTGTATACCCTCCTAACTAGATTGTAAGCTCTACGGGGCAGGATAGTAAAGTACTGTGATACTTTTTCTATGGACTAACAGTTTATTTAGTCATTTAGCTTTCAAGGGCTATACCCTCTTCATTAGGTCAGAGCAGTACACAAGTTTTCATTGTCGATGCAAATGCAACCTGGTAGTTCCCACTATGTGTGCGGTGGTCCGGTCCGTTATTGATTCGCACACATGCATGACTTTTTTGTGCGGGTCGCATGTGTGCCAATAACATTGAAATGGCAGCACACATGGCGTACCATACACAGCAGCGCATTGCAAAAATCTGGCATGGGCTGCTGTGCAGGATAGTGGGACCTTACCCTTATTTGTAATTTGCAACATTGCAGTGAGTAGAGAGCCTGAACTCAGCTCACTCTGCTTGGAAAAAATGTTGCAAATAAACTGAAGGGAAGGAGGATGAGCTCAGCTAAAGAACTGAGGAGAACAGATCTAAAATGCCTGGTAAAAGCTGCTGCAGACTTTTTTTAACAGTGGACCCTGTGACTAGCAGCAATTAGATCACCAATTAGAACTTAGAGTAGGTGAGGAGTGAACAATTCAATGGAAGAGACATGGAAAGCAGGTACATACTGTATATCATGTCAATGCTGGCAGCTGAAAGGATTAAAGGTAATATTCTGCTAACACTGAAAGTGTTAATTGCAATACACTGGGAAAGTGCAGACACTGAAGGGTTAATGGCAACACTCTGGGAAAGTGCTGGCACTGAAAGTGTTAATGCCAATACTCTTGGAGGGCTAGGCCTCACTACTGCGCTTTTAAGCTCAATGGGATTGCGATCTGATCACGATAGGGCTTGGTGCTAGAAATGATCTGATCACGATAGGGCTTGGATGGCTAGAAACAACCCAGTACATATATATTTATATAATTTTTATGTACTAAACTATTTATGTACTTATATTTCTGTCCTCCTTGTATGACTTTTTTTTGCATCCCCAAGTGGGGGCTATATAAAGAAACTATACATATGTTCCCATGGTTATTATATGTATATATGATAACCATGGGAACATACAAAAAAAATACACCTAGTAAGGCTGTGCAATAGTACGCAATTGGTGCGCATGTGATCCGCAAAAAATTGATGATCGCGTGCACTGAAAAAACGTATTGCAGCGCATGCAATGTGCCACCCACATTAACATGCACTGCTCTGCGATTCTCACGTGCAATCCTTAGTGCGTGAGAAAACGTAGCAGTGTGGCCCAGCCCTAACTGTCACACAGTGTGTTAATGGAACATGTGACCTTTAACATTGTTCAGACCCTCTGATTGGTTGACCTAGCCAGATCCCATGGCAATCATTAGGAAGTGGTCTGTGGAACCACATGTTGACCTTTGGGTTTACAAGCAAGATAGACTCATTGCGGACAAAACAAAATTTTGAGATTTTCCTCTGCTTGCCCTAATTGTGGTTGCTTGTAAAACATCAATCCCACCTACAAATAACAATGGAAAAAATAAAAACATTGCATTGTTGTTAGTTACTAGAGCAACAGGACAGTGCTGTGCTATATTTTTTTTTTGCATGTGTGATTTTAAATGCATTTTAAAGTCCAAGTCTGATCAAATAGTTGTTAAAGGAAAATTATACTTGTGTAGTAACTGACTATAACTATATAAGCGGCAGTAAACAGACAAATATTCGCTTCTTTATTTACAATGTATTAAACAAGAGAACATTATGTACATTTTGTACTTCAAATCACACATTCCTCTAAGGGAAAGTCTACCTACAGGAATGTGCTCTGTTTAAGGAAAAAAGACAGGCCTTGGCAGGAGTCTGTATTCTTTATCATCTTTACATGCAACTTATGATTTAGATTCATGTATTTAAATGTGCAGGAGCTGCAAGGATGTGATGAGGCAGATGGCCACTAGGGGGTGGTGGGATGTGTTGCTCTGGAAGATTGAATTGTTAAAGAGTTCTTGCTTACACACTAGGCAGACATTAGATAGATTTGAGATATCTATCTAATGTCTAAGACCACATTTTACAAACAGCTGTTTTATCCTGAGATGTTCCTTTCTGACCCATTCATTTTGTGATCTCAAATTGATTGTATGAAAGAACGGGCTAGGCGGTTCTAAATAGATTAGACATTTATCTTATGAGAGATTGGACATCTGTCTAATGTCTTATGTAGTGTATGGGCACCATGAGCACAGGAAGATACCAAGTAGTCAATTGGACAGCTCCTCTATTGAGAACACTGAGCATGTTTGTCACACTGGGAGAGGGTAGGAGGATTATTTACAAAGCAAAGATTTTACAGAATTCACACAGGTTGTATAACGGTATAAATCTTTATATAAACCATTTTATGGACAATTTGAGAAGCATATAGCTGGCACCAGACAGTTTGTCACAGGGAACTGCAACTGTCAGCATTGCTCATCCTTTAATGAATAGGGAGATGAGAGGAGAATAGAATCTACTTACCAAATATCAAGTACAATATAAAGGACATAGCAAACATAATCAGAATAATGGTTCCAGGTCCTACATCTTGAGCTTGGCACTTGCCAGGACACACGCAGGGGCTGTGAACAAACATCTCCAGTGTGTCTGGACTGTCCGTGTGGGATGGGAAAGTTATGGAACTTGTTAGGCTACAGTTAAAGTGAACAATGGTCCTAAAATGGCTTCCAGGTACAGCTGGGGAGAGACAGAGGCAGAGAGATAAAGTGAGCAAAACAAAGAAAGAGACACGCAAATAAATAGCGAGAAAGTGAGAGAGATAGTGTGAAACGGAGTTACATCGTTTGTCATCATTTACAATGCAAATCAACATAAGGGATCGCGACCAGATGGTGATGTTGCTGAAACCCTCATTGAAATCTGAAAAGAAACTGACCTGTTTGATGGACTCTCAATCTTGCCATCAGCAAGGGAGGTACGTGCAAATGGGCCGAGCAATCCCCTCTGCTACCCAGGGTCAGTTTTACCACAGGGACAAACAGTGCAATTGCCCGGGGCCACTAGAGGAAAAACTGACTATGAAGCATTAATAGGATAAGAAAGCAATTTATGTTGCGGGATTACTGCTTTATCTTCTCTTAAAATCGTATGTTCACTCTTAAAATAAAAAGCTGGTCAATTGTCAGTTGCCGCCAACCCCAACTGATATATTTTGCACTTTATTACCTGCATTACTAACCAGATATTTAAGGTTAATTATTGTCCCCATTCTGGCAGAGTAAGCTGGCCCCTCCCCCATGCAGTCAATCAAGGCAGTGACAACTGACATCACAGTCAATGATTGACTGCTATTTCACCTGCTGCCTCCTCTGCACATGCTCATGCTTATACAGGGGCACATCTAGGATTTTTTCTGCCTGAACCAAACTTTTGAATGCCGCCCTTGAATATTTCCAGGCACGGCACTAAGCACGTCGCCATGTTTAAGTGAGTGTGGATTTGCTGGGGGGCATGGTTTTGTCGGTGGGCATGGCTAACATTTTACAGTTTTGAACTTCCTATCACATAGGTATTTAAACAGTTCCTCAGACAGTAAATTAGCAATAATATAAGTTACTAGAAACAGATATTACACCCCTTTCTCAAATAGCTTATGTTGCTCAATGCAGAATAACTGTTTTTATAGCCTGTGGTATACATGTTGGTTCAACTGTTGCAATACATTAGAAATGCCATACTTTATGTAGTATAAAAGATTTGCAAGCCTGCCACCATGTCAAGATAGCAGGGCCCTCACTAAGCTAACAGGTCTAACCTAGCCTAACAAACTAACTAAAACTAACCTAACCATATAAAATTATTTTAACAACATTATATCTGTTATTAGGGAAAACCACTGCCAGTCTGGCACCTTTCTTCTTCCGTGCAGGGTTGCAGCCTGAAACAAATCTCTGACTCTGCCTCATGTTAGCCCTCAGCTTATAAAAAGTTCATTAAAGGAGGAAGCAGATACCTTTTTAGTTTTAAGGGTGGACATGCCCTTTAACCCCTTGCTCTCATTTCATCTGTGTTTAAAGCTTGTTGCAAGTCAGACAGCAGCTGCTAATCACCAGATAATATAAATACAGGAAATAAAAACAAAATTCTTTTTAGGCACATGATGCACTTTATGTAAAAGAAAATGGATTAAGTTTTCCTTCTCAGAATGAAAATAATTTCATTCTTCATTAAAAACAAGCCTGCAACTCGGCAAACCCTCAAGCCTCTTTGTGCCACTGTGTCTGTGTTTCAATCTCTTTTGTGAAATCTAACTGGATCTTTAGGGACTGGCCACACTTCATGTGTTACGCGATTCCGGTGCGTTTTTCGTGCGCATGCACGATAGCGTCCGCAAACAAATTAGTGTGGCCTAGCCCTTACTGCATCTCTTTCTACTTTGGTTTACTGCTAACATCAATTGGTTTTGTTAGCAAATTTGAATGCTTTGCGATTCAATACTGCCACCTAGTGTAGAAGCCCTATTACAGGTTTGCACAATGCCAGGAAACTGGATTAATTCCTTTTTAGCATTTTACATGTATTTATTGCTTGCAATTAAAGTTTCAGTTTTTTAATCCTTTCACACTGAAATGTATATTATATATTTATTATATTCTTGGTTTACAAGACACTTTCTCCATCACTTACCTTGATAGGTTACAGACAGGATCTTACTCTCATTACTGTAAATAAATTCATTGCCTTCATGCTGGCCGTATCCAGTATAAAGAGGGGCATGCCATGGGGATAGTAGATTCCTAAAAAAACAATAGCACATTTCATGCACAGCTAAAACCCATCCATTTGATTTTTAACAGTCTAAATAATCTTCTTAGGCAGTATTGGTAGATCAATAAGAAATAAGAAGAGATGGGATGGTCTTTGATGGCCCCTGCCCCCCCCCCCCTTCCTTCTAAAACTCTTATCCATTTAAAGGGGAAGTTTAGCACAAATACATATATATTTAAGGGAAAAGAGCAGTATTTTTCCATTTTAATGACCTTTTCCTACCCATTCAGCATTTTGTCTGTGTATTAAAAAATGCTACAGAAATACCGACTTCCTGTTTGCAGGACCCCTAATAGAGACCGTAATGGTCTTGCCCTTGACCAGGTTGATTCAGATGTTCAGTTGAGATCTGAGCATGTTTGACCCATCTAACAGCCAATCAGTAGAAATTACTGTTAGGAACGTTCCAAGGAAGTGATGCATTCTGGGAAGAAGGACAGATACAGAGCCTGAAATGTCAGCTCACTAAACACTCAACATCAGGGAATAGCAAGGGGTATAAATTAACTTATATTATAAACTGATTTTTCAAAATGGAAGAGAATATGTAGAATTATTAGGTATGTGTAATATAAACTAAGAATTTTACTGAACTTTCCCCTAAGGCTATGGTCTCAAATGGCATGTCCACCACCCAGACATTGTTTCCCAAAAATCCTAGCGTCATAATACATATCACCAGGGTTCACCATGAATCCACTGATCTCTCTTCTTTAACCAACTGTGTGCTGCCTCCTTTACGGCTCCACAAGCTCCTTAAGAGCACATAAAGCCATGAAAGGGGATGGGGATACAAGAAGAAGAAATACTGGTAGACTTCCTGATAAATACTGTATATTCTATCAGGAATGCTGGGAAACCAGGTAGATTTTGAGATACTAGGGTTCTGGGAGATCATAGTTTTAGGGACAAAATGTTGTTTGGGGGATGGAAAAGCCCTTTATAGAATAATAATTCTCTATATTCTCTATATTTTGACTGCCACTTTTGACTGAATAGACAGATAGAGATGAAAATTGTAGTGTGATTGCGTGGTCCATTGAATATTACACGGTCTGACTAATGTTCAGCCTCAATATTTTGGTCCGTTCAACTGAAACTTTGGTTGCAACAGTCGATCGGGACAAAATATCAGACTTTGTATAAAGTGAATTTTATACATATATAAGTTCTGATCTGCTCCAGCCAACTTCCTTTCTTAGGCAGATTGGGGTCAACCAATGAGAAGTGCTCTACAAGATCTCCCCCGATGAGTGGCACTTCCCTTGGTTTGCCAGCCCAGGGTAGTAAGGACAGGTGAGGAGAGGGAAACAGTACATTGGCTTCTCTGTCCCAGGGTAAGCATACAGAATAGCAGAATACTACTCCCAGTAACCTGAGCAAAACAAAAAATGGAGTATTTTTACAACCATGGTATACAAATGAGTATATGTACAAGTAAAAAGGTGACTCCCGTTCTGGTTACCTTGTTACCACACACACAGCCACATGGGAGCAGTTCACTAGAGCATCAGGTTCACTAAAAGGATGACATGGGCTAAAAGTGATTGACTCTTCTGTCTCTGTATCTCTCTGCACCATCATGTTTCTTACTAGGAATCCCTCAGAGTCCCCCAGCGCTGCGAGGTTGATGACACCCGTTCCGTCCTTCATCAGGCACTTACAGTTGTTCACTATGATGCACCCAGAAGGGTCCCCCGAGACCAGTCCTAGGAAGAAAAGCAGAGAAACGTATAGAGCGTCCATTCCTAAAACACAGTAAAGAGCAGAGACATCTAGCACCTTATTGTTAAAATTCCAAAGGTAGGCCCAACCCAATTAACCCTTAACTGTCAAGGTGGGTGACACTAAAATTCATTTTGGGCTCTGTGTTAGGTAAATCTCTCTTGGAAAAGGATCTTGGAGTCTTGGTGGGTAACAAACTTAAAGGGCATGTCCAACTTTAAAAAAAAAAAAATCAGGTTTTTTTTTTTAATTTGCCCCTAAAGCAGAGTACACGCTGTAAAGATCTGTAAAATTCTGTCTGTCATTTCTTTAAGATCAGCCTACACAGTCCCTACTGCCCCATTCCCTCTGGCCACGGCCAACTCCCTATACTTTAGTACAGGGAGTCAACCAGTATCACAAAATAGTGACTAAGTGGCCACAAAAAGTCCAACAAAACAGCCATTCGTACAACATTTTCAGTTGCGGGTCCGGCCTCGTGAGAACACGTGTGATGACAACCAAGAAGCAGAGTGGTGAGGAGGGTCTTGTAAGTATTTCTAGAGTCATCTTTGGGTAGGGTAAGTATAGTTATATGGCTGGACAGGCACTTATTTAAAAACCTGCAGCATCAGAAATTCTGCTTCTTCTTATAATACCAAGCAGTAGTAGACTGCAAGCATACATTTAAGGTCATGGTAACAATGGTAAAAATACAGTACCGTGCCTTTAATACGTCCCTAGCTTCTTAATCAAGATTTGTAATCAGATTTTGTCTAACCCTAGAAAATGTGTCACCTAGCTTGTCTAGAAGAACCACTGTTGTCTAGCAAACAGGTGAGAGCAGCATTTAGCTTGGTGACATCACTTACCTAAGTTTGTGGAAACCTTAATCAAAGAACTATGAGAATAATAAAGGTAAACTATAGGAATAACCCCTGGAATCTATTAATGCAATCTGAATCTTACAGTGCTACCATAAGGGGGATCTTTATAAAGGAACTTAATAACAGCCACCCATCGTCTGTATAATCATAGTGAAAATAGACTCATATTTCCTGTTGACTTTACAAAATAAAGGATCTGAAACATCACAGCAATCTGCTGCTTCTTCCCATGTGTCTAGATTATAATCTGTTTTCGTTGAGAATGTTTTCCTTCCCTCTGCACAAAAACATAGGTGGAATATGGGTACAACTGTATGTAGTATGCAAAATGTAATTTAGTATATGTTTAAATAATATGTATCTGTTAATTGACAGTGAAGACGAAGAACTAAAAATTGAAGTTTCGTACACACCTTAAGATTTTCACCAGATCCCCGACAAACACCCGTTTCGGGTAGTCGTGTGTGTGTATGCCTTCGGTCAGGGGTCGACCCCCCACCGAACGCATACATACGCGTGACTATCGCCCGAAATGGATGTTTGTCGTGATCGGTCGGGGCTCTGGTGAAAATTTTATGTTTGTACGAACCTTAAAAGGCATCTATACCCAAAAATAGGTTATTTTAAATTGACCATAACAGGAAACTATAATTCTTCCCAACCACCACTGTAGTTTTTTTTGTTGATCTGCCCCCTATTTCTTTAGATATTCAATCTAAAACTTCTTATATTTCAGCTGTCAATCAAGTTCCTTGCTCTCAAAAACTATTTTTCTTCAGTGAGTAGTTTTACGACAGTTGGAATGCTGTGTGCAGGCTTGACAGTTGGTTTGTAGGGAAAATGTAGGGGATACTGCTCTTCAAACAAAATGTGTGTTGGATTGAAGGCATGCAGCAACACACACAAATCAAGAGTAAGTGCTACTTACATGTATTCAATTATAGATTAAGATGAGGCAAAGTCATTTTTTCAGTATTGTGTCCCTTTAACATGTATATGTAAGGTTTGGGTGGATTGTTTTGCTTATTACAATTAAAGTGAAACCATTCCTCTAAGGACAAAAATGGCACATTAAAATACTACTCAAGTTAATAGAATTTACATATAATTGACTGCTACCATAAAGCTAAAAAAATGCAAACAGGCTTGTAATAGGATTGGCTAGTCTTTTAGCCAGCAGTGACCTTCTTAAAGGAAGCTCAGGGCTGGGCACGTGTGAGAAGCCGGTTCATGACTAAACTGTGGGTGAATTGAACGCTGGTAAATAATGCACAAGTCCCATGTTAAAAATGTAAACTGCAGTACTTTGTGCACTATACCAAATAGTCTCATTATTTCTTTGGTACAATTGAATTTTCACATAGAAGACAATGATTTGTTTAGCTCACACCCTTCTATTCAATGATAAAGTAATATTAATTTTAAAGGGCATCGCACTTGCGCATAGAATACTAAGTCCATCGGGACCTGTCAGGCTACATGGTGGAGGAGCGAATGATCGGGATCTTACTTAACATAGCACTTCATTCCCGGCTCCTACAGATTTTATTGAAGAACGGGAGGTAAGACGCAGCTCCTTTACCTCCTGTTCAATAAAACTGAATACCAGAATTTTGTTTTTAACCAGTGGAGATTATGCCCTTTAAACAACAGTTTGAGTAAGAGCAAACTCTAGTCTGAACTTCTCCTTTAACAAGTAAAAACACACCATGAAATAAATTACATTTTTATTAATCGCTTGTGGTATCATTTTCATTCATTAAATAAAAAAATGTAAAAACAGAATCCCTTTTGTAAATTTGGGTCCTTTCCTGATGTGGCTGCTGCTGGGCACTAGAATCTTCTATAAAGTTCTTTCCACCAACCACATAAAATTCTTTGTTTTCAACAGGTCCTCATTTGCCACCAGCTGTGATAGCTTTTAAATTGTTAGTACTTTTAAGGATATTTGGAACAAAAAGAAGTCCAGCAGCACGCTCAATGCTCTCGATAGGCACCAGGAAGCGGTCCAGGGGAATCTTATCATCTACGGGACAGTTGGGCATGATGTAGGAGCGCAACTCGATCTCCCCACTTAACTTCTCCAACACAACCACCTTAAAGAAGTGCGTAGGGACAGCCACATTATTAGCTCCAATCACCTGGTACCGGACATACATCTTGCCATCGGGTTCCATCCTAGGTAAGAGAAACAAATCAAGGGACAAACATTTATTTATAAAGTTTGTCTGTGAATCATTAGGCCCAGATTGGCTGATTTCCTTAAAGGAGAACTATAGTGAGCATAAAGTTTTTTTCAAAAACAGTTAAACTGAAATGTACCTGGGGCAGGGAGGTAGGATTGTGACTTTCTACCTCCCAATATCATTTCTATGAGGAGAGATAGCACAAAGAAAACTGCTTCTGCCAGGCTTCCTGATTGCTTCAGCACTATCTTCAAAACAGTGTTATGGTACAAACATAACACGAATGCCTAGTACAGTTTCTGACAAAAGTCTTGTCACCTGTGTATTTTGCAGTAACTCCTGCTATTAATTTGATTTTTAATTGATCAATTGGTGTTAGAAATAGCTCATATGAAAAGCTAAAGCCCTCCCAAATAATATTAAATGTACTGGTAAAAAATAGTTTCACTGAAAAAAAGATTTATCATTTAGTCAAATGTTGCAAGACAAAAGTGTAGTCGCCTATACAGAAAATGATCTACTTTACAGCCAATCCAAATATATGTCAGCAAATTAAGTAGTGTGCTGTAAGATCCAAATTTAATATCTTGTATGACTTCCATGAGCTTGAAGGACAGCATCCATGCGGTTTGGCAAGGATTCATTCAATTTTTTGATGAAATCATCAGGAATAGCCAAGAAACCAGTCTTGCATGCCTCACAGAGTTCATTAGTATTCTTTGGTTTCGTCTTCCATGCTTCCTCTTTCATCCTACCCCACATATGCTCAATGATGTTCATGTCAGGTGACTGGGCTGGCCAATCCTGGAGCATCTTGATCTTTTCCGCCTTAAGGAACTTTGATGTGGAGATGTATGCGATGGAGCACCATCCTGCTGCAAAATTTGTCCTTTTTTATGGTAGGGAATATATGAGGTAGCTAAGATTTCTTGGTATTTTACACTATTGATGTTGCCTTCCACCCTGCAGATCCCTCGCACACCCCCATATTGGATGTAAACCCAGACCATGATTTTGCCTCCACCACTGTTTTTCACTGTTTTCTGGGTAAATCTCGGCTCCATGCGGGTTTCAGTAGGTCTCCTGCAATATTTGTGGCGTCTGTGGTGTAATTCAACAGACGATTCATCTGAAAAATCCACCTTTTGCCACTTTTCCTGCGTCCATCCTTTTAGCAGGCTGTGGGACTTGGCAAATGCCACATGGTTTTTCAATTGTCTTTTGTTTAGTGCTGGCTTATGGGCACTGATTCGACCATGGAGGCCATTTCGAGACAGAATCCGACAATCTGGTTGACACAGGTCCCCTGGAGCTCTGCTGCAGTTGAAAATGGGCTTGCCTTGGATTTTCGAGCCAACAAACGGTCCTCTCATTTGTCTTGCGGGGTCTGCCTGACCTGGGCTTGTCAAACACTTCTCCAGTCTCTTCAAATCTTTTCTTTATCCTCTGAACTTGACGCTGAGAGACATTGAAGGTGTGCGCCACATCAGCAGTGGATTTGGTCTTCAGCCTCTTGATAATCAACACTTTAGTCTCAGGGTGAATCTTAGGCATGTTTGCAGAGGTCTTTTTGCAGTTGATGTGAAGGTCTAGTGTACTGGGGTTCTTGATACCTAATTGATCCATTATTATAATTGTAATAAATATTTACAGGGAAACGCACTCTATCAAACTTCAATCAGTTTATTAGTGACATGCTGGTTCACATGCTGTGACATGCTGTGAACCAGCATGTCACTAATAAACTGATTGAAGTTTGATAGAGTGCGTTTCCCTGTAAATATTTATTACAATTGTATACAACTGCCAGTGGTGAGCGGAATTTGCGGAAACAGCACCATCAATAACGTTAATAAACCGGAGTGCGGGGAATTATAAAACGCTTTGATCCATTATTAGTCACAGGTGAAGCCCATATATGACAAGGCAACAACATTTATGGCTTTGCAAAAATTGACTCAATGGGCTTTACCAAGCTGTGCATATTAGAATACTTTGTTAGTTTCATTTTGCATTGAAACAATGGGGTAAAATGAACCATTTCTTAAAACAAAATCTGCATTAGAATTATTGTTAAGCGGCACTTCGGGTCTATTTGTACACAAGCGACAAGACTTTTGTCAGAAACTGTACACATGGGACAATATTTCTGTCCGATCATCTGACCGGTGCGATATTTCAGATGATTAGGTTGCTAGTTCCTGCTAAAAATGTTGCAGTGACTTAACATTTTCCGATCAAATTAGTTTTTCAGTGTATTCGTTGGCTCGTCAATCAGGCCAAAATATCAGATTGCATGTACCGGGCTGAAGTCTCATCACTGACTCACCTGGGTAAGAAAAGAGGCCCAGTGCAGATATATACATTCTTGTTCTTCTTTGCTAGACTGCGGCAATATTTCTCCAGGTTATTCCAGGAATTTTGGTTTAGATTGGGGTTCTACATGGAGACACAGTAAGGACAGGTTTCTTTTTTATTTGGCAAGTTATACGTTATGACAGAATTGAGACACAACTAACCCTTCAGATAAATAAAATACACACAACCTGTAACCATGTCCAGCTAAGCACCCCTCAATATTTCTATATTGCCTAAACCAAGATACACTTAGATGGTATACACATGTTCAGATTATTATGGCCCACTGGGACCAAAATGTTGGTCAATCAAGCTTAAATATCAGTGATAACTTTTTGTCTGGACAAACCAACATCGACAGGTTGGTAAATTTCAGCCTATTGTGCGGTTATATATGGACCACGCGATCGTTCATGTCAAAATATCTTCCTAGGTACTTTACCTTTTTGCCCAATGATATTTCAACACCATCAATAAAAATGGCTGCAGTCAGTCAACCTGGTCAAAATGTGACCCACCTTAGAATCTGTCCCACTTTTGAATGTGTCATTCTGTGTTGCATTTTCCAAACATCAGAGGTATCACAGCCCAAGCAAGTAAGCAAGTTATCTGCCCTAACGTCTTGTTGATGCAGTATATCAGAATTATACAATCTAATTGCATGGGAAGGAGGTCAATTTGCTCTGACACCCTGGCCTAGAAGGATCTGCAGGTGCAGTAATTTGAAGGGACCTGTATCTAGTGCTGTGTGGGGCCTTACCTGTGGGTACACATTGCTCAGCAGGAAAGTCTCGTCCATCGCTTTCTGGTTCCACTTGTGATTGGCTGCTGCAGCCAGGTGGCCCCTGTCAAAGCCGCTTCCCTTATAATCCGAATTAGAAGCCCGGTGGTAGGGATGCACCGACCCGTCCTCCATGAACTCGCTGTACTGGCGATCAGCCCCACCCTGCAGCCTCTCTGGGGTGAGATGTTCCAACACCCAGGCTGGACCGCGGAGCCTTGGGTCGTAACTAAGAACGTGGGACTCCCGGCTCTTAACTTGAGTCAGTCCGGGGAGGCCGAACCTTGTCAGCCCAGCGGCTGGGGAGAGCTGAGTGAAGGCGTGGATGGAGAGAATACCCAGGCCTCCTTCATCCCCACATTTTCCCTGGAACCTCCATACAGTCAACCCAGCACCGAGAGCGGCCCCAACTGCCAGGGACACCCCGGAAAGCAGCACTTTCCCATTCAAACGCATCTCAGGTAATTCACAGCAACACAGAGAGACTGGAAATCATGGTCTAAACCGCGGCCTGTACACTACCAGCGTCCTCCCTTGTCTGGCCTGGCACTGACCTACCCACTCCTGTAACCCAGACTGGTTGATTTCAGTATGGCCCCTAATACAAACCACAGGCGTCTCCATACATTAAGGTCACATGTAGCTCTCCTTGAGACAGGAAGTGTCGGTAATTCTATGCTTGTCTAGATATTAGGATTCTTTAAAAAAAAGATCCACCAGTGACACCTACTGGCAAGACTGTCAGGTTGACCTCCACAGAAATAATATTCCCCAAAGCCAATGCCTGTGGTGTTGCCACATGGAATGGCTGCAGTTATTTTATTTATAAAAGGACAGACATCACCCCCCTCCCCTACCGAGGCTGGGCAGAGACCAGAAGAAGGCATCTGGGGAGGGGTTATAATACATATGGCTAGGCATTTTCAATGGGAAGCTGCAGTGGCAAGAATCTATATTACAATCACTCAGTGATGTCACTGAGAGACTTCCTGTATTCTACTGCCCCTCCCACTGTCTGCCCCTCCCTGTATTATTCATTTATATAGGACAGACAATGTTCGGTCCTTCTTTCTCTTTTCAATAGGAATGGTAATTAACTATTTATACATTAAACAGGGATTCCTATATAAATGACTAATACAGGAAGGGGAAGACACAGTGGTAGTGGGCAGGTTATTTTTTTGGCTGGCCTTATGTATTATAAAAAATAATATGCTACTTAAAGTGTAATATATGGATTTACTTCACCTCGGGGTTCCATGACCTGTATAAAAGCCTGCGGCCTCGTGCTTCTGTATCCTTATATTGCACTGTAGGTAGCGTATTATCCCTTATATAACCCACCCCTTCCATTGATCCCTATGGGCATAAACTGTAAAAAATATCCCTATAATTGGCGCGCTACTACGCAGTAGCGTGCCGATAATAACACGGAAGTACCTGAAAAAAGTACCTTTGATCAAATGAAGAGCCGTATACGCCGGAAGCAAGTATGAGAAGCCGGTGTTATGTGAGATAATCCAGGAGGAAGCAGAAGGGGTGCGGTCTAAGCTGTTAGACTCCGGCCGGAGCACTGAAAGCAGCAGGTGGGTGGGACTGCCAGGAGGAGCAGGGGTCAGCTGACCATATGCAGAAAACTACGGGGCAGGAGAGGAAAGGAAAGAAAGAGTGGTGTGTGTGTCAGGTGTGTGTGTGTCAGGTGTGTGTGTGTGTGTCAGGTGTGTGTGTGTGTCAGGTGTGTGTGTGTGTGTGTCAGGTGTGTGTGTGTCAGAGGTGTGTGTGTGTGTCAGAGCTGTGTGTGTGTCAGGTGTGTGTGTGTGTGTCAGGTGTTTGTGTGTGTGTCAGGTGTGTGTGTGTCAGGTGTGTTTGTCAGGAGGAGAAGGGGTCAGAAAAGAAGAATCAGTAGTGTGTGGTGAAAAGAAGAATCAGTAGTGTGTGGTGTGGGGACGGAGTGTGTGTGTGTGTCAGGTGTGTGTGTGTGTCAGGAGGAGAAGGGGTCAGAAAAGAAGAATCAGTGGTGTGGGGACAGCAGCCTGTGGACTGCACAATAACCATGTTTTTGTTTATAAATGAGGGTGGGGTGGCTGCACAATAACCATGGGTTTGTTTATAAATGAGGGTGGGGTGGGTTATAACGGATAATGTACCCCCTACTGTAAATTCATAGGGATATTAGAAGGCACCTCGGAGTTCCGTGGCCTGTATAAAAGGCACTCGGCCTCGTGCTTTTATATGGTCACGGAACTCCTCGGTGAATTCTAATATCCTTATAATTTACAGTAGGGGGTACATTATCCACTATAACACACCTGCACATCATCAGGAAAGACGGGGCAATGTAACAGGACCACAAGGGAAGGTGCCTTTTCCTTTTTGCTCCATTACCTGGTATTTATCTCCTATACTGCAGACAAAGAGGCTCCATTGATAACAAGGGTGATGCAGTCAGGGCTGGATTTATACATCGATCGCAGGGGCTTACCTGTGACGCAGGATGTGTATGTACGGCCCTTTCGGCCCATAACCATGCCCTATATGGCCACTTTGTTGGCCAAAACTCCCGTTGCCCGACTGGCTGAGCGGATCTTTAACCGAAGAGCCCATACATGTATGTATATGTTAATTTATATAGTGCCACTTGGGGACGCAGCACTGTACAGTGTTAAAATACAATAAAGTCATACAAGGGGGATAAATACATAGATAGTTCAGTACATAAATATATAACTTATATAAATAGAAGTACTAGGGCTTTGCCACAAGAGGTAATGAGGTCCCTGCCCAGTAGAGCTTGCAATCTAGTTAGGTGGGTAACACACAGATACAATGGAAAGGGTATAAGTGCTGGATTGAGACGTATGCAGTGCAAATAAAACAATCAAATACTGTGCTGGTTACCAGATAGGTAGGATGTAAGGTTAGATTTAAACCTGCTAATTGAGGTTTCTTGACGTAGTGAGAGGGGAATAGAATTCCATAGGATTGGAGCTACGAGAGAGAAAGGTTTAAGGCGAGAGGAAGCAGTCCGAGTGGGAGGTCTGTACAGGAGCTGGTTCTGCGATGAGTGGAGGGTACGGCAGGCAGTGCCGGCCTTAGGATAAACAGCACCCTGTGCAAGATTTGTTACTGGCGCCTACCACCCCCCAAAACATCCGCCTGGGTACATACAATACACTGTTGAATGCTGCTTGCCTTGGCCTGCTTCAAATCAAGTTGCGCTTACTGTCTTTCAGTAACTTCAGTGCGTGCTTGTATATATCGTGCATGTATTATTACATAAAACGTAACATACTAAATGCACAGACAGAAAAGCATACAGACATCTTAAGTAAGGCTTATGTGTGTTGGGACGGGAGGGGCTGTGGCACTGATGCACAATTTTGACTTACAGGTTCATGACCTAAGACTCCCGGCTGGCACCCCCCACTGGTAATGCAACCTGTGCAGTCGCATAGGTCGCCCTGTGGGCAGAAACATATGGGGAGACTAGAGGGGAAATATAAGAAGGAGCAGCAGAGCGAAGGGATTTAAATGTTAGGAGAAGGATTTTGTATGTCATGGGCTGTGTAATGGGGAGCCAGGTTGTTGTCCGGTACAGAGGAGATTTGGGATCCAGTTTATTAGAGAGCAAAACAATACGTGTGGCAGGTTTTCTCGACATAGTTAATGTGATTAGAAAAGGAGAGAGAGGAGTCAATAATTACCCCTAGGCAGCGAGCAGATTGAATAGAGGAAATGGGGGTATTGTCAACAGAGATGGAAAAGACAGGACCAGGTTTAGGTGGAATAATGATCAGTTCAGTTTTAGAGAGATTTAATTTTAGGTAGCGTTGAGACATCCAGGAGGAGATGGCAAGGAGGCAGTCAGAGACACGTGATTGGATGTCAGGAGTTAGCGTAGGGGTGGACAAGTAGATTTTTGTATCGTCTGCATATAAATGATATTTGAAGCCAAAAGAGCTAATGACATCTCCAAGGACATAGTGTAGAGGGAGAACAATAAGGGTCCAAAAACAGACCCCTGCGGGACCCCCACACCAAAAGGAACATGAGAAGAGGTATTGCTAATATAAGATACAGAGTAAGTTCTGTCAGAGAGATAGGATAGAAACCAGGATGCTACTTTATTCCGAATGCCCAAAGAGTGAAGTATCCACATAAGGAGGGAATGATCGACTGTGTCCAACGCAGAGGAGGGGTCAAGGAGGATGAGAATAGAAAAGTGACCATTGGCCTTTGCAATGGCATGATTATTGGGCGAAACTGCCGTGCATACACATTGTGCATCGCAGGTCGTCCCCTGCGATCGCAAGTGTGTATGAAGCTTTATAAGTACCATTTTTTATGGGGTGCAGTTTATATGGGATACCCAGCCAGTGGGTAGATCCATTGTATGCTACAATTTGTAACTACCATTGGATCGTTTAGTGAAGGACTATCTGATTGGGTTGATTACTATCTTCAACCACTAGTTAGGGATTTAATATATTTTATTAAGGATAGTGGCCATGTGTTATAAAAATTGGATGAGCTCTCTTGGGAAGATAATTAGTTGTGGGTAACTATAGACTTTAGGTACTTTATACATCTATTACTCATCCCAATGGTATTTCAGCCACCATTTGTTTGTCTGATTTGAAGTAATTTGTGTTAGGCTGGGTACACACCAGTAGATATTTTCGGCCGACTGACCGATAGTGCCATGGATTGGTTGGTCAGACGGAAATATCGGATGGTGTGGGCCTGCCGGCCGCCACTGAGCTTGTTCACCCGTTTGTCCGAATGCCAAAATCTGGCAACCCTGGTGGCCAGTAATGTGTGAGACAGATATATAACATATATCCATGGACATTCCTTCCATAATGTCCATACTGATAGATATTATTAATATAAACAGTATAAAGTTTATCTTCTAGATATATCCTGATATAAATCATAGCACAAAGACAGGTTATACCAATACTGAATAAATGGTAAGGACCTGAGTGGGATGTAGGGAAAGGGAATGATATTGTAATACTTAATTAAAATTTTATATCTGATGTCCCCAACTCACTAACCATAATCCTCTGTTATGGTACCTGTTTATTCTAACTGTTGCCTGTAGTGGTTGGTTTGGAAAATAAGACCCACGCAGGACTCCAGGTTTAGTTTATAGTATTTGAGGTTGAATAAAGACATACGTCCATCCAGTCCAACCCATCTAGCAATATCCTCATTTCCTGCCTAACTGTTGATCCAGAGGAAGGCAAAAAAAGCCACCAAATTTTTGAAGGGGGAAAAAATTCCTTCCTGAATCGGAAATTTCCCTGGATCAACTCTACTTTATGTATCAATACCAGTAACTTGCAACATTCCTTGTTTGCAGAAACTCATCCAGCGTTTTTTTTTAACTGACCAATGAACCTGCCATAACAATGTCCACTGGAAGACAGTTCCATAGCTTTACCGTTCTCACAGTGAAAAACCCTTTCCAAACTTGAAGCCTAAACCTTTTTTCTTCAAGTCTTAAGGGTTGTCCTCGTGTCCTCTGACATGTTCTATTGGTGAACAATGCCCCAGATAGTTTATTGTATGGCCCGTTAATGTATTTATACACAGTAATCATATCCCCACGCAAGCGCCTTTTCTCTAGCATACATTATTGTAACTTTTCCAGTCTCTCTTCATATTCAAGCTCCCCCAATCCCCTTATTAATTTAGTTGCCCTTCTCTGAACACTTTCCATTTCAAAGATGTCCCTTTTGTACACAGGATTCCAAAATTGCACTGCATATTCCAAATGAGGCACCCCACTTAGCACTTTAGTTTAATGATGAAGCCCCATTTACAACTACTCTCTGCATCCTATTGATTAACCAATTTTTTATCCATGTACAAATGTGACTCCCCAGACCAACAGACCTTAGCTTATTCATTAGTCACCTATGGGGGACTTTGCAAAATCCAAGTAAATTACATCTACTGCTATGCCAGAGTCTTAATTTCTACTTACTTCCTCATAAAAGCCAAGCAAGTTAGTTTGACAAGATGTATTCCTCCTAAATCCATGCTGGTTACTACTTATAATGTAAGTTCTTGAAACATACTCTAGAACATGTTCCCTTATTAAACTTTCCAGAATCTTCCCCACCACTGAAGTTAAACTTACAGGCCTGTAATTACCCGTCTGTGAACGACTACCCTTTTTGAATATTGGAATAGCATCAGCCTTTTTCCAATCCAGAGGCACACCACCGGAGTGAGGGAATCTGCAAAAATAAGAAACAATGGCCTAGATAAAACTGAGTGTAGCTCCCTAAGTACCCGAGGGTGTATTTTATCCGGTCCAGGAGATTTATTAATATTAACCTTATTTAGTTCTTTCTGTACCATATCCTCGGTTAACCAAAGTGCACTTGAATCTTTTATACCATTATTGCTACTATACTCTATGATATCTGTACTTGGATCTTCTATAGTGTATATAGAGGGGAAAAAATGATTCAAGACATTTGCTTTATCGCCATCCTCAGTAACTAACTTATCCCCATTAATTAATGGTGCCACATTCTCAGTTCTCATCTTCTTACTATTAATATGCTTCAAAAAATGTTTAGGCTTAGTGATGCTTTGTTCAGCTATCCTAACTTCTTTATTAATTTTAGCTAGTTTGATTGCTTTCTTACACTCCTTGTTACAGTTTTTATAATCTCTAAAGGCCCTCTTTACATCAGAATTCAGCTACATGGGCACGGATTTTTTTACATTTATTTCCCAAGGGTATAAATTTAGATGTGAACTGGCTTAAAATCCCCTTGAACACAGTCCACTTCTGTTCAGTACCTTTCCCTGATAATACATTATCCCAGTTGACATTCTGAAGAGCTGCTTTTAACCTGGGAAAATTTGCCTTCCCGAAATTAAGTCTTTGTTAACCCAGCGCACTTTTCTTTTCGATAAAGTCCAAATGCCACTATTTCATGGTAACTATTCCCTAAGCCTCCAGTTACCTTTATATCTATAATGCGCTCCATGATGTTAGATATTACCAGATCTAACAGAGCTCCTTTTCTAATAGGAACCTCAACCACCTGTGAGAGAAAATTATCCTGCAGCAAATTCAGGAACTCATCGCCTTTTTCTGTGATGGCAGTTCCACTACACCAATCAATATCAGGGTAATTAAAGTCCCCCATAATGAGCACACTCCCCAAACTTGCAGCCCTTGCCAACTGCATATGAAATTGACTCACCTTCTCTCTGCTAGCATTTGGCGGCTTGTAGCAGACACCAACAATGACTGTTGCCTATTTCCACCCATATTGCCTCCACTTTTTATCATCCATATCGCCAGTTATCTCTTCTTTTTTAACATAAACACATACTCCTCCCCCTTTCCTTTTTTCTATGTCCTGCCTAAACAAGGCATATGCTTCTAAATTTACCGCCCAGTCGTGAGAACTGTTCAACCACGTTTCTGCTATACCTATTACATCATACTTTTCATTCAATGCCATAATTTCCAATTCACCCATTTTGTCAGCCAGGCTTCTCGCATTTGCAAACTTACAGGGAGATTCAATAAAAGTTCTTATCGTTTAAAATGGTGCTAATTTTGCCCCAACCAATCAGATGTTAGCTTTCAAATGTTATATAAGATCTGATTGGTTGGGGCAAAATTAGCACCATTTTAAACGATAAGAACTTTTATTGAATAACCCTGTTAGTGCTTTAATCTACATTAAACAGGAACTTAGTTATATCCTAAAGGACAAAAACCTAAAGGTTCCCTCTAACATACTTGCAACACTGAAGTTCCTGCCTTACCTACTAATAATGGTTTTGTGTGACCATCAGAAGGTGAGAAACTGCCATTAGTTATAGATATTGGATAGATTAGACATTTGTCTATAGAGCGATGTCTAATCTATCTAATATCTTACTAGCATATGGGGTCATTTACAGACCTGGGTTTACCTGGTTACTCCCTGTAGGTCTAACTATTGGAATTATGAAAACCTGGCTTGTTCTGTATTACTAGATACTGTAATTTGAAGCATTGCTCTGTCCCTGGGAAAGGTGTTTCCCTCTGCACATGCTCCATAGGCAACCAGCAGTGTCAGCACCAAAATGAGGGCAGAAAAAAGAAGAGATTATTATTATTATTAATGTGGATTCAGAGATTGAAGTATCAATGTGATAGCTATTTCTTATATGATCTTGTTAAAATTCAGGTTAGTGTTTAATGGCAACAATGTCCAATAAAAACTTTTGACATTGGGGTGCATTTGCGAGCAGCCACGAAGGATGGACACATTCTGAGAGAGCTCCTCTACCCACCCAGAGATCCAATAGAAAATATAATCAAAACCCAAAATAGAGGCAAACAAAACTGGCAATACATACAATGAAATGCCTCAAAAACTGAAAAGGGGCTTGCAAGTGTTCCAACACAAAGACCCATCAAAGCTTAGGCCTAATGGAGGACGACATGCCAGAGGAGATAACATGGGCCTCCCAGTCAGAGATACCTACATCTCCCGAATCCTATTTAGCTCTGACATCCCAGCTATGGTAGTTACTAAAAGAGGAAATGCATATTGCACCTATATAGCAGGAACTGCACAAGCTGGGACAGAGAGTAGGAGATATGGAATCTAGGCAGGATGACATGGCAGTTATACAGATTTAACAGAACTACCAGTGCCAAATCAGTAGCATCACTGGAAGACCTGGCAAATCAACCTCGTAGTGATAACATTGATTGTGAGGTGTTCAAGGTGTTCAATGACTATTACACAACCCAATATACGTCCACAGAAAACCCTGACAAATACAAACTCTTGGACTTTATAAAAAAAAAAAAATCTCACCTCAACAACTTTAAATAGAGAAATGTATGCTCTCATGGATACACCCTACTGTATATCTACCACTGAAATATCTCAAGCCATTAAACAAATCAAACCCCACAAGGCCCCTGGACCTGATGGGTTCTCAGGTATCTACTATAAAAAAAATTCTATATCAGCTTCAGACAAGAGAACCCATGTGCTTAACCCAAACAAGGAAAATCCTGACTATCCCCAAAAAATGATCGCCCAATCTCCCTGATCAATCAAGACCTGAAAATCATGACAAAAATTTATACAACTGAAATGAACACTTTCCATCACAAATTACACACCCAGACCAAGTTGGATTCCTCCCCGGGAGAGGCAAGCCAGAGACAATATCAGACGCCTATGTAACATAGGGCCCTATTTGTAAATGTGTGGTATTGCAATTTAGCAAATTCTTAACTGTAACATTCTAATAAAAGGGGGAAAAAATTATACACAAACACCAAATGTCTTATCGCCGGATACATGCCAATAGAATTAAAAAAAAATACACAATGAACATATCATTTTAGTAACATATTTGGAGAGAATCCAGTGTCCTTCAATACCATATATTGTAAATAGGGATACGAGCGAGTACTCATCCTCTGCCCTAGGGGGCAGTATAGGGCAGACAGAGCTAGCATTAAAAAGAAACACACAAATAATGGTTTATCCTTGTGTATATGTATGTATATGATTTTAACATTATCCAACCTGGTATCAGTGTGAACTAAAAAAATAAAGGGAGGTGCTGGGATTACTACCAAAGTAAATTGTATCCAAGGTGGCTGAGAGGCAGCCAATCACAGACGCATCTGACGGCAATGGAGACGCTGCGGGAACAAAGGCATTTTAGTAAGATTCAGATTGTTTTTTTTAAAACAATGCAGCGTTTGGGTCTGGGCAGGTGGGAGCTACATCCGAATGGCCTAAAGGGGCCCATACACGTTACGATTGTAACATAATGTGTATGTGCATACACATTGTAGATCATGGGTCATGGATAATTGCACTGTATGGGGTACAGTTGGTGAATAGATGCACTCACTGTACTGGAGACATACAGTACAGTAGGAGATGGGTGCACTGTACTGGTGACATGCAGTACAATGAGGGGAATGAGCAACTGGGTGCAAGTACAGGGAGCATGGGGGTAAAGAGGAACATGCACAGTATAAGGGGGAAGAGGGTACAGGGAGGGGTAAAGGGGAACGGTGCACAGTATAGGATACATGGGGTAACAGAGGGGGAATGGGTGACTGGGTGCACTGTAAAGGGGACATGGATGTAAAGGAAGAGGAACATGCACAGTATAGGGAACACAGGGGTAAGGGAATGGTGCATAGTATAGGGAATATGAGGGTACAGGGATTGAGAATGGGTGACTGGGTGAACTGTACAAGAAATTGAGACATGTAACTGGGTACACAGTGAAGGGAACATGTAGGTACAAGAATGGGGAGTGGGTGCAGTGTACAGGGAGGCATGGGGTAAAGGGATCAAGTGATTGTATACTGTACAAAGGACATGGTATATAGGAAGGGAGATGGGTGAGTGGGTGCATAGTAGAGGAAGTGGAGATATGTGATTAGGTATAAAGTAGAGGGAACATGGAGGTACAGAAATGTGTGAGTGGGTGCATGGAATACAGGAAGGGGAAGGCAGGAGAGGAATAGGATATGGTGCACTATACAGGGGGACATAGGGTAATAAGAAGGGAGATGGGCAACTGGGTGCATATTACAGTGGGGCAAGGAGGGGTGGGTGACGGTGCACTGTAGATGGGGCAGTGCCAGTGTTCTCACTAATTTATATCAGCTTCGTTAGTAGATATAATGTATCTCTGGATATAAAATCAAATGTTATGCGCCATATATAGGTTACTAGGTGCCCTATAGTAAGTGCATGGGAGTATAGGGAGGGGTGGTGGTTAATGTGTACACTGTACAGGAAAACATAGGGTTCAGGAATAGGGGACTAGGTGTACTGTACAGAGAATATTTGGAATAAGGAAGGGAGTAATGGGGAGACTATGCACTTACAAGGAACATGGTGGTAGAGGTAGGGTAGATGGTTGACAGGGTATACTGTTCAAGGGAATATGGGTATGTATGTATAGTGCCATTTAGGGATGCAGCGTTGTACAGTAACAAAAATACAATTAAGTCATACAAGGGGAACATATACAGATAGTTCAGTACATAAATATACAAATTATATAAATTGAAATCATGTGACAAAAAAAAATGTTTAGGATACTCTCTGAGTAGTCAGATAACTTTCTCAGAATTACCATCGGTTATTCCATCTCCCCCTAATGGAAGAGTATCCGGAGAAAGGCTTTGCAACATAAAACGTTTATTAACCAGTGTACCACAACAAGGTTACAGGTAGGGAGCATAGAGACACTGGGTGCACTTTTATAAGGACTATGGGGGTACGCCCCCTATACCATTGCTAACTTACTGCCTGTTTCTGTCTGTTTCAGTATCCTGCTAGCCTGTTGCTGCTTGTTCCTGACCTTATGCCTGCTGTCCTGATTTTTCTTCTACTGCTGACCTTAGTTTGAACAGATCTGCTTTATGGTTCCAGTTATTTCAGGCACTATTTTTTCAGTTCTGTGGTCCTGGTCTGTCCTGTCCCAATCTTCAGGGCATCCCAAACCCTGTGGTGCAAGTGAGGCTACTGTCTCTCAAAATTCTTCTACCAGGTAAGTCTCACACACTTTAAAACAGACATTACTCCACACACTCACACATATCTGCACAGGCACCCCACTACACATACACACTACAACAAATTCAGACTGCAGATATAGCGCTGCACAGATTAACGCTCTGCTAAACACACATGCATTCACGGGTAAACATTAGTGATGAGGCCCGGGTTTTGTGGGGGTTTTTTGCTAAGTAACTCATTTACTTTATTAATGTGAAATAATTAAAGGGTATCTCCACCCCAAAATCTAAACTTTTCTGAAGTGTAGGGGACCCTCCTCCAACCCTAAATGCCATGGTTTTAACATTAAAAAGTGCCCAGAAATAAGGCCCTGCACAGTGAGAACAGACAGTAAAGGTCCCATACAGTGAGACCAGACAGTAAAGGTCCCATACAGTGAGAACAGACAGTAAAGGTCCCATACAGTGAGAACAGACAGTAAAGGTCCCATACAGTGAGAACAGACAGTAAAGGACTTGCATTTTTCTCCACCTTCATCCGATGGTCCCACGCTGAGATATACCTACTTTAAACACAGCCGATCCCTCACCAGAAGTAACATAATAATCGAGGTTGAATAAAGATATACGCACATCAAGTCCAATCCTTTCAACCCTACCTAACAGTTGATCCAGAGGAAGGCAAAAAAAAAACAACAGAACAAAAAAAAAAGGGGGGGGGGGGAAGTATCCCTGGATCAACCTGAACTGCAGTATATGTATTAATTCCAGTAATTCTCAGTTAGTTTTAGAAACTTATTTAGTCCACTTTTAAAACTATGCAATGAATTTGCCATTACCACATCTGCTGGAAAACAGTTTCACGGTGTCACCTTTCTCACTGTAAAGAATCCTTTCCTAACCTGAAGATGAAACGGATTTTCTTCCAATGCATCTGAACTGCTTCCATTTCCAATATGTCCCTTTTGTATATGAGATTCCAAAACTGCACCGCATATTCCAAATGAGGCCTTACCAGTGCCTTGTAAAGAGGGAGGATAATATTTTTCTCCCTTGAATCTATTCCCCTCTTTATACAAGACAATATCTTGCTAGCTCTATCAGTTGCTGCCTGGAATTGTTTGCTACAGTTAAGTATGTTATCTACCAGAACCACCAAATCTTTTTCCATTAGAGATGCACATAACACAGTGATTTATGGTGTAGGTGGCACCAGGATTATTAAATCCCAAATGCATCACCTTACAATGGCTACATTTTATGGGCAATTTATGAGGGGGTAATCCAAATATGGTATTAGAGTAAAACCTTTCTGACTTTATAAGGCTGCCAGGGTTGCCATCAGGTGCTCTGTAGAGCAGAGAAATGAGTGTTATTCGAATCTCAAAGGGTATGTTCACCCCCAAAACTAAATTTTGTGGCAGGAAATGGCTATAAATCTCTACTTTGCAAGGTTTATAGCACTCACAGCTGTCCCTAAATGTATTTACAGTCTTTGTCCCCCCACTAAGTACATTTGGGGACAGCTGTGCTATAAACCCCGCAAGGTTGAGGTTTATAGCCATTTCCTGCCAAAAAAAAAATTTGGTTTTGGGGTGGACATACCCTTTAAATATTTGTGGTGTCCTGACCAGAAGGGGACATGCAAATGCACACTCTGAATGTCTATGGATGCCATAAAGTCCCCTTTTTGAACATAGGCATTCCATTTTGAACTTGGTTCTGGCAACAGACTAATAACCCTCATTTAGGAACCAAAAAGAAGTTTGAATAGAGCCCCTTGATGGGTATGGGTTGAATCACCTCCCTTGTAAGAAGGGATGCAATAATTTCATGCAAGGCCTGTTAGCAAAGGGGAAGCCTGGGGAGTCTGGACGAGAAAAAAATCGATGAGGGAGGAGGCCTGAAGAACTCTATCTGGTAACCTCTGGCTAATAATTGAAGAGTCCAGCGGTCTAATGTGGAAGTTGCCCAAGTTGAGAGGAAATGGCTCAAGCGTCCTCCCACTAAGGAGGGTGGGGTATAGTCATGCGGAGGACAATCTTTTGGAGGAAGGTTGGGTGTCCTAATGACATGGGTTGGGTGTCCCATTCGTCATTCCGTGGGCCGAGTGCTGGTGGTAGCAGGGGCTTCAATAGGGACAAAAGGATGTGCCTTGTCCTTGAGGAAGCCAGGTGCTCCTTCCGATGTTTGCCTGGGCAATCATTCTAATTCTGGTCCAAACAGACTGTTAGTGAGTGTTTGGATGCTGGGTCTGCTGCCTGGGACTTAAGCCATTGTGCACGTTGAGCTGCTACTGCATTCACTGAGGAGCGTGCAGAGAGTTTCTAGTCACCTGCCTTTCTAGTCACTCCAGCATTATATAGAGTTCACACGGGTCTTTTTACCCGAACCCGACCCGCAACCAATTCAGACTCAATGTAGGCTATCTAAACCTGACCCGAAAATCAGGTAGCCCGCAGGTACCCAACCAGATGCAGGACTCTATAGTAAAATACAGTCCCAGTTATTAAACACAAAGAAAAAATGCAAAGAAAATACTAAATTTATTGAAACAATTTAAATCCACATATTAATCAGACACAAACACACTTAGAGAGAGGACGGACCTCTGTTTTAACACCCGTTAAAGACCAACTCTCAAGAGGCTTACTCACCCTACACATTACAGGTAGTCTGCATGATTATTTATTTAACTTATTACAATTTTTTTTTGGCCTCTGGAGTGTTATTTAAACTGAGAATGCTGGGAATAGTAGTTTCCAACAGTCAAAAGGCTTAGGAGAGTTTGCACACCATACGTTCACCGTTAACTTTTTTCTGAAAAATATAAAAGTTGTTTGCTTTTTTCTCCCCAACAAAAATGGTCCCATTTGTAATGCTGTGATATATCAGAAATGGCTAATTATTCAAATACATTTACCACGATTCCCAGTGTTGCCCTGCATCTACTTTCATCATAAACAGATCTGCAAGTTGGTCATCCTTGGAATATTAATATTTAACACTTTCCTTTTCAGGGAAGAACTAAAACACATACCCTATAAATGGCCCTATGTGGACAATCAATATCTTTCTAATCTGTTAAGCAGAGGAAAGATACAGTTTAATTGCACTTCAACTAGAAAATATCAAAAATCAACATATCTTCATGCAAACATGTACATCACAAATTTCGATATCCATCAATTAAAAATGTAATTGATTATAAAAGAAATGCTAGGACCAGTACATTTGATGTCATTGTGAATCACCGTTGATGTCACTGTGCCAGTCACATGACCATCCAGCTTTATGTCCAAAATGCGAATTAGAAAACAGCCAGTTGTAAGATTCTTTATAAAGAGATTGTATTGCCTTTGCAATAAGTGCATAAGCTTGCCTATGCTATTAACTGGCTCAATGTTACATCGATTAGCAGTTAGATCAGCAGTGGAATTAACCTGTCAATATTTTCTCATTTCCCATCTTAATCATGGTTTGTGATTGATATAACAATTGTAAAATAATCAGGCCAGGTGTTTTTTAATACTTAGCGGGAACATCTGAGGAAATGCCAACTAATGTATGGCCAGCTTTAATCTGATTAACATATCAGGAAAGGAGATGTGCCTATTTAAACACCATTGCAGAACATTTAAAAAAAAGATTGAATTACTCTCTTTTCTATATTCTACTATATATTAATCCGTATTCTAGCCAGTATCATCCTTGGATTTTATTGTTAAATATTATGAGGCCATAGTTTACTGTGTGCACTAATAAATGCATATATGTGGGAGCAGACATAGTTTTCTTGGCTGTTCATTGGCTGCTATACCCACTGCATTCACACTAGATAAATCGGCACTTTAATGGACACAAAATAGGGCATCCAGGCCAAATGACCGCTCCCACTCATGTGTAAATGCATATATGCAAACTGGCAAAAAAAATTACTTTTATAATATGGGACATTATTGTGTTACTGCAATAGCAGCTCTTAAAACATCTCCTTAGGAGAGTTCAAGAACCCTCAAAAAAATGTTTTAAACCTGAGTACATCTGTCCTACAACACACATTGGTGCGTACATTAAATAATGCTACCTGATGTATTCATTAAGTGTAGCAAAGGGGTAAGAGGCATGGCAGCTAGCTGACAGCCATTAAGAACAATTCTGTGCTTACAAAGGTGAATTTACAAAGAGCCACTTGCAGGGATTAAATATCTAGCTTGCAGCACTGGTAATGTTCCAATCATGTCTGACTTTTAATGCCAGCTAATTGCAGCAATAAGGGGCCAATTCAATTGGATCTGATGGAATCTTCCCTTCATTATTTAAGTGTGCACCCACCTTTACTAAAACGTGTGTGTAAATATTATTGCCTGTAATGCTAAACTCATTTGTAGCCTGCGACTCTCCAGTTTATAGTGATTATATATATAGTGATATATATTAAAATATATAATTTTAGAGGTACCGTGGAAACAATTACAATTACAAGGCATTTCCCCATTTATTTGTGTGCGAAGTGTAAGATTTCAATTTTGTTTTCTGCAGCTTTAAAATGCCTAGTAAGAATACTACAAAATAATTTATAGGTGAACTTCCAATTTAAAAGAAATATACCAAAAGAACATGATAAAGATAATAAATCGAGGTGATAAGGCAAAATTTCCCTTGAAAAGGGGCGAGATTTCCTCAACAACAAAACCAGGAAGCAGAACCTCTTTGGACTCTAAAACATACATTTACGTAATTAGCTGAGGTCTGTATGTAAACCAAGAAACAACATTGTCTAAAATACTTGGCATTCTAGTAGAATGATACTGAGACGTTGCCCATTAAACATTCATTGAGTCTAATTAAACAGCTTAACATTAAACCATCAGGAGCAGGAAGAAATGTTTTCTTTGAAATGCTACGAGTTGTTCTAACAGTCTCATAATGCCAGACCCTGTTAAGGTTTGGGTGCTAGTCAGATAAAGCCAATGGGTGTTCCATGTGTGAATAATTCTATAGAAATGCACCGATGACCCAGAAGAGGTCAACGAATAGGCACCTAATCACAGGTCACCGATCCCATCTCAGCATCCATGATGTTTCTGAGGATGCACAGATGGACACCTGTTTCTCAGGGGAAGGTGTTTAAATAAAGCCCACAAGATCAGGCAAGGCTGCAGATTCAGGAGGAAAAAATCTGGTCCCACTGAACAAGGAAATGATCCGTGCCAGTTATTTAATACAGACCCCTGTTCACTTGGGTCTATCCAGAGGGTCAGCTTGGCTGCCTTTAACCTGCTATACGGATGTCTTTACAACCATTCTTTTTTATTTAGAATCCTGCAGCTCCTTTGCTTTTTTTATGATTGGTAATACGTCCCCATTAGGTAGTGGGTAATCCTGCAAACAATAGAGAAACCTTAAATGTAACATTAGATTTAGATGGCAAAATAGGCACATCAAAAGAAGCTGTATGGAAAGCATATCTAAAATTCAACAGCAATTAAATCACAAAGTTTAAAGACATTATGACAATGATACTATAGTGACCCTGTTACTAATTATTTATATTCTTTCCTAAGCAACTGATCTCATTTTCTTTGTTCCATTGTGTGTTTTGCCTTCAATGGTTTAAATTATCTATTTAAGATGAATCAGATATAGCCAGCGTTTTAAGCAATTCTGTACAGATCCACAGCATTTCAACTGGTGACTTGTATTAGACTCGCATAAAAGCTGCCATATTGTACACAAAAACAGCATCCCAGACCATAAAGAAAACTACACTGTTCCATTTAAATGTAGATCTCAATGTTTTAATTTTCTTAATAAATGTGAACTTTACAATTTTACCACACAATTAGTCACAGCAAACTGTTGGCCACAACTACTTCCACCGAGACTGACAGTGATTGTAAGCTCTTTGGTGCAGGAATCTCTTTCCTAATATGTCAAGGCACACCTCACTTATTTTATATATCATTTAGGGCTCGTTCACACTACATCAGTTTGTATCCATTTTTCAAACGCAGGTGCGTTTAAAAAAAATGGACAGACAGTAAAACCCCAAAGGATTTCATAATATCGTTCACACCTGCTGCGTTATAATCCGTTCCGTTCCAGTCCGTTTAAAAAACGCACTGCATGCAGCATTTCTGTCCGTTTTTTCATGCATTTTCTATAGAAATCTATTGAATACACATTGTTAAAAAATGGATACAAACTGACACACATGCTGTGTGTTTGTCAGTTTCTAGTGTGAACGAGCCTTTATATATAAATATATTTATATCCTCATGGAAGATTGCATTGAGGGATACCAATGTGGTGGGGGGTATAGGATTTTACATATAGAAAGGTGTATATGTGTATGCTAGTAGTGAAGTGAACTGCCTGCTACCTGGTTTAGTTATGTTTGCTGCTGGGTCCTAATGCTCACTACTACTACTCACTACTCTGTAGTAAGTTTCTTTTAGTGTGTTCTGCTCAGCTTTAAATAAAGGATTCACTACCACTCACTGCAATAGGGTGTCCACTGCCCAGTCCTATTCAAAGGCAAGCTAAGGTCAGTAGGTTTGGGAGACAATCCAGTGTCTGTCGGTCCTCCTGTTCACAATCCTGTGTCTGTCGGTCCTCCTGTTCAAATCCAGTGTGTCAGCCCTCCTGTTCAAAATCCAGTGTCAGCCCTCCTGTTCACAATCCAGTCTCTGTTAGTCCTCCTGTTCAAAACAAGTCTGTCAGCCATCCTGTTCACAAGCCAGTGTCTGTCATCCCTCCTGTTCACAAAACAGTGTCTTTCAGCCCTCCTGCTCACAAACCAGTTTCTGTCAGCCCTCCTGTTTACCTCCTGTTCACAATCCAGTGTCTGTCGGCCCTCCTGTTCAAATCCAGAGTCTGTCGGCCCTCCTGTTCAAATCCAGTGTCTGTCGGCCCTCCTGTTCACAATCCAGTGTCTTTCAGCCCTCCTGCTCACAAACCAGTTTCTGTCAGCCCTCCTGCTCACAAACCAGTTTCTGTCAGCCCTCCTGTTTACACTTCTTCGTATGTTCTGTTCCATCTGTTTTCAAATTTTAAAAGCCTTTTTCTTATTTTCCATTTCCCTTTTTACCTGAGCATTAAGCCAGGCAGGAGGAGGACCTCATTTTACACTTAAAAATAGTATACATTAGAAATGTAATAGTTTAATACCCTTTAAAGCATTCCACTTCTGCTCAGTATCTTTACCTAGAAACAAATACCACAGTCTATGAGCAGGACTGATTCCTTTAACAACATAAAATGAGCTTTCCTAAAGTTAAGTTTTTGTTAAACCAGTGCACTTTTGTTTTTTTGCAACCTATATTAAATGACACTATATCATGATCAATATTCCCTAAGCTTCCCATTACCTTCATCTCCAAAATGAGCTCAGGGTTATTAGATATCACCAGATCCACAACGCATTCTGTCTAGTAGGAACCTCTACCATCTGTGAAAGAAAGTGATCAAATAGAAAATGTAAGAACTTCCTACCTTTTGAGGTGCTGGCTGTTCCCTTACTCCAATCTATGTCAGGGTAAATAAACAGAGCATGCCCGGACCAGGAGCCTTCGCTAACTGCATATGGAGATTCATTTCCACATCCTTACTGGCATTTGGCGGCTTATAACATATACCAACAATTAATTTACCCACCTTCTTGTTTCCTGTACACAGCTCCACCCATATTGTTTCTGCCTTATGGTATACCTTCATCTATTCCATCTTTCAAATTTGGCTTCAATTCTTGTTTAACATACATACATAATCCCTCTCCTTTTTTATTAAGTCTGTCTGCTATACCCATCACCTGTCCTTTAAGCTATTGTTCTAGTTTCTCCAGTTTTTCCACACAGACTTTTTGCATTTGCAAACATATATTTTAGATTATCATTCAATTTACTTTCAAACTTAGGCATACATGCACCTTATCCTCTATGCTCCCCCCAACCTTCTCCTCCATTATCTTATTAGCCCCTGATCCCTAACCCCTCTATCTACCCCTATGTAGGCCCACAAACACCACCACCAACCCCATGCCTAGTTTAAAATCTCCTCCAACCCTCTAGCCATCTTCTCCCCCAAAACAGCTGTTCTATCAGCATTGTCTTGTGGTGGGGCTCCTGTGCACTCTTTCATTGGCAAATGCTGGGGATAGGTTTGCAGCGTCAAATGTGGTTTTAATCTAAGATTCTAAGAAGTCCTCAGGTTTGTCTACCTTCAGCTACCTACAGGAATCCCAAGAAGCTTCCAGGTTACCCATTGGCACTGGGGAGACTGCGGAGCAGTCTTAGGTGAAGGGGAGTCAGCAGGACCTGCGGCCGCGCGCGGGCCAGGTAGCTCCAGCGAGTCCAGACTATTTAACATCTAGTAGGTTTAGGCTAGTTGCACAAAGGTAGACCTCCCTAACCATCTGGTGTGACATTTAGGTCAAACAAGACAAAATCACAGCATTATGGACAAGGCAAATATATTTCAGCTGATTTATGTGCCAAGAATTGTTAACAAGCTTTATTTCTACCAACAGTCTACTGTTTGACATATAACTTAGTAGATCTGTTGGTTGGTTCTTGCCTCACCTCTCTTCAATAAAAATATCCAATCGCCCTATAATTCAGCCTGTTATTTATACATTGCATTTCTGGCAATTTCTACTTTATGAAAACCTTTAAACATTTATTCATTTTTAAATAAATAAATTATTTCTTTAAGTGTTGGATTAAATATATTGTTTATTTTAATCTATCCGTCCAGCAAGAACAAAACATCAAACCAAGTTCTTTGCTTTTCGCTGGTTGACGCTGCTCCTCTCCCAGGGATTTGTCCTGCCTGATGTTATCCGCATCTGGGATTCACTTTTGCAGATGAGAAGAGATTTGACTTCCTGCTCATGGTCGCTTGTGCTATGTTGATGTAAGTCAAAGGGCTTGGTCTTCTTGTTGTTACGGTAACTGTATTTTTGATTATTTTGGAATAACAGGTGCTTACCAGGGGCAGATTATCCACAAGGCACCCAAGGTAAGTGCCTTCTATATCTATATGCAAATTTTGGGCAATATTGGCATGACTACTGAATCATTACCTCTTAACACAGTATGTACGCTGGAGTCTGGACCGGGGGCCCAGCCCTGACTTCCAATCAGGACTTAAAGCTGCATAATCAATCAAATTCATTGGTGGTTCAGTTATCATTTCCTCAGCGTCAGGGCCGAGCAGTTGGGGTGCAGCGTATCACTGCTGTGCACCTGCATAAATCTTCCGCTGCTGATTCTGACGCCTGCACTGGGTGCGCAGAAGAGCAGAGCGTGCCGCGTAACAGCGTTCCAAGTTCTAACTTCAAAGTAAGTTCCAGCCCACCATGATGTCTCTTCTGCAATGCTGTGGCCTGTGCCTGCTAGTGCACACAACACCACCACATGAAAAGTTGTTTTCCCGGCAGGGATGGGATGGGGGGAGAGAGTGCAAGTGCAATCCATCAGTCAGAGATGGGTGCCATGGCCCAGGGGGACTTGGGGAAGGGGGATGTGCTGGTGGTGCTAGGGGGGAGATGTGCTGGGGTGCCATGGCCCAGAGAAAACTTGGGGAGGGGAAGGAGGATGTGGTGGTGCCAGGGCCCCAGGGGGATGTGCTGGTGGTCCCATGGGGATGTGCTGGTGTTGTGCCATGGGGATGTGCTGGTGTGGTGCCAGTGCCCAGGGGGTGAGCTGCTGGTGCCATGGAGATGTGCTGCTGGTGCCAGGGGGAAATGTGCTTTTACATTCTTTACTTTACAAATAACATGAACGTTACAATTGTGATATTTATGTAATGGAACGTTAGGGAGTGGCCCAAAAACCTGACTGGTGCCTTGGGCCCCATTTGGTCTTAATCCAGCTCTGGTGCTTACATTAGCGTGATTGGCTGAGAGGCAGCCAATCACGGATGCGGCTGCCGGAGATCTGAACGGCAAGGAGAGGAAAGAGGTAAAGATCGGGGAAGTTTCTACATTATAAATATAGCGGTTGGGGTGGGGGACTAAGCCCTATACTATAAAATGGATTTGTAGCTAGGGGGTGGGAGTCCAAAACGAGAGGGAGAATGGCTGCAATGCGCATGCCAAACTTCTCCCGGAGGGGAGACAGGAGGCAGGGTCCTATATGGACTCTGCTATCCTCCTGGTGGGCAGTTTTTGGGGACTTTGGGGGGGGGGGGGGACTACAGGAGAACCTTTTGGAGCGGGATGTGAGGTAAGGATTTTTGTTTACTAAGTGTGGCCAGTGGTGGGGGGAATATAGTTTTGGGGGTGGACTGCCCTTAAGGCTGGGTACACACGAAGGGCTTTTTGTCTCGTCGAGCATTGACTTCAAGCGAGCACTCAGCGTGACAAACGATTTTCTGTCTCGGCAATAGTTGCCGCGGACAGTGTGAGTTAACGATCATGCGGTTCCGTGATTTTCCAACAGGTCCTACACTTGGTTGTCTTCCACATGAACCGGCATCCAACATCGGCCACAGCCAAAACCAGCACAAATTTTTCGCCCCGACCGACCAATACACCGAAAAATCTGCTGTGTGTACCCAGCCTATATATATATATATATATAATATATATATATATGTATATATATAATATAGTTATGTTTTTTTGCTATCCACATTGTCTGCTCCTGGTTGATACATTAACTTTCTGCATTTTAATACTTTACATCAAAGGGTATGTGCAACCTTTTTCTCACCGTCTATCTTTATTCTACCTTCAAAGTTGTCGTTTGCCTTTTCTTTTATTCCCTGTCATTTTAAAGCCTCTCTATTTGATACAGTATAATCATTGTGGCTGAGTTTTACAATCCATGCAAATGCTAATGTAAGAGGTGGTGGGTAGAAGTTTCAGTTGGGAAGGGGCACCAGGAAAGACTTGCTTTGGGCACCAAAATACCTAAAACATCCCTGTGTTAGGGCTCGTTCACACTACATCAGTTTGTATCCGTTTTTTTAAACGCAGGTGCGTTTAAAAAAATGGACAGACAGTAAAACCCCACAGGATTTCACAATATCGTTCACACCTGCTGCGTTATAATCGTTCCGTTCCAGTCCGTTTAAAAAAGCACTGCATGAGCATTCCTGTCCGTTTTTTTCTTGCATTTTCTACAGATGTTAAAAAAAGGATACAAATGTATGCAAAAAATGGATACAAACTGACAAAAACACATGTGTGCGTTACTGTCAGTTTCTGTCAGTTTCTAGTTTGAACTAGCCCTTAGAGGGAAGGCAATCTATCAAAACTCAACTAAATTGCTTTTAATCTGCTACAATACCCTAGATATTGTTTTCAATCTGCCCAGATCAATCTTGCTCTACAGTTTTATAATATCCCGAATCCAGAATGCAGTGCAATGAGACTACTTAATTAATGAGGAAGTAAGACTGGAAAAATCTACTATTTAGAAATGACGGGAAAAAAGGAAAAAGACAACTTTGAAGTTAGAAGAAAAATAAGGTGAGTGGAAAAAGCATGTACATGCCCTTTTAAACAGCTGGCTATTGGTATAATATAAGGCTTGGTACAGCCAAATAACAACGTACAAAATAAAGATTAATATTTTCTTCATTACTGTCTTTTGACTTGTTAAAGGACAACTCCGCCCTCATAAGAAAATCTTTTAGAGAGAATGGCCTCTTTAAAATATGTTGATATATCATAGTTTGTCCTGAATTCAATACTGTATGCCTGCTATGCTTCTGGATGCGTCATGGAAACTGAGCAATTAGAAACCTGTACTGAGCCTGGGCATGCTCAGAAGAGGCAGACAGGGGATTAACATGTCATTGGCTGTGATGTCAACTGTCAATCCTAAACTGACAGTTACTAACAGGAAGAACCAGGAAGCAGAAACAGGGGCAACAGGACATTGTGCAGGATTTCAGGTTAGACTTATATTTCAGACTTCATACTATTACCGTTTAGGGTTTTGGGGGGTGATTTACCTGTATGTAAGTTTTCATTTTGGGGCTGGACTTGCCCTTTAAATGCATACATGTGCGTTTGCAGCTTTTCGGACAGCAATCACGCCATGTATGGGCACTTTGTCAGCAGAAACGGCCGTTCGGTTTGGGCTTGTTGCCCGATCTGCCGGGTGAATCATCGAGCCCCAACCGAACGTCCATTTCGCCGACAAAGTGCCCATACACGGCACGATTGTCCACCAAAACAGGCACTCACACACATCATGGGTCAGGGGTCGGCCCCCATGATCACACGTGTGTATAAGCCTTAGATAATGTAATGATCAACCTCTGTGTTACAGGAAGTTTGTATACCCTGTTTTGTGTCATTCTATGTGTATATTCTGTGTTTGTGCAGATTAATCCGTGATCAGTTACTAGAAGGAGACTTCACTACAACATGAGGCTGCTGCAAGTGAGTAATTCAATGTCTGGAACCTTGTTTTATGTTGCCCACATGTCTTCTCGGCAATGTCTTGTTTGTTTATTAACAAAATCATATCCATTTTATTCTTGACCAGTAAATTAGCTGGACAGATTTTACTCTAGGCGGAAAACAAATTACCCTTTCCCTGCCTATTGGCAGTAGCTGTTATATTGCTTGTTTGTCCTTGTATTTCTCCAGAGATTACATTATTAAATCTTACTGGGTCCACAGACAATTTTTATGTCCCGACCGTTCGCCGCATGTGGTTGGCATGGGTAAATATATTTATGTTAGTTTTATTATTATAGCACCACTTGGGTACGCATCGCTGTACATATAACAGTGGGATAAGTGCAAGCAATTATACAGATAAATTAAATTTACATAAATAAAGTTTCAAAGGTTAAGGATATATATATATATATATGACTAGCAAAGTGTGCCCGTGGTGCACAGTGGAAATTATGAAATTATGTGTGTGTATGCTTTGCTTTGTGTGGATACAATCCTGCCAACTGTGGTTCAAACCAAACAGCTCCATTGTGTGACCTGAGACCCTAAACAGGATCCTGATAAACTGCTATGTTCATACTTATTAGTATTCACATGGCAAATTCGACATTTATAGCTGCTTATGTTATGACTTGGGAGCACAGGATACTGATTAGCTTTATAGATTAAGGTGAGGGTTGACGTTGCTAAACACTCCACACAGAGTATAAAATTAAATAGAGCCTTCTTATAACAGAATACATACAATACAAGGATTGTGGAAACACTCCAATTAGGCTAATTTACAAACTACATTTAGGGAAGTGCTACTGATCTGGTCAAATGTTTTACAAACATAGAAAAGATAATCAATAATCAATGCACATTCCTAGGCCCCCTACATATTATATATCTGCACTCTGGCAACTTAATGATTGTCCTAGAGAAAACGGACTGTTAAAGGGGTAACCATTCCCAAAAAAAAAAGTGTTTTTTATCAATTGCCCATTGCTAGAAACTAGAATTCTTCCAAAATCTGTCCCCTATTCTTTTAGATTTACATTTCAGCTGACAAGTTCCATATCATCATAAGCTCTTCTGCTGTGTGCAGCTTTGCGGTCTTACACTAATGAACAGGAGGGCTGAGAAAAGCTGGTTTGAGAACTGTCTGAAAGACAGACCCAAGACTGATTTTTGAACTGGAGGCTAACTAATGCTTGTTTGTGAACAGAAGGGCTGACTGAACTGGGTTGTGAAATGAAGGGCTGTCTGAGCTGACAGACACTAGTTTGTGAACAGGAGGGCTGACAGACACTGTTTTTTGAACAGGAGGGCTGACAAACGGTTTGTGAACGGAGGGCTGAAAACTGGTTTGTGAACAGGAGGGCTGACGAAACTGGTTTGTGAACAGGAGGGCTGACGAAACTGTGTTTGTGAACAGGAGGGCTGACAGAAACTGGTTTGTGAACAGGAGGGCTGACAGAAACTGGTTTGTGAACAGGAGGCTGACAGAAACTGGTTTGTGAACAGGAGGGCTGACAAACTGGTTTGTGAACAGGAGGGCTGACAAATGGTTTGTGAACAGGAGGGCTGACAAACTGGTTTGTGAACAGGAGGCTGACAAATTGTGAACAGGAGGGCTGACAGAAACTGGTTTGTTAGCAGGAGGGCTGAAAGACACTGGTTTGTGAACAGGAGGGATGACACACTGGCTTGTGAACGGTGGCTGACAGACACTTGTTTTGAACAGGAGGACTAACAGACACTGGATTGTGAACAGGAGGGCTGACACTGGATTTTGAACAGGAGGGCTGACACACTGGATTTGAACAGGAGGACCAACAGACACAGGATTGTGAACAGGAGGGCCGACGACACTGGATTGTGAACAGGAGGGCGACACACTGGATTTAACAGGAGGGCCGAACACTGGATTTAACAGGAGGGCCGACAGACACTGGTTGAACAGGAGGGCGAACATGGATTTGAACAAGAGGGCCGACAGACACTGGATTTGAACAGGAGGGCCGACAGACACTGGATTTGAACAGGAGGGCCGACAGACACTGGATTTGAACAGGAGGGCCGACAGACACTGGATTTGAACAGGAGGTGCCGACAGACACTGGATTGAACAGGAGGGCCGACAGACACGGATGTGAACAGGAGGGCCGACAGACACTGGATTTGAACAGGAGGGCGACAGACAGGATGTGAACAGAGGGCCGACAGAAACTGGTTTGTGAACAGGAGGGCTGACAAACTGGTTTGTAAACAGGAGGGCTGACAGAAACTGGTTGTGAGCAGGAGGGCTGACAGAAAACTGGTTTGTGAGCAGGAGGGCTGAAAGACACTGGATTGTGAACAGGAGGGCCGACAGACACTGGATTTGAACAGGAGGGCCGACAGACCTCGGATTTGAACAGGGGGCGACAGACACTGGATTGTGAAACAGGAGGGCCGACGACACTGGATTGTGAAGGAGGGCCGACAGACAATGGATGTGAACAGGAGGGCGACAGACACTGGATTGTGAACAGGAGGGCCGACAGACACTGGATTGTGACAGGAGGCGACAGACACTGGATTGTGAACAGGAGGGGCCGACAGAAAACTGGTTTGTGAACGGAGGGCTGACAAACTGGTTTTCTCCTGTTCACAATCCAGTGTCTGTCGGCCCTCCTGTTCAAATCCAGAGTCTGTCGGCCCTCCTGTTCAAATCCAGTGTCTGTCGGCCCTCCTGTTCACAATCCAGTGTCTTTCAGCCCTCCTGCTCACAAACCAGTTTCTGTCAGCCCTCCTGCTCACAAACCAGTTTCTGTCAGCCCTCCTGTTTACAAAACCAGTTTGTCAGCCCTCCTGTTCACAAACCAGTTTCTGTCGGCCCTCCTGTTCACAATCCAGTGTCTGTCGGCCCTCCTGTTCAAATCCAGTGTCTGTCGGCCCTCCTGTTCAAATCCAGTGTCTGTCGGCCCTCTTGTTCAAATCCAGTGTCTGTCGGCCCTCCTGTTCAAATCCAGTGTCTGTCGGCCCTCCTGTTTAAATCCAGTGTGTCGGCCCTCCTGTTCAAATCCAGTGTGTCGGCCCTCCTGTTCACAATCCAGTGTCTGTCGGCCCTCCTGTTCACAATCCTGTGTCTGTTGGTCCTCCTGTTCAAATCCAGTGTGTCAGCCCTCCTGTTCAAAATCCAGTGTCAGCCCTCCTGTTCACAATCCAGTGTCTGTTAGTCCTCCTGTTCAAAACAAGTGTCTGTCAGCCATCCTGTTCACAAGCCAGTGTGTCATCCCTCCTGTTCACAAACCAGTGTCTTTCAGCCCTCCTGCTAACAAACCAGTTTCTGTCAGCCCTCCTGTTCACAAACCAGTTTGTCAGCCCTCCTGTTCACAAACCAGTTTGTCAGCCCTCCTGTTCAAAAAACAGTGTCTGTCAGCCCTCCTGTTCACAAACTAGTGTCTGTCAGCTCAGACAGCCCTTCATTTCACAACCCAGTGTCAGTCAGCCCTTCTGTTCACAAACAAGCATTAGTTAGCCCTCCAGTTCAAAAATCAGTCTTGGGTCTGTCTTTCAGACAGTTCTCAAACCAGCTTTTCAGTCAGCCCTCCTGTTCAGTTAGTGTAAGACCGCAAAGCTGCACACAGCAGAAGAGCTTATGATGATATGGAACTTGTCAGCTGAAATGTAAATCTAAAAGAATAGGGGACAGATTTTGGAAGAATTCTAGTTTCTAGCAATGGGCAATTGATAAAAAACACTTTTTTTTTTGGGAATGGTTACCCCTTTAACAGTCCGTTTTCTCTAGGACAATCATTAAAGTGTGCCAGAGTGCAGATAATATAATATTGTAGGGGGCCTAGGAATGTGCATTGATTATTGATTATCTTTTCTATGTTTGTATAAACATTTGACCAGATCAGTAGCACTTCCGCTAAATGTAGTTGTAAATTAGCCTAATTGGAGTGTTTCCACAATCCTTGTATTGTATGTATTCTGTTATAAGAAGGCTCTATTTAATTTTATACTCTGTGTGGAGTGTTTAGCAACGTCAACCCTCACCTTAATCTATAAAGCTAATCAGTATCCTGTGCTCCCAAGTCATAACATAAGCAGCTATAAATGTCGAATTTGCCATGGTGAATACTAATAAGTATGAACATAGCATGTTTATCAGGATCCTGTTTAGGGTCTCAGGTCACACAATGGAGCTGTTTGGTTTGAACCACAGTGTGGCAGGATTGTATCCACACAAAGCAAAGCATACACACACATAATTTCATAATTTCCACTGTGCACCAACGGGCACACTTTTGCTAGTTCATATATATATATATATATCCTTAACCTTTGAAACTTTATTTATGTAAATTTAATTTATCTGTATAATTGCTTGCACTTATCCCACTGTTTATATGTACAGCGATGCGTACCCAAGTGGTGCTATATAAATAAAACTATACATAAATATATTTACCCATGCCAACCACATGCGGCGAACGGTCGGGACATAAAAATTGTCTGTGGACCCAGTAAGATTTAATAATGTAATCTCTGGAGAAATACAAGGACAAACAAGCAATATAACAGCTACTGCCAATAGGCAGGGAAAGGGTAATTTGTTTTCCGCCTAGAGTAAAATCTGTCCAGCTAATTTACTGGTCAAGAATAAAATGGATATGATTTTGTTAATAAACAAACAAGACATTGCCGAGAAGACATGTGGGCAACATAAAACAAGGTTCCAGACATTGAATTACTCACTTGCAGCAGCCTCATGTTTGTAGTGAAGTCTCCTTCTAGTAACTGATCACGGATTAATCTGCACAAACACAGAATATACACATAGAATGACACAAAACAGGGTATACAAACTTCCTGTAACACAGAGGTTGATCATTACATTATCTAAGGCTTATACACACGTGTGATCATGGGGGCCGACCCCTGACCCATGATGTGTGTGAGTGCCTGTTTTGGTGGACAATCGTGCCGTGTATGGGCACTTTGTCGGGCGAAATGGACGTTCGGTTGGGGCTCGATGATTCACCCGGCAGATCGGGCAACAAGCCCCAACCGAACGGCCGTTTCTGCTGACAAAGTGCCCATACATGGCGTGATTGCTGTCCGAAAAGCTGCAAACGCACATGTATGAGCATTTAAAGGGCAAGTCCAGCCCCAAAATGAAAACTTACATACAGGTAAATCACCCCCCAAAACCCTAAACGGTAATAGTATGAAGTCTGAAATATATAAGTCTAACCTGAAATCCTGCACAATGTCCTGTTGCCCCTGTTTCTGCTTCCTGGTTCTTCCTGTTAGTAACTGTCAGTTATGGATTTGACAGTTGACATCACAGCCAATGACAATGTTAATCCCCTGTCTGCCTCTTCTGAGCATGCCCAGGCTCAGTACAGGTTTCTAAATTGCTCAGTTTCCATGACGCATCCAGAAGCATAGCAGGCATACAGTATTGAATTCATAGGACAAACTATGATATATCAACATATTTTAAAGAGGCCATTCTCTCTAAAAGATTTTCTTATGAGGGCGGAGTTGTCCTTTAACAAGTCAAAAGACAGTAATGAAGAAATATTAATCTTTATTTTGTACGTTGTTATTTGGCTGTACCAAGCCTTATATTATACCAATAGCCAGCTGTTTATAAAAGGGCATGTACATGCTTTTTCCACTCACCTTATTTTTCTTCTAACTTCAAAGTTGTCTTTTTCCTTTTTTCCCGTCATTTCTAAATAGTAGATTTTTCCAGTCTTACTTCCTCATTAATTAAGTAGTCTCATTGCACTGCATTCTGGATTCGGGATATTATAAAACTGTAGAGCAAGATTGATCTGGGCAGATTGAAAACAATATCTAGGGTATTGTAGCAGATTAAAAGCAATTTAGTTGAGTTTGTGATAGATTGCCTTCCCTCTAAGGGCTAGTTCAAACTAGAAACTGACAGAAACTGACAGTAACGCACAGCATGTGTTTCTGTCAGTTTGTATCCATTTTTTGCATACATTTGTATCCTTTTTTTAACATCTGTAGAAAATGCAAGAAAAAAACGGACAGGAATGCTGCATGCAGTGCATTTTTTAAACGGACTGGAACGGAACGGATTATAACGCAGCAGGTGTGAACGATATTGTGAAATCCTGTGGGGTTTTACTGTCTGTCCATTTTTTTTAAACGCACCTGCGTTTAAAAAAACGGATACAAACTGATGTAGTGTGAACGAGCCCTAACACAGGGATGGTTTTAGGTATTTTGGTGCCCAAAGCAAGTCTTTCCTGGTGCCCCTTCCCAACTGAAACTTCTACCCACCACCTCTTACATTAGCATTTGCATGGATTGTAAAACTCAGCCACAATGATTATACTGTATACAAATAGAGAGGCTTTAAAAATGACAGGGAATAAAAGAAAAGGGCAAACGACAACTTTGAAGGTAGAATAAAGATAGACGGTGAGAAAAAGGTTGCACATACCCTTTGATGTAAAGTATTAAAATGCAGAAAGTTAATGTATCAACCAGGAGCAGACAATGTGGATAGCAAAAAAACATAACTATATTATATATATACATATATATATATATATATATATATATATATATATATAGGCTGGGTACACACAGGCAGATTTTTCGGTGTATTGGTCGGTCGGGGCGAAAAATTTGTGCTGGTTTTGGCTGTGGCCGATGTTGGATGCCGGTTCATGTGGAATGGACAACCAAGTGATAGGACCTGTTGGAAAATCACGGAACCGCATGATCGTTAACTCACACTGTCCGCGGCAACTATTGCCGAGACAGAAAATCGTTTGTCACGGCTGAGTGCTCGCTTGAAGTCAATGCTCGGACGAGACAAAAAGGCCCTTCGTGTGTACCCAGCCTTAAAGGGCATGTCCACCCCCAAAACTATAATTCCCCCCACCACTGGCCACACTTAGTAAACAAATCCTTACCTCACATCCCATCGCTCAAGCGCTCCAAAAGGTTCTCCTGTAGTCCCCCCCCCCCCCCCAAAGTCCCCAAAACTGCCCACCAGGAGGATAGCAGAGTCCATATAGGACCCTGCCTCCTGTCTCCCCTCCGGGAGAAGTTTGGCATGCGCATTGCAGCCATTCTCCCTCTCGTTTTGGACTCCCACCCCCTAGCTACAAATCCATTTTATATAGTATAGGGCTTAGTCCCCCAGCCCCAACCGCTATATTTATAATGTAAGAAACTTCCCCGATCTTTACCTCTTTCCTCTGCCGTTCAGATCTACCGGCAGCCGCATCCGTGATTGGCTGCCTCTCAGCCAATCACGCTAAATGTAAGCACCAGAGCTGGATTAAGACCAAATGGGGCCCAAGGCACCAGTCAGGTTTTTGGGCCACTCCCTAACGTTCCATTACATAAATATCACAATTGTAACGTTCATGTTATTTGTAAAGTAAAGAATGTAAAAGCACATTTCCCCCTGGCACCAGCAGCACATCTCCATGGCACCAGCAGCTCACCCCCTGGGCACTGGCACCACACCAGCACATCCCCATGGCACAACACCAGCACATCCCCATGGGACCACCAGCACATCCCCCTGGGGCCCTGGCACCACCACATCCTCCTTCCCCTCCCCAAGTTTCTCTGGGCCATGGCACCCCAGCACATCTCCCCCCTAGCACCACCAGCACATCCCCCTTCCCCAAGTCCCCCTGGGCCATGGCACCCATCTCTGACTGATGGATTGCACTTGCACTCTCTCCCCCCATCCCATCCCTGCCGGGAAAACAACTTTTCATGTGGTGGTGTTGTGTGCACTAGCAGGCACAGGCACAGCATTGCAGAAGAGATCATCATGGTGGGCTGGAACTTACTTTGAAGTTAGAACTTGGAACGCTGTTACGCGGCACGCCTCTGCTCTTCTGCGCACCCAGTGCAGGCGTCAGAATCAGCAGCGGGAAGATTTATGCAGGTGCACAGCAGTGATACGCTGCACCCCAACTGCTCGGCCCTGACGCTGAGGAAATGATAACTGAACCACCAATGAATTTGATTGATTATGCAGCTTTAAGTCCTGATTGGAAGTCAGGGCTGGGCCCCCGGTCCAGACTCCAGCGCTACATACTGTGTTAAGAGGTAAATGATTCAGTAGTCATGCCCAATATTGCCCAAAATTTGCATATAGATATAGAAGGCACTTACCTTGGGTGCCTTGTGGATAATCTGGCCCTGGTAAGCACCTGTTATTTCCAAAATAATCAAAAATACAGTTACCGTAACAACAAGAGAGCCAAGCCCTTTGACTTACATCAACATAGCACAAGCGACCATGAGCAGGAAGTCAAATCTCTTCTCATCTGCAAAGAGTGAATCCCAGATGCGGATAACATCAGGCAGGACAAACTCCTGGGAGAGGAGCAGCGTCAACCAGCGAAAAGCAAAGAACTGTGGTTTGATGTTTTGTTCTTGCTGGACGGATAGATTAAAATAAACAATATAATTTAAATCCAACACTTAAAGAAATAATATTATTTATTTAAAAATGAATAAATGTTTAAAGGTTTTCATAAAGTAGAAATTGCCAGAAATGCAATGTATAAATAACAGGCTGAATTATATTGGCGATTGGATATTTTTATTGAAGAGAGGTAGGCAAGAAACCAACCAACAGATCTACTAAGTTATATGTCAAACAGTAGACTGTTGGTAGAAAATAAAGCTTGTTAACAATATCTTGGCACATAAATCAGCTGAAATATATTTGCCTTGTCCATAATGCTGTGATTTTGTCTTGTTTGACCTAAATGTCACACCAGATGGTTAGGGAGGTCTACCTTTGTGCAACTAGCCTAAACCTACTAGATGTTAAATAGTCTGGACTCGCTGGAGCTACCTGGCCGCGCGGCCGCAGGTCCTGCTGACTCCCCTTCACCTAAGACTGCTCCGGCAGTCTCCCCAGTGCCAATGGGTAACCTGGAAGCTTCTTGGGATTCCTGTAGGTAGCTGAAGGTAGACAAACCTGAGGACTTCTTAGAATCTTAGATTAAAACACAATTTGACGCTGCAAACCTATCCCCAGCATTTGCCAATGAAAGAGTGCACAGGAGCCCCACCACAAGACAATGCTGATAGAACAGCTGTTTTGGGGGAGAAGATGGCTAGAGGGTTGGAGGAGATTTTAAACTAGGCATGGGGTTGGTGGTGGTGTTTGTGGGCCTACATAGGGGTAGATAGAGGGGTTAGGGATCAGGGGCTAATAAGATAATGGAGGGAGAAGGTTGGGGGGAGCATAGAGGATAAGGTGCATGTATGCCTAAGTTTGAAAGTAAATTGAATGATAATCTAAAATATATGTTTGCAAATGCAAAAAGTCTGTGTGGAAAAACTGGAGAACTAGAACTAATAGCTTTAAAGGACAGGTGATGGGTATAGCAGACAGACTTAATAAAAAAGGAGAGGGAGTATGTATGTATGTTAAACAAGAATTGAAGCCAAATTTGAAAGATGGAATAGATGAAGGTATAAACCATAAGGCAGAAACAATATGGGTGGAGCTGTGTACAGGAAACAAGAAGGTGGGTAAATTAATTGTTGGTATATGTTATAAGCCGCCAAATGCCAGTAAGGATGTGGAAATGAATCTCCATATGCAGTTAGCGAAGGCTCCTGGTCCGGGGCATGCTCTGTTTATTTACCCTGACATAGATTGGAGTAAGGGAACAGCCAGCACCTCAAAAGGTATGAAGTTCTTACATTTTCTATTTGATCACTTTCTTTCACAGATGGTAGAGGTTCCTACTAGACAGAATGCGTTGTTGGATCTGGTGATATCTAATAACCCTGAGCTCATTTTGGAGATGAAGGTAATGGGAAGCTTAGGGAATAGTGATCATGATATAGTGTCATTTAATATAGGTTGCAAAAAAACAAAAGTGCACTGGGTTAACAAAAACTTAACTTTAGGAAAGCTCATTTTATGTTGTTAAAGGAATCAGTCCTGCTCATAGACTGTGGGTATTTGTTTCTAGGTAAAGATACTGAGCAGAAGTGGAATGCTTTTAAAGGGGTATTAAACTATTACATTTCTAAATGTATACTATTTTTAAGTGTAAAATGAGGTCCTCCTCCTGCCTGGCTTAATGCTCAGGTAAAAAGGGAAATGGAAAATAAGAAAAAGGCTTTTAAAATTTTGAAAACAGATGGAACAGAACATACAGAGAATGTGGGACCATTAAATAATGGAGCTGAGATGGTTATAGAAGATTCAGAAAAGGCTAATGTGCTAAACCATTTCCCCCCTCAGTATTCACTATAGAGAATCAGAGTCCTTTTAGCAGGGACTGTAATATTATGAAGGGTATAAATGAGGAATATTCACTCTGGCTGACAGAGGATATGGTATGGAAACTATTAGAACCGGATGAAAAACATCCTCGGATCTTAATAGAGTATTATCTAGACCACTGTTTCTTATCTTTTCAGATTCACTTTTGTCTGGTGATGTGCCGCTGGATTGGAAAAATATTCCAATATTCCTAAAAGGTAGTCGTTCCCAGCCTGGTAACTATAGACCTGTAAGCCTAATGGTATATATATATATATATATACATATGTAAGCCCATATATATATATATTAGATGGGTTGGACTGGATGGACATAGTAGTGACATAATATAGTATAATATTTGAGGTTGAATAAAGACATATGTCCATCCAGTCTAACCCATCTAGCAATATCCTCATTTCCTGCCTAACTGTTGATCCAGAGGAAAGCAAAAAAAAACCCACCAAATTTATATAGGGGAAAAAAATTCCTTCCTGACTCCAAGTGGCAATCAGAAATTTCCCTGGATCAGCTCTACTTCTATCAATACCAGTAACTTGCAACATTCCTTGTTTGCAGAAACTCATCCAGCTTTTTTTTTTAAACTTACCAATGAACCTGCCACAACAACATCCACTGGAAGTCAGTACCATAGCTTTACCATTTTTCTCACAGTGAAAAACCCTTTCCGAACTTGAAGCGCAAACCTTTTTTCTTCAAGTCTTAAGGGATGCCCACATGTCCACTGACATGCTCTATTGGTGAACAATGTCCCAGAAAGTTTATTGTATGGCCCATTAATGTATTTATACACAGAAATCATATCCCCACGCAAGCGCCTTTTCTCCAGTGTACATAATTGTAACTTTTCCAGTGTCTCTTCATATTCAAGCTCCCCCAATCCCCTTATTAATTTAGTTGCCCTTTTCCTAACCCATTCCATTTCAAAGATGTCCTTTTTGTACACAGGATTCCAAAATTGCACTGCATATTCCAAATTAGGCCTTACCAATGCTTTGTAAAGAGGGAGAATAACATTTTCCTCCCTTGAATCCATACCTCTCTTTATACAAGACAATACCATGCTGGCTCTGGCTGTTGCTGCCTTTAAGTTTGTTATCCACCAAAACTCCAAGATCCCTTTCCAACAGGGATTCACTTAACACAGAGCCATGTATAGTATAAGCAGCACAAGGATTTTTAAGTCCAAAATGCATCACCTTACATTTATCAACATTGAATCTCATCTGCCACTTAGCAACCCAATGTGACAATCTATCTAGATCCCTCTGCAACGATTGCACATCCTCTGAAATTTTTAATGGTCGTCAGCAAACACAGAAACCTTGCTGACAATACCCATTTCCAAATCATTAAGAAATAGAATAGAAGCGGCCCCAACACAGAACCCTGTGGCACCCCACTTAGCACTTTAGTCCATAATGATGAAGCCCCATTAACAACTACTTTCTGCATCCTATTCATTAACCAATTTTCTATCCATGTACAAATGCGACTCCCCAGCTCATACATTAGTCGCCTATGGGGGACTGTATCAAAAGCCTTTGCAAAATCCAAATAAAGTACATCTACTGCTATGCCAGAGTCTAAATTTCTACTTACTTCCTCATAAAAGCCAAGCAAGTTAGTTTGACAAGATCTATTCCTCCTAAAGCCATGCTGGTTACTACTTATAATGTCAAGTATAAAGGCCAGTTTCCTACCTTTAAAATGAGCCATCAACCACCTCTCTACCTGCTCCACAGCCCAAGATATACAGAAATGACTGACCAGAAAGTTAATGGGTGGGAGGCTGACATGTGACATTCCTGAGGCTTCTCCTACACAGTGCCGCCAGCGAGCACAGCCTCAGACTCCCTCAGTGTGTGAGGGAGACAGGAAGTCCCTCCTCCTCTCTGCTGTGTGAAGTCCTGACAGAGAAGGTAAGCAGGGTCTGAGTAACCCACGGTACCCGCGAGTGGGCGGGACGCAGACACCTGCGAGTGGGCGGGGCTTAGACACCCACGAGTGGGCGGGGCTAGGGCACCCATGAGTGGGTGGGGCTTAGTAAGGTAATGGGCCATGGGGGGCCTGCAACTGGAGGGTCCATGAGTGGGAGGGACCAGGGGGGCTGCAAAGTGGAGGAGGAGACACAGGACAGATTGACTGACAGTTTCAGAACAGGAAGTGCAGGGGACCTGGTGATGCTGCTGCCATATCACACACAAAAATGTTAATATCTTCAAAACTATGCAAAGTAAAGAATGGAAATAAACATTCTACATTCTATGATATCTGTACTTGGATCTTCTATAGTGTATACAGAGGGGAAAAAAATATTCAAGACATTTGCTTTATCGTCATCCTCCGTAACTAACTTATCCCCATTAATTAATGGTGTCACATTCTCAGTCCTCATCTTACTATTAATATACTTAAAAAAAATTTAGGCTTAGTGATGCTTTGTTCATCTATCCTAACTTCATTATTAATTTTAGCTAGTTTGATTGCTTTCTTACACTCCTTACAGTTTTTATAATCCCTAAAGGCCCTTTCCGTTCACTCTGACTTAAAGGTTTTAAATGCCCTTTTCTTCCTTTCCATTTTGCCCCTTTACATCAGAATTCAGCCACATGGGCGCGGATTTATTTTTTTTACATTTATTTCCCAAGGGTATAAATTTAGATGTGAACTGGCTTAAAATCCCCTTAAACACAGTCCACTTCTTAAGAGAGAACAGGACATGTAAGGGGGAGGGCAGGGGAGCTCTTGAGCCCGTAGAGGTCTGATTAATGGCCGGAGCAACTAAGTAGAGGATGCAGGCAGGAGAGATCCATGCGGTTGAGCGGGAGCTGGAACCAGAAGTCCCAAAAAGGGGGGAAAGCTGTTCCCATCGGCAAATGGGAGCTCCAGCCCTTTCCACAAGGACCCGGGGGCCTTACCAGAGGTGTCTTGGCGGGTACCTGTTATGGATCGCGGAGCATAGGATCAACAGTGACATAAGGACTGCTGAGAGCCATGGTATTGCCAGTAGTTGCTTGGGAGGTGTTCCTGTTCCATGGAGGCGATCCATGCCGGTTCTATGTTCCTGTATGAGGTAGGTACCAGCAACGCTAGGAGAGGGTAGTAGGCCCTCTGCTGCGTGAGAGCTGTTGGGGAAAAGAATCCAGCTGTTCCCATATCCTTTTCTGTAAGCACAGAGGGAGAGTAGTCCAACTCCTGAGCGGACACTTGAAAAAACTGAAGCAGGCTGCTGGTGCTGCACAATATAAGGTAGGGGGAGGAGCACCTGAACCTGTGAAAGTTTACATTTTTCAAGTGTCCGCTCCTGGAGGTGGAGCACTTAACCCCTGCTGTGCCTGGGTCCCCCAAGGCTGAAAGAGAAAGCAAAACATTACCAGGTGGATTCACTGAGAGCTGCACTGATCTTTCCCTGGGTTAAACATATTAAAGGGGAATGTTGGAGGGTATGCCACTTGCAGCTCTGCACCATGTTGTTTTATAAGTGTACATATTGACGGGAAGTATTGGAGGGAATTCCTAGTTTACCAACTAATGGGGTACTGTTAGAGGGAACGCATACATGTTCTATAAAATTGATGCAGCAGGAGAACTGCCTGTGGAAAGATTTGCATAAACAAAAAACACCCACCTTTCACTTTAAGACCCAAACACACATAAAATCTAAGACCATGTTCACTTCAATATGCTGCACCTGCAGCTCTGAGCTGTTTTGTTTTTATAAGTGTACCTTGTATGTATGTATATGTTTATTTATATAGTGTCACTAGGGGACACAGCACTGCACAATATAGAATACAAAAAGTCAGTACATACACAGTAAATAAATATATAAATAAGTATGAGCATCATTAAATATACAAGTGCTTAAAACATGTAACATGAGGAAAGAGGTCCCTGCCCCTTAGAGCTTACTTGTAAAGTGATCAGTACAATTCTACTGGGGTTGCCACATTTCCCTTTAAGACTCAAACTCTTAAAGCGACACTATACTGAAAAAATGAATTTGCCTCATCTTAATCTATAATTGAATACATGTAAGTAGCACTTACTCTAATTTGCGTGTGTTGCTGCATGCCTTCAATCCAGCACACATTTTGTTTAGGAGCAGAATCCCACCTCCCTCTTTTAACCACTCCCACTTCTACCCGACCTGACTTTTTTCCCACAAACCAACTGTCAAGCCTGAACAGCATACAGCATTCCAACTGTTAAAATCATTGTCACCATTCCAGCTACAGTAAAACTACTCACAGAAGAATAGTTTTTGAGTGCAAGGAACTTGATTGACAGCTGAAATATAGGAAGTTTTATATTGGATATCTAAAGAAATAGGGGGCAGATCAACAAAAAAAATTATACAGTGGTGGTTGGGAAGAATTATAGTTTCCAGTTATGGTCAGTTTAAAGCAACCTATTTTTCGGTATAGATGCCCTTTAAGGCCCACTAGTGCGCTTTGGATCGCAATCGGCCATCCGATTGTGCAATCATATAATAGCCTCTGGGACCAGCCCCACTGTATGCACAGAGTGCATGTCAGGGGCGTGTTTGGGGGGGGGGGGTTTCCTGGTGCCTGGAATCCCCCCTTTCTGTCTGCTCAGTGCAGTCTGCAGTCCCACTTCTCCTGGTGTCTATAGACTGTTACATAGTTTGTTATATAGATTGTTACATTGTTTTAAAGCTGCTAGTGAGAAGCAGCATTTGTATGTTTCAAAAATGTATCCAGTCTGCCCTGTGATTGAAAGCAGTATAGAGATCTGTATCCTGAAGCTAGATATCTATCTATCATATATCTATCAATCATATCATCTATCTATCTATAAATCATATCATCTATCTATCTATCATCTATCTATGATCTATCTATCTATGATCTATCTATCATATAGCTATCTATCTATATAATCAGTCTATCTATCTATCATATATCTATCTATCTATCTATCTATCATATCATCTATCTATCATATATCTTTCTATTTATTATCTCTCTATCTATCTATCTATCTATCTATCTTTCTATCTATCTATGATCTATCTAACTATATAATACGTCTTTCTATCTATCTATCTATCATCTATCTATCATTTATCTATCAATCAATCATCTATCTTTCTAGCTACCATTCATCTATCTATCTATCAATCATATCATCTATCTATGATCTATCTATCATATATCTATCTATCTATAATCTATCTATCTATGATCTATCTATCTCTCTATCATATATCTATCTATATAATCTGTCTATCTATCTATTTATCATCTATCTATCTATCATCTATCTATCAGTCTGTCTGTCTATATACTTGTCTGTCTCTTTGAATACCTTTTTGACTGTCTGTATACATTTTTATGCATGTCTATCCATAATCCGTAGAATTGAATGAAATGCGAAGGAAAGGGGCACACAGGGAGCAGGCAAAAGGTAGTCCTTCCCTCACAACCGCTAAAACCACACTAGCGGTTGTGAGTCCCGGCGCTAATAAATATGAACGGCTGTTTCGCGTGATATTGGCTGTCAGCGTCTCCTAGCAACGTGACGCTACCAGCCGAAGTTCTGCTATCACGCCAAATTCACTGCTTAAGATAAGGAAGAGGCGGGGGAGCGAGGTCAAGGTAGGCGGTGCCCTGATGATTTCTCTTAGCAAATGAAAAGACAATATGATAATTACTGTCACTGACAGTAAGGTTGGGGTGGATATGCTCTGTAATGAATGAGAGAAGAGAAATATTTCTATTGTAGGTTAGTTTTTTCCGTATAATTGTCCTTTAAGGTGATTGCTGAGACTGGGGTTATATACATTACTTACTGTACTTACCCCACTGTGATGGGGCTTAGTGAGCAGGAATTAAGAAATCCTGGAGGTGGTAGCTATTAACATTTCATTATATAGATTATAAATACACAGGAGTGATTGTTCCATATATTCCATATAAAGAATGATTTTTCAGTGTGCTGATACATGATTTGATGTTATCAGCTCCCCCTACTGTAGTAAAGGGAACTGGTAATGGAAATTTTCTGTCTTGTCCGATAGGTCCCAATACCAACAATATTCAGCAAATTCTGTCAGATTCACCGTCTGTGTCACATCTCTGACTTTGAAGGACACTAATGATATTGAAGGGCAAATGTGGATTTCTCAGTAAAAGAGAACATTAGGCTGGGAACAAATGGGCAACTTTTTCATCTCGACCATTCGCCACTACTAGCAGTCGGCCGGGACAAAGCACTGTTAGTCGCGGCAAATGTCTCCTATGGACCGCACAATCTGCGGTGATTTACCGACATTGGTCACTGCCGCCACCGAAATCCCCTCAGATTTTTTAGCCCAACCGACAGATACACATAAATATCGTCCAGTAGCGCCGAAAAATCTTCTCGTATGTACCCAGCCTTAATGAAGATTTTATAACTTTAGAACAAAAGTAAAGGTGATATTTGGCTGTGATGATAACTATGGAAAGTACAGAATATACAATTTTATTATATGATGCATATATAATAGAATATATGGATGTACAGTATTTGGTCATAAACTTCATTGAGGAATCCCCCCCCTCTCCAGAAAATCCTGTGCTTGCCCCTGCATGTGGTCACCATTTTTAGTCCATATCGCATGCGCTCTACTAGGACCGTCCGTATCGCATGCGCTCTACTAGGACCGTCCGTATCGCATGCGCTCTACTAGGACCGTCCGTATCGCATGCGCTCTACTAGGACCTCTCCTCCTCCTCTAACTTTGTCTTTGCCACCAATTTTAACACTCCTAGCTCTACCCAATATTCTGTCTACACAATCCAACATATGCTGAACCCTAGCAACACGTAGGCAACACACTGTCCGGCAGTGGTCTTTGTGGCAGATTACTCTACCTTTCTAATAATGGAGTCCCCAGCCCCCTCTAAATACAGACACCAACCTTGTTTTAAATGCCTTTCTTGTCAAGGCCCTTAATACCACAGGGCTTTATACCGTTCCACAAGGAAAACAATTTAAAGTCAGGCTAAGGCTACCTTCACACAATGTGTTATTTTAACACAGCGGCAACCACATTTTTTAATGGCATCGCTGTGCGTTAACTCACAAAACTGCTGCACTGCACGCAATGAACTGTATCGCAGCTCAATAGTGTGAACGGTGCCATTCATTACTATTAGCACAGCGTTTTGGTGCGACGTTTCCGCACTTACAGGGAGATTCAATACAAGTTCTTATTGTTTAAAATGGTGCTAATTTTACCCCAACCAATCAGATCTTATTTCACATTTGAAAGTTAACATCTGATTAGCACCAATTTAAACGATAAGAACTTTTATTGAATCTCCCTGAAAATGTTTGAACATAGCCTAAAAGAGTGCTGGTGGCACTGTGTGAATCTCCCTGAAACGGTTTTATTCAGCAAACCTGGATTATAAATTTCAGTCATTCCTCCTTTACTTACCAACTTCAGATAGAGCTCTTCATCCTCCTCCTTCAGGGTGGAGTAAACTCTTTCCATCTTGGAGGTGATGCCACACTGGGAATCATCTAGACTTTTGATAAAATTATCCCGTATTTCTGCCATCAGATTAGTGAAGCAAAAGAATGTGTCTGCCTCTGCATGTTCTGCGGGCAGAGAAAGAAAGGAACAGCCCAAAGTTACCAGCTATATAGATTGGCTGTCTTTTTCTGTAGATGAAACAGATTTTATTTATAAAGTGTCCATGTAGAGAGAAACCCCTTAGCATATACATGGAGACAGAAAATTACAGTACTGACAAAAAAAGGTCAAAACGTCCATTCTTTTTGTCTCATTTATTAACTTGCCCCAAGCATATAAAGGCAAAGCTCAATGTCTAAATCAGAGAACTTCTCTGCACATTAAGAACATTAGCCATATAGTGTATATTTTAAATAAAACACTAAATTTAGCATCTGAGCCTCCTGATAGTTTGTCAGAGGCCGTTTAAACTAATATTTTTATCACATATTGTAAATTAATGTCCCCTATTTGAAAAGCTTTAAACCCATGACACACCTTAAGTAGACCATACAATGATCAATGTGTGCAAGATGTGTGGCCGATTGATATTTTCCAATCAAAAATCAATTGAGAAGTGGTCATCAAAATACACCACCAGCTAGTTTAAGAGCATTTCAGTTTGGCCAGCGGTTTCTTACCATGCGAATTTCCCGGCCCATTCATTTTGCGATCACATGATGGTCATAGTATAGTATAGTATTTGAGGTTGAATAAAGACATATGTCCATCCAGTTCAAACCATCTAGCAATATCCTCATTTCCTGCCTAACTGTTGATCCAGAGGAAGGCAAAAAATCCCCACCAAATTTATGAAGGGGGAAAAAAATTCCTTCCTGACTCCAAGTGGCAATCAGAAATTTCCCTGGATCAACTCTACTTTATGTATCAATACCAGTAACTTGCAACATTCCTTTTTGCAGAAACTCATCCAGCTTCTTTTTGAAACTTACCTTAACAACATCCACTGGAAAACAGTTCCATAGCTTTACTGTTCTCAGTGAAAAACTCTTTCCGAACTTGAAGCCTAAACCTTTTTTCTTAAGGGAGAACTAAACCCAAAATACAGAGGCAGCTCCACAGACTCTATAACTGTGACTTTGTAAAACCATTCGTCTCTCACATCTGAATTCAGCTTCTTACTGTAGAAATCATGTATAGAACATTTCTGAGTACTGGCAATCTATGATGTCACGGCTGGCTTCTATAGTGTTGCCTCTTCCTGGTGGTCCAGGACCCAAAACTCCTTCTGCACATGCTAACTAGCTACCTTGTGTTTGTTTCCCACTCCCCTTATGCTAAGCTGCATGTAACAGTTGAACTCAGAGTCCCCCCACCTGCCAGTGACTCCCAGCCAATCATCACAGATAGCAGTGAATATTATTAGCTGGTTTTCCTGCTCAAACAGTGGGGGAATGTGTTAACTCTTTTCATATGTATTTAGGAAGCAACTTGTTAACCCTTTACATTTGTGAGCATTTCTGCAAGACTGTGTCTTTGTATGTTTTTGTCTGCACTCTACCATTTATATTAGTGTGTGTATTGAAATGTACATTTAGGGCACGACGACACTGCAACGCACCTGAATCGCACATGATTTACATGCGTTTGCAATTTGTCCATTTTTTCTTTTGAAAACGCATGCGATTGCACAAAAAATGCATGCGTTAAAAATTGCTGACACATGCATGAATCGCAACATACCCGAAACTGCAAGATTTTGGTGCGTTGCTGCGATTTCAATACAACTGGAAAATTGCAATCGCCTGTAAAACGTGCTTGTGTGGCCTAGCCCGTAGAAGTGTAATGCAAGCTGCATTGATTTCAGTTTAGCCATACAGCATGTATTTAATGCAATGGAACTTAGCAATTTCCTGCGGCTGTGGCCCCACTTAATTGCAAGGGAGGACGCACGTTCGCAATAATGCGGGATTGTGCTCGCTTCCGTGCATGGGCGTTGCGCTTCCACAATTGGACCCTAGCAGACAAAAAAATGGTGATCGCATGCACTCCAATAGCACATGGAAACGGATTGCATGTAGTGGGGCTGGTCTCATAGGCTATTACATGCCTGCACTCCCACTAGCACAATCGGATCGCAAACTGCAATCCAAAACATGCTAGTGGAAGCTAACCCTAAGTGTTTGAATCTTAAAGGGAAAGGTGGAAGCCCCAGTAGAATTGAACTGACCACTTTACAAGGTACACTTATAAAAACAAAAGGGCTCAGAGCTGCAGGTGCAGCATATTGACGTGAACATGGTCTTAGCACAGCTCTGTGCAATGCATTTTCAAGGGGAAGTGTAGCTTCTTTCCCCTTTAAGAAGCTACACTTTCCACTAATATTGCTGCAGCAGACAGGGAGAGCTAGAGACCTTTACACTACGGGCCATATTTTAAAAGGTGTGGTATCGCCTTCTTTAGCGACTGTTATGGCAATCACCAATTTACGATCACGATCAGACATCTTGTAAATGTACAATAGTCAATGTAAATCTACGACCTCTCGTAGAACATCATTATGGAAATTTATTACCGCATGTTATGGTATACTACTACCACAGTCGTAAACGAAAACCCGCGGTATCGCAAGTTTATAAATATGGCCCTCCAACAGTTAAACAATACATTGCAGGTGAAACATACAAACAGGTTTATTGCAAAACATGCATTTTACATGTTTCTGACCCACTTGTCCTTCCTCAAGAGCTTGAGTGGGTCTGAAACATGTGGCATGCATGTTTTGCAATAAACTTGCAATATTCACAGCTACAGACTTGTTTCTTTATATGTTTCACCTGCAATTTATTGTTTATATATCGGATTTGGTGTGAAAGCTGTAGGTGAGACATTCATTATTTCAGATCCGGACACACTAGATATCCAGACCTATATACATCACACTACAACACTGCTAGTAGGAAAGTGTTAATCAGCTGCACCACCAATTTGAATATTGATGATTTAATATATTCCTACATCATAGGGGTTAAGAGGTGGGAGTGGAAATCACACAGGTGCTGAAAATGTAATGAAGGCAAAACTATTGGCAGGCAAGGGAAAATGTCAGGTTCAGATTAGGGGAACAACAGAACCTAAAATGAGCTCATAGAGGTAAAGAAAAGGCCCCTGAGTAGAATCTTTCATGCTGAGAAGGATGTTGAGGAAAGTACTTTCTAACTTAAACTTGATTTTTTGGGTTTAATTCTCCTTTAAGGGATGGCCACGTGTCCTCTGACATGCTCTATTGGTGAACAATGCCCCAGATAGTTTATTGCATGGCCCGTTAACGTATTTATACACAGTAATCATATCCCCACAAAAGCCCCTTTTCTCCAGTGTACATAATTGTAACTTTTCCAGTCTCTCTTCATATTCAAACTCCCCCAATCCCCTTATTAATTTACTTGCCCTTCTCTGAACCCTTTCCATTTCAAAGATGTCCTTTTTGTACACAGGATTCCAAAATTGCACTGCATATTCCGAATAAGGCCTTACCAATGCTTTGTAAAGAGGGAGAATAACATTTTCCTCCCTTGAATCCATACCTCTCTTTATACAAGACAATACCATGCTGGCTCTGGCTGTTGCTGCCTGGCACTGCCAGCTTCCTTTAAGTTTGTTATCCACCAAAACTCCAAGATCCCTTTCCAACAGGGATTCACTTAACACAGAGCCATTTATAGTATAAGCAGCACAAGGATTTTTAAGTCCAAAATGCATCACCTTACACCTCATTTATCAACATTGAATCTCATCTGCCACTTAGCAGCCCAATGTGACAATCTATCTAGAAGAATGGGCCAGGCGGTTCCTGAAGAATTGCTTGAACGTCGAGGATCTGTCGGAAGGTGAGTTCTAATGTATGGAGCACCTTAAAGGAGGAACATGATGGCAGATCCCACGCCTACCAATTAACCCATAAAGGCAGAATGCCTCACTGTAAAATGGCATATGTCAATCTGTGGAGTGATAAAGTTACATGTGGTTTTTTTCTTACCTTTCCACACACTATTGGGATTAGTAGCAAAACTGTAGTAAATGGGCCCAACTATTTCATTCATGCCTTGGACGTAGGCAATGCCAGGGTTCAGCTTGGCGTAAATAAAAAGGATCCTTTCCACCACCTCCCAGTGAGCCTCGCAGCCGTTAGGAAGGGGCACGTAGTCTCCCAGTGAGTTTGATGCTGAAGTCTTGAGTGGAGAGCTTACCTAGACAAAGACAAAGATTGTATGTATATATAATTTATAAAGTGCCACTGAAATTTGGTGCTAGGGCTCCAGAATTTATATTTTAGCCAGACGGGTGTTTTTGACTTAAAGACTGTTGTGGGAAATATCAGTACGTTAGACAGATGGAACACAGAACTCTAAATATGTCATGGGATAGTAAAAATCACTGCAAGCTTCCTTAAAGTCTAGCCAAATGGTTCTTCCAGTGGCGTTGTTATGTTAAAACATTCAGGGCATGTGCCCCAGATCTTTGGCAAAGTGCCCCGAATGCTTTAACTTAGCCTTCCTAATGTAAGTGCCCCAAATCTCCTTTTTCCACGGCAGCACAATGACATCACGCTGTGCGCCGCGCACCATGCTGCCCCTACTTACCTTGTTCAAAAATCTGCTTTCCCTGTGTAGTTGGAGCTGCTGCTGCTACGACAGAACAAGTTTTTACTTTGTTAGCAACAAAGTAACAACTTTCGCACTGACCTCACACATGATACTTTGTTTCTCCTGGATGCCGGCAGCAGCCGAAAAGATCCTATTGTTGGGAAAACGTCTCCTTCCCATGCATGAGCTTAGTGTCCTGGCTGAAGCAAGAGGAAAGGGTTCAGCCGACTGGTGGGAAACGGTCCAGGAATAGTCTACACACCTTCCACAAGTTTTTTTTAGGTAAAATAACTAATTGATAGAAAACTGTAATGTAAGAGGGATCTTTGCCAAAATCAGAGAGGATACATGTGGGTACAAAGTGTAAGCTAAGAAAGATCTGATTTCCCCCTTATATTACTTAAGGATTGTTGGGTGGATACAGGGAACAGGCTGCTTTCTGCTGGGAATGGGATCTGAATAATGCCCATTGTGGGGGTATAGTTACAAAAGGAGTAGTATGTACACAGAACTGGCTTCCAGCAGGGATGGTATGCCCTATCCCCATTATGTGGACAACAATTAGTCTCCAGATGTCCTGATGGAACAGTTTCCTTTTAAATAATTGAAATGTTACAAAGAATTTTATAACAGAAACAAACAAGGTCATACTCTTGTTAAAAGTTAACCAACCTTTCAGCTACAAGAGGCCAATGTTAAAATAATTTGGAGGTTTTATTAGATGATCTTGTGAGGAACACAGATACACATAAAACATGTACTTTAAACTTATTTTCCTAAATGTATTTATTGTACTATTCTTGCACCTAGCCTACATTAGGGGGCATCCTATAATACGCTCTGATACCATAAAAGACCAAGAGCTTAGGTAATTAAACAAGTAAGAAAAATCAAGGTGATATTCATGATGGTCCTAAAAAGTGTCTTACATTAGTGACTCCGCTCCGATTTCGAGCCACAGTCTGAGACTTTAGAGTTGTCTGTTCCACACGCTTCCGAAGAGTCTCATATTCATTCTCTGGATCCATGATCAACAGGCAGGGATACTCCGTGGGATTTAGGAAAAAAGAAAAATCAGGACACAGCCTCCTAAATACATACAGAAATAAAAAATAATATTTTGCACCAGCGGGACAGTTACACAGCTCCAGTTCAGATTTCTGTAAAGCTACTATGTGCCAGGTAAATGTTAAATATTATAAATGTTTAATAACTATTTACATTAAAAGTATTGGTATACCATAAATTAATAAAAAATTATATACATGTTGCAGTACTGGCCTCCTTAAGAGCTTTATAAAATGTGACTGTTTTTGAATAGGGACTGTGGTCTCTGAGCAACTAAAGACCAGTTTTAGCAGAAAACCAAACAGTCCCAACGCACATGTGCCCGAGTGTGCGCAGACATCCCAAAGAACCCCAGGGTTATGCAGTCTCCATCAAAACAAGCCTCAAGTTCAGCTTGTAAGAAGATGTGGTGCTAAAAATGGAAGCTTTTCTGGCTACCAGTACCTTGAGTGATGTCACCACAACCTCTACCCCCTGTCTTACACTTTGGTGTGAGCCTGCACATGCTAGGACAGAAATGGCCTATTGGACACCACCAATTATCAAACAAGGCAGTTGGATACTAATTAAGGGCATTGTGCTATTCTGTAAATCAATACAGGAGAGAAGCAGCAATCATTACCCTTTAACAACCATGTCTTCTGACAGGCTACCCTTAAAGCTGTGATCTAGTGCTTATTTTAAACAGCATTATTTTAATTTACTCCTTCCCAATTGTAAATTTTAAAAAATGAAGCAGATTTTTTTTTCAATCTTGTATATTGTTTTAACACCTTCGTGTAGTACATCTACACACTAAACATTTTTTTGGCATGGGCTATAATTACCTGACATCCTTGTCTATCTGCAGCAATACTTCATTATCTTTGAAGTAAGTGTTCCACTGACTGTCTGGGTTTGGATTGAGTGGCTGGAAAACATAAAAAGACATACAATGTTTATATGGAAGTATTAAAGCTTTAGGTGTACAGTAAATACAATTGTACTGGAACAATTAAAACAAATGTTTGGTTCTATAACAGACGTATCTTAATGATCACTATATAATCCTTTTTAATTCTACAGAAAATACCAATTTTTATTCTTTCTGATCATTTAATTTTTCCATACGTGGTCTCCTACGCACTTCTGCTACCCCTTCTGATTAGCCTTTTCACTTACATGATCTTCCAGAGTGACATCTTCTCTGGATACCCCAAATTTCACTTTGGCAATTCCAGGCTGGATGATCATTTCTCGTAGAAAGTGTGAGTAGGTTTCCCTGATTGAAAAATAATAATAAGTGCTAATTATACATGCTTTTATCAAACCTTTTATTAAGTATAAATGCTACACTTTGATAGAATTAGATAAAAAATGGATTCTCACCCACTCCTTTCCCAGAGACTGACTAAATGTGAGCATTTTACCAATCAAAAGTTGAAGTCAGAAAATGTTTCGACAATCTGACCAATGGCTGCAAACTACTGACATTTGCTCAAGATTTCTGGCGCAATGGTACATTGATTGCTACTTCCCAATTGATTTTTAACATTGTACCCCCAATCTAGTTGTGTATGGCTAGCTTTAATAATAAATATAATGATTGATGTAATTCATTCAACCCAATAACTAATTCCCATAATCTGCATTAAGTCACATGTGTATGGTGAGGCAAACCAAAGATACTCTCACCTCTGTTTCTGCAAAACGGGTTCCCATAATGATCGGTCTTTAGGAAGATAATTTAGCAAGACCTGAAAAGCAGAATATTATCGTAGGTTACAGGGGCGGAAATCAGCAAAATCCGTAGATGCAATTACTTTATAGGTAGGACACAGCATCTGGGACTAACAAACAGGGCTGCATTTTTTGGAATGAAAAGTACTACTAATTGCAAGTATAAGCATTTAGCTTAATGTTCCATTTAATGGGCAGCAGGGTGGCTCAGTGGTTAGCATTGCTACCTTGCAGCACTGAGGTCCTGAGTTCGAATCCACCCTTGGACACATCTGCAAGGAGTTTGTATGTTCTCCGTTTGCTTGCATGGGTTTCCTCTGGGCACTCCGGTTTCCCCCACAATCATAAAGACATACTGATAGGTTGTATGGGTCAAATAAATGTACTTAGATTGTAAGCACTTCGGGGCAGGGCCTGATGTGAATGTATACATGTAATTGTAAAGCGCTACAGAAGATGTTGGCGCTATATAAATCCACAATAATAATAATAATATAGGGAGAACATTAAGGTGGCCAGTGGCTGCCCTTAGGGCTAGTTTTATATCTTTTCTCTCCTAGGCCAGCTTGCTCATGACGCCCTTCCTTGACACCCTATTATTAATAATGTCCCAGTTCTGGGAGGAGGGGAATGGCATAAATAGTTGGGTTTGTCCAGCTGTTCAGTGAGACTGACACTGGTTACTGCCTTTTTCTCAGTACAGTCTGATGGCCTGAGTGGTCACACCTCCAATATAATATGCAGATAGCAGTTCCCACTTCATTGCAATTTGCAATAAAATGTTTTCAGAACCATTAAGTCATGGCACTCCTAAAGACCCTAGGACCCTATGGCTTGCCCATTTTCACCGCAATTGAAGGCAGTAATTTATTAGCCTGTACTGTGTGTACACAAACTTCCCACAAAGCCAGACACTAGCGCACACTGGAAAGAAAACACACACCAAGTCAAACAGGTGAACACGGGTGCGTGTACTGAGCGGATGAGGGGAACAGCAGCTCTCCCGGCTACCAACCTTTTCAGCAATATTAAACTGGACACTTTTGCCCAATATTCCCCCAAAGAACTTAATATAATATACTTAATATATTAAGGATGACAAAGTACGGCCAAGCGGGACAAAACTCTATAGCAACCCAAAAGAGCAGGCCGCCCATCAACCTAAGGAGCAGGCCTGCATCCCCACAGCCTGACCACGTGGCGACTCGGCCCATCCTGCTTCGCTCTTTGCGCAGGGAGAAACTCAGGATGAACCAACCCTCTTGGAGCCAATGGCTACTCAGATCCTAGCCGCCATACAAGAGTCTAAGGTCTCACTAACAGTCCTGATAGAGGAAGTAAAAGTAGATGTAAGCCTTCTGCGCCACGATGTACAAACGTCAGCGAGTTGGAGAACAGAGTGTCGGAAGTGGAGGATACGGTACAGCCTCTACCAGATGAGCTCAGTTCTCTTCGCCAACAGCTACAAGCACAACAGGCCCGAGCCAACAACCTTGAGGCACTCAGGCTACAGCAACAACGGCTCTATAACAATTTACAAATCAAGAAAGCCAACCGCAAGCAATTCTTCATCAGACAACAATTCTTTTTGAATGGTGGACAATCCGCTAAACTACTAACATTTCTTGTCAAAGATCACACCCAGTCAAACACCGTAATCAGTATTCTCACCCCACAACAAACCCTGGTACACACCACCCCCCAGATCCTCTCTACCTTCCACAACTACTATAGTACCCTATACACCTCCAGTCTGGTACACTCAAGAAGCAACTCAGATTCTTTAAAACAGATTTTTAAACCAACTTCCCCACCCTGACATTGAACCCAAAGGATCGATTTAGATGCCCCTCTAACCAGTAAACTATCTCGGAGATGCTGACCGGATGGCCTCCTGATCGAACTGTATAAAAGCTATGCCCTACAACTCCTCCCTCAACTACTCGAGATGTACACCAAATCATATAACACTAATTCCCTCCCCGACTCATTATGTAAAGCCACGATAGTCATGGTCCCCAAACCAAATAAGAACCCCCTCCTAAACAACTAAAACACATAAACAATGCAAATGCCACAAAATGTCCCAAGTGGGTGCTGACTTTCTACATCTCATATGAGAGTGCCCCAAAATCACCCTATTCTGGGCAGAAAAACTTTAATTTTTGAAAAACCTAAACCACACACAATCCAACCCCAGCCCTCAACCTGCCTATTCCGCCTGGTGGAGGACGATATTTGGTCTAGTGCGGAATTGGCTCTCCTGCAGGCTACCCTATTTTACGCAAGGAAAACGATCTTACTTGGATGGATGTCAACCAAAGCCCCTAAATTCACAACATGGATCAAACTAATTAACACCGACCTTCCATATCTTAAACTTATGTATAGACACAGAAATTCTCCAAACAAATTTCATAAAATCTGGAACCCATGGATTGAGTCCCCCGAAACTCTAAATCCTGATATGACCCACCCAACAAGACCCTCCACTCCACTCTCAGGAGAACTACATCCTGTTTTTCCCCGCCGGTGCGGGCCCGGCGGACAGATGGCGACCTGGCGCTCACAACAGGTAACCAATTAATTTTGAATAACTCAACAGCTCAACTATTATTTACTGTATATAGTTTATTTGTTTAATGGAACCGCTTGATATTATCCACTCAACTCAACCCTGTGAACAATGGTACCACAGCAACTGTGATCTGAAAATTTAAATTTTTATCGTATAATCTGTGCTGGAACAATAAAACATATTAAAAAACCTCAAAAAAAACAGATGTACACAATTTTACTTAAACCTTAAACATATCCAGGACGCCCTGGATCTGTACTGTACTGTGTGTAAGCAGGTTTATGCTGGTCATACACTGGGAGACATTAGATAGTTTAGACCAGGGGTGCCAAACCAGGGACTAACTGGAGGCTGCAATAGCAACACATTGGGCCTCTCACTTGGCTCCATCCCGATCTGCCCAGAACATGTCCATGGACCGCCCATTACCACGCCCACATTTCAAACAGGTCGCATGCGACGTTGGGATATCTTCGGCCAACCGACCGACACTCGGCACTGTTGGTTGGTCGAAAATATCACTCTTTTATTTAAAGTAATAAGCCCATATTCCTCCATACCTTCCAACACAGACACCGGATACCTCCTTCGAATGGAACACCTATTATGAAACAAAACAAAGGATTACAATAATGGCAACAACTATACATTTTCAGATAGAATAAATGTACATAGGAGTTTAATGAGAACTAGGTGTGCTTTGTTCAATGAGCTCAAGTGACATATTTAGACAGAACTATTGGTAAACAGGTGGGGCATTAAACAAATTATTTGTATGAGCTGATATTGGGCGACCATTGTGTAAAGTATATTGTTAAATAGAATTTCAGGTTTTATAAAGACATATATACCGTACCCATATTGCTTATCTAACAGTTACATATAGTAACATTATATTGGAGGTTGTATAAAGACATCAATCCATCTAGACCAACCTTTATAACTTACCCATAATACCTGTCTAACAGTTACACAGTAAAATAGTATTGGAGGTTGTATAAAGACATCAATTCATCTAGTCCAACCTTTATAGCCTAACCATAATGCCTGTCTAACAGTTTCATATTGACATAGTATTGGAGGTTGAACAAAGCAATAGATCCACCTAGTCCATAAGAGTGGCCATAATCCCTGTTTAACAGTTACCTAATCTAGATGAAGGGGGGAAATCCTGTATGATGGAAGAAAAACAAAATTCCTTCCTGCCTCCAAATAACAATTGCAAAGGATACCTAGATGTATAAGAACTAAATGTATTTTCTTGATACTGGTGTACAAATGTTGCCTACAAAGTCTGCCAGAGTACATCTTTCCTAACTGCATCAGATAACCTGTTCTATATAAACTGCAATGCAAATTCTACTGGAGCAGATATTACCCTGTAGGTGTCATTGGGTACTCTAGCTATGAATAGTACATAAGCCGTAATTTTGTGTTTTAAAAATCACAGCAACAATCTATATGAAAAAAACAGTGTACCGTATATACTCGAGTATAAACCGACCCGAGTATAAACCGAGGTACCCATTTCTACCTAAAAAAACTAGTAAAAACGATTGACTCGAGTATAAACCGAGGGTAGATGTAAATTCATTTATAATGCCACCCAGCAGCCATTCCTACTGCAAGGAAGACCCAGCACCCCACCACCACCCCCAAACCACCCCTTGCATAATTAAATTGAAAAACAGGACCCACATACCGGTAATTAAATTGAAAAACAGGACCCCTACTGGGCTGAGTGCTGGTAGAAGGGACCGGTTCTCCTGTGTGGCTGTCTGCAGGCTCCTCCATTATACTGGTAGGAAAGGTCCGGTACAGATCGGGTCCAGGCTGATGACGTCAGCGGAGCGCGCGGGCACGTAACTTATGCACGTCCCACACGCTCTGCCCTCTACAGCTCCCGGTCTGCCTCTTACAGCCCCTCTCTGCCTCTCCGGGTCTCACAGCTCCCGGTCTCACTGCTCCTGCTCCAGCTCAGCTCTCAGCATGCGGTCCAGACTGCGATCATAAGGTACCGGTACACAAAAAAAATTTTCAGGCCGATTTTCCCTAATGACTCGAGTATAAACCGAGCCTAGGTTTTTAAGGTATTTTTTTAACCTTAAAAACTCGGTTTATACTCGAGTATATACGGTAGCTTCTTACAAAACTGCTCCACTAGGAATCTTTACCTCCAGTAAATCCTTAAAGGGTATGTCCACCCCCCCCCCCAAAAAAAAATATGTGTGGAAGGAAATGGGCACAAACCTTGACCTTGCGAGATTTATATGTCTGAAAGCTGTCACCAAATGTACTTACCCTGCACGGAATACAGGCATATGGCAGCGAGGGTTGGTAAGTACATTTGGGTAGAGCTTTCAGACATATAAACCTCACAAGGTCGAGGTTTGTGCCCATTTCCTGCCACATACTAAAAAATTTTTGGGGGGTGGACATACACTTTAAGGTGGCCATACACATTGGCAATACTTGAAAAATCCAGAGTATCTGCAAGGTGTGGGGGCAAAAAAAACGCAGATGAACTACTGCCGTTGGAACTCTTTATTGTAATTAGCCACGCATATGGAGAACCTTCAGGGCCATTACCACCGCATGTGCACTGACAGATTCCAATGGAATCAGCCTGTACACATGCAATTATAATAGCATGTGTATGGGGTCCTTTACATCTTATTGTAGATCATTTAATTGCATTTTTATAAAATAAAACATAAGAGAGAGAATAAAACGAAAGAGGTCATGTTGATTATCATTAGGTATTATTACTTCTCAAGATCTTTAGTTTACAGTTTATACTTCAGATGTCAGTGAACAATATTTATTGATATCATAAAGAGATAATTGTAGTAGCAGCTCCAGTGCCTAAAGCTGGCTATTTATGGACATTAATCCTGACAGATCCCAAGGGGATTTTCACAATATCTGTCCATGTATGTTATTGAACTATTCTGACGCTTTTGCATAAAGAAATAAATGGAAGGCAATTCTAAAAAGTTATAGGAGGTAAAGTGACATTGTAGAGTGCTTGTACGTGCTCAGAGGCAGCTATAGGAATTGCATTCAGACATTGGCTATGATGTCATCTGTTACAGTCATTACTTACATTTCTCATCTTTCTAACTATTGCAGTTTTGTGGTGATTTATCTATCTACAATTTTTTGAGGGGTAAACTTTACTGCATGGATAGTTAATACTCCACTGTGCCTTTTGTGTTGTCAGAGCAGAGAACTACCTAAGTCCACCATGAGCCATGGTAACAGTGCACATCTTACCATTAAAGCAAAGTTCTCTTAGCACTTTGAGGTTGATGTGTGGTTCACTGAGAATGCTTTGAAATTCTGCAATTCTGCAAAGAGAAATGACACCCAAAGAAATAAGTGATCAGTGCATTTAGTGCATTACATATGATCATATTGTACTTCCTGCAAAGACCGGTTACATAATGACCTGACCGTTTGCACCCTATTGTACAGCTACAACCTTCATCACAAGCTGCATAAGGATCTTTGCAAAAACTGGGACCTAAAGTTCATTATTAATTCTAGAGGTGCAAGTTCCAAACCTGCAAGAAAATGCAAAGAAATCATTTCACAATTGTCGCCAGTTATTTAGAACTGATAATCAATATTTATTTAATGCTACTTACACCTTTGTAGCAATATGGATCATCTGTATTTAAAGGTGTGCTTAGGTAGACACAAATATGTAACAGAAGCACTTAAAGTCACCTAACATGTCTTAAAGTAAATATAAAATGTGAACAACCCTAAATGAATTCCAGTAATCTTACCTAACAAATAGCAACATATCTCTCTGAAATCATCTGTTTAAATGTGCAGAGTGGGTCACAGACCTAGATACCTGGTGGCGATGCAATATTGGGCACTTAATGCTAAAGTCAGTGTACGCTATTCAGTTTTATCTATGGATTTTACAGTCTGTGATGCCTGCGCCACTTCTCAAAATATTAACGCCTTTGAATAGGAGACATAAGCTGGCGCAGTTACCGGTCTACGATGCACTAAATCGCATACAGGGATTTTTGCATTGTGGGACTTCGGGCAGGTAAGCTGCATCGGCTTATCACATTGCATCGTCCCCCTAGTTGCATTTGCTGTATGAACTCTTAATTCTTTAACTTCCCCTTCCTGAACTTCCAAGCAACTAATGGATAACCTGCCCATTTTATCTCTGGAAAAACTGGCAGTGAGACTACCAATTGTTAGGTATAGACCCCACTATGCACAAAACGTGCACAATGCAATCTGGGTTTTGGAAATTGCGCTCATATCTATACTGCAATGTGCTCCAATTTCAAGGTACATGCAATAACCACTTGTGGTGCGCATTGCACAAGTTGTCATTAAACTGCATTTAAAGGGAAAACAGGAGCAAACGCACAAAATCCCGCATCCTTCTGCTCCAAAAATCAAAAGTGGTATAGTGGGGCCTACACACTGCAACAATCCCAGGGTATTGTCCCTTTCTCGTTAATGTGTGTATCGCATTTTCGCAAGGCTGGCGAACGTTCATTCAGAAATGCCCAAAAATTTCCCTTGGCCACCTCCCTGTACTTAAATGTAACTACACGTTTAGATCTTCAGAAGTTTTTATATTGTTTATTACACACACACATATATATATATATACATACACACCACACACAGTGACTCCGTGCTAATATTCATTTAGTCCTCTGACCCAGGTATTGGCAACTAGTAGTCCTTAGAAACTCCTAGCATTCCCTGACCACCCTCTTCAGTTGCATGAGGAATGCTGGGAGATGTAGTTTTATTACATCTGGAGGGCTAATGGTTGCCTATCTCTGCTCTGACACACACACACCTAATCTCCCTCTTTTTTAGCCTGCAAGGGAGGACATCACTGACCCACAGTGCCATTCAGTCCCTCAGGTCCCACTTACTACCCCTCATTCTAGACTGACACCCTTACCTTCCTAACTGAATACTTCCCATCCAGAAACCCCCAACCAAATTCGCCCCCCAATACATCCATTTCCCTTCCCATCCAATACCCCAACCCAGAGCTGCCTCACTTGTTCTTGTGGATACTCGACATGGTGACTTCCTGTGGGCGGAGTTATTGGGGTAATGGGGGAGGGAGAGAACATTCCGGCAGGAAACAGGAACCCTGGAACTGACATCCAGTGAGTGTCCCCCTTACACTGTGCAGTGCCTGGGGCTTCTAGTTGGGGGGCTGCAAGGGACAGTCACTGACAAAGCCCCTCCCTCCCCAACCTCCATGGGCCGACTGGGTCCTTCCTTCCTACTGTACACTCAGGTACTACACTATTGCTTCTTATTATCATGGCTGTCACTCTGTCTGTAATGTAAACATCTCATGTGTGTCTGTGTGCATACATTCCGTGTCTGTCTAGCCATATATATAGAATTTTTTTTTTTTTTTTAAGGATGTCCATAGGTTTGGTATGAACTGCTTTTTCCCTGTATCCCTACTTCCATTTATGTCTATCTTGCAGGCTCTATATTCTTATATATTTCTGGTTTTACTTCCCATTATTGTTGTTTGTGCTTGTTTCTTTCCAGTTAAGGGGTAGACAGCCTTCCTATAATCCACTACAACCTGTGTAATGTTGAGACTTGCAGTTTAGAACTATCTGTTTATCTGTGTCTCTTGCTGTCTATATACTGGCTGGATGTTCTATCTATTGGTGCAGACACAAAAACAACACAGCATTGCCTTTGTCAAAGGCATGTGAGCCGAAACATTATGTTGTTTTTGTGTCTGCACTAATAAATGGGAGCACCCCGATTTGAATACTAAAGGATTGGACAGCCCTCATTTTCTAAAATACTGGTTAATTGCAAAATGATTGGCCCAGGCAATTTTAGGAACTTCATGGAAACGTGACAATTATGTTGTATAGTATATAAGTGTATGTCTGGCATATTTCTGTCTGTCAATCTATTTGTTTATCCATCTGTGTCTATCCATCTATTGTCCGTCTATATAACTGTCATCTGATTATCTTCTGTCTATATCTACATGTCCAGTAATCTTTCTATCATGTACGTGTCTGTCTGTCTTTCTATATCTATCTTAGTGGGTTTTTCTTTTCTCGAGGCACACCTGTGTTCTTAATATTGGACGTAAAGTTGTATTTCCCCATATTTTTTTGCAATTTACAGTGTAGTGTGAAGTTGCACTGCATTGACTTGCAATTTTATCACAATATATATTTTAGTTTATAAAATAACTAAAATGTAAGTTATATTGGTTAAAAAATATTTCCACTACCAAAATTCTGAGGCACATCTTTGGCACCAGTGTGCCCCGACAAACACCCTATGAGAAACCCTGATCTATCTTTCATATATCAGTCAATATATGTATTTTATCAAACATCTGTCTGTTTATCTATTCAGCTTGGTTAGAAATTTTATGACATGTTAAAGAATTGATTAGAATAAGTCTATGTTCATACTTGGGTGCATTTTGGTGGAATTTCTTGAGGAGAAATTGCACTGAAATTCATAGTCAACAGTACTTTTAACGCTGGTCCGCTATGATGTAATGCGTTGTTAAAAAATGCACTACATTCAGCAGTTTTGTGCCTTAACGCATCTGTGCTATTTAAAATAACGGAGACTGCTATATAACAGGAGAACATTGCACTAATTTGCAAGTGTAATATTCACCCACTTTATGCTCATGAATGTAGCCTAAGCCTCTGTAGATTTGATTTAAAGGGTAATGTGGTCATACTAGGGTTGTTTTTTACAGATCAGTTTTGATCAAGTTGAATGAAAAGTCGATATCTAGCAAAAGCTGATTGTACCAGTCAGAAATTTTTCCAAGAATCTCAAGATGGTGAAGTTTAACTCAGGATGAACCAATTAACTGCACCATCTTGCAGCCGGTATGTTTGATCGGCTTTAGACTAATGCTACGTACACACGTACAATGTTACCATCGACCCCCAAGCATGTGCACGCGTGGCTAATGCCTGTTTCAGCGGATAACCGTGCGTGTGTATAGGTTCGATCGAGTGTCGTTCGTTGATCCGCAGTGGCAGACAACGTGTGATTATTGCCCAAAATGGATGTTCATCGTCCGTGTGCCTTGTGGTCGATGGTCTTTCTTAGGTGGTAATATCCTACATGTGTGCGAGGCTTTAAGGTGCCCATACAATACTAAGATATTAGATTTCTCTATAGACGAACATCAAATTTGTCTAATTTTTTAGTACCACACAGCATCGATATTCATATCAATTTAAAGAATTGATTTTGATTTATCATGTTTCCGATGGACTGATCGGCGATACCAATCAGTCTATCTGAAAAAATGTGATCGGGCAAGATGGAAAATTTTCCTTCGGCCCCCAACTACCAGAACCAGACCTTACATAGATTTCAAGCTAAAATCTACGGAAGATCGTACCTTCCGATGGTCCCACCTGGCCCATCCACAAGTCGATTGGGGGGGAAAAGGGTTAGGAGGTTTCTGCTGCATCGCTCAAATGTCGCGGAACGTGGGAAGATAAGTTCTAATGTATGGGCACCTTAACTATAGATTGTCCTTCTGAGTTAGGCTGGGTACTCATTGTCAGATTTTTCAGCCCAACGAACGATACTTCCATGTATCGACCGGTTGGCCCAAAAAAATCTGTGCTGCTTTAACCCTATGGGACCACATGATCGGTCGCGAGAACTGTCACAGCTGATAGGGATTTGTCCTGGCTGAGCACTCGCCTGTAGCAAATGCTCGGTCAGGACCAAATATCCCTACCCAGCCATAGACCCCTTGCCCTGGGCGTTTCTATAACACCTCTTAGCCACAATGCAATCACGCCTTGCATTCAGAAGGTCCTTAACACCTGGCTGTGATATGCTAATTGGGACTTTCCAGGGTACATAATTGCTAACTGATTCTTGTGGTTGGGGGTCGCTGCTAACATCGTATGTGTGTAGGAAGCTTTAGGGTTAGGCCACACTAGCGCGTTTGCGCCCGTGATATGGACTCTGCCAGGCTCCTGGTGGCCAGTTTTCTGGACTTTGGAGGGGCATAGCAGGGCAGCCATTTGGAGCTGGGATGTAAGGTAAGGATTTTATTACACTTCAGAGTGGGGCCAGTAGTGGGTTACATTATAGTTTGGGGGGCAGTTTGTTCCATCAACTTTTTTTATATTATTATATTTGTGATTATAATTACTGTAGATATTATGATCATACTATTGATTGTAAAACAATTGGGCCATGTTGTCAGAATATCGCAGATATATCGGAAGGTATGTTTCTAGTGCAGGGGTGGGCAATTAATTTTCACAGTGGGCCGTCTGGACTATTGTAAAGGGCTCAACATAATACTCAACATTAATTTGATTCATTAAAGAAAGAGATTAAAGGGCATGTCCACGACTATACAAGCTTGTAGATGGAGAAATCCCCCCCCCAAATCCCATTTACCTTTCTTCTCAGCACTTATTACCATGAACCTGATCCTTAAGTTAATATACCAGGTAAATTGTATGTTTTTTTATTATTAGCGGCAATTTTTAATAGAAAGACCAGTAGATGTTTAAAAGGGTATCTCCACCCTTAACAAAACCTTTTAATGTAGTGTAGGGCCCCCTATCCCACCCCCAACCACCAGGTTTGATTGTCAAAAAGCTTTTCTTATTCTTTTGTTTCTAGCAGCATATGTGGTCACAGGTTCAAATCCCCTTGCTTGCTTATGAAACAATACAAAAAAATCAACTGACAGAGTTTACTGCTTTTTTTGTGCTTGTTTCCAGTAATTTTATAGGAAAAAAATTAATGTTATACATGTATAGACATGTACGTCCAAGTATGGAAGTAAATAAATTGATAATCTATAATGTATGTTTACAAATGCAAGAAGTCTGGCTGGAAAAACCGGGGAACTAGAACTAATAGCTTTAAAGGAAAGGTATAATGTAATTGGTATAGCAGAAACGTGGCTAAATGATTCACACGACTGGACAGTAAATATTGAAGGATACTCCTTATTTAGACATGACAGAGTTAATAAGAAAGGAGTATGTATGTATGTTAAACAGGAATTTAAGCCAAATCTAAAAGATGGAATAGATGGGGACATAAACGATATGGCAGAAACAATATGGGACTGAGATGGTTGTAGAGGATGCCAAAAAGGCTAATCTGCTAAACCATTTTTTTTACATCGGTTTTCACTGTTGAGAATCCTAATCCTTACAGCAGGGATTGTAATAATATGCTTCAAATGATGTGCAAGTGTTGCAAACAGACCTAGATAGATTATCAATGTTGATAAATGTAAGGTGATGCATTTTGGATTTAATAATCCCTGTGCCAACTACACCATAAATAACTCTGGGTTAAGTGCATCTGTAATGGAAAAAGATTTGGAGGTTCTGGTAGATAACAGACTTAGCTGTAGCAAAAAATGCCAGGTATCTAGAGCTAGCGAGATATTGTCTTGTATAAAGAGGGGAATAGATTCAAGAGTGAGAGATATTATTCTCCCTCTTTACAAGGCCCTGGTAAGGCATCATTTGGAATATGCAGTGCAGTTTTGGAATCCCATATACAAAAGGGACATCTTGGAAATGGAAGCAGTTCAGAGAAGAGCAACTAAATTAATAAGGGGAATGGAGGGGCTTGAATATGCAGGCAGATTAGACAAGTTAGGGCTGTTTGCGTGGGGATATGATAACCTTATACAAATATATTAATGGGGCATACAATGAACTCTCTGGTTCATTGTATCACTAATAGGTCATATCAGAGGACTCATGGACACCCTTTAAGGTTGGAAGAAAAGAAGTTTCATCTTCAGGTTAGGAAAGGTTTCTTTACAGTGAGAACGGTGAAACTGTCTTCCAGCAGATGTGGTAATGGCAAGTTCATTAAATAGCTTTAAAAAAGGCCTGGATAAGTTTGCCTGTGAAGGTTTTCATTCATCCAGGTCATGGTATATGTGTTTATATTAATTTAGATCAACTGTACTTGAAGTTTATTTCTTGAAGACCTTTTGCTAGTCATCCGACTGGCTTTCTCAATTCAGAATGACTTGTACAAGAATCTGTGGCAATGGCACAAGAGAAAGAACATGGTCATCCCATATGTTGCAGCGGTCTCCGAGAAATTAAAACTGCTTTAAACCAAACAACACACTGAGGCAGCATTTGGTACATCCGAAAGACTCAATACCGAAACACAAGATAAGCAACATCATATACACAGTGCAGTGCAGTGAAGAATGCTTTGATTTGTATGTGGGGGAGACCAAACAGAAGAGCCAATTCCTCGGGTCAGGACTCAGCCATGTACCTGCATCTTAAGGACATAACTTTGAAGATTGTAATGTTAACATATTGGCAAAGCAACATGACTGGTTCAAGAGAGGTGTTAAGGAGGCCTTTTATGTGAAAATAAAGAAACCAAGCCTAAATAGAGGTGGGGGGGGGGGGTTTGACACCAACTGTCTGTCATGCGCAATGCTGTTTTGACACCTTACTCTGGGCATTCCTATAACACCTCTTAGCCACTATGCAATCCTGCTCTTAACACCTGGCTGTGATATGCTAATTGGGATTTTCCAGGGTACATAATTGTCACAGATTCTTGTACAAGTCATTCTGAACTGAGAAAGCCAGTCGGACGCAGTGGCGTATCTACGTTAAAACATTCGGTGCACGTACCCCAGAAATTTGGCAATATCCGGCTGCGCGAACCTCTGGGCACGTCGCGTAGCCGGCACAATTACGTCATGCGCAATGCCGGCGCGACAGATATCAGGGACAGATAGGTAGCAGAGCCAAGCCAGAGTTAGATAGATAGATATGTAGATAGATAGATAGATAGATGTGTAGTTAGATAGATAGATAGATAGCAGAGTTAGATAGATAGATAGATAGCAGAGTTAGATAGATAGCAGAGTTAGATAGATTGATAGATATGTAGTTAGATAGATAGATAGATAGATAGCAGAGAGATAGATAGGTAGATAGATAGATAGGTAGATAGATAGCAGAGTTAGATAGATAGCAGAGTTAGATAGATAGATAGATAGATAGATAGCAGAGACAGATAGATAGATACATAGCAGTTAGATAGATAGATAGATAGATAGATAGATAGATAGATAGATAGATATGTAGTTAGATAGCAGAGTTAGATAGATGATAGATAGATAGCAGAGTTAGATAGATAGATAGATAGATAGATAGATAGATAGCAGAGTTAGATAGATAGCAGAGTTAGATAGATAGATAGATAGATAGATAGATAGCAGAGTTAGATAGATAGATAGAGACATAGAGAGATAGACAAGAAGCAGATAGACATAGTAAAATAGATAAACAAGAGGCAGAGATAGAGACAGAGATAGATATACAGAGAGAGAGAGAGACAGATAGAGATAGATAGGGGCAGAGGTCCATGTAGAAGGTACAAGAAGTTCTCCCTGGCCAAAGGTGTGGGCAAGCGCCTGACTACAACTGAACACAACAGTAATTTTAAAATGACCAAATTGCTACCAGTATATAATGAATTTGCCAGTTTACTGTGCCTTTGTGTCATTCATTTGTGTCTCTCTGTCCAACTCTGATCTCTATCTCTGTCTGTCTATTTCACTGTCTTTCTGACTGTTTATCACTATTGGGCTGTGTCTATGTTTGTGGTTGTCTATCTGTCTGTCTGTGTCTTTTTGGCCAGCACTATTAAGTATATAGTGGGTGTGGCTTAATTGGGCGGATAAAGTGGCATGATCTTCTTAGACCCTAGATACGCCCCTGGTCAGATAACTAGCGAAACATCTTTAAGAACAAAACTTCAAGTCCAGTTGATCTAATTGAATACAACAGATAAACCTGGATACGTTTCTAAAACTAAAAAATATTGACAATTACTGGTATTAATACAAAAAATCTGGTTGATCCAGGGATACTTTCCGATTGCTGTTTGTCAGGAAGGACAAGGAAGGAATTTTTTCCCCCTTTTTTGCTGTTTTTTTATTTTTGCCTTCCTCTGGATCAACTGTTAGGTTGGGTTAAAGGGCATGTCCACCCCCAAAACTATAATCCCCCCCTAGTATGACCCCACCATGTAGTGTAGTGTAATCCTTACCTCACATCCCAGCTCCATAGGGTTCCTGTAGACCCCCCCTAAAGTCCCAAAAACAGTCCACCAGGAGGCAGCAGGGCTCTGCCTGCTACCTTGCCTCCGGTAGATATTGTCATGCTACTGCAGGCTTTCCCCTCCCTCCCCCTCCCGTTCTACTCTCCCCCCCTAGCATAAAATCCTTTTAATATGCTGCTCCCCCATGTCTGGTAGCCCCAACCGCATGATTAGTATTTTGCAAAAGCTCCCCAAACTCTTACTTACCTCTCCTCTTTCCTTCGCTGCACTGAATGACCGGCAGCCGCGTCCGTGATTGACTGCCGCTCAGCCAATCACAGACGCGACTGCCGGTCCCGCCCCTCTGCTTGCATTCTCGCAAGCAGAGGGCCGGCAGTGCAGCGGAGGAACGAGGGGAGGTAAGTAAGAGTTTGGGGGGCTTTTGCAAAATACTAATCATGCGGTTGGGGCTACCAGACATGGGGGAGCAGCATATCAAAAGTTATTTTTAAGGGTGGACATGCCCTTTAAAAAAAAAAAGGGTGAATAGGATGGACTTGATGTCTTTATTCAACCTCAATTACTATGTTACTATGTATATATAGAAGCTGTGATGAGAGTTGTAGAAAGCTTTGCAAGGTTACAGGTTCGATTTCCCAGATTTTTATTTTTTTCTAAAGTATTAATATTATGTTTATTACATCCATGCTAGCCAAGACATAAATTGCAAATATTACTTTTCTTTTTTTGTATGAAAAGCAAAGGAATTTATAATTTTTAAGGACAGGAGCATATATGTATGTTTACACAAAACTGTACTGAAATCACTGTTCTGTTAGGAGGAGAGATGATCTCTAAGCTGTAACATGATTGGCTGTCAGCTTCTAGGAAGCAAGGCTGCAGCTTCCCGTGTGAGCAAGGTCTCTGTTTGCTGATGAAACAAAACTCGGTAGCGTTTTGGAAACTTGATGTGCATTTGCTGCAGGCGGACCTAGATATAGAGTGTGCAGCAAAAGTCGCAGATGAGATTAAAGGAGATTAATGATGAGATTAAAGGAAAACTGTGATTTCCATAGAAGTAACCACTATTGAAAAAAACTCTCCCATAACTGTGAAACAAGCCTTGGATGTCTCTAGCTTTCTGAATCTAAGATTTCTGAATCTAAGACCCTTGCACTTTTAACGGACAATCCGATTGACAATCCCACTAATGTTGGGCAATTGGTCTGGCCACACAAGGTGCACTCCCCTACCTTGTGCTGTGATACTCTAATTAGAATGCATGTGATCTGGATTTTTTGCGCAATCACAGTGCAGGCGCACCGGAAACACACATGCACAATTCCGGTCCTCTACTTCTCAATGTACAGTGGCCTCAGCCTTAGGTTAAAGGCTTCTAAAAAAGAATGTTGCATGTTACTGCTATTGATACATACATTTGGAGTTGATCCAGGGATATTTCTGGCTCCACTGGGAATTTTTCCCCCCCTTCATACTGTTTTGGGGCTTATTTTACCCCAAATGTGGGTATTGCTGAGTGTGTTGTAGTAGATGGACATATGCCTTTATTCAACCTCAAATACTATACCATACTGCCTGAGTCTGTGGCAGGCACATGGTGAGCATCATCAGAAATGATGCTGTGGTCTAGCAGTGGGCATGCTTCCAACCTGAGACCAGTGGTGCTGGTGATGTCACAGCTCACAGTACTAGCAGGAAACCCACCCTATACTGCTGTAACTTTAGAAGACTGCAGCTAGAAGCATGATCCTGGAGGTATTGTAAAGGTAGGAGTGTGCTCTTGTATGGAGATCACAGTTTCCCCGATAATGTTAAATATGTAATGTGATGCATATGCGGTTTAACAATCCTTGTGATGTCTACACCATAAATGTCTTAAGTAAATCTCTGGAAAAAAATGGGGTTCTAGTAGTGTCTTTGTTTAGCAGGGCATTGCCAAATAATGTGCCAAAAGTTTTGGGCACTCATCATTCTTCCTCCTTCCCATATTGATGTAGGGAATATTAAAACATATATCACTTTTTGTACAGATTTCGAACATAACATGATTACAAGGCAGTTGAAAGTCTACATCGATTATTGATTTTTTTCGCAACAGGTGGAACTTTATTGCACTGCTGACGTTTCTACCTGACTTGACTTGAGTGGAGCAGTTGACTGCTATGAAGCCAGACATGAAGTGCCATCTGAATTTTCTTTACTGCTTAGTCTGAAGGATTCCATGTGGAAAGGAGGTATAATTGTGAATAATGCCTTGATCAGAACCTAGTACCAAATACCTGCGATACAGTGGTAGAGTTATCTTTGGTGCCTGGCTAGTGCAAAAGGAAGACAGATTGTATTGGGCACCGTTTGTGAGATGAACAGTAAGGCAAAGCTAAGATAATGTTTCTTTATTTGAATTCCCTTTATCCATAGGGGGTTTATTAGACCGTACCATTAGGCTTGTATATTATGGTATATTATGGCAACTACCCTATTTTTTAATGAGCAATCATAGAATGTTGTTATGTCATGGTGGTTTATTTTATATTGTGAGACTTTTCAGAAGAACTAAGGCTGGATTTAGACAAAGTGTATTTATTTTGTTTTAACGCCGTTTCCAGATGTTTCACCGATAGGGAGATACAGGCATCGGTTTAAAAAATGGCGGTTAAAATGCCAGCAAAGCAAACTATAGACGTTTGTCTGAACCTAGAATATGGCCCATATTTATAAAGGATCATTATCAGTAACGAATATTAACGATCCTTTATAGATCTCAACAACGATAGCTCTGGACGAAAGACTGATACAGCAAGTCATCAGCCAATTGATCTCAAAGGTCGATATTGTGCTTTACCCAAAATCCTCGTGGCAGTTGAAAAGCAACATCATGGTGGAAACAATACTTTTCATTACCAATAAAGATCCTTTATAAATACATCCCTAAAATCTGATATGTAAATAATGTAAAGTGTTATGTTTGTATGTTCAAAGGAGCACTAAACCCCAAAATATTAATGCTTGGGTAAGAAAGGCAGCAATCTAGCACCCAGGATTACTGCCTTAAACTTCTCAAAAGTGGCCAGCTGGCTGAAGGAGAAAGTAAGCTGTGCATGCCTTGTAATGGAAGACGTGTTGTTACTTCAGCTAACAAATGAAGGTAGGATAACTTAAAAAATGGGTTTATAAAATTGCCTTATCTTACCCAAAAGATAATATTTTGGGGTTTAGATCTCCTACAGATCTAATGCACAATCATTAAGGCAGTATGTCTTCCAATTTCCCATGGTCCTTTTAAGCTCTTGACGTCATTTTCATTTAAGTCTAGGGACTGCTGCCAAAAGAAGGTTTTACCAGCAGCAGAGGAGCCTGGGTAAAATGAGAGGAGCTGCACTAGCAATCACATTTATTAGGTAAATCTCAGTTTTTACACTTTAGTATCATTTGCAAAAAGCAATCTGCTTGCTGTTTTATACTGATATTATCTATAACTCCAAGGTGTAGATGGCTCTCCTTTCCTTACCATGTTCCCACAGTGCACATTGCAAAGGTTACTGCATCATGGGAACCTTTTAGGGTGCATTACCTTTAAGGGTATTGTTAAGGATTGAGATGGCTAAAACAAGGTGTCGTGTTCCTTTATATGCTCCACCTATGTGCTCAGAAGCCACATTATCACACAGAGATATTTGTCGTTTGTATACTCTGGCTAACAACCAATGTGATGTAATTTGTGTATCCTGGTAGTTTGTTTGATAAATTACCCCTTGCTTAGTTAAAGAATTGCTTCCCAGTGCAGTTAGGATGACGGCACCCATGAGTTCTGTAACATCAGGTGATTTAGTAGCCCCACATGACAGTAGCCTCGCTAGGCCATGGTGATCTAAAAATAGACTCTAAGCCTTTTACATTACAAAGCAAAAAACTGTCTGAAGTCCTGCACTAGACCTGTTTTATTGTTTTTTTATTATTGAAGTTTCTTATATTATCATTCTAACTAGTTGATTGATCCCCCATATTTTCATATAGCTGCCTTACTCATGTTTCAGAAGAATAACTGAAAAGTAAGACTTCCACCAGGTGAAGACCAGCCTTTTTCCTACACTAGCCATCCTGCTTCTTTAGACCTTCAAGATGGCGTCCGATAGCCCAGAGTCGCTTATGGCCATCTGTACAGACTTCTGCCTAAGAAACCTTAAGGGCACCCTCTGCTACCTCCTCGATAACGAAATCCTGCGCTTGCACCCAGACATTTTCCTGCCCAGTGAAATCTGTGACAGGCTGGTGAATGAGTATGTAAAGAAACAAAATGCGTGGTTAAAAAGCACTGGAATTGTTGAATTGTATATGTGTGTGAAACAAAGAAAGTGTTTATATTTGTATGCACCTTATTTGCAGCACTTTACAATTAGTTAATATGTTTAAATCAGGCCATATCCTGAACAGCTATGACTCTAATTAATGCTTATCCTCCAGCATTATGTAGTTTCAAGGGCAATTACACAAAAAAAAAAATAGCAAAGTACATTTCCCGGAGAGGTTTGAAAGCATATACTCCTACCACCCTATGTGCCATGTGTAGCGCAAATGTGCAGGAAAATCGAATGTTCAGAAAATAATCAGTGAAAGTACAAGGGATACAGTATATATTGGCCTTTTTATTTATGTAACAGTTTTTTTCATGGGACCCAGGTTTACATCGCATAAATATAAAATGTTAAACAAAGAAGCCTTATGCAGCCAAAGTGAGTAAAAAGGAACATTGTTGGGAGCTGGCGTGATTGATGGCTTTGGTGTGGATGAACTATGGATGAACTAGGGAATCCAAATGCTTGTGGCTATGTTATGTATAAATGTGTCTTTCCTGTTGTTTGCTGCAGATACATTGAGCTGGTTAATGCAGACAGCAGCTTTGAAGCCCATGACAGCTTTTTCACCCTTTTCTCTGAGCCCCAAAGCACCCGACTCGCTCGTCTCCACCTACGTGAAGACATTCTCCAAGATCAGGATTTGGAAGCCATAAGGAAACAAGTAAGCATTGGGATAATTGTTTAAGTATCATGAAATTAACTTCTCTCAGTTATAAAAGAGAATTAAACTTCAAAAACCGCTTCATCATCCCCAGGATTCAATATTTGCTGACACCTCAAAACTATCCTTTCTCTTTCAGCCTCAGGGGGACCCAGGCACACTAGCGTTAAGTTCCTTACCCCAAGGAGAAGACACTTTAAATTCTTAAGAAGGGAGGCTCCGGCCCCGCCCCTTGCCCATAAGCACCCAGGCACCTCCAGTTTAAGTGTCCGCTCTGGAATAGGATCACTAGTGTACCTCTGTGCGCATGTTTCTTCTAAAACTATCGGCCGTGATGGCGGAGAGGGTGCCTAACACTGCGCTGCTTTCCAGCAATGCATCAGGAGGCTCTCTGTTAAAGTGTAACATGCCACTATGCCCCTGTTAACCCGTGCTGCTGGACCAGCTGGCAAAAAGGGGGGTAGCTTATATCTTACAGCTCCACATTTTGGATACAGCTCATGCAGAGGATCACCTTTCCAGCCCACTAACTGGATCAACAGTAAGGCAGGAAATGAGGATATTGCTAGATGGGTTGGACTGGATGGATGTATGTCTTTATTCAACCTCAAATACTATACAAGGATTTCCTCCAGATAAGCAAACAGTTTTTTCTTTTTTACGTACTACTACTATTTTTCTGCTACAGAAAAATCCCACCAAAAATGCAAGGACCCAGTTGGGCCTGTAGTTCAGCACTTCAATACATGCAATGCCAAGTTGCCAGCCGGTCACCCTGATCCACTATGTGGTTCATGCAGAAAGGCCCGACCCATCCCATGAGCAAGGTCCCAGACAGGGCCAGGAGCCTTAGTGGGCAAAATCCCTCAGATCCTCCATAGATTAGGAATAAAAACTCTGGGTCTATGGCGTAGGCAGCTCCCACATTTCTCCCACAGGAGACTGAACTTGCTTGGCTCCTGTCTGCTTCTCAATGCCAAATAGTGCAGCAAGGCACAGACATTACAGCAAGAACTTCTAAATCAGTTCCTCACCTTCCACCTCTCAGGTTAATCTCTCAGAGCAGGAGTATTCAGAGGAAGGCGAGAGAGCCAGACACTATAGCCGGCGATTTTCAATCATCCATAGATACAGATGCTCTTATTAATGCAGTCATAGAGACCCTAAATATTTCTGCTACACTCAGCAGGAACCCACAGCACTTCTCTTCTCCAGACGGAATAAAAAATGTTTCCCGTCTCATGAGCAACTCGAGAAGATGGTTTTTGAAGAGTGGTCAGTTCCAGAGAAACCATTAAAACTTAGCAGTTCCACAACTCCTTTCTGTTTCTTAAATCGAATGTGGATCGTTGGGCTTGCCCGCACCTAGGCTAGCAAGAGCGACAACTATCCCACTTTCGGAGGCAGCGACCTTTAAGGACCTTTGACCGCCACACTTATGTGTTGTTAAAAAACTCTTTTTTGGCCTCCACATCGGTGTGAAAAGCTTCAGAGGTCTAGCTTCAAGAGCTTACTTTCGAATGCCAACAAGACTCATCAAAGATCCATTTACTCGCTAAAATCTGATAGCTTGCATATTCTATAACAAATATTGGGGATGCCACGCTAGAAGCGCTACCGTATATACTCGAGTATAAGTCGATCCGAGTATAAGTCGAGATACCCATTTTTACCTGAAAAATAAGTAAAAACTGATTGACTCGAGTATAAGCCGAGGGTAGAAATTATGACCATTACTGCCTTCTGATTCTGTATTGTTTTGAGGTTTAAGTTGCCCTTTAAATGGACAGCAGAAGAAAGAAATTCAAACACTTTATGACTCTGCCATTAAGGAAGCCTGGGTCTAGTGGCATGGGCAGGTGGGCAAACTAGGGGCACGTCCTCCTGTAATTTCTCAGCTAGCAATGTATAACCAGTCTATCAAAAAGTGACATTGCAGAGCCCCCGCTCCCTAACCCAGCCCTGTCGTGGCTTCTTACCCACAACTGTAGGGAGAGGTTACCGGTAATTCCTTACATCGTTCGGTACCAAATATGCCATGTTATTGTACCTATCAGAGTCTCTCCTGGCTGCACCAGCTGCTGCTCTCTGTATGCCTGTGCCTCCATTCCATACACAGTGTGTAAGCTGCCTAGTTCACTGAACACTTCTATGCTTTAGGTCTGCTGCCCACTCTTGGTCTCCGTCCTGGCAGCAATGCAGGAGGCCATTTTTATGGGTTTTTCTGTCCATCACGATCCCCTAGGAGGTTTTAACGATCTGCTGTAGTAAGACACTGACTTTCCCCTTTCAGAGCTGCCGTTAATAGCAACATTGTTTCATCTATTCACCTTGCTAATCAGCACTTGTAATAGATGAAACAATGTTGCTATTACCGGCAACTCTGAAAGGGGCAGCTAACACACTGTGTATGGAATGGACGCATAGGCACACAGAGAGCAGCTGGTGCTAGGGGATCGTGACAGCCAGGCAGAGAAAAATTTGAAAGCGGTGCCATGCAGGAATCCCTCCCTGTGGGGCCCCTTAAAGATGTCAGGGCCCTGGGCAATTGCACAGTTTACCCAGCCCAAAGGGCCCTGCTGCCAAGGAAAGTTAACACTTGCTGCTTCCTGGGAGGAACTTGACCCGAGTATAAGCCGAGCTTACATTTTCAGGCTAATTTTAGAACCTGAAAACCTCGGCTTATACTCGAGTATATACGGTAAGATTAATAGTGCGCACCTCTGCAACAGTCACTGCTGCAAGAAGGGTTCTTTGGCTTAAGGCTTGGGTGGCGGATGTAGCCTCTAAGAACGCCCTTATTAATTTACCATTTTCAGGACGCCTCCTGTTTGTTCCAGAACTGGACAAAATTATTGCCCGGGCAACGGGGGGATAAGAATATGCTCCCTCAAAACAAGACCAGAAGGTGTCCTATTTTTAGCCGGTCTCAGTCCTTTCGCCCCTTTCAGACATCCAGATCACGCCACAACTCCCCTCTGAGACTGTCCCTCCCTTTCTGCCCTCAAGACCTAGGGGTTCATGGACCTTTGGAAGATGAACATTCAGGGGATCTGGAACACGATCTAAACAAGCCTGACTATCCCCCAGCTCAGGTGGACGGACGCCTGTGCTTTTTCCACACAATGGAGACACCCGACTGCGGATGCCTGAACTTTACGTGTGTTAGAACACGGTTACAGGATCGAGTTTACCACCAGACCGCCACCTCATTTACTTTCTTCCAGGCTCCTAAGGTGTCCCATAAAAAGAAAAGCGCTAGACCAGGTGATTATCTCCCTCCTAGCGGTACAATTGATTGCCCCTGTTCCTCAGAGATTCCGCATTTTTTCTCAAATCTGCCCAAGAAGGAGGAACTCTTTAGACCAGTACTGGTCTTGAAAGCACTAAACTGCCACGTTCAGAAGTTCCACTTCTAAATGGAGTCACTTAATTTGGTCTTTCTGACTTAAGAAAGAGGAGATTTCCTAGCATCACTGGATATCAAAGATGTACATCTGCATATCCCCATTTGGCCAGGCCGTCTCAAACTTCTCAGGGCAGTAAATTGGAAATGGGCTTGACCCACCAAAAACCTACCGTTCGGGTTGGCATGAGCACCTTGGGTATTTTTCAAAATCTTGGCATGGCAGGCGGTGTTCATACGCCTCCAGAACATCTTCACTTGAAACCTGGACGACATCGTGATCAAGGCCCCTTCTCATGCGGTTGTGCAAACACAGGTAGCCAAGTGCATCAACATCCTAACCCAATTCGGATGGATCCTCAATCACAAGATTTTCCTTTCACAGGATAAAGTGATCAACCTCCAGATGATGGCAGGGCAAGCCATGTCCAGCAGTCAGATCAACATCAGACAAGTCATGAGACTCATAGGCAAGATGGTGTCCTTAGGTGGAATATCCAATAAGGGATCGCTTTTGCGAAGGCCTCTACAGAGAAACGCCTTCAGACACTGGGACAAATCCCCTCCCTCTCTGGACTTTCTCTTGCTCCTTCCATTACACATCAGCCAGTTTCTGTACTAGTTGACTCAGCCACAGCACCTTCTGCGGGGCAAGGGACTTTGTCTCCCGTCCTGGGCGGTAATCACCATAGAGGCCAGCCTCTCAGGCTGGGGAGCCCTATCAGAGGTGGGCCAGACAAAGGGTCAGTGGTCCCCCGAAGACACTATGCTACCCATCAACATCCTGGAGCTCCGATCCATTCGCAATGCCATGCTCTTTTGGACCCCCTTCCTAACAGGGAAGTATGTCCAAATACAATTTGGCATACCTAAACCAAGGGGGCACGTGGCCTTGGAAGAGATGCAACAGATCTTGTCCTTGGCAGAGACCTACATTCCAGCCCTCTCAGCGATCTATATCCTGGGAGTCCTAAACAATCAAGCAGACTTTCTCAGCCGCCACGTTACGGACCTAAGCGAATGGGCCCTTCACCCGGAAGTCTTGGAACAACTGGTAAATCGCTGGGGCCTCCCATACATAGACATTATGGCATCCAGACTCAACTGCAAGGTGCCAACCAGGGACCCCCTGGTTCTTCCCTGGAGATTCAGTCTAGTCTATGCCTTTCCACCAATTGCCATGATCCCTAGGTTACTGAAGAAGACAAAGGTCTCTCTTTGAGTGTCCTAAAGGGGCAAGTATCGGCGCTATCCGTCTTTTTTTCATCGTCGGCTGGCTCAGAGAAGGGACGTACACACCTTTCTACAAGGGGTGGCTCACATTTGCCCTCCCAGGAGTGCGCCAACTCAACCATGGGACCTGACTTTAGTCCTTAGGGCCCTCAGGTTTCCCCCTTCGAGCCTTTAGAGTCGATTTCCTTGACTCCAAGTAAATATGAAACGAGGACCGCACTCACATAGGCATGTGCACAACGTTTCGGGGTCTCCCCCTTCCTCAAGGTGCTTCCTTGACTCTCCTATCCTGTAAGACCATTTTTCTGTTGGTTATTTCCATGATACGCAGAGCCTCAGCCCTGTCTATTTATGTTTCTTGCCTGACAGAGCAATTCTCAGAACTCACTCTGACTTCCTACCAAAAGTGGTCTCTGCCTTCCATCTCAACCAGGACATCGTTGTCCCCTCTTTCAATCCTCTCCTAAGGAAAGACGGCTTCACTCTTTGGATGTGGTCAGGGCTCCCAAACTAAGGACATTAGATCTTCTCAGGCTCTTTTTGTCCTCTTGGCCGGCCCGTGCCATGGGTTTAGAGCCTCGCTAAAGACTCTTGCGAGATGGATAAGATCAGCCATCCTGCGCTGTTACTGTCTTGTTGGGGCTGCTCCTCCCAGGTGGGTTGCAGCCCATTTCACAAGAGCCATGGGTGCTTCACGGGCTGCCCGCAAAAGGGGCCTCAGTGGATCAGATCAGGCGGCGTCCGTTACGAAGTTCATAAGATTCTATAGACTTCATGCTTTACCTCCGCTGAAGTGTCACTGGGACGTTCTGAATTGCCATTTCCCTCCCTTGTGCTACTGGGGCTTTGGAAGTCCCCAGTGTGCCTGCATCCCCCTGAGGCTGAAGGAGAATAGAGAATTTTTATACTTATGTAAAATGCTTTTCTCTGAAGCCGAAGGGGGACCCAGGCACAATCCTCCCAGTCAGTGTCACTTCATCGGCTGTTTCTTTCTGTAGTTTGACTTTTTGACAAATGTTTGGAATTATTACACCTTTGCTCCCTCTTTGGGACAAACTGGAGAAGGCTTCCAGCGGCCGGGTGCTTATGGACAAGGGGCGGGACCGGAGCCTAACTTCTTAAGAATTTAAAATGTCCGCTCCTTGGGGTAGGAACTTAACCCCAGTGTGCCTGGGTCCCCCTTCGGCTTCAGAGAAAGCATTTTATGTAAGTATAAAAATTCTCATTTTTTCTGTTTGAACTTAAAATTCAGATTAGTTTATTAGTTTTCATAAAGGGGTCCTTTGGGTCAGACAGTGTGTGTGTTCATGCATGCTAAAGATAGTACCCTCCCAACCACACAAGGACCCTCATAGAGGAATAGTAGTGGATATCTCTGCATTGTAAATTTGTTTTAGATTTAAGTTTAATTCTCCTATAAGTAAGATTAGTATAACTATTGGTTCTGCTATTTATTATAACTAGGGTTACTAAAAGGGCATGTCCACCCTTAAAACAAAAAACTGGTGACTTGACAGTTCTCGCAACCCCATCTGCTATTTTTATTAGTTTATTACATTCGTTTGTAACCAGATATTTAATCACACATTCTATTCCTTTCTGGCAAAGGGGGCAGGTAACTGACAATTAACCAGATTTTTGTTTTAAGTGTGGACATGCCCTCCAAATTAAATGTGAAAATGATAATTTATATAAGATAGCACTGCAAATCTATATAGATTGCTTAGGTGCTGTCCATGATAATAATATAGTAGTAGTAGTATAGTGTCCATTAGAACGCATACGTTTTTGTGGGGAAAAAATGGGTATGTAAACTAAAAAAAAATTTGCCTTATCTTGAAGATGAATTAAAATGATTCCAGGATAATGCTTCTAGCTGAAGTCTATCCAAAGCTACAGTAGTATAAATGGTGGTGAGCAGTGACATTATCAGCACTTTGGGTCTACCACCAAGTCTCAGATTGGAGCATGCCCACTGCTGGGGCAGAACATTATCAGCTGCATCATAAGCCCTGCTCCCAAAGTTCTAAAACATTTTTAAAGCTAGCCTGAAAATGAAATGTTTTTCTCTCTCTAATGTGTCTATAGGTGGAGTAATTGACAGAGAATGGTTGCAGGTCTGTAACTAGCTTCAGAAAAGATTGATTTGTGGGGGGTGGGGCCTATGACACCGCTTATAAAACACATGCCTGTAACTTAAGATCCAGAGAAGATAGAGACATTACCCTAAGCTTGTTTAAAAGAAATGCGGTATTAAAAGATTTAATTTCTAAATTTGTGTTGCTGTATGCCTTTCATCCAGTACTTGCTTTGCTTGTGCTCATTATCTCCCCTCTCTAATTAATGCCTCTTACACGTCTGATTTGATACACGACCCCCAAGCGCATGCACACACGTGATGAACATCCATTTCACCCAATAATCACACGTGTATGCGTTCCCTCGGGCATCGTTCGTCAATCAGGCATGGCGGGTCAACTTGCGGTCAGGGATTGTACTTCGGGCATCCTATCAGACGTGTACGGATCTTAACTGGGAAGGCAATTGCTTCATATATAAAAATAGTACAGGGATAGTAATTATAGTTTCCTGTAATGGGCAGTTTGAAATTTTTTTTAGTTAAGATACCCTTAAAGGGCAGAGAGTGTGTTCTGATGGACACTCTACTGTATATACGGTACATATAAATATACATGTATAAAAAAGTTGAATGGCTACACTTTTTTCATGACAACCTGGAAATCACAATGATGGTTCAGTTAAAATAAAAAAATAGAATTTTTAATAAATAAAAGTGTGAGAGTTATTCTTGTTCCCATCAGGATCTAATGGAGCTCTACCTTACTAACTGCGAAAGATTAACAGCCAAGAGCTTGCAGACGCTGGGCAACTTCCGCCACACCCTGGTGTCTCTCAGCCTTTTTGGATGCAGCAACATATTCTATGAGGAGGAGAGTCTTGGGGGTTATCATGACACCGACCGCCTAGTGAATCCCACCCGACAAGTGCTGGTCAGGGACTTTACGTTTCAAGGATTTCAATTCCTGCGATTCCTCAACCTGGGTTGCATAACCAAAGGAGTGGACGTGGAGATGATGCTGAGACCTCTAATCTGTTTGAAAGCCCTGAACCTGTCGGGAATACAATTGAACAATATTGGCTTCTTATCTCAGTGGAAGGATAGTCTTGTGTCTTTAGTTCTGTACAATATGGACCTCTCTGAAGAACATATCCAGGTCATTGTGCAACTACATAAACTGAGGTAAATCCCACCCCAAGAGCATTTTTCTCTGCTTTGAGAGTTTGTAAGGCCCTATTAAACTTTTACAGGAGTATAATTGGGGACTGTAACCATAGAAACTTCCATTCATGGATAGAACCTACATGGAATTTTCTTGATCATAAAATAAAGGAGGATTACAAACTTTTGTAACCCTTACTTCTTTTTCCCCACTAAATCATTAGATGGTGCAGTATTCTACTAATCTGTAAAGGTTCGTACACACGTGCGATCGCGGGTCACGACGCACGATGTGTACGAATGTTTTGGCAGATAATCGGCCCGTGTGTAAGCACTTTATCGGCTGAAACGGACGTTCACTTTGCCCGACCGACCTGGCGAATCTCCAAAAGAACGACCGTTTTGCCCGATAAAGTGCTTACACACGGGCAGACTATCGGCCGAAACCTTCGTTCGTACACATCGTGGGTCGGGACCCGCGATCGCATGTGTGTACAAGCCTTAAGGTTTCCTCTCTATCCAGCAGTAAGGCTATGTAAAAACACAAGATAAATGTTTGAAGCGAGTAATGGAAGGTCAGCAATCTATTGTGTTTGGAATCTCTCATCAGGCATTAAGTGATCTATCCTGCCCTGTGGTGTGTTTAGGGGGTTTACTGTGCTTCCCCCCCCCCCTTTCTGTTACATAGATTGTTACATTGTTAGTTTAGCTCTGAGTGAGAAGCGTTTGTTTTAAAAATGTATCCAGTCTGCCCTGTTATTCAGAGCAAAGTAGACTAGAGACCTGTATCAACATTAAAGCTGCAGCTACGTAAGGTGATTGCTGAGATTAGGTTTACATCAGTAATTACTGTTTCTACTCCCCCACCCTCCCTTGAAAATTCTGTGCATGCCCCTGCTGCTAGACCATATAACAGGGTCTCCTGACAACAGAACTATCTGTAGATTGTTGGGACAATCCTATAACACTCGAGCTTATAATCTCGGTCGGGTTAGTAAAATCTTATCGATGTATGGGCACCTTTAGACTTCTAATAGATTTGTTGTCCAATCTATCTAATGTCTAAAAAGCTGGTTTTACCTCCAGACACTTCCCACCCTGGCTCTTTCATTTGCAATTGAATGTCAATTGCAAAATGATTGGGAAGGTAGGTTGAAATGGTTTAACAGGTAGGTTGAAATGATTTAGCAGGTTGGTTGAAACTATTTAGCAGATAGGTTGAAATGATTGGGCAGAGCGGTTGTCTGAGTGTCGTGGTAATATTGGGAGGTGAGCTTTGTACTGTATGACCAGCATTAGTAATGTGCAGGTTTACATTTTTTGACAGGCTGCAATTTAAAGCTAGGTACACACCATACAATAATTCGGGCCGACCGACATTTCATTGTTTCGGATGGTCGGGCCTAATTATTATATGTGTTTTGCGGCCAATGTCCAAACGTTCATTCGTCCAAATCAGACACGTCGGAAAATCGCAACCTATCGTGTGGTCCTCTATGCTCTGCATGATTGGTCACAGCTAACGGACGTGGCTACTTTTGCTGCGACCCACAGTTCTCCCTCCTGGCCAACCGGTCAGAAGTGCCAAACAGTCAGTAGGAGGAAGGATTGTATGGTGTGTACCCACCTTAAAAGGTGAACCAGGACTTGTTTTAAAGGTAGAAAATAAAATGAGACTTTTTACCTCCTATATGTTAAGGTAGCCTGTGTCTTGCCATACATTATAAATGGTGTATCAGTGCTTTTTATTGGAAGGAAGTGCAGCTTATCATTCTTGGCCTGTTTTTTCACCCTCTTCTTAATGTATCCAAATTTTGACTACATTAAGTGACCTAGTTTCTCATATTACATAAACTGTTCCTCTGTCCTGACAGGCATTTGGATATCTCCAGAGACAGGCTTTCCAGTTATTACAAGTTCAAGCTGACCCGCAAAGTACTGAGTCTCTTTGTACAGAATCTTGAGGAACTAATTTCCCTGGATATCTCCGGTCATTTGACTCTGGAGAATTGCACCATCTCTAAAATGGACGATGAGCTCGGCCCTCCCAGGTATTAAGATGTAGAAGATGTGTTGGAGGCTTCCAAATGCTTTTTGGATTCAAAGGGATTTTATTTTTTTGATCAGTTAAAACATTCAGTACCCATCTTCATGACAACTTGTTGAAATTACCCTATTTAAAATCAGAATCAATTGCTAGACCACCTGCACAGAGTCTGTTTTGTTTGTGATGTGTAAGGTGAAACGGTAGTTCCACTCTGTCTAAGGCTCTTTCCTGTTTCTCCATATAGCAATGACCCCTCTAAAAGCAGCATTAGTCCTTTCCGTGCCCTGAAAAGACCTCTGCAGTTCTTGGGCTTGTTTGAAACTTCTCTTTGTCGCCTTACGCACATACCTGCCTACAAGGTAAACAGCTTGAGAAATCTAAACGGATTGTGTAGATTTAAAAAAAGAAGGAATTGAAGGCACTGAAACCTGTTTTATAGGTGAGTGGAGACAAGAATGAGGAACAAGTGTTGAACGCTATTGAGGCGTATACTGAACATCGTCCTGAGATTACCTCCCGTGCCATCAACCTGCTCTTTGACATTGCCCGTATTGAACGCTGCAACCAGCCACTGCGAGCCCTGCAGGTGACTGATGTGTATGGATGCGGGGACCGGGATGATTGTGCTGGGTCACACGATTGGTCTGTTATCCATCTATTTGGTTAATGTTGTGATTATCTTTCTGCAGCTGGTGATTGCTGCTCTGAAGTGTCACAAGTTTGATAAAACAATTCAGGTAACAGGAAGTGCAGCTCTTTTCTACTTGACCAATTCCGATTACCGCAGTGAGCAGAGCATTCGTCTCAGACGTCAGGTCATTCAAGTGGTGTTAAATGGCATGGAGACGTATCAGGAGGTGACGGTAAGGTGCTTTTGGAATTATTAATAATTTCTGGTCCACCTCTTCCAATCAATGTCTTTTTTTCACCTTTACTAAGTCACCATTTAACCCCTGCAGCTCTAAAAACTATAAAAAAATAAGGTCTATTGGTCCTGTTTAGGTGCAGAGAAACTGTTGCCTCACTTTGTGCAACTTCAGTATCCCAGAAGAACTAGAGTTTCAGTATCAACGTGTAAATGAGCTGCTACTGAATATCCTCATCCCAACTCGGCAAGATGAGTCCATCCAGCGCATAGCAGTCCATCTCTGCAATGCATTAGTCTGCCAGGTGGATAATGACCATAAAGAGGCTGTTGGCAAGATGGGGTTTGTCATGGTAAGTACATAATATAATTTACCAACAACATTAAACAATACTGACGTTAAAGAAAATAATTACTGCATGTGGTTAACGTGAGCAGTGTATGGGTCGCTCAATTATAACCTGGTAGATGTAAAATTATAATTCTAGAATGTAACTTTTACAAATTTCCCAATGTCTGTATATCTTGAATGTGGAGTGGAGATAAATTATGGGTATTTTTTTTTTCTGTAGACAATGTTGAAATTAATACAGAAGAAGCTGCAAGACAAAATGGTTAGTATCAGACTATTCCAAAAAGTACAAACACTGGATTGGTCGAGAGATATTAAAAAAAGCAGGTTAGGTATTAAACCATAACCACCCAAAAAAAACAACTTTTCAAAAATGGATTCTACAATTCATTATATAAAATCTCCCAAATCAATTCAAATCTGAGATCTGCCTGTGTTTACTTGCACAATCCTGCAGCTCTTTGTCTCCTCTGCTGGCAGCTCCCCCCACTTTCTGGTGTTCTGCACACACTGAAATTTGTAACTCAGTGCAGCTCAATGGAAAACTGCCAACAGAGGGAGACAGAGAGCTGCAGGATTGTGTAAGGCAGGCAGATCTCACATTGTAAATTATATTGGGTGATGGCAGCTAGTGATCCTATCTCCCACTGAATGGTAGAATCCATTTTTGAAAAGTTGTTTATTTTTGGGTGGTGTTACCCTTTAGACTCAAACATAGCGTGGAAAGAATGGGAGGAATATAATACCAAAGGCATCTGACTTGTATTAATGCCTTTGCTTGAACTTATCTAAAATATCTTTATTATTGTTATCTTTTATTTGTAACCCTATTTTATAATTCAAGAATAATTATGTATTATAGCACTCTTGTGTTCCCTCTCTGGCAGCAATTCATTTCTTATTTCTAGAAGCTTGTAGGGGTGGCAGTTACTATGTTACTGCACAAATTATGAAATACATTTTAATTTTATCTGTGTTACTCGTTTTTTTCCTTCTTCTCTAATATCAGACACAATCAAATATACTCTTCAGCAACCTGTTTTGAAGCAAATACTGTATCTACTCGAGTATAAGTCAACCCGAGGTACCTATTTTTACCTCAAAAATTAGTAAAAACTGGTTGACTCGAATATAAGTCGAGGGTAGAAAATATGACCCTTCCACTACAGTACAGTACAGTTCTTTTTATGCAGCCTTACCTTACCTTACCTTACCTATCCTGTCCCTGACCCAAATGACTCCCTTACTCTCCCCCCCACCCCCAGGAATTTCCCTGCCACTACAGTACCCACCCTTCCACTACAGTACAGTACAGTTTTTTTTATGCAGACTTACCTTTTTCCAGGTGCTGTGGGTGCTGTCACAGTTGCAGGAGAGTCCGGGCCCCCGACATCACTCACTTGATGGAGGAATCCAGCTGCCGCATGCACTGATGGTCGCATCCACTGATGTCAGCACTCGGCCCCGGTCTCATTTCCCGGCGCCGAGTAGTGACGTCAGTGGATGCGACCATCAGTGAATGCGGCAGCCGGATTCCTCCATCAAGTGAGTGACTGATCCGAGTATAAGTCGAGGTTCAGTTTTCAGGCTGTTTTCACAGCCTGAAAACCTCGACTTATACTTGAGTATATACGGTAGATAAAGAAAACAGTTTTCTTAATATTATTGGCTGTTAAGGCCCCCAAACACGGCATTGATATTCCAATCAGTTTGGTGAATTCGATTGACGTGATCTGAATATCTAAGACAACTTTTTGTGTTTTTGATAGACCAATTGATAATTTCGGGCAAGGTGGAAAATTTTCCATCTGCCTTATCTTTTACAACCTATCTTGTTCTGCAAAGGTGGAACTACGATTCCGATCAGATTTAAGATCGTTTTCATCGATTGTAAATCTGATCAGAAAATCATCAGCCTATGTATGGCTATCTTTAAATTGTAATAGTAAGGAAACAGTAAGGAAATGGAAAAAAAGAAAAAGGCTTTTAAAATTTTGAAATCAAAGGGAACAGAACAGTCTTTACAAGGAGTATAAAAGCTGTAATAAAGAGTGCAAGAAAGCAATTAAACTAGCTAAAATAAAAAATTAAATACGGATAGCCGAACAAAGCAAGTCCAACCCCAAAATGTTTTTTAAGTTTATAAATGGTAAAAAGATAAGGACTGAGAATGTGGGACCATTAAATAATGGGGCTGAGATGGTTGTAGAGGATGCCAAAAAGGCTAATCTGCTAAACAGTTTTTTTTTTTAATTCGTTTTATTTGTCAAAAGGAAAAATATTTTGTTCATATATTCTCGCATTCTGACATATTTAAATTTGTTATACAGATTCTCATAGATATGGCCTATACAGCTCGATTATTTGGTATATTATCTTGCCGCATCTAGTTTTGTCAGTGCTATACAGTGTACATTTCATATATTTTGCATATATTATTCGTTTAGATTTTTTATTTGTAATAAACTATTTACATTAACATTCAATAACTTGCGCTACTGGTCTTACTTGCTATCAATAGTTGTTGTTACGGTGTTTGGTGCTTGGGTTACCCATGGGTATAGAAAAGAAAAAGAAGATTTCTCTTGTACTGTAGAGAGACATAGATAGAGTAATGGAAAAAACAAAAGAGGGAAAAAAAGAATATAGAGATGTTCCGGGAATGTTTTTCTTTCGGGTTAGTTGTTCCCCAGTTCAAGCCATGGTTTCCAAATGTTTTCATATTTTTTTGGGCATAGTCTGTGCATATATAGGATCCTGTGGAGCGCCAGGTCAAAATTTACCAGCTGTATCCATTGCCTGCATTTTGGGGGATCTGCTGCCATCCATTTTAGTACAATCGTTTTCCGAGCGTAGAAAAGTAGTTGTAAGGCTAGCGTTCTTTTATGGTTTGGCCACTCTTCCTCATCTAGGAGCCCCAGGATACATTCTTCTGCCCTATGCGGTAGTGGTAGATTTAAAGCGTTAGATATGTAAGGATTGTTGACTTGGTCCAATTAATATATAGTTCCGAATAGGGGCTATATTTTGTGATTGTATCTATTGCTGCGTTCATCTATGTGGGCTAAAGTTCTAAGCGGAGTGCCTTAGGGTTCTGTACTGGGGCCACTTCTTTTTAATCTGCTTATAAATGACTTAGAAGGGGGCATTGAGAACAAGGTCTCTGTGTTTGCTGATGACAATAAACTATGCAGAGCTTTGGAAACTTCAAATGATGTGCAAGTGCTGCAAGCAGACCTAGATAGATTATCAAAATGGGCAGCAGAATGGCAAATGAGATTCAATGTTGATAAATGTAAGGTGATGCTTTTGGGATTTAATAATCCCTGTACCACCTACACCATAAATAACTCTGTGTTAAGTGAATCTGTAATGGGAAAAGGTTTAGGGGTTCTGGTAGAAAACAGACTTAGCTGTAGCAAACAATGCCAGACAGCCATGGCTAGAGCTAGCAAGAAATTGTCTTGTATAAAGAGAGGAATAGATTCAGGAGAGAAAAATATTATTCTCCCCTTTTACAAGGCACTAGTAAGGCCTCATCTGGAATATGCAGTGCAGTTTTGGAATCCCATATACAAAAGGGACATCTTGGAAATGGAAGCAGTTCAGAGAAGGGCGACTAAATTAAAAAGGGGAATGGAGGGGCTTAAATATGCAGGCAGATTAGACAAGTTAGGGCTGTTTACATTGGATAAGCGACGTTTACATGGGTATATGATCACCTTATACAAATATATTAATGGGCCATACAATAAACTCTCAGGTGTATTGTTCACGAATAGGTCATATCAGAGGACTCGTGGACATCCTTTAAGGTTGGAAGAAAAGAAGTATCATCTTCAGGTTAGGAAAGGTTTCTTTACAGTGAGAGCTGTTAAACTGTTTCTAAAACTAAAAAATATTGAGAATTACTGGTATTAATACATATATTGTAGATCTGGTTGATACAGGGATACTTTCCGATTGCCGTTTGGAGTCAGAAGGAATTGTTTCCCCTCCCATTTTAGCTGGGGTTTTTTTTGTTTTTTTTGCCTTCCTCTGGATTAACTGTTAGGATGTATGTCTTTATTCAACCTCAATTACTATGTTACTATGTAATTCAGTAACTCCTTACAATTTTCTCTCTGACAGTGCGATCAAGTCATGGAGTTTTCCTGGAGTGCCTTATGGAATATCACAGATGAAACTCCCGACAACTGCGAGATGTTCCTGAATTACAGTGGAATGAAGCTGTTCTTGGAGTGCCTGAAGGTAAGGGCTGCTATTGGTAGCATGTATGCATTTGTTTTTTTTTTTACAATTTTGATGTTCCTGTATGGACTGAACTTTTTAAATTAGAATGTTTTGCTTCTTCCATTCACAGGAATTCCCAGAAAAGCAGGAACTTCACCGCAACATGCTGGGGTTACTTGGAAATGTGGCAGAAGTGCGTGAACTGCGTCCTCAACTGATGACATCACAGTTCATAACTGTTTTTAGGTATCACTTCTTTGCTTTGGGTTTTCTGTATATATTATATGCAGAATGAAATCAATATTTAACTTATTTTATTTCTACCTTTCCCAGTAATCTTTTGGACAGTAAAGCAGATGGGATAGAGGTATCGTACAATGCCTGTGGAGTGCTGTCGCACATCATGTTTGATGGACCTCAGGCCTGGTTTATTGGGGAACCAACCCGACAAGAGGTGGAAGAAAGAATGTGGAGTGCTATTCGAAGCTGGGACATTAGCTCAAGAAGGAACATTAACTACAGGTCAGAAATGACAAAGCAAATATAATCGGAGAAAATGACATGTCTCTGAATTGGAATTGCATAGTTATACAGAATAATAAAGTTTATTTTCATTCCCAGTAGTCAAAACTCCTAGTAACTGACCCACACATGTTTTGTAGCCGGGCATGCTCAGTGTTCCTTATCCAGAAAGCAGCTCTCCAATCAGCTACTTCATATTCTTCTGTCCTAAGGAGAGGGAGGCGTAAGAAGCTGTTTGGAGTGTTAACCTAGTTTTTAAGAATAAATAAAGACATCATCCATCTAGTCCTACCTTTAAGCCTACCCATGATGCCAACCTAACAGTTTATTCAGAGGGGATCCTTCCTGGTTAATCCTCTACCTACAGCTCTGCACAATCGGGGTTATTCAATAAAAGTTATTTTTGTTAAAAGTGGTGCTAATTTTGCCCCAATATTTTTAACGATAAGAACTTTTATTGAATCTCCCTGTATGTTTCTTAAGTTAACCAATTAAAGGAGTACAGTTGGAGGGTATCATATATCTGATCATAAAACCATTGGACCGTGTATGGCTACCTTAACACAGCCATGTTTCCAAACATGGTTTTCAAACATGAGTTTTTTTTATAGGTGTCCCTACGTGTTTTATTCATTGATATGGTATATGGTAACCATGTTTCAATATACTGCACCTGCAGTGTTTCACTAAAGTGTATTTATAAATGTGCCTTATTAAGGGATCACTAAGGGATCACTTTCTAAAAATATATTGCAGCAATACACACAATTCTATAGATGGTACAGTGCAGAAATAAACACATAAAAATGTGCAGCCACTTGCAGAGATTGTTTCATATATGCAAAGGGTTAACAGCTTTCCCCCTCTGCCCCACTCTGCTTGAGCAGCAAATCAGCTTGTTATATTTGCTGCTGTCTCTAATGATTGGCTGGGAGACACTAGAAAAAGGGGACTCTGGGGTCAACTGATAAATGCAGTTTAGCAGAAGGGAAGTTGGGATACAAAACAAGGTACATAGTAAGCATGTTATGAAGGAGTTTTGTGTCCATGTCCACCGCTTGGACACAAGAGGAAACACTAGATGGCAGTAGTGACATCACAGATAAACAATGTCCTGAAATATTCTATAACTTCTAAATATAGGATTGGTGGAGCTGATTTTGTATTTTGTGTTTCGTTCTCTTTTCTTCCTTAAATACCATAATGAAAACTTGGAAAAGTAAGCACTTAGAGTTTTCAATACTGATCCCTTTTCTCACACAGGAATTAATTTACAATGTGAGTGTTAAAATAACAGCGTAGCTGTAAAATACAGATCGTTATTAGCAATGTATGACCACTGCATTATTTTACAAGCATGTGGTAGTTAAATACTGTGTGATATTGGTATATATATATAATACATACTGGAAGTGGAGCACTCCTCGGACTTTTCAAGTAGGTATTTTTATTAGGACCTCAGTAGGTCCGTTCGCCTATGCGCTTCGGCCCAATGGCGCCGTCGTTGGGCCGAAATGCGTAGGCTAACAGACCTACTGAGCTACTAATAAAAATACCTACTTGAAAAGTCCAAGGAGTGCTCCACTTTCAGTATGTATTATGTATGTTAATTCTGTGGTAGCACCCAGGCGAAATTGAGGAACGTAGTGCGAAGGATCACAGACATTGATAGATATATATATATATATATATATATATATATATATATATATACGGAGGCACCCGGGCAACCTGTGTGGGCAAGGTGTGTGGGCAAGGGAGGAGTGCATCTGGTCACCATTTGCTATTATATATATATATATGTATATATAATATATATATATATAATATTATATATATATATACACAAACATAGAAAGATAAGATATTAATGCACATTCCTAGGCCCCATACAATATCATATTATCTGCGATGTGCAGATAATATGTATGTATGGGGCCTAGGAATGTGCATTGATTATCTTCTCTATGTTTGTATAAATGTTTGACGAGATCAGTAGCACTTCCGCTAAATGTAGTTTATATTTATATATATATTTAATACTGTATATAGGAAATTATCAATGTCGTTGCAAAATACCATTACTTGAAGTATTTTTGGCACAAACATAAAGAAGCAATATGACAGTTTTGTTGTTTACATCACTTGTAACTAGTGTACTTTGTCACCTAATCACTGTCATTTGAAATATTATGATGAAATATTAAAAAAAAATCTTAGTCACACTAGCCAATTTACCATGACTTTAAGGCAGGTTTTGCGGCAGCTGCATGGGTTTTGTCATCCATGCAGCTTACACAAAGCAATCAATTTTCGGGACATTTTTAACGCCAGCCACACAAGCCGGTATTTTAAGACACGCATCTTCAAGAGACGCAAAATCACAAATTCGCAGGGAAGATTGGGGGCCACTCTTTAAATTGTCCTCACAGTATCTTAAAAGGAGATTCACCCATAAATAAAGTAAAAGCATTTAGGTTTCACTGTAAAATAGTGAGCCAGGAAATAGATAACCCTGAAATTTGTCATCTGAAGATTATTTAATGGGGGCAATTAGGAGTTTCTTTGTGGTTTCTGTGTCTTTGCTAATAACTAATGTAGATTTTTTTTCTCAGGTCATTTGAACCAATTCTAAGGCTCCTCCCTCAGGGTGTTTCCCCTGTGAGTCAGCACTGGGCCACATGGGCTTTGTATAACCTGGTGTCTGTCTACCGTGAGTATTAGTAGTGACAATGTGTAATAACCACAGAAATTAGTTCTAAAAAGACTTGTGACAGTAACTCATTGTTTTGGGAGATGTAAAAGAATAAATAATATGTAATAATTAAATCAAACTTTCCTCTCTTCCAATTTGTTGGGTACAAGGAATCTTGGGACTTTTAAAAACTAATAAAAATAGAGTTTGAGATCTTCCTGTCTCCAAGTACCGTATATACTCGAGTATAAGCCGAGGTACCTGGTTTTTGCCTCAAAAATCAGGAAAACCTGATTGACTCGAGTATAAGTCAAAGGTAGAAATTATGACCATTACTGCCTTCTAATTCTGTATTTATACAGTAGTCCTATTCTGCTGTCCATTTAAAGGGCAACTAAAGCCTCAAAACAATGCAGAATCAGAAAGCAATATTTATAACAATATATACCATCCTTCTGATTCTGTATTGTTTTGGGGCATTAGTTGCCCTTTAAATGATCGGTAATCTCATACAGTAACCCCCAATACCTTTCCACTGTAGATGTTTGGAAACTACAACTCCCAGCATGCTTTAGTTGCTGGGAGTTGTAGTTTCCAAACATCTATAGTGGAAAGGTATCGGGGTTACTGTATGGCATACTGCCTCCCATACTGCAGTTCTGGTGATCCAGGGATACTTTCCGATTGCCATTTGGAGTGAAGAAGGATTTTTTTCCGCCTTTTAAGCTGGGTTTTTTGCCTTCCTCTGGATCAACTGTTAAGTAGGGTTAAAAAAGAGGGTGAAAAGGTTGGACTTGATAGATGTATGCCTTTTTCCAACCTCGCCATACTAAATATGATACACAAAAGGAATTATAAACATATAAGTGGAAAAAAGGTGAGAGCCCTTCAAGATACACCAGGGCGCTCACCTTTTTTCCACTAATGTGTTTATACGTAATTTTTTTGTGTATCATATTTAGTATGTAATAAGGGTTCTATTCATAGGGTCTTATAGTATAGTATTTGAGGTTGAATTAAGACATACTTCCTTCCAGTCCAACCCATCTAGCAATATCCTCATTTCCTGCCTAACTGTCGATCCAGAGGAAGGCAAAAAAAACCCACCAAATTTATGAAGGGGGAAAAAAACCTTCCTGACTCCAAGTGGCAATCAGAAATATCCCTGGGTCAACTCTACTTTATGTATCAATACCAGTAACTTGCAGCATTCCTTGTTTGCAGAAACTCATCCAGCTTTTTTTTTTAAAACTGTCCAATGAACCCGCATAATGTCCACTGGAAGACAGTTCCATAGCTTTACCATTCTCACATTGAAAAACCCTTTCCGAGCTTGGAGCCTAAGCTTCTTTTCTTCAAGTCTTAAGGGATGTCCACGTGTCCTCAGACATGCTCTATTGGTGAACAATGCCCCAGATATTGTATTGCCCGTTAATGTATTTTTACACAGTAATCATATCCCCACGCAAGCGCCTTTTCTCCAGCGTACATAATTGTAACTTCAATTCAATCTCTTCATATTCAAGCTCCCCCAATCCCCTTATTAATTTAGTTGCCCTTCTCTGAACCCTTTCCATTTCAAAGATGTCCTTTTTGTACACAGGATTCCAAAATTGCACTGCATATTCCAAATGAGGCCTTACCAATGCTTTGTAGAGAGGGAGAATTACATTTTCCTCCCTTGAATCCATACCTCTCTTAATACAAGACAATACCATGCTGGCTCTGGCTGTTGCTGCCTGGCACTTCTTGCTACCTTTAAGTTTGTTATGCACCAAAAATGTTGTTATCTACACAAACAAGATCCTTTTTCAACAGGGATTCGCTTAACACAGAGCACAAAGATTTTTAAGTCCAAAATCCATCACCTTTTTCAACATCAACATCCAACATTTTTCAACATTGAATCTCATCTGCCACTTAGCAGCCCAATGTGACAATCTATCTAGATCCCTCTGCAACGATTGCACATCCTCTGAAGTTTTTAATGGTCAACAAAGTTTGTGTCATCAGCAAACACAGAAACCTTGCTGACAATACCCACTTCCAAATCATTAATAAATAGATTAAATAGAAGCGGCCCCAACACAGAACCCTGTGGCACCCCACTTAGCACTTCAGTACATAATGATGAAGCCCCATTAACAATTACTCTCTGCATCCTGTTCATTAACCAATTTTCTATCCATGTACTAATGTGCCTCCCCAGACAAAAGACCTTAGCTTATACATTAGTTGCCTATAAGGGTGGTTGTATAGGTGATGTTACTAAAAAGGCAAGCTATACCTGCCATTTGTCTCTAATTCTGGCTATATTTATGGTATGGAGTGCCTTATTTGGGACTAATCCCTTTGTCTTAAGGGTTCATGCTGTTTTTAGCATTTAACAGTCTATCAAAATAAAATAAACATAAAAGTTTCTTAAAATCAGCTCTTAAAACAAGGAATATTTATAAGTGTCCCTAAATAAATACGGTCTAAAAATCTAATCTAACAGTATCATAAAGTATATAAATGACATAATATATACACAGTGTCATTATATAGCTACCTTTTGATCAAACCATTCCACAAAGGTTGCACTTGTTTAGTAGTACCCCCGCACTATCCTGTAAGTGGAGTGGTCCAGTGGTGGAGAGTATCTGGGCAGGTGTCTGGAATCTCCAGGGACGTCTCACCTATGGATTTAAGGTTCATACACACGGCCAATTTGACACCGAGCCACAACCCCCGACACGAACAGGCGTTTCGGCCGAGAATCGCAGTGTATCTGTTCAGTTGGGGGTCGTTCGCCGATCCACCTGGCAGAACGACGAACGACCCTCGACCAAACGAATATACGCGCGCGATTCTCGGCCGTAATGGGTGTTCGGCACTCGAGTGTATCAACGTCGGGGGTCATGGCTCAGAACACACATCGGGCATGTGTACGAGCCTTTACCTTTAAGCAATTCCTTGATGGAATTATTTCTTTATGATTTACTGCTTCGATTGCAAATACTTCACAGAGGATCCTTGATCTAATTTATTATCTATATATTATGTCATTTAAATACTTTGTGGATATATTGTATGTACTGTGTATAGATATCGTTTTTAGACCGTATTTTGGGAGGTTTATGTACGTATGTATTTTATTTTTTATATAGCGCTACATATTCCGCAGCACTTTACAATTATTTACTCAATTCACATCAGGCCCTGCCCGGAAGAGCTTACAATCTAATCACTTTGTGTACACATACAACCTATCAGTATGTCTTTATGATTGTGGGGGAAACCGGAGTGCCCGGAGGAAACCCACGCAAGCACGGGGAGAACATACAAACTCCTTGCAGATGTGTCCAATGGTGGAATCAAACTCAGGACCTCAGCGCTGCAAGGTATCAGTGCTAACCACTGAGCCACCGGTCTGTATTAAATAAATAATCCTTGTCTTAATAGCGGATTCCAAGTACTTGGTATGTTTACTTTACACTTAACAGCGCATGCTTGCCGTGTCAGGATAGGGTTGGTGCAGTCCTGGAAGTGATGTCAGCCGAGGAAGAAAAGCAGCAGTGTTAATGTGCTTTAACCTGTTTAGGATAGGATACTGTATACGGTATTTTACCACATTGTCAGATAAACAGGTATTCAAAATCTTTGTTATATCTGAATTGGAACTTTCTTTTTAGTCCTGATTTTAGTGCAACTACAGTGCCTAAGTTTATGCCTTTTTTTTTTAATCATTCCTTAACTGCAGCAGAAAAATACTGCCCCCTACTTGTCAAAGAAGGAGGACTACCCCTTCTGACTGATCTTGTCGAAATGCCTTCTGCCCACCAGGAGACCAAGGATATGGCGAGGTAATGACCAGAATTTTAACCTATCCTAAGATTGACAACTTTTTAGAATAGAACTATCCCGAGTTAAAAAGGGGTCGACTGTCATTAAGATTTTGTTGGTTTGGTGTTTATACTGATCAGCCTTTATTTTTACATTTCAGTAAAGTCCTTGATCTCTGCAGTAGCTATGAGGACAGCATGGATACATCGTTATAGGAAGAATACAGACTTAGGAAAGTTGAATCTCTGCACCAAAATCAGCTCTGAATAAACAGAGCCCTGTGTTTACCTGCAGGAAACTTTTATTTTTTGCACAGGAAAATCCTATTATTTGTGGTTTCATTTCTTGGTGATTTGATCTAAAAAGAACAAGTGTGTTTTTTTTTTTTGGTTTTTTTTCTTTCTGACTCAAAAGTAATTGTATTTTACCGAGGGAAGAACGTTCCCGGATTGCTTTTTGGCAATAAGGCACTTTAATTAAAACTGCACAAATTACAGGATGACTTCGCACTCTGAGAAACTCGCAAGGTCTCGTGCTGCGGTAAAAACTTTCTGCCTTTTCCTCCATTTGTCATTAAAGCTCTTTATATCATTAAGGAGGGCACAGTATTCATCCCATGGATCACTTACAAAATGAGTTACCAAATAGGCTGAACTAAACCTTGCACAGCGAAAGGAGCTAAAGAGAAGTTTTAAATAGCAATTATGAGAGAAAGACAAGCCTGCTCACACTACAGTATCCGTAATGGACATGACCGCAGAGCTGGACATTTTAAAACTGGGTCATTTCTTAATATCTGATAAAGTTTTGGAAAATGTACTGTAGACTGGATGCAACTGTCAGGATTTGTGCAAGATATGTGAAAGGTTGAAATTTTCCATGTAGATTTTTTAAAAAAAATAAATTTCAGTAAACGCAGCCACTTTGATTAACCTAGTTATCGGGGCCAGTCTACACATCATATAAAAACTTCCCTTGTCCACAATCGAAAACCCCAAGACTGCAAAAGTGACTTACCTGTCAATCATTCAGTCGGCCTCCCACTGCTTCCAATGTTGCCACCTCCTCTTAAAGCTGTACAAGCTCCTTTAAAGTTCACACATGCACAGAGGAGGTGCCTTAGCCAACAGCAGTCAGTTATTAGACTTATACACACATGGGATGTGTATGAACATCCCTTTCAATCCCTTTTAAATCGTGCCGTGTATGTGCACTGCCGAAACAGCCGTGTGGTCAGGCCTCATAGACAGATCCGCCTGGCAGATCATTAGCGAGGCAGAAACTGACATTCATACATAATGTGCGTTGCTGGTCGGCCCTAGCAGTCGTATGGGTGTATGAACCTGTAGAACTTGACTTTATTCGTCAAGATGCAGGCCCAATTAAGAAGACGGCAAATTCCAGACTAAATGTCTTCCTTTAGGAATGTCAGACAGGAAAGTAGCTATTGCGTTCTTGGGTTGTTTTTTTTATAGGTGGGGAAAGTATGTGTATATATATATATATATATATATATATATATTTTATATGGGGTGGACATGCCCTTTAATATATGATTTGAAGAAATGATAACACTGCAATTTAGCAAACCAAAGCTCTGCTGCCTTATTCCCAGTAATGTTGCTGAATTAATGAGAGCGCATAGAAAAGGCACAACAGGAAGAAAATAAAATCCTTTCTGTATTATCCTTCTAAAATGAACAGGATACAACATTTAAGCAAATTGCTGTCTCTAGACTTTTACATAGTTTCATTAGCGACATCTTGCAAAGTGACAGGTTTCCAAATGCATCAATTTGTCTTTCCTTATAATAAGAATATGACCTGTTTCCATAAATGGGGTTAAATAAAAAAATTTGCAGGTGTGTGTCCATGTTCTACCATTGGGCAAATACTTGCAAAAAGTGAATCAATGTTGACCTTTAGTCCAGAGCCATCCTCCATTTATTTTTTCCTTTTACCCTTTAATGAGCGTGTAAAGATTAGAACAAGGTCACAGTGAATTGAGACTGCATTCATCACACATCCCATACATTGCTCTAAGCAATATTGTCTGTATGTACCTTTATCCTTTTGAAATTTGTAAGTATTTATGTGTTTAAAATAATTTTATTTTAGGTGCTGGAAACCGTCTCAGCCATTGGTTTCTATTCCAATATGTTGCATATTATATTGAATTTTTTAAAGTGTTTTTTTTTTCCCTTTCAGAATTTGTCCCTTTTCTCCCCCACTAGTAATGGTGATTGGCACAAGTGAATATTAGGTAAGGAATCTGAAAGATTAATATAGTGTTAGTGTGTGACCTAAAAAGGACAATTAAATTAGCTAATCTTTTTAAGAATTATTACCACCATAGATATAGCCCCACACCCAAAAAAATTATGTTTTCCTACTTAATTTAAAAATTACCTTTACTAAGTTTTTTTTTAACTTCAAGGAGAACTAAAACTAAACCATAAATGAGCCTGAAATAGATTCTATTGTTCAGGTAGATGTAACTCCCAGCTCTGAAATCTGCTTCATTTTATAGGTTTATGGCATTTCATGATTCCTGCAACCCTCCTTCCTGACTGCCCATTCTTAATTACAGAGGTGATAGGCAGACTACCAGTAGTTAGCTGTGACAGGTCTGGTACGGGAAACCAGAGAGGACACTGAGCATGTGCAGGCCCCACTCTGTAAATTAAATAGATTCATTTTTTTAAAAATGCTGTTAATTAGCAGTTATAGAATTGGTGCAGGACCATTTATATTTTTTAGCCTTAGTTTCCTTTAAATAATAATTCCTTTATATTTTTTAGCTTTAGTTTCCTTTAAATAAATCAGTCCATTTTCAAATCAGCCCCAGGCTGTTTCCACAAGTCCTGCTATTCCACCAAGCTCTCACTGTACAGTCCTCCTCCTTCTCAAGACGCCATTTATTTTCTTTGTATCTTTGATGAAAACTTCCAATGAATTTAGGTGGAAAGTTACAGAAGCATTAAAACAGGCAGTGCCCCTCACTCATGCTGTATATTACTAATAAAATGAAACTTAAGTAACCCTTTTTTAAATTTGAGTGAACCTTAACTGCACATGTAACATTTTTGGCAGTGGTTTTCTTTAGGGGAAGATCTCCACAATAATGTGTCTGGTTTTACCCTTGGCAACGGGTCTCCATAAAGGACGGTATTCATAACGAATCGATTTCCACCATCGGTGTGGTTGAAAAATACTGATACCAGACATAATTTCACCAATGGTATTGGGCCATCCCTGGCTGCAAGTCAGTATTTTACACTTGTGGTGTTACTCTACGGCCAGTAAAAAGAAACAATCTTTTATAAATACCACCCAAAATGTTAGTGCCAGGGGGCTGATAAGATGTGATATATGAAACATACTCCAGCCCTGGGCAATTTATATTGGTCACAGGAAAGGGCAAAGCCTAAATTCCGGTTTTTCATTCTCTCCTTTTATTCCAGTTCTGAATAATACTGCACCTTTTATTTATAGGTTTCCTAATCATAATAAAGGAGTTTTATCGGCCCATCTTCTTTATTTCTATGTGATCTCTGCACATTTAGCTATGGAAGAGATTTACAAACAGCGAGGTAGTTGAACTGTGGATTTTTGTTTTGTCACAAAATAGGGGGGTAAAGAATCATTTATGGACAAAAATCACCTATAAAAAAAAAAAAAAAAAAAGGGATTCATTTGTTTATCCTAGAATTAACCTTAGATAAATAAAATACTAATACAAACTAACTGATAATTGGTTAATATATTTATAATATAAAATGGCCATTAATATTCTGTCAGGTAGAATTAGTGCTTAAAGGGCAAGTCCAGCCCCAAAATGAAAACTTACTTACAGGTAAAATCACCCTCCAAAACCCTAAACGGTAATAGTTTGAAATCTGAAATATATAAGTCTAACCTGAAATCCTGCACAATGTCCTGTTTCCCCTGTTTCTGCTTCCTGGTTCTTCCAGTTAGTAACTGTCAGTTATGGATTTGACAGTTGACATCACAGCCAATGACTGAATGTTATTCCTCTGTCTGCCTCTTCTGAGCATGCCCAGGCTCAGTACAGGTTTCTAAATTGCTCAGTTTCCATGAGGCATCCAGAAGCATAGCATGCATACAGTAATGAATTCATAGGACAAACTATGATATATCAACATATTTGACATATAAGAGGCCATTCTTTCTAAAAGATGTTCTTATGAGGGTGGAGTTGTCCTTTAATCCATGTAATGTATAAAGGGCAAATCCAGATAGGTAAATAAAATAGACAAAGACTAATCTGAAATTCTGCCTAATGTTCTGTTCACTCCTGTTTCTGCTACCTTGGGCATATTTCACTATTTTGTTATACCTCACCTTTAACAATTGTGGATGTAAAATTGCAATCTCTACTGTAGATTTACAATTACAATATTAATTGTACTAACGCCTATACAAAACAATTGCGGTAGTCTACTACCGCATGGTAGTGTACAAATGAACGTTCCTAAATGTTTGACCGCTGCTTTGAGTCCGTGGTTGTACTTTTGTGATAAACTGCGGTACCAGGAGTTACCAATACTGTGGGTTAATGAACACCGGGTGAAATTTATAAACTAACGTAGCGCAAATATCAGTAACGAACGTTATTTTACGAAAAACCTCCCAATTACTTGATGTTTTCTGCGATTGGAACCAGCCATTCTTCTGGTTCCCATGATAACCAGCTGGGAACCGCAACCATGGCTGGTTTCAATTGCAGAAAACAGACTGTGTAAGCAGAGGTTTACGTAAAATATTATTTAATGAAAACAACGGCAGAAAACTACACCGGCTGTAAAATAACAATCATTATTTTGCGTTAGTTTATAAATTTCGTCCGTGCCTCCTTGTTCTTTCAGTTAGCAGCTGTCAGTCATGGATGTGACATTCCCCAAGCTAGTTCCTCTTAACATGTGCAAATTTGTTTTTTTTAAACTGCCATTATTGGAAACTATAATTCTTCCTTACTATCACTGTGCCATTTATTTTGTTTATCTGTCCCCTATTTTTTTTATATATCCACTCTAAAACATCTTACATTTCAGCTGTCAATCAAGTGCCTCAGGGCCCTATTTAAAAACGTGCGTTATCGCAATTTAGCTGCACAATTACGCTGAACGTTCAATCATAGCCTACCATGCGGTAGTAAACGCAATGGTGTATTCTATGGTGATCCTAAATCTATGGTTGCGTTATTGTAGATTTAAGATTATCGGTAATTTATTATGGTTATCTTTAATATACAATAATGATCGGTTTAACAATTGTTAATCCAATCATTAAAGGCGATTGACGATACCGCACCTTTATGAATTGGTATCATAAACTCTTCTATTATGTATAGTTTTGCTGTAGCTGGAATAGTGACAGTTGGTACGTGAACAGCATGGTGGGAAATTCCCTCTCCCAATTCTGCCTCATAGGCATTACAGAGCATGCTTGCCCTCACAGAGAGTCAGATATTTTGTCTGGGGGACTGAGCTTGTGCAAAACAGGTTCTGGTATGAAGTCTTGCAGCAACACAAACAAAGTAAGTGCTTCTAGCATGTATTCATTATAGTCATTTTCTCAATTCCTTTAAAAATTAATTGTAATTCTACTTCTTTATCGTGGTCACAAAATGCTGTTGGTACTTTATGACTGCTGCAAATTACAGATTATTGTGCAAAATCCCAATACTGCAATAAAATAATGCCACAGTCAGAAATGACTGATAATCTGTATTTTACTGTTGCGTTATGTTTTATGGCTGCATCATAAAATACTGGCTTTGGTGATGAAGGAAAAAGATTGGTATGTTTTTATATATATATATATATATATATATATATATATATATATATAAATATACTAGCAAAAGTGTGCCCGTTGTTGCACTGTGGAAATTATGTGTGTGTATGTTTTGCTATGTGTGGATATAGAATCTTTACATAGGTATATTTTAAACTGTTACTCAGTCACCAGCATCCAGGGGAACCAAATAGGATAATCCTGCAGGTCTGAGAGTAGACCCAGGAAATTCTGCCACACTATGTGGTTCAAACTAAACATGCTACGTTTCAGACATCCCACCCTGCAAATCTGTCTTCCACGCTGGGAGGGGAGAAGGGGGCATGACAGTGACGTCACCAAATGGATGGGGGCGGAGTTAGGGGAGGAACGCACTATGACTTAAATTATGTCACATTAAAGGCGTGGCTATGGGCATGAATGGCCCGTGTGGTGTAATTTATATTACATAAGAGGTGTGGCCAGAAAAAAGGAGGCGTTCCAGAAGGTGGACTGTCTGGTAGGTTCGCTTCACTGGAGTTTGGGGTTGTCTCGCAGATGTGCAGGAGACCACCCCAAAATCAGGGAGACTCCCACAACTCCCAGGAGGGGTGGGATACCTGATGTTCATACTTATTTGTATTCACCACGGCAAGGGCCACATTTATAGATGCTTATGTTATGACTTGGGAGCACAGAATACTGATTGGATCAGGTTTAAAAAAAGGTTTGGCAATTGGTCCTGGATGATCTACTAGGTCTGGTTGGGGCATTTCCTCAGCAGGTACAAGGACAGGAGGATTTAAATCAATACTATCAGTAGCAGCCCCTCCAAAGTCCAAAAAACTGGCCACCAGGAGCCTGGCAGAGTTCATACAGGACTCTGCCTCCTGTCTCTCCTCAGAGAATTTTGTCATGCCCACTGCAGCGCCCCCCCCCCTCGTTTTGCTCTCCCCGGCGTTCTGGATAGCCGGCAGCCGCGTCCGTGATTGTCTGCCTCTCAGCCAATCACAGACGCGGCTGCCATTCCAGCCCCCTTCTTGCAGTTTCATGCAAGCAGAGGGCCAGGACAATACGCTGGAGGAAAGAGGGAAGGTAAGTAATGATCGGGGGAGTGTCTGACAAGTATTATAGCGGTTGAGGCTGGGGGAGGGAGACATACTATATATTAAAATGTATAGAAAGTAGTGGACATGCCCTTTAAAGGAGAACTCTAATTTTCCCAGCAAAGTGATACAAACTTTCAAGGCTTTGTGTGTCAAATTTAAGGCAAACCCTGCGGTGAGGACCTAGTGCCTTAGGTCCTCACTCTGGTAACTGTTATGGGAGGGTGATTTGGGGTCCTTTAAACCCAACAAATCAATTGTAGGATTGTACTTGCAAAACACTGATTTTAGTTTACATGCAATATATCCCAGAGAATGGAATCAGAGTGGGATTTCAATGAAATGTTTGAAACAATAAAACAACATTTTTTTCTTTTACTAGAAAAGTAAATTTACTTTGAATGAGTTTTTTTTTTTTACAAAAACTTCGATAAATTAACTAGTACATAAATCTGTAAAGCAGACGTCTTGTCCAACACCTTTTAAACATATATATTACATTTAATATTAGATCTCTTGGCTAATTCTTCCTATATTAATTCACACCAGTGACATCCTACAGTGCTTTATTCTAATGTCCTATTTGCTACATTTAGCTACTTAATTTAATATTAAGGCACAGGCAAAATTAAGAACACGACTTTCACCAAAAACTTGCTCCAATGCTAGATAGCTGTTAAAGGGGCAGCACACTGCTTTCTGGTTCCTCCCCCATTCAGGGTCACTGACTTTTCCCGTTCTCAGACATTGGCAAACATATGTTAATGAAGGGGAGGGCCAATTGGGTGAGGAGCCAAAGATCTGTCAATTACTGCACAAGTATAGTTTCCTCTACATTTAAAGCTTAAGGTATACAGCATGGTTCTTATGTAGCATGGCTACAAATGTCACATCTACTGTAGTAGAGATACATGCTGCAAACAGAACTGGTTTCTTTATAGTATGAAATAAACATTGCTTGTAACATGCAGATTTAAAGAGTTAGGAATTGAATGGGCTGGAACACCTTAAAGGTAATCCAAGCACCCCTAACTTTTTAATTATATATATATATATATTCCTATGGAGCTTTACTACACAAATGGGTTTCTCAACAAAAAGAAAAGAGGGACATATTTATAAACCTGCGGTAACGCTTTTTAGCGATACCGCGGGTTAGTTCATTTGCGATCGTACATTTACAACTGAACGTTCGTTAAATAACGAACGTCCATTAAATAACAAACGTTCGATCATAGAATAACGTGCGGTAGTAAACTACCTTAATGGTATTTTGTGTTCCTCAACAAACACTTATCTGAATTCTGTAATGTACCTCTTTAGTTTGGGCCAAGCCAGCTCTCCCAGATTTTTCTCCTTAATGCATGAATGGTGCATGTGATAGAGACTCTGCCAGAGACAGAGCAGGCGAGCTGGAAGCCAACTTTAACCACCATGCGCTAAGGTTTGGTTGGTAATACTATGCGCTCCTATCTCCAACTCCATTACAGAATTTATGAGTAGGCTTGTTGTGAAACCCAAATAAGCACGGTTTCCCTGTGCTGCACAGAGATATTCATTTTAATGGGAAACAAAGTGCGGGACTGCTAATAAAGGTTATTTTAAGTGCTTTGGCTTAGAAGAGCATGCATATTGTTAAGAATTTTACAGCAGAATTTTTTTTAAATGATGAAAATAAACCGTCATCTTCCTCGCCAACATGAACATGTATTTATATACAATCTTTTCTTGCCCAGCATTTAAACAACAACAAAAAAATTCCAAAGTTGGAAGTTCTCCACGTAATTCAGAGATGGTATCTTCAAGCCTTCAAATCTCATTAAGAATTAAATAGTTAAAAGGGATGTTGGGAGAGTTTCGCTACCAACATCATATTAACATTGATAAAGTCACTGGCTGATCAAGTTTAAAAGAAATTGCCAATCCTAACCAGTGAGTAGATGTTCAGAGACAAAATCAAAGTCTTGGAAGAGAATCTGATCGACTGATGTCAGCGGCCTGGGGTCGTCGGATGGGGAAAGCAAGGCTTTCTGGCCTGTGAATTCCTCATCAAAATTCCTGATGTCAAATTGATCATTTAATAAGGGAACAAATGGGGGTTTTGCCTGCCGTGTGTAAAGGCTGTCCCAATCCATCTCCTGTAATAAGCCAATAGAAAGTGGGTGAGGGGCACATTAAATAAATTAAATATCATCTGATAGATCTGTTTCCTAGGTGTACCTCAAAAAAAGACTGTGGTTTTATTTCCTCTGCATCCTCAGGTCCGGCCCCTAGGCGGCGCTCAGGAGACTTCCGTAAAAGCTAAAATATGAAAAAGAAATATAATAACATGAAGATATTGTGCCTGACAACGCATAGTAGCCAATCAGCTAACAACTTGCCAAGTGTAATTAAACTTTGGGCAAACCAATAAATGCATAATAAAGCAAGTCTGTAAATACGCACCAACCCTTTATAGAGCGACACACAAAACATTTGATGTCTCACTAGAATTTATTAGGAGGAGAGTCTCTTAAAATAAGTACCTTCCGTATAATGTTAATAGCTTCACTGGATAAGAAGCGAGGATAGCAGACCTCTTCATTGACAATGCTGTCAAACACCTCTTCTTCGTCATCCCCAGGAAAGGGACACTATAAAAGAATCAATTTTAGCTAATGTCTGAGATATGAATTTGGTGCTTCTGTACCTTTAAAGTACAGACATTTTTAAAATTCACAATAAAGAGATCTTACAGGCACTTATATATATAATTGCAAAAATTAGTCTGTGCAATCAATCAGCAGCAACCAATCGGATGTTGGCTTTTTACAGGTCTACATCTGATTGGTTGCTGCAGATTAATAGCACAGGAAAACCTTTTCACCTCTTATAAAAAAAATTATCGCCTTCCACATATATCCAACCCCCAATCATAAAATTATATACAATTATAAAATAAATTGTACTAGTTTAGAACAAATTTACACCCACAGAAAGCTTGGAATTTGGGGAATTATCATTTAGTGGATTTCACCATGTTATGCATATAGGATAGTGAAGATTTAACTCCAGGCAACTTCACTTACCTCTCCTACAAGCATTTCATAAATGAGGACGCCAAGACCCCACCAGTCCACAGCGTATGTATAAGATGTATCTGTCAGGACCTCAGGAGCAAGGAATTCTGGGGTGCCACAGAATGTGCTAGTGCGATCACCGTATCCCATACCTAAGAATGTGGAGTGTTTAATTTTCAGTGACTAACCCATAACCATTTACCAACTGCAGGTATAGAGAAATTAAAGCCATGTCTCACCTTCCTTGCACAACCCGAAATCCGCGATCTTCACAAAACCGCTAGCGTCCATTAGTAGGTTGTCTAACTTCAGGTCTCTGGAAACAAGAGGGGCTGTCAAAATGGAGAATAAGGAAGCATACGTCCTACAGAACACATTCAAGTCCTCCGGTTTGCTATTGAGTTGATATACATACCCATATGTTTAATTCACATGTAAAGAAACAAAATAAATGAGCCCCACTTCCAGTTGAATGTACCTGTAAATTATTTTTTTTTCATGAAGAAACTGCAGGCCGAGCACCACACAGGCTGCATAGAACCTGCAGGGATAGAAAGAGCAAAGAACAATGAGAAATCCTCTGCATACTTTAATTGTACTGGGAAATTCCCCATGTGTCTTATCAATGTGATAGACTAGTAAGTATCATCAACCTGCAGAGGTTTTGAAAACCACAACTCCCAGCATTCCCCTACAAGTGCAACAGAAGGCTATTGTAACAGCTCAGATACCTATAGCTACTCTATTTATCATGGTGTATAATATCTATACTAGGCTTAAGGGCTAATATTTTAATTTAAAAAATCAATATGTTACATAAATTACATAATGCCATGTCATATATACACATTGCTTCTACTTTCTACACATTGCTTCTAATCTACTTATTAATGTGCATCACTGGTTCATCTAAATACTTATTTGTATAACCATCTTTCTACAGGGCAGGGACCTCCTTTCCTCTTGTGGCAAAGCTGTAGCACTTCCATTTCTAAAATTTCTATATTTATGTACTGAACTATCTATGAATTTATCCCCCTTGTTTGGCTTCATTGTATTTTGTTAATGTACAGTGCTGCGCCCCCAAGTGGCGCTTTATAAATAGAACTACCGTATATACTCGAGTATAAGCCGAGGTTTTTAGGTTTAAAATTCAACCTAAAAACCTTGCCTCGGCTTATACTCGAGTCACAAGACACTTACCTTCAATCCAGAAGCAGCCGCGAGTCAGGCCGGCAGTTCCCAGTAGTTCTTCACGGTTGCGCGATGATGTCATCGCGCACGCTGGCGGGATGACGTCATCGCGCAGCCGCGAAGCAGTACTGGGAACTGCCGGCCTCTCTCGCGGCTGCTTCTGGATTGCGGCAGCCGACAGAGAGAGGAAGACTGAAGACCAGGAACGGTAAGTGAGCTGGGGGGGGGCTGGGGGGACAGTATGCCATGCAGACACCCACATTACCTTTTTACTATAGGTGGTTGGAAACTACAACTCCCAGCAACCAAGCATGCTGGGAGTTGTAGTTTCCAAACATCTACAGTGGAAAGGTATTAGGGTGGGGGACAGTATGCCATACAGTAACCCCCAATACCTTTCTACTATAGGTGGTTGGAAACTACAACTCCCAGCAACCAAGCGTGCTGGGAGTTGTAGTTTCCAAACATCTACAGTGGAAAGGTATTAGGGTTACTGTATACCCTCGGCTTATACTCGAGTCAATCATGTTTTTCTAATTTTGGAGGCAAAAATGGGTACCTCGGCTTATACTCGAGTATATACGGTATACATACAGTACATAGCATCAACTTCCTAGCTACACTATAGTAATATTCCTTTTCCAGAAGGTGGCACTACAGTTAACAATTTATAGGGTAAAAATCCTATGTCTCTCAACCAAGGTCCACCTCGCTGTCTCTAGAGTAGGCTGGGTTGAACCCACTGGCAATAAATAAATCACAGAGAACCAGACAGTCAATGCTGGATAATTCTGCATCTTATTTCTTTCAGTGAATAAAATCGTACATACAATACAATAATAACATACAATAATTAGCATTCTAAGCAAACAATACATACCTTCAAGAATTCACCTTTAGAAGGCAAGCGTGACTGCTCAAAGTGAAACTTACCTTTAGAAACAGGCCCCTCAAACAGCCATATCAGCTGTTCTGAAGTCAACTATTCCTACCAAACTTGGGTAAGCATCTTGTAATAACTATGGAAAGTCCAATCAGCTGTCGCCATCAATACCAATGTGATCCAAAGTCCAATCAGCTGTCACCACCAATACCAATGTAATTTAAATCTGCATAATAATAAAATATTACTTGGTGAAGTGCAATATAATAAAATAAAAAGTGCAAACGTCCATAATTATGTTATAAAAGCATGACAAAATAGATCTATCTATAGTTACACATAAGATAAAACATTACATTAGTATAATTTACAGTATATTTGTATATGCTTGAATGCTTCTAAAGTAACACTAACTACAGCTTAAAAGCATATAAAAATATACTGTAAATATATTAGATGCTAGTACAATTTAGTCATGTCACTAATATAATGTTTACTCTTATGTGTAACTATAGATAGATCTATTTAAACACTCTAGTACATTAGCTGTTGTTAGATTTTAGGTTATGTTTATAACATACTTATGCACTTTTAATTTATTATATTGCACTTCACCAAGTAATATTTTATTATTATGCAGAAGATTTAAATCACACTGGTATTGGTGGTGACAGCTGATTGGACTTTGGACATTCACTGATGAAGGGGGATGGCTTGTGATCACAATCAGTTGCTTGTGATTGGATTGGGTATTTAAACCATGTATGTTCATCACATTGATTGCTTGAGAAAGAACTTAGAGTTTGAAACATGTTGCAAAATAAAATAGCACTTGATCTATAGTGCGGTGTGGAGTCTCCTTCTTTCCATAGTTATTACAAGTTTCCTGAGATCGCATGGCATGGAGCGATTGGAAGGTGCGGACCCACAAAAGTATAACTAACCCAGTGTGTACCTACCTTGGTTGGCTAAGCATCTGTCATTGGTTGTAATGTCAGCCATCATGGCATGACTGACAGCTGTCACCTGGAAGGAACAGCAATAAAACATAGATGCTGGCAGAGACAGTGAAAAATAGTGGACTTCAGGGAGATCATGGTAATAGAGATGTTTAGGGTAGAACTTTCCCTTTAAATAGGGACGCACATTATATATGGAGCTGAAGTCATGTTAATTCTAGAAGTGTCAATCTTTAAAATGGAATGCTGGGAGGTATGATAAAGTTTTTTGGAATGGTCCAATAGTAAAGAGATTCAGATTTCAAAGCAAACATTTTTAACATGTCTTTTGAAAGAAATCATTAAAAATTGTAGACCTTGTTGCTGGCTGGGAGAAAACATTAGTGTGAATGTGCATCATCAGGTCCCCTCCAGGCATGTATTCCATCACAAAACAGGTGTGTCCCTGGGTTTGAAAGCAGCCAAACAGGTTTACCAAGAACGGGTGCCCGGAAGAATTTACAGCTTCAAATATTCTCTTCTCACACTGTAGGCTGTAGAGAGGGGAAGGTCTGAGGATCTTACCATTCCATGTAATGACAAAACCACAGAAGTTACATTCCTTACCTCTCAATCTCATCCCTATTTACTATTTCACGCTTCTTTAAGGCTTTAATGGCGAAAACCTTTCCAGATTCCTTATACTGCGCCAAAAGCACCTAACAAGAAAAGAAAAAGTAAATTAAAGGCTGCGGCCACATTAAAATGCATGGAAACGCCTGTGAAATGAGCAGGCCTCATATTTTTATATGGTAATGGGACTCCTTGGTTACTTCCAATATGCTACAATAAAGGGCAACACACAGCAAAAGGTCTAAGGGCAAGGAAAACATAAGAAACATATACTTTAACATGGGAGTGGACTTTGAGGGTGGGGCTAAACTGTTGGTGGTACACTGAGCTCACCACTGTCCATGAAAACCCTTTCAAAAATTCCTTTCTTGGAAATCCTGTGCTTGCCCCTGCCACTTCCATACAAAAAAGGTTTTAGGCTTAATTTTCATTCAAAAGTTTTTTTTTCTTTTTCTGAGATGAGATTCTTTTTTTGGAGATGAGAATAGTGTTACCCCCTCTTTTAAAAACACGCAAGTCAGCCTACAGAAAGTTTGTTCAGTATTTCCATTAGAAGCACGATGCAAGCTGTAGTAGTTTCAGTGTAGCCATACGTTGCTGCATTGAAAGGACACGACAACCAATTAAGTTTAACAAGACTGAATGCCAGATCCAGAAGATGCAGAGGAGAAAGCAGAGGCTTGAAGAGGGATCGCAATGTCTAAATGATAGAAGCATTTTGGAAAAGCCAAGTATATTGAAAATATATGGAAAATTTGAGTTTTGGGCGCTTTAAAGCTGCTTCTTATAGTGGTGAGGGTGGACTTGTAATTAAATGTTAGCTTTGCAGCATGTAGATTTCATAAATGTTTGTTTTTAAAGGTAAGAGGGGGCAAAACCAGATGAGAAGTACAAGGGTTTTTGAAAATGGTGGAGACAGAGGAACACAATTTGTTTGGTGTTTTGTTCAACACATAAGATATCAAAGAGTACAATATAAAGGGCAGTATATAAAGGGTACTATATAAAGGACAGTATATAAAGAGTACTATATAAAGAGCAGTATAAAAAGGGTACTATACAGTATAAAGGGCAGTATATAATAGGTAGCATATAGTGGGTACTTTATAATGGGTACTATATAAAGGGCAGTATATAAAGGGTATAAAAAGTTGGTATATATAGGATAAAGAGCGTAATATAAAGGGTGATAAATAAAGGGTAGTAAATAAAGACTGGTGTATAAAGGGTGGTTTATAAAGGTCATTACATAAAGGTTGGTATATATAGGATAAAGAGTGGAATATAAGGGGTGCTATATAAAGGGTAATAAATAAAAGGTAGTAAATAAAGACTGGTTTATAAAGGGTGGTATATAAAGGGTGATAAATAAAGGTAGTAAATAAAGACTGGTTTATAAAGGGTGGTATATAAAGGTTGGTATATATAGCACAGAGTGGAATATAAAGGGTGATAAATAAAGGTAGGAAATAAAGACTGGTTTATAAAATGGCGTTATATAAAGGTTGGTATATAAGCACAGAGTGGAATATAAAGGGTGATAAATAAAGAGTAGTAAATAAAGACTGGTTTTAAAGGGCGGTATATAAAGGTTGGTTATATATGCACAGAGTGAAGAATAAAGGGTGATAATAAGGTAGATAAAAGACTGGTTTATAAGGGCGGTATATAAGGTTGGTATTATAGCACAGAGTGGAATATAAAGGGTGATAAATAAAGGTAGTAAATAAAGACTGGTTTATAAAGGGCGGTATATAAAGGTTGGTATATATAGCACAGAGTGGAATATAAAGGGTGATAAATAAAGGTAGTAAATAAAGACTGGTTTATAAAGGGCGGTATATAAAGGTTGGTATATATGCACAGAGTGGAATATAGGGTGATAAATAAAGGTAGTAAATAAAGACGGTTTATAAAGGGCGGTATATAAAGGTTGGTATATTAGCACAGAGGGATATAAAGGGTGATAAATAAAGGTAGTAAATAAAGACTGGTTTATAAGGCGTTATAAAAGGTTGGTATATATAGCACAGAGTGGAATATAAGGGTGAAAATAAGTAGTAGTAAATAAAGACTGGTTTATAAAGGGCGGTATATAAAGGTTGGTATATATAGCACAGAGTGGAATATAAAGGGTGATAAATAAAGGTAGTAAATAAAGACTGGTTTATAAAGGGCGGTATATAAAGGTTGGTATATATAGCACAGAGTGGAATATAAAGGGTGATAAATAAAGGGTAGTAAATAAAGACTGGTTTATAAAGGGCGGTATATAAAGGTTGGTATATATAGCACAGAGTGGAATATAAAGGGTGATAATAAAAGGGTAGTAAATAAGACTGGTTTTAAAGGCGGTATATAAAGGTTGGTATATATAGCACAGAGTGGAATATAAGGGTGAATAAAGGTAGTAAATAAAGACTGGTTTATAAAGGGGTTATATAAAGGTTGGTATATATAGCACAGAGTGGAATATAAAGGGTGATAATAAAGGTAGTAAATAAAGAATGGTTTATAAAGGGCGGTATATAAAGGTTGGATATATAGCACAGAGTGGAATATAAAGGGTGATAAATAAAGGGTAGTAAATAAAGACTGGTTTATAAAGGGCGGTATATAAAGGTTGGTATATATAGCACAGAGTGGAATATAAAGGGTGATAAATAAAGGGTAGTAAATAAAGACTGGTTTATAAAGGGTGGTATATAAAGGTTGGTATATATAGCACAGAGTGCTATATAAAGGGTGATAAATAAAGGTAGTAAATAAAGACTGGTTTATAAAGGGCGTTATATAAAGGTTGGTATATATAGCACAGAGTGGAATATAAAGGGTGATAAATAAAGGTAGTAAATAAAGACTGGTTTATAAAGGGCGGTATATAAAGGTTGGTATATTATGCACAGAGTGGAATATAAAGGGTGATAAATAAAGGGAGTAAATAAGACTGTTTTATAAAGGGCGTTATATAAAGGTTGGTATATATAGCACAGATGGAATAAAAGGGTGATAAATAAAGGTAGAATAAAGACTGGTTTATAAAGGCGGTATATAAAGGTTTGGTTATATAGCACAAGATGTGGATTAAAGGTGATAAATAAAGGTAGTAAATAAAGACTGGTTTATAAAGGGCGGTATATAAAGGTTGGTATATATAGCACAGATTGGAATATAAAGGGTGATAAATAAAGGTAGTAAATAGACTGGTTTATAAAGGCGTTTATATAAAGGTTGGTATATATCACAGATGGATTAAAGGTGATAAATAAGTTAGTAAAAAAGACTGGTTTTATAGGGCGGTATAATAAAGGTTGGTATAATATGCACAGAGTGGAATTAAGGGTGATAAATAAAGGTAGTAAATAAAGCCTGGTTTATAAAGGGCGGTATATAAAGGTTGGTATATATAGCCCAGAGTGGAATATAAAGGTGATAAATAAAGGGTAGTAAATAAAGACTGGTTTTAAAGGGCGGTATATAAAGGTTGGTATATATAGCACAGAGTGGAATATAAAGGGTATAAATAAAGGGTAGTAAATAAAGACTGGTTTATAAAGGCGGTATATAAGGTTGGTATTATAGCCAGAGTGGATATAAAGGGTGATAAATAAAGGTAGTAAATAAAGACTGGTTTATAAAGCGTTATATAAAGGTTGGTATATATAGCACAGAGTGGAATATAAAGGGTGATAATAAGGTAGTAAATAAAGACTGGTTTATAAAGGGCGGTATATAAGGTTGGTTATATAGCACAGAGTGGAATATAAAGGGTGTATAAAAGGTAGTAAATAAAGACTGGTTTATAAAGGGCGGTATATAAAGGTTGGTATATATAGCACAGAGTGGAATATAAAGGGTGATAAATAAAGGTAGTAAATAAAGACTGGTTTATAAAGGGCGGTATATAAAGGTTGGTATATATAGCACAGAGTGGAATATAAGGGTGATAATAAGGTAGTAAATAAACTGGTTTATAAAGGGCGTTATATAAAGGTTGGTATATATAGCACAGAGGGGAATATAAAGGGTGATAAAAAGGGTAGTAAATAAAGACTGGTTTATAAAGGGTGGTATATAAAGGTTGGTATAATAGCACAGAGTGCTATATAAAGGGTGATAAATAAAGGTAGTAAATAAAGACTGGTTTATAAAGGGCGTTATATAAAGGTTGGTATATATAGCACAGAGTGGAATATAAAGGGTGATAAATAAAGACTGGTTTATAAAGTGCGTTATATAAAGGTTGGTATATATAGCACAGAGTGGAATATAAAGGGTGATAAATAAAGACTGGTTTATAAAGGGCGGTATATAAAAAGCTGTTTGATTTCTGGGTTACTTTGATCCTATTGAAATCGATTCCTGTCCTGTGTGTCACATACCTTGCCAAAATGCCCCCGGCCAAGAACAGCTATAAAGGAAAAGTCTTCCACCTGCAGAGTCTTTTTTCTGTAATGAATAAGATCACAATGGATATGTTTTGGGCTTATTACATATAACATTTCAATTGTAGAATAGTGGAAACTTACACACTGCTTGCTTTTTTAGCGAAGGAAAACCAGAAATATGAATCAGAGCCAACAAAAATTTGGATTTTTGTTGGCAAAAACATGGACACCCATGTCAGCAGCATTTATAGAGGCAGCCGTATAGTTACCACCAAAAAATAGGCAGCCGAATGCTTCCAAATTTATCCCTAATATTCAACACACACTGAAGCAGTGGAACACCTGCAACACCACTTAAACTCATAGGATCACCATCCACCTATCATTCGTTCTCTCATCTTCCAGCACTTCCTCTAGGCACACACCGTTCACGTGGATTATTGGAAAGGCAAAGGAATTACCGTATATACTCGAGTCGATCCGAGTATAAGTCGAGGTACCTATTTTTACCTGAAAAATTTGTAAAAACGGATTGACTTGAGTATAAGCCAAGGGTAGAAATGAGTTGCCCTTTAAATGGACAGCAGAATTCCCATACATGAATCCCATACAGTAATAGCCAAATCCAGTAACAGTAACCCCCAATTCATTGGCACTTCAGATGTTTGGAAACTACAACTCCCAGCAGCCAGACTACAGGAATCAGGAACAATTGTAAAGGCAAGAACAGCTCCTGTAACTTTTTATGCAGGCTAACACAGCACCGCCTACTGGTTACTATCCGCAATTGCAGAATTTGGATCTAAATTAGGACTTGACACGAGTATAAGCTGAGGTTAGGTTTTCAGGCTAACTTTAAAGCTTGAAAACTTCGACTTATACTCGAGTATATACGGTAGCCATTTTAGGGATATTGGGAAACTAAAGTTATTATTCTGTGGAAATCTATTAGAGCGAAATATAAAATAGACAGCACTGGTACCAATACATCCAAATGTGCTTCTTTCTACACAGATATGTTATATAATACAGATCTGTAACTGTTGTATTTTACACAATATAAAAGTTAATAAAAATAAAAAGGCAGCCCTGTGATACTGCCTTAAAACCTGGACATCATCCCAAACTAGGAGTGGTGAGCAGTGTTCATGACACACAAAGAGAACTGTAGGGTTACTACAGCACCCTAGCTTTATAATAAATACCAGACACTAGAAATATAAACATCAGACCTGTTCAGTTTAGCAGGCTCTGTGAGGGGGTGCTTTCCGCCATCTTCGCTGTGGACCCGTTTGATGCTCTGAAAGACAAAGGACCTCTCCTTATGTGAACATACAATACCATTTGTAAAGCGCTTTTCTCCTAAAGGACTCAAAGCACAACATGAGGCTTTATGACACATAAAGTAGGTAGAACTATACATAAGAAATTCAAAATCGCAGATCCCTTACTAACCTTCCCTGGTGTCTTGACAGGGGAGTGTGTAGGTGATTGACAATTCACAGTCTCTGAATTTAGAAAGAGACGAGGTGGTTTGGGTGGCGGAGTCAGTGATGGATCTTCATTTGCAAATAATTTTTTCACAGTAAAATCTCTGTATAGTTAAAAAAAAGTGATTTCTATCAAAACCTTAAAAAGAATTTCAAGAACAGACATTGCCAAGCAGACATTAGTAACTGAAAGTAAAAAAAAACAGGAAACTTACAGCAGTAATAGAATAAACCTAACACATGTATAATGGGAATGACAGATGCAATGCACTTGGGTTAACTGAGGCTATGGTTCAGAAACAACTAAATAAGGTTTATATGATTAAATCCCCTGGACTGGATGAAATACATCCTCAGGTCCATAGGGAAGTTTAGTTTTATCCAGGCAATTGTTTCTTATTTACTCAGATTCCCCCATGTCCGGAAATGTGCCTCTGAAATGGAAAAAAAGATGACAAAATTCCAATACTCAAAAAAGTCATTCACAGCCTGGTAATGGCAGACCTGTGAGTTTAATTTCAGTGGTGGGGAAGATTCTGTCGAGTTATGTACTGGAAAGTTAAAGCATGTTTCAAGGACTGACCTTATAAGTAGTAATCAGCATGGCTTTAGGAGGAACAGATCTTATCACACAAACTTGCTTGGCTTTTATGAGGAAATGAATGGGAATTTGGACTTTGGCATAGCAGTAGATACTTGGATTTTGCTCAGGCTTTTGATACAGAATGGAATATTTGTACATGAATAGAAAATTGGTCAATTGAATGCAGAGAGTAGCTGTAATGGAACTTCATTGATGTAGACTTAAGTTCTGTGTGGTGTGCCACAGGGCTCTGTGTTGGGGCCACTACTATTTAATCTGTCAGCAAGGTCTCTGTGTTTGTGGACAACACAAAACTTTGTCAACCATTAAAATCTACAGAGGATGTGGAATTGTTGCCGCCAGATCTAGATATCAGCCCAATGTAACTATCTAAGTGGCAGATTAAATTCAATGTTGATAAATGTAAGGTGATGCATTTTATACTTAAAAATCCTTGTGCTGCTTTTATTTTAAATGGCTCTGTGTTAAGTGAATCTCTGTTGGAAAGGGATCTTTTAGCAAGCAGTGCCAGGCGGCAACAGCTAGAGCCAGCAGTATATTGTCTTGTATAAAGAGAGGTATGGATTCAAGGTAAAAAAAATATTATTCTCCCTCTTTACAAAGCACAAGTAAGGACTGGTGGAGCTTGAATATGAAGACAGAATGGAAAAGTTACAGTTATGTACGCTGCAGAAAAGGCGCTTGCGTGGGGATATAAGACAAAAGGACATTCCTTAAGACTGGAAGAAAAGAAGTTAAGTCTTCAAGTTCGGAAAAGGTTTTTCGCTATGAGAAATGTAAAACTATGGAAAAAAACTAAACTAAATAAAAATGGAAAAAAATCTCATTTCCTTCTTGGGTGTGTCCTTTTTAAAAAAAATTTAAAAAAAAAAAAGTATTTTTAAAAGGGAGATAGGAAAATTTGCTCCTTAGTTACTCACAGCAGCTGCAATCAGTGAGTGAATACAGCTCTGCTGTGCTCGGTGTCAACTCCTCTGCTATCCCTATTCTGTGATGCAGCGCCTATCTATTACATAGTTGCATGTGCAAATAAGAAAATAATTTTATTTTAAAAAGAACATGTTTTTTTCAGTTTATTAATCATTTTAGAAACTACAATATGTACTTTAACATTAGCATGGATAGATACATGGACTAATTAAACTCTACCTGGAACTAAGCGAAAGAAGTTGTGAGTTTGCAGAGTTGTGAATGGTAAGGGGTGGGCTTAGCGTGGTCACAGAACCACACGGGGGTAAAATGCTCATCATCAGTCGACCCCACGTGGCAAAATTAATGTTCATCTGAGTGGCACGAAGAAAATCCTTTCCTGGTGACAAGATGGGGAAAGAAGTAATCATGTGCTACAAACATGGCTTACGTTGCAATAAAACAAAAGCTCCAGGACCTGATGGAATACACCCACAAGTCCTTACATTAATTGTAGTTGACAATGTCAGTCTGTAACAGCTAGTCTGTACAAGATCTTGAATTAAATAAAAGCATAGAACCAAAACATTTCTATTATATGCAAAGAAAATAAGAAATAGCGAGTGCACATTAACTTAAAGTACATTTTGCACTCTTGCTAAGAAATCATTTTGTATGCAAGTGCATGCTTGCTAAGAAAACAGTTTGCATGTGCTGAGAAAATGTTTTGTATGTGTGCGCACTATTACCTTTCTGTTTTGGAAATATTCGCTTCTGCCTCTGCACTTTGCCTCTCCTTTCAATGACTGGATTGCAGAACATGACCTGAGTAAAAGGTAACCAGTTGAATATCTGTGCTCTCTACTACAGTTCTAAACTAGGACCTCTCACAATGGTTTTACCTCTGCAAATAGCTTTCCTTGAGGTTCAAGCTGAAGGCATAATCCATGACGTTCGTTATCTAGAAAATCTTCCAGACGCAGAAAGCGTACTGCGCAAAGTTCACGCCAGTCTCTCCAGTGCACAGCAATTTCCAGTTCTCGTGACTGGATAATAAAGACCACACAATGAAACTTTGACTTTTAGACAAGCTAATGTAAGTAAAGCTGTATATTCATAAACATTCCTAAATACATAAGGACTCACCCTCTCCAGTTCAATATTAATACGTTGGTCCCAGCACTGATTATGGACAGGACCCCAGCTGGTGTGTGCAACCTGCTTATTATCAACCTTCAAAACGCACATCACATCTCCTAAGGAAAGAGAAAATCAAGGAAGACCTTTCAGGAAGGGTCATAGGTAATGGACCAGTCTATGTGTCAAGTCAGGAACATACCACAGTGCTCATCAGACCGTGAATGTCTCCCAGAACCTCCCCTTCCATGAGTACTTCCTCCAGCTCGGTATCGAATAAATTTGGACTCCCCAGGACTTCCATGAACAGTGGCAGCCCGAGAACGGCCTGGTACAGATTCCAAAATGTCCTGGCAGCCAAGGAGTCGGATTTCCAGGGTGCCTGATGTAAAGAAAGATAATAAAATGTGACTGAATTTACTCTAGATGGATGAATCCCATTTTGATAAGATATCATTGGATATTAAAGTAAAATTTTTCTCTGGTTAAGGTTATGATTTTCTTGTCCACTTATAAGCGAAATCCCCCCTGTGTCTGTTAAATACCTGTTAATGCTGTAGGTTTAATGAGGGAAGTCAATGAACAGTTCAAGCCTGGATCTTTGCTCTTTGCTGCTGAAGGACAGTTCTTAAGTTCCTCTTTGATGAGTTTCTGCTTTGGGTGATCGGAGGGTAGTTCAGTTAAGCACCTCTCAAGGGAAAGGCGCAACAGGTCAATTTTCTGGCAGGACTCGTGCAGTCGGGACTGAGCCTAGGAAAACACACATTAAATATTATAATTCTCCATCTCCAGGAAATCCTGTACGCACAAAGATGCTTTATTTTATACCTCAGCCAAGGCTTTACGATCTTGCACTCTGTGACCTCCAAGCAGCTTGACCACATTTTTGGCACCTTCTGAAACTGCTGTTTCAACACGCAAGTGATGCCTGAGCTCTTCCACGCGCAGGTCCTGTGGAGACAAGGTTTCTGCAGGCTCCTGTGATTCACAAGGTGCATGCGTAAGCTTCACAATCTGCATTCGGACTAACTCTGTCTTTATACGGCTGTCCTGAAGCATCTGCTGTGCTGTGGCTAAAAGCTTACGATCCTGAACAAGACAAGAAAAATCTTAAATGTTTTATTATATCAGCATTGTTTAATTTTTTTAAAGAGATAACAATACATTTACCTGCCCAACCCAGCTAGACATATTGCTAAAAGGACAACCCCATCCTCATAATCCTCTGGAATCATAAGCTTATGCCTGCTATGGTCCTTGAGGGCTTGTGGAAGCTACGGGTTAGCGAGTGTTAACAGTTACATTAGTTTACTCCCACTTCAGCGATTTAGTGAGCTGGTGATGAGCTTGAGTATGCTCAGAAGAGAAAGTTTGGGGAATAAAATTCAATCAATGGCTGTGATGTCATCTGTTGCTAACTTGTAAAACCAGGAAGCAAAAGTAGGGGCAACAAGACATTGTGCAGCATTTCAAGTCATTCTAATACATTTTAGCTTTCTAACTATTGCAGTTTTGGTGGTGATTAACCTATATACAAGGAAGAAAATCAACTTGGTTTAACATACCATATAGAACACAATTGTGCTTATTTAAGGAGTTACTACGCCTAAAAACAACTTTTCCAAAAATTAATTCTATAATTTAGTGGGAGGTAGGATCACTAACTGCCATCTCCCAATTACATTTACAAGTTCTTATCGTTAAAAATTGTGCAAAATTTTGCCCCAACCAATCAGATGTTAGCTTTCAAATGTTAAATAAGATCTGATTGGTTTGGGTAAAATGAGCACCATTTTAAATGATAAGAACTTTTATTGAATCTCCCTGTAATTTTTGTAAAACTGCAATACGCGTCCGGGTTTGAGAATAAGCTGCTGCAATACAAAGCAGTGATTGTAAGATTAGTACAAAGTCAATCACTAGTCTGCTGCTGTCATAATGTTCTGTTTAACTGGCTGGAAGGATTTTAAACTATTTAGCTTAACTAATACGAAAAGCCTTAAGCAACTAGTGTATGATTAGATTGGTAATTCCTGGTGCCTGGAGGGACACAGTCTGGACAACTCTCCCGTTAGTAAATCTTTAGAAAGAACCAACAAACAACAATTGTAATACAATCCAGGAAGTGTCAGCACAGTGGTTACTTACCCTGGAGGTGCCATTGGAAAGCATCTGGATGATGTTCTCTGCCCCCTGTCTGACCTTGTTCTCAATGTGCAACTGCCTCTTCAGTGCCTCCACCCTTCTCTGACGGGGGTCCGAGCTCTGATCCCATAGACAGGGATCCGGGGACACAGCACCATCTGCAAGATAGAATGTTTCAATAAACGGTCTCCTGGTATTACCATGATATTCACCATTTTATTTCAAAGTACAAACTTGCTATTCTTTAAAGGACAGCTCCATCCTCATAATGACATCTTTTAGAATAAATGGTCCCTTTAAAATATGTTGCTATATCCAACATTGTCATTTGGAATCATTAGGGTCTGCCTGCTATGCTTCTAGATGCCTTTTGTAACTAAAGGGGTAGTGTGTGTTTAACAGCTGTATTTGTTCACCCCTCTTCAGCTATTTAGTGAGGTGTTTATGAGTCTAACAGGGAGATTTAATAAAAGTTCTTATCATTAAAAATGGTGCTAATTTTGCCCCAACCAATCAGATCTTCTTTAACATTTAAAAGCTAACATCTGATTGGTTGGGGCAAAATTAGCACCATTTTTAATGATAAGAACTTTTATTGAATCTCCCAATAAGCATTCTCAGAAGAGGCAGCTAGGGTCAGCTAGTCATTGTCAACGGTCATATTCATGACTGACAGTTGTTAACTGGAAGAACCAGTTCACATATATGTCCTGCTTTCTGAGCGATTTTGAGCTCTGAGCGATTTCCTTTTAAAGAGGTTATTCTGTTTTAAAGGGGTTTGTCTGTTTTTAAGGGGTGCGTTAAGATACATGTGGCAGGATGCACTCTTGGAGCAGCCGCACCAAGGGACCTTTGTATGTGTCAGACGTGAGTGACTTGCCCATTTAAAAATCGGAGGTCCAGAAAACTTGCAGCATTGTATAGCTTGGCAAACCTGGGGGAAATGCAGGTTACTGGTGGGGGCCAGTAAACTGGGGGGGGGGGGGGGAAAGGGGGCAGATAAGGGGATGAAGGAAGATACATTTGTAAGTATCACCAGGGGAAGTAGGGGACAGAAGGGTAGGGTAGCTTCTTCCCAGCTAGTGAATTCCAACAGATTTGCCGTTTTAAGTGAAGATGTGGAGGATGATGGCTGAGAAGTAGCATGTATGGAGCAGGCCATTCCCTTGAGCACCCAGGGGACCGCCATCTCCAATACAAGGGAGAGAAAAAGGAGCTAGGAAAGATAGCGAGGTGGTAGTCATAGGGGACTCTATTATAAGAAAGGTAGATAGAGTAATCTGCCGCCAAGACCCTACATGCCGAACAGGGTGTTGATTTCCTGGTGCTAGGTTTCGACACGTGGTGGATCGTGTAGAAAGATTATTGGGTGGGGCTGGGAGTGACCCAGCATTCTTGGTTCACGTTGGTGGTGGAAGTTCTTAAAAATTATTACAGAGAGTTAGGGGCCGATTTAAAAGTAAGGACCTCAAGGGTAGTGTTTTCAGAAATACTACCACAGCCACGAGCTACGCTAGGGAGGCAACGGGAGCTTAGAAGTATTAATACGTGGCTAAGAGGGAGGTGTAAGGAGATGGGGTTTGGGTTTTTAGAGAACTGGGCTGATTTTCTGTTGGCTACAGGCTCTTTATTAGAGATGGACTGCACCTCAATGATCGTCCTAAGGTTTTAGGACTTGGGAGCACAAAATACTGATTAGCATTATAAGTTAAGGAGAGGTGTGGTTAAACGAGCTAAAAGCTCCCCACAGAGTATAAAATGAAATAAAGCCTTCTTATAACAGAACGTGCCTCACAGCCTGATTTCATTATAATAGCATTGCCCTAATAATCAAACACATAGTTGAAGTTTGTACCGCGTTAGAGAATAAAAGAGCTGTGATACCTTTTATTGGCTAACTAGACAACAAAAATAGCAAGCTTTCGGGAGTCTTAAGGCCCCTTCATCAGGCTGGGTAACATCAAGCCTGATGAAGGGGGCTTAGGACTCCCGAAACCAGGGTGGATTTGATTTAAATCAAACAGATTTAAATCACTAGTCAGTACATAGTTTTCTACATAAAGATTAAGGCTGGGTACACACCAGAAGATATTTTTGGCCGACTGACTGATTCACGGCACTTTCGGTCGACCGAAAATATCTCCTGGTGTGGGGTGGCGGGCCACGACCGACCTCGATCGTCCGTTTGGAAAATCCTGATCGATCGTGCGGTTCTCTATGGGACTGCACGGTCGATCAGTCGGGACAAATAGTCCCTCCATGAGAACCCAGTCTAATTCTTGCTGGTATGACTTTAATATAATAAGTAGATGAAGATCTTTAGAATAATAATTTAAATAGATTTACTCAACTGAAACAATAACATTACAGCATATGTTATTAGCTTAAACAAACATTCAGATCTATTCCAGTCCAATCAGAAAAAAGGAGATTTTGTTTACTCACCATAAAATCTCTTTCTCTGAAGCCTTGGGGGACCCAGGTACAGCAGGGGTTAAGTATTCCACCTCCAGGAGCGGACGCTTGAGTAATTGAAGTTTTGCATAGGCTCTGGTGCTCCTCCCCTTACCTTATATTCTGCAGCACCACCAGCCTGCTTCAGTTTTGTCCCAAAGAGGGAGCAAAGGAGTTGCCATAAGACCGTACAACTTTGTTAAAATCACACTTTAACTTAAGCTAAACTGATATAAAACCAGATGTATATCTGGAGAGCTGACTACATCCAGTGAGTGTAACCTCTTTTCTTGAAGAGAAACTGGCCAAGGATATGGAGCTGGAACGACGATTTCCTGACTGAAAAGAGGAAACGACTTTCGGTAGAAAAGTTGGGCGAGGCCGAATCTGACGCCCTGCGTATGGAGGAAATGGCTAAAAAGAAAAGCGTTTTCCAAGAGAGGAGAGATACCGACCTTAGAGGTTCAAAGTTCCTTGTAGAACTCGAAGAACCAGGGAAAGATCCCATGGTTGTACCAACTGTCTGCGCGGAGGACAAATGTAAGAATGAAAGAAAATCAACAGACGTAGCAGTCTAGATAGGACAAATTTCCTAGAGGAAAACCCCCTGGAAGAGGTCTATTTATATATCTCTGCCATATTCAGTGGTAGACATTTGCGGACAACAATTTATGTGCGGCCATCATGGTGGGGATGACCGATAAGGGAATGCCTCTCTTCCTCAGAATGGAGGATTCAATAGCCAAGCCATCAAATTTAGTCTTTGAAGATCCGTGTGGAGGAATGAACCCTGAGAAAGAGGATCTGGATGGAGGAGTAAGGGCCATGGTTTGTCCCGTGACATTCTTAGGAGATTTGTGAACCAGGCCGTTCTCGGCCACCTGGGAGCAATGAATATAGTTGTGGTCCCTTCCAACTTAATCTTTTTTAGTATGTGCGGAATCATTGCTATTTGAGGGAAAGCATACATTAACTGGAACCGCCATGGGTCTACCAGTGCATCTATTGTGCCAGAGGGTCTCACGTTCTCGCACAAAAGAGGGGAACCTTGTGGTTGTGTTCAGAATCCCTGGCACGAAAACTGCAGAGATCGCCGGAACATAGTGTTCTGCCCAGGACAGAATGGGGTGGGCTTCCTCAACGGCCATGTCGCTCCGAGTGCCACCCTGATAGTTGATGTATGCCACCGCTGTGGCATTGTCCGACTGGATTCTGACAAAGCTGTTTGTCAGTTGTTCTGTCCAGTGTGAAAGGGCCAGGTATATGGCCCATAGTTTCCAGAACGTTTATTGGAAGAAGGGACTCTTGCCAACCAGATGCCTTGTGTTGTGAGGGAGCCGTACACTGCCCCCCCTCCTGACAGACTTGCATCTGTGGAAATCACCATCCATGGAGGCAGGCAGAGTGTTTTCCCTTTCTGGAGATTGCGGTCTTGTGTCCATCATACCAGGGACCTCTGGATTTAGTGTGGCAAGGGGATCATGGTGTCCAGCGGGCACAGATGGAACATGGCATATGGAACTGCTTGGATGGCAGATACCATTTTCCCTACTAAGCACATGGCTTGACGGATTGAGATCCGGGGTTTTGCAAAAGTCTGGTGGGCTAGTATTTTGAGGGCTTGGATCTTCTCGGAAGGAAGGAGAATTTGTTGTCAGGAAGTGTCGAACAACATGCCCAAAAATGTCATATGGGGGCTGGGAATGAATGATGACTTGCGAGGGTTGATAATCCAACTGAAGGAGGTTAGGGTTTGAGCACAAGTTTTTATATGTGTTGAGGCTAAGGTGAGGGATGATGCTTGGATCAGTAGATCATCTAAGTATGGAAGGAAGAAAATACCTTGCAGGCGAATGAAGGCTGCCTGACAACCCATCACTTTGGTGAAGACCCGAGGGGCTGATGCGAGGCCAAAGGGTAGGGCCGTGAACCGATAGTGACGCTTTCCCACTATCGGGGGAGCAATTGTGGCCCTGCCAAATGGGAAGGTGTAGATAGGCATCCTGTATGTCAAGTGACGCTAAGAAATCTCCCGGCTCTATGGCCAGAATGACTGAACGTAAGGATTCCATCTTGAAATGGATCTTCCTGACATACACGTTTAGCTCTTTGAGGTCCAATACCGAGCAGAAAGTTCCATCTTTTTTGGGAACTAGGAAGAGATTTGAGTAGAAACCTAGAAACCTGTGGGAAGTAGGATGGCGCTCCTGGCAGGTTGAACGGGAAGACGTTGAATGGGAAGACGGGAATGGACTTTGCTTTGCATAACCTGACCGAGAGGGAGACGGTATACTTGATGGAGGTGTTCGGAGCGCCGGCGTAATTGTTTGGAGGCAGTTCCCACCGCCACAGGTGCTGTAACTTACTAGCGGGAATGAACTCTATTCGATATCCTTGATGGATAACGTCCAGAATCCAGGAGTCTGTGGAAGGGTGGTTCCACGCTTCCTGAAAAAATCTTCCACGTCCTCCCACCCAAGATGAGGGAGGATAGTCATGCCGACTTTGGTTTTCCGCTGGTAGGCCGAAAGGATCCCCTCCTATTGTACCAGGGTCTGGAAGGCATTTGTCTTCTTGGAGGGGCCTGGACTGATTGCCATGCAGGAGTTCTTGGGGCGGAGCGGAAGGGGCGAAAGGAAGGGTGCCTATGAGAGGTAGGTAGCCTACGGGGTCTGTTTTGAGGAAGAAAGGAAATTTTCCCCCGTTGCTTGAGAGATTTTTTTTTCTAGTTCGGGTTCAAACAGCTGTCCACCTAAAAAGGGAAGACTAGTTAGGGCCTTTTTATGAAGCCGCATAGGCTGCCCAGACTTTCAACCATAAGACGATTAGTTGGTTGGATTCAAACGCTGTGTCTCTAATATAAACTGTAGCATCTGATAAATCCTGGATTATCTCTAATAGGTGGGATTTTGTTGGGTCGGGACCGAGATCTTGGTATAATTGATTGAGCCATACCTCCATAGCTTTTGCCATCCAAGGCTGAAAAGGATATTTTTAATAGCGCCTCTAATGCGACGATCATTTAGGTCTTTAAAGGCCCGCCGCTTTGGAGAGGGTAATGGTGGTAGCTCTAGAGGGTCGACTACTGCATATCTGCATATCAAATGACATATTCAATCAAAATACCACTAACCCCTATAGCATGTTAAACATGCTATTCTTATAAGTCAGTTTAAAAGAGTGGAGAGGATTGTGTCCGGTCCAGGGAAAAAGAAAGAACAACTGGAGGTGATGACATGAAAATTGAGGGATAAAGGATATCCTGAGGGTTTATTGATGACAGCAAAGCAAAAGAGTGTCAGGGGACATAAGACCTGTCATAGAGACCAGGGCAAGAGAATCCCTTTGGTTTTAAGCTTTGGCATTGGAAGTGACAGTAGTGATACGCAAGCATTGGCATTTGCTAAAAAATGCGTATCCAGAAGTGGAGGAGTTCCAAGAGTTCCCCTTGGTGACATATAGAAAAGGAAGGACCATTGGGAGGCAAATTGTTAGGTCTGAACTTAAAATACGTAAACCCACCCAAGGTACTTTCCTGGGGAGCAAGAGAATGGGTATGTATCCTTGCCTCCATTGCACGCAGTGCAGGTTCGTGAATAAGGGGGCTATGTTTGAACATCCTAAATCTGGGACTGAATATAGGATTAATAATTACAATACATGTGATTCCTCCTACGTAGTGTATGTGCTGTGGTGTCCTTGCCTGATGTTGTATGTATCACAGCACAGATCCAGCATTCGGCACAAAGATGAAAAATTCCCTGTGTCCAAACACTATAAAATCATGGGACACAGCAAATCAGATTTGAAATTTATGGCATTAGAACTGGTAGCTAAGGCACCGCGAGGTGGCGATCGGGAATTGAAACTCAAGCAGAGGTAGGTCTGGTGGGTGCATAAGCTTAACACCCTGGCCCCACATGGCCTCAATAAAGATTATGATAAGTATCTATTTTTGTAATATATGCAGATGATTCTGTTTTTTCTCTATATGGTTCAAGAGCGTATTGAGGTTTGCTCTATGGTTAGCCCCATTGGGTGACTCATAATATATTCAGATAGTTCATTAGATGTTGTCACTTTTATATAGGGGTTAATGGTATTTTGATTGAATATGTCATGTGATATGCAGATTGAGATGTGATTAGAAATTACCTCATTTCCTGTATTAAATATTAAATTAAATATGTGTGTGCCTACCCATTTGTTATCCATTGCTATCTGTTCAGCTTGAGAAAGTGGAGATGTCTGGGTGTTGTCCGTAAAGTAACAAACAATCCGTAAGGTACAGAGCACTCCTAGGTCTGGAACAAATATATTTATTGAATAAAGTAGGTTTAAAGGCCTACGCGTTTCAGCCCGAATGCTGGTCCGTCTTCAGGGTTACAGAAACAAAAATCAATCACATTAAATTGATAACAACACACCCATAAACACACACCCCTAACCCGCCCCCCCACGGGATCTACCTAGAACCGTGAGTGTCTAACCAGTGACAGAACAATAAAGACCCACCCCTGTGCAAAGAATCTACTCCCTCAATGCTCCCATCTACGGACTCCGCCCCATGACAGAAACAGCATACCCATAATAAAGTGCCAGCGCCACAGGTATAAGTAACAGCCGCCTTCGCAAACGGCCCCAAGTGCCAAAAATAGGCGGAGCTCCAAAGTGCTTCCTTACTTAAAAAATCCCCAATGGAAATAGTGCATTGCTACATTATAAAGTGCCAGTGCTCCAAAACTAGAAAAAGCCTAAAAAACACAGAACGCATCTCCCGTGTTTATAAGTTTATACTTAATAAAATGCAAGTGTCCATCTAAAAAACAGTAAAACTTCAAAATGCAGATAAAAACTAATTTCAGATACTGGTCAGAGCATCAATTAAATAATCTAGAAGCAACCTGTAAAAGATAAAGTCAGTAAATATAAACATCATACAATAAACAGTCAAGGGGACTAATACTTTAAACAGGAGTATAACCCGATAAAGATGAATACAGCTAAGTAGAAGGAGCCATATGTATAACAGGTAAAAGTCACAAGCTAAACACAGGGAAAATCAATGTCAGGGGTTTATACACAATGCTGGGCAAGGATACAAAGTATCAATAATTAGAGCAAGTCTAAACAATTACAACAAAAAGATACTATGGCGGCTGGATACCCAATCTAGAGACATAGTTACAAATTAAAGGAAACAATTAAATGCTACTTGTTCATTCAAACCCATGGGGGTCTGTGTGCAGAGTTTTCTAATCCATTTCACCTCCCTTTGTAAGAGCTCCCTATTGCTTTTTTGGTTCAGCATCGATGGCCATCCACCGCCGGTGCCATCTGTTTAAAATGTCTCGCAACAGATTGTTCTCCAAATTTGTCAATGTGGGGCGGCCTGTCATCCTTAGAGCCAGTGTTCTGAGTAGCTACCCTAATGGCCTGTCTATGATTAGCAAGGCGGTCGCTCAGTGTGGTAGTGGTTTTGCCCACATAGTATTTGCCGCAAGGGCACGTTATGATGTAAACGACATATTGACTTAAGCAACTGAGTCTATCCTTGATTTTTATCCCTTTGCCGCTATGGGCATATATATATATCTGAGAAAGGTACTAAGGAGGAGAGATGGAGAAAGGCAGACAAATAGTTAGATTTTTATCCCCAAAAAAACCTAACTATTTGTCTGCCTAAAAATTAAAATAACTAGAAGCAGAGGCTGTAGAACTGCAGAATAGGCAGGGAGAGAAGCTGACCGGATTGCAGGAGCGCTAGAAGCTTTCAAACGGCCGCGATGTATCCTGGAAGGAGCTGATCGCTTAGGTGGCAGTAAGGAAGACAGGAAGCGCGGGAGCCGGAAGTCCCGCAACGCACGCGGGAAGATGCAACAAGGAAAAAAGGATGCGAAGAAGCCAGCAGAAGGGAGCTCCCGCCCACCGGAGGGCCCAGGGTCTTACCTGAAGCACCTATGTGGGCCTCTCAATGGACGCTGCTTGGTCTATGGCAGGTATTTAGGAGCAATCTTTTCCTTTGGAGGAGGGCATAAGGTGAAGTAATGAGCATCTGAGAGGAGGGGGGGGGATCTGCCCTGATCTGAGTGACCGATGGTGGGGAAGGGCTGAAAGGGGTTTCCTTCCAGCTGTTCCATAAAAAATAAGTAGGAGATTTGTACAGACATGGGGGAACAGCCAGGTCTGTGTATCTTCAGCTGGGAAAAATACTGGAAGGGGTTTCCTACCAGCTATTTCTTCTCTGAAGCAGGCTGCTGGTGCTGCAGAATAAAAGGTAAGGGGAGGAGCACCAGAGCCTATGCAAAACTTCAATTACTCAAGCGTCCGCTCCTGGAGGTGGAATACTTAACCCCTGCTGTACCTGGGTCCCCCAAAGGCTGAAAGAGAAATATTGTTTCTATTCTATTCACTGAACTACTTGAAACTGAAGGGGTTAATTCTGTATTTATAGGTTTGTAGAACAATGGGATTAAGGTCTTTTTCTCAACTCTGTTCATGTTATAACATTTTTGCTGTGAAGAAGAGGCAAGTGATCTCTGCTGAGCCAAATTCATTTAATAATATCTTGTAGGCAGAGAAACTTATCTTAGAAAAACCTCTGAAAGAGCATGACATTGTGAATGGATTAAAGGAATTTACCTAAAAAATTAAACATGTACAGCCTTATTCTACATAATTAAAATAACTAATCTTTATTTCATGATGGATTAACCTTTGGATGGTAATAGATTTCCTCAAAAAGCATTTTATTTAAAAAGTTTGATTTAAATAAAAAAAGATCAGATTTTTTTTAAAAAGATTTTTATCCAACCTGTTCGAAACATTGCTATTTTGGCTGTCTAGTTAGCCAATAAAAGGTATCACAGCTCTACTTTTATTCTCATATAAACACATATTTCTCACAGGCATGAACATGCAAAGTATCTTATTTATTGCCTGTAGCTAAGGCATTTGTCCAGAGCAGGAGTGTTGAACTTGTGACCTTTCACATGTTTGAAAACTACAACTCCCAGCATTCTCTGTTAGCAGTAAGTTTCTTCTTTATGTCCATTAGTTAATGAATATATACAGATACAATACAGCCTAATGATATAGAGCATATGTGTTTACTGTTTCACATGTTTAAAATCTACAACTCCCAGCATTCCCTGGCTGCACAGAATGCTGGAAAATTTAGTTTTGATACATCCTGGAATAAAGCCATTTTTCGGACATACAGACATTAAAAACCCATGGTTATGTTTTAGCGATTCCTACCCAAGGATCAAAACATGCAAGTGATCCATCTACCCATCCATCCTTATCTATTACATTACTGGAATATGGAAGGATTATATAGACCACTTTAGGCAGCAGGATTCATGAACCTTACTAAAGTTACCTTCCCTTTCCTGTCTGCCAGCTAGAATCTAGAGTATCTAAGTGGAATATACATGCAGGTCTGGGAATAGACCCAGGCAATCCTGCCACAATGTGCAGTTCAAGCAAAACAGCACCATTGGGTAACCTGAAACCGTATACAGAGTCTAGATTAACATGCTAGGTTTATACCACAGCAAGTTCCAGAAGTTTACAGTCGCTATGGAGTTAGGACAGCACAGGATACTGATTGGCTATATAGTTTAAGAGGAGGGAGTTAAAAGAGTCTAAAAGCTCCCCACAGAGTATACACATATTTCTCCCTCCCAGGCTACCTAGAGAAACATGCAAAGTTTCATCCTTTATATTCTTCTTCTAACATACACATCACTTCCTGTGTAGCAATAAGTTTTTCTTGATTCGCTGTCACATGAGCAAAAGAGCACATCATTGGATGTTATACCGACACTTCCTTTCAGTATCCACATGGAGACCTCTTATCAGTCACAGGGTTATGGTTTAAGCTCCCATTTTGACTATCACATATTAAAATAGGAATCTCAGCTCTGTAAGTAAGTTTATGTATTTTGTATATTTTGTCCTGTACCTATTATAAGTCAGTGCTATACTTTATATACATTTATTGATGGTCATTTAAATGGTAATAGTGAGATAGTACACACATACATATACACCTTTCCTATATGTAATATCCTATACCCCCAACTCATTGGTAGCTCCTAAAAACTCAATAAAATCTCCTATGATGATATAAATATATTTATATAATATAAAGGATATTATATATATATACTGAACATATAACAAATTTAGGAGTGCGCACAGGTCAGGACCTATGACTAAGGGCTGAGGTAGTCCGAAACGCGTCAGGTCAGATCTGTGTAAGCTGCTTCCGATATGATGAGAATAAAGAAGCTTTTATGAAGTCCTGCATCCAGAGTGTTATCTGTTGAAAAGGTGGCCGGTGTGAGCACTCCTAAATTTGTTATATGTTCAGTATATTGGTCTACTTGGAGTCGATAGCGAAGGGCTCGGGGCGGCTGCACCCGAGTCATGGTTTCCATGTGGTAAGCCACTGTGATTTTTACATTTCAATTGATATACGTATGGAATACACATTATACCTACAAAGGAGAAAGGAGCCTAATTATATGGCTAGGAGGAGAGAAAGTGAAAGTTAAAGTAGATAGAAGTATGTGGCGTGATCCCTTGCACAGTGTGATGATTGACTGCAACACAAGATCCTGTTACCACCTGTTGGGAGGACAGATTATTGGACTGACAATTTACCTTATTGGATACAAACTCTGAGGCAACAGATAAGTGTACACCAACTTATAGGACACACAATATACAGGCCTGGTTAATATTCAAAGTGGTGCACCATAGACAGGGACATCCCTGATTACTGCACATGTCATGTGGGGAACCGGTTTATGTTTTGTTATTAAATCATTGCAATACTTACTGTAATTAAAACTGGTTTATCTTGTTTAAAGAAAATAAGTGCACGGTCTACTTTGTGCCAGACCACCAGAGTAACCCACTGTGTACCATGCTACCCATAATCCATCCATAAAGTGGTGATCTGGTACAAATTGGTGGCAGTGGTGCTGGTTATACCATTTATTCTCCCTGTTTTCTCTGTATATTTGTTCTAGGCATCTCCACCCTCGATATTAATTTTTTATATATTGCACAGCATCCCCCCCCAACCGCTATGTCAGATGTGTAAAAATTGAATCCAAACTCTACTTACAGCTCCTCGCTCACGTCATTCTGATCCAGCTCCCTGCTTGCCAGAAGTACAAGCAAGGGGCCGGACCGGCAGCCACGGCTGTAATTCGCCGAGAGGCAGACAATTACAGCCATGGCTGTCAGCAATAGAAAACACAGCGGGAGCGATGATCTGTACCTACAGTCTCAATTCTATTTTTACACTTCCTATATAGCAGTTGGGGATGGGAGGGGATGCCCTGCAATATATACAAAAAATGTAACACTATATGAAGGGCAGCAAAGGAGGGATCAGGAGGGGGGAGGGCGGGGAAGGGCCCCCCTGCGCATGCCACTGTCCTCTCAGAGGGCAAGGAGGAGGCAGAAACCTTTTGGACAGGAAGACAGCTCCTACTCTTTGCTTTCCTGGACTTTGGACCAGCACTGCAGGAGAACCATAAGGAGCAGAGATGTAAGGTAAGGATTTATTTAAAGGGCATGTCCAACCCATTTTTGATTTTTTTCTGTAGTGTAGGGCTCCCTCCTCCAGCCCCAACCACTATAGTAATATTTAAAGAAACTCCCCCAATCATTATATACCTTCCCTCTCTCCTCCGGCATACTGACACAGCCCTCTGCTTGCATGAACCTGCAAGCAGGGGGCCGGACCGGCAGCCGCGTGGTTTCTGGCTATCCAGAACGCCGGAGAAGAGAGGCAAAGTAAGTATAGATCGGGGGAATTTCTGCAAATATTGCTATAGCGGTTGGGGGAGGGAGCCCTACACTACAGCAAAGGGGATTTGTGCTAGGGGGAGGGAGAGCAAAACGGGAGTGAGAGGGAGGGGGGGTGGGCTGCAGTGGGGATGGCAGACTTCTCCCGGAGGAGAGACAGGAGGCAGAATCCTATATGGACTCTGCTATCCTCCTGGTGGGCAGTTTTTGGGACTTTGGAGGTACATTACAGGAGAACCATTTGGAGCTGGGATGTAAGGTAAGGATTGTATTAAACTACACAGTGGGGCCAGTAGTGGGTTATAGTTTTGGGAGTGGACATGCCCTTTAAACTACTCAGTGGGGCCAGTAGTGTGTTAAACTTTAGTATGGGGGGTGGACATGCCCTTTAATCTATGGAGGCTGCTACTGATAGTATTGATTTAAATACTCCTGTCCTTGTACCTGCTGAAGAAATGCCTCAATCAGACTCAGTAGATCAACCAGGCCCAATTGCCAAACCTATTTTAAACCTGATCCAAAACAGTATCCTGTGCTCCCAAGTCGAAACATAAGCATCTATAAATGTGGCACTTGCCATGGTGAATACTAATGTATGAACATCAGGTATCCCACCCATCCCAGCAGTAGTGGGAGTCTCCCTGATTTTAGAGTGGTCTCCCGCACACCTGCAAGACCACCCCAAACTCCCGTGACCCGAACCTACCAGACAGTCCGCCTCCTTTTTTCTGGCCACACCTCTTATGTGACGTAAATTACATCACACGGGCCAGTCATGCCCTAGCCACGCCTTTAATGTGACGTATTTTACATCACATAGTGCATTCCTCCCTTAACTTCGCCCCTGCCCTTCTCCTTTGGTGACGTCAGTGACATCACGTCATTCCGTCACGCCCCCTTCTCCCCACCCTGCGCAGAAGCCATATTCGGCAGGGTGGGATGTCTGAAACATAGCATGTTTAGTTTGAACCACAGTGTAGCAGGATTTCCTGGGTCTATTCTCAGACCTGCAGGATTATCCTTTTTGGTTCCCCCGGATGCTGGTGATTGAGTAACAGTTTAAAATATACCTGTGTAAAGATTCTATATCCACTGTATCCACACATAGCAAAACATACACACACATATGCTTGTGAAGGTTCTTATACATCCAGGTCATGGTATATCTGTTTTATTCAATTAGATCAACTGGACTTGAAGTTTAGTTCTTGAAGACGTTTCGCTAGTCATCCGACTGGCTTTCTTAATTCAGAATGACTTGTACAAGAATCTGCCATGTACAATGCTGTTTTGACACCTTACCCTGGGCATACCTATAACACATCTTAGCGACTATGCAATCACGCCCTTAACACCTCGCTGTGATATGCTAAGTCATTTTGAATTGAGAAAGCCAGTCGGATGACTAGCGAAACGTCTTCAAGAACTAAACTTTAAGTCCAGTTGATGAAATTGAATACAACAGATATACGCACACATAATTTCCACTGTGCACCAACGGGCACACTTTTGCTAGTATAATGAAAAGTACATGGGGCTGGGAGGTAGTATAGGTACGGTCTACCTCAAAATATCATTTCTATGAGGGGCAGCACCACTCAAAAAAACTGCTTCTGGCTGTCTTCCTGAGGGCTTCAGCACTATCTTTAATACAGGAAGGCCCTGGGCACTAACCTGGCAGATGAAAACTGTATGTGATGTAGCTCCTCAACAAAACAATATTTGGAGGTAGGAATAATCAATCCTACCTCCCTTCCCCAGTTACTTTTCGTTTTTAAAAAGTTCATCTTTACAGTATATTTGTCCTTAAAGGAGAACTAAACCCAATTTTATATACTCCAGAATCTGAAAACAACCCCCATAAAACACCAATAAACTATAAAATGCCACTTTAGCAAACTCTGTTAAAGTAAATAAAAGCCTGTTAAGAACTGGATGAAGTATCTGTGTGTATATGCAGTGTCAGACCACACCTACTGACCTCAGTCACATGCTTCCTTGCTTTATCTGTCCTGTAAAAGGATTGGCTAGAGATTATTAATGGGTGTGACTAACTGTAACAAGTTTGTGCCATAGCTAAGGACTGAGCATGTGCAGAACATAATGGTCGTTGACCAAACTGTCTGATATTAGAATGCTGAGAAGTAAAGCACAAACCATATGTTATTTAGGTAAATTTCCCAGCTCCTGTATCAAAATGAGAGGTAAGACACAGATTACTGGTTATATATTAAGGTGTTCGGCCTTCTGGTTCAGTTTTTTTCTGTGGCTTTAGTTGCCCTTTAAAATAGAAATAAGTACCAATATGAGCTAATAAACTGACATTATACAGTAGCTAATTTGTAGCATTAAAATATATGACATTATAACAAGTCAGTATAATGTAGTATTAACATATGTATATAGTTCATTCCATATAGTCTTTGCCTAAAAGTTGGCTCACTACTAACGACCAATTCCAGCTGGATGCAATTGTTCTCTTTAGAGGGTCTCCTAAGGTGGACAGTTATAATGTAGCAAATACTCTGTAGAAGATGAACAGCGTGGTGATAAGTTGTTACTGTAAAGGGTTAACATGTCACTCTGCCTCCTCTTGCAAACCAGGCGCTGTCAGTCTCTGTATAAGGCAGAATAATATCACTTTTCATTCCTTATAAGACCCAGATACAGGTAAAAAACAGGAGGTTTGGTGAGGCTGTAACAGCAGTTACAATGAAAGTCTTATGGGTGGCAGAGTGTCACTTTACACAGCATCCTGGACCTCAGGATCTGTTTGCTCTGACAGGAAAAATGTTAATAGACAAGGCAACTAAAAAGCTTAAGGAGAGATGGGCCAAAAGGAGCAAAAAGCCCTCCACAGAGCATTAAAATGGAGTAGCGCCTTCTTACAACAGAATGTATCTTACAGTCTCATGCTCATATGAATAGCATTGCTCACAAAATCTAAGAAATAAGAAGTAATTTCTTACTCCCAGGTTCCCCAGAGTAAGGGGCGGAGATAGGCAAAAAAATAAAAAGGAATAATGTCACTCACCATAGCTTTCTAGGATGGCAGTTCTTTCCTTACTTACAGTCTCCTCAGCTGTTTTCTCTATTACACTCACTGCTCCCAGTCTGATGTCTGTCACTAGATGGAAGCAGCTCAGGTCCTGGTCAGCTTTATTCAGGAAACAACCCTAATCTTCACTCCACTGAGAACTATTAGGGCTAGGCCCCACTAGGAAGCATGCAGGAATCACGCAACGCAGCAAAACTGCAACGCTGTGCCTTTCATGTGCACTACCATGCGCCTGCACTGCGATTTCTTTGATGTACCGCTATCACAGCGCACCAAAAATGGTGATTGCAGGCGCTGCGAAAAGGGTCAGCAGCGCAGCAGAGGTAATGGGGCCATTCCCATCCTCTTCTATTGGTGTGTGCTGCTCTCCTGTTCCTCAGGAGTCTATACACAGCACTCCCATGTCTTTATTTACTTAAGAGACCTCTCTTTTTCTTCTTCCCGCCCAAAATAGAAAACCCTTTTTCATTGGCTGCCTCTACACAGAGCAGAAAACACAAGTATGCAAAAGTACTACTGTACTGCAGTTTTGGAGTTTGAGGCTTATTTACATATATTTTTCCTTTAAGGGATGGATTTGCCCTTTAAATCATGATCATGTTTGGTCTTTGTGTCAGGAGTTAAAAAATCCAGAGAGATGAAATCCTAAACCTATTCTTTGTACCCAGAAGCCTGTTTACCAGGTCCTATCAATTTTTCAAGATCCTTTGCACACAGGAAGCATTCATGACTCTGGAGTCCACTCAACCTCACATCTATCTGCCTACCTTGCTTGCAGTCTTTCTCCATAATGACAATCCTCCCATTGAGTTCTTGGAGTTTATGGTGTAGTTCCTGTAGTCGGCGGTTGGATGCTCTAAGCTGACTGTCAACATGGCCCAGATGCTTCTTATCTGTGGACACCTTTCGAAGGTTCTCTGCACCTTCCTTGATTTTCAGCTCTTTCTGGATCTCCCTCTTTAGATGGTCTCGAGAATCCTCCAGCTGCTGTTGGAACCGGGGATCCAGGAGCTCTGGAGGATTTCGGAACTCCATCTAATGAGAGCCCTGGAGAAAAAGAAACAGAGGGGGAAAAAGTCAACAATGGGGGTTCTTATTTTTCTCAGCAAAAACATAAAATCATACATAAGATTTCTTTAAACCTGTGAGGAGTGGCATTAATAGAAAAGTTGAATGTGTAACAACTACTCCTTTAGATGCAGACAAATGTGCTGTGGATAAATATTTAGCACTTGCTGTGCTTTCTTGCCTTCCTAGCATCGTGCTATGCAGGAAGTGAACAAACAATGACTTGCTCACTGGCTATGGAATGTGGAATTGTCACATTTGCTGCAAGATGCACTCAGACGCCTGGGGTGTTTTCCTAGGACAAAACGAGGACAAACTACTGTATGACATTAGGAAAACCAACAAGAAATACAAATAGCAGTAAACCATATAAGAAAATCAATTTATCCGTGAAATATCAAAGTGCTAGTTCTTTAACCCGACGATTCCCATTTTATATTCACAATAGCCTATCACAGATATTACCTAAAGCTAGGGGCCTACCTCAACTTTAAGATAACAAGTGGAGCTGCCTTATTGTTTTGCCTTGATGGTGACATTCTTCATACATATCCACGAGGTTTATTTAAGTCCACTTCATGGTGCTGACTACTGGTATAAGCAATATGGCAGCTCTAATTTAGAAAAATTAAATAACCACAGAAGCAAAGCAAACCATACCTTAATGCACAGTGCATTAAAGAACAAAAAGAAATAAGTAACTGCTGTTGTAAGGATGTCAACAAATGCTGTTTATGATCAAAGAAAAAACACACAGGTCTGGAAACTGCGAACAGACATGTAATCATTTCCTGAAAGAACTTCCTGTAGCTGGGCACTGCTAACTCCAACACACTGGGAACAATTCCAATGGCTGAGTTTAGACAAAAGTCCAGTATATTCAGTCCTGCCGAAAACGGGATGGTTGGGAGCTAAATTTAACCTTACATCCTACCTATCTGGTAACCAGCACAGTATATGATTTTTATTTGCACTGCATACGTCTCACTCCAGCACTTATACCCAATTCCATTGTATCTGTGTGTTACCCACCTAACTAGATTGTAATCTCTACGGGGCAGGGACCTCCTTTCCTCTATCACTTCCATTTATATAATTTATATATTTATTTACTGAACTATTAATGTATTTGTTCCAATTGTATGTCTTTATTGTATTTTCTGTACAGCGCTGTGTCCCCAAGTGGCGCTTTATAAATAAACTATACACACATGTACTCCCTTCAAACACCCATCATGCACCTCCTTCTCCCAGGCTTATTTCTACCCCTCAAACCTATACAAAACACATGACATTCTTCAAAGAAATGAGAGATTTTAGATTAAAGGGTATGTCCACCCCCCAATTATTTTTTTTTTTGATATGTTGTATGCCTATAAACACTGACCTGCACCGCCAAGATGATTTTTCTGAAAAACCTTAGACTTGACAGATATACCTTCCGTTCTTTGCAGGCCGCGATAAGCCTAAACATCCGTTGTAGCAGAACATACAAAGTACGTGCTGTGACCCCACTCAGCATTCTATAGTAATTTATGCATGCCCATGTGATGAATAATTGTCGCGCCTTGCTACCAGTTTCTGCAGCCGATCGCTGTCCCCTCTCAATCTGAGCCTTAAGGTAGGTGTGTGTGTGTACATAAATCTTTCATACAATGAATGTTCCGCCACGAACCAAGCCTTCTCTGCTAATAACACTGCTATAACTGCTGATTGGACAGTCACTGTCTGGAGGGCGGGATCGCTGGGGTCAATCCACTAACATCATTCAAGCAGGAGTTCCTGTCCTTCTATGCTGGAAGATGATACAGGCTGCGCGGGAATGGATAAGGCACGTGCGCAAGGTGACGTATAGAGGCCTGGAAATACAAGCTGAGGATCCTGCTCTTAAAAAACACACTGACAAAAACCCATGTATCTCAGGTTAGAAAAAACGGATTTTCTTCATTTTTCAAGTTTATCAATCTAGCCTATAATATATTATAATATGGTTTTGGGGGTGGACATTCCCTTTAACACCATTAAGAAAACCAAATCCTTTTTTATAGCAGCGCTGAACTATATTATTTAATGTTCTGTTAGAGGGGGAGAAAAATAATTAAAAGTAGTAATGTGTAGTTGTGTTTAGAGTTCCAAAGCCATATAAACTCAACCTGGAAAGATCCCCAAGGGCCTACTGGAGCCAGGCTGATCTATTCAGACTAACTGCTGGTTTTCCAACGGTAAGTCACATTGGAGGTTTATGGTGTCACAATATTCAGGTAACACTCCTGGAGATAATATTTTGAGCTTGTGTTTCTATTACTGAACTGCATGCATCACATAACAGTTTCACAACACCAAATGTTTTTATTCTACTTGCATGTCCTCTTTACCCCCTCACCCAAGCCCATATATAACTACATTATGGCGGCATATAATGCCCCATACATTACAGAAGGCATAAATAAAGACATGTCCCCATATCCACATTAACCCCAAGGACACATTATCCAAACTGATAATGGTAATATTACAGTTCAGTAGTAGAAACACAAGCCTAAATAATAATCTCCAATCAGTAGTGCAGGCAACCTTTATGTAAGCGGTTTACAAGAGCCTCTTTAATAAATGTAACAAAGAAAATTGCAATTGTATCCTGTGCATTAAAAGAGAAAATTTACAACATACTTTCTGAAATTTTCTTTCCTGGTTGAAAACACCGCAATGAAATACAAAGGGTTAATTTCCGTTTGCTCATGCGCAACAGGACATGGAAATCTATAAATATTTCTATTATTCCTCTATGCCCCCTATACCTCTTTATCTGTCCAATCAAATGAAAAATAGGGAAGGAGTATTGCATTGCCGTGTTCCAGATCAGAAAAGAAAATTACAAAGAGTATGATGTAAAGCTTCCCTGGTCTAACATGGCAATTGGGGGGTATAATTGCTCTTTAAAGGGCATGTCCACCCCCAAAACTATAATGTAACCCACTACTGGCCCCACTGGGTAGTGAAATAAAATCCTTACCTCACATCCCAGCTCCATATGGTTCTCCTGTAGTCCCCCCCCAAAGTCCAAAAAACTGTCCACCAGGAGTACTGCAGAGTCCATATAGGACTCTGCCTCCTGTCTCCCCTCCGGGAGAATTTTGCCATGCGCAGTTCAGCCCTCCCACACCCTCCCGTTTTGGTCTCCCTCCCCCTAGCATGAAACCCCTTGGTCATATGTTAGTGCTTCCCCCCCTATCCCCAACAGCTATAATAAAATTATCAGAGACTCCCCCAAACTCTACTTACCTTACCTCTTTCCCCCGGCATTCTAAGCAGCCGGCAGCCACGTCCGTGATTGGCTGCCCCTCAGCCAATCACAGACGCAGCTGCCGGTCCCGCCCCCTGCTTGCAGTTCCGTGCAAACAGAGGGCCGGGACAATGTGGCGGAGGAAATAGGAAATAGCTAAGGTAAGTAAAGATTGGAGGAGTTTCTAATGATTTTGTTATAGAGGTTGAGGCTGGGGGGGGGGGAGCCCTTCTATCTGCAAAAAGCATTTTGAAAGGGTGGACATGCCCTTTAACAAGCAAAAAAGAATTATTTATTACAAAGTTCACAGTTTCAAGAACTTTAAATCCAAAACAAAGAAGGCTTTAACAAATGTCGAGGGAGAAGTAGCAGCTTATCAAATGTCTTCTAATGGAGAAGATCCATGAAGCAGAGACTACTCTAGCGGAGTGAGGTGTCACTTTTTGAGGTTTAGAAGCTGCCTAAAGTTATAATCTTGCCTTATAGTATTACACATGGCTGGGGTCTGTTGTGCTGGACACCATGGAAAAAACGTATTACTATGGGATCATCTGCCGGTTTGATATGTCCTATGGCTGAAAGTGCCAACACCGGAGTAAGATTCAAACCCATCTTGCAGGAGTTCAAAAAGAACATCAACAGAAGGGGATTGGCAAGCTTGCTTGAAACCAAACCTTATATTAAGGTAGTAGGAACTTTTCTGGATGCTAGAAGAGTAGAAATAGTTTTATAAAACAGACCCCTTTTTGTAATAAATTTCCGTTTCATAACCAAGCTAGGAGTTTCAATGTGTTTAGGCTGGGGTGCAATATTGGACCCTGAAAAAATAGATCCTGAGTAAAGACAGCTGCCAGTGTGTTGTCTCATCATGGAAGAATAACAATTACTCTGGATCTGTCTCCCTGAATATTTATCAAAGTTCTGGATTTTAGAGGAAATGTTGAAAAAAAATATGTCGGCTAGAAGGAAACTTCACTTGGTAGAAAAAAACACTTATTACTATTGAATGACTGTCCTGGAACCAAGTACAACATCTGTTCACCTTGGTGTTCTATTTCGCTGCCATCAGAACATATATGTTTTTATTCAACCTCCATTGCATTAGATGGAAACTCATCCTGCTAAGCTATCTGCCTGTTGATTCATTATTATAAATGCAGAGTTTGCCCATGACAGAATAATCTTTGCTCGCTCCCAAAGACTTTGGCCCCTTTTGTGGAAATATGTAACAACGGACATTTTGTCCAACAGAATCAGAACTGGGGCTTCTAAAATTAGGCTTGAATGCTTGGAGTGCTCGATCCCCGACTCTCTTCCCATATACCCTGCATAGGTCTTCCTGCAAAGGGATCCCCATCCATTGGGACTGGCATCTGTTGCAATTCAAGTCTTTTCTGTACAGAAGAGAGTAACAAGTTTGACATTTTGAATGGATAGCCACTTTATATCTGAACGCAGAGACCTTGGAAGAAAGATGAATTGGTTGGAATTCATAAACGGATTTAATTAGTACAGTATAGTATAGTATTTGAGGTTGAATAAAGACATATGTCCATCCAGTCCAACCCATCTAGCAATATCCTCATTTCCTGCCTAACTGTTGATCCAGAGGAAGGCAAAAAAAACACCTAATTTATGAGGAATTAACTGGTTTGGAAGATAGTTTTGTAGGGATTTCAAACGTGATATCACTCATTTCAGAAGACTTCTGCTGTGGTAAATATTTGGCACACCCTGGATGATGTCTTTCTTTCGTAATACACAATTGCCGATTCAGTCTATTTGAACTCCCAGGTATACCAACTTCTGAGAGGGCTTAAAGAAAATACATCTGATTGTTTATCAGTCAACCCACTGTGTCTTAGAAAAAAACTTTGAATTATGTGGACTTGTCTTTTGCTTTTATGAAAATATTGTCCAGATATAATATTTCTATGCCTTTTAGCCATCAAAGCAAAAAGAGTTGTTGTAAAGACACTAGGGGTAAAGGTAAATTGCCAATGGTTCCACAGAATACAAAAACAAATGTATTTTCTGTATGTTGTCCATATTACTATGGGTAAATAACAGGGGAGGACTGGCCCAGTAGGCTGAAGGGTAAATGCCCCCCGAGCTGGTCTCCAATAAAATATTGTCCGACAAAGTAGCTAATAGTAATTTAGGCGCTTAAACGACACAGCGGGCGCCTCTAGCTCTAACAGGGAACTGGAAACTCCTCCTCTGCAGCTGTACTTCTTTACTGACACTGGGAGCTGACATGCATCACAGGCTAAATTAAAATGAATTATGAGAATGAGAGGTCAGTAATGAGGTTTTGAAGACAATGCCTCAGCTTAAAGCTTAAAGGGTAACTATCGTGCGTATAAAGTTTTTTAAAAAAACAGTTAAACTGAAATGTACTTGGGACAGATAGAATTGGTAATTCCTACCTCCCAATATTATTTCTGTGAGAAGCACCAGCCCAAAGAAAACTGCTTCTGCCAGTCTTCCTCCTGGCTTCAGCAGTAAATCTAATGGTCCAGGACTAACTTGGCAAATGAGAGCTGCTTGTGCTGTAGCTCCTAAACGAAACAATATTGTGAGGTTGGAATAATCAATCCCTTGCCCCATGTACCTTCTGTTTTTAAAAAGTAAATTTTATAGCTATCCTTTAACTATGTGCTGCCTGCCTTGGCTGACATGCTAAAACATGATTGGGGGCGGGGGGTAGAATGTGCTTATCTATGAGACTACATACATTGTTCTGCTCTTGGCTTCCTTCAAAATCCTGCCCGGACTTTCAGATAAATAAAAGCAGCACAGCAGTGTCTAAAGTTTAGCAGAATATTTACTGACAGTCTGGGCAGCACACTGAAGGAGTGCAGAGCAATATATGGGGTTCTCAGAGATATAATTAATTGTCAGCCCTTCAGTTCATTAACCAGTATTACATCAGCCCTCTAGATGATTGGCCAATGTAATCAGCTCTCCAGATGATTAGCTAGCATTATCAGCCCTCAAAATCATTAGTCAGTGTTTTCAGCCCTCCAGATCATTAGCCAGTGTTAAGTCAGCCCTCCAGTTTATTAGTCTGTTAGTTATCTTAACCATAGCATACACTAAGGGCTAGGCCACACTAGCGCTTTTTTGTGCATTTGCGCACGCGTTTTGCGTCCACGCCCGCAATTTTAGATGAAAATTCCTGCGATTTCCGATGCGCAGGCGATTGAGCGTCCGTTCGTGTTTTGGTAACGCATGCGTTCACCATTTTTGGTGCGTTAATGCATGCGTTTCCATAACGCAAAAAGGCGAAAATGCATGCGCAAAACGCACAAGAATCGTGCACATGATCGCGTGCGATAACGCTCGCGATTTGGTGCGCGATTCCTGTGCGTTGCAGTGTGGCCTCACCCTTACAGGCAACCACGTAAAATGGCAATAGTTGTCTTAAAAATGGGTGTAACTTAAAGGGTATGTCCACCCTAAAAATCAACTTTTTATATAAGATATATGTTTTACACTAAATGGAGGGACAAGCGAAGATGGATCCGGATGGTGGGAGGGGGGGTGCGCTAAGGGAGGATGAAGGCTGCGCAGATAATGCATGGATGTGGGCAACGTCAAAAATCTTGGATTTACACTGAGATGCTCCTGGTCTGCAAAAATAAGGTTGTAGAAAGGTATGTATCTTAACATTGGCTGAACGGATTTTAATACGGTTTGGCTTGTTTTAAAGCTATGATATTGGCCAAAACATATTAAATTATGGTTTTGGGGGTGGACATTCCCTTTAAGCAAAGTGTGTGTGAACTAAACAATGTGGATGTGGTCAAAAATGTTGCTATCTTCCGTGATCAACTTTGTTGATTTTTCCCCCCAGGCCAAAAGGTCCCAGTCCTCTGCTGGTAGATAAGTACTCTCTAGGTCTAGCTTGGCCATCCAATATTTACTTTATGTGTTGAGTACATTTTTTGTTCAGATACTTCAATTGCCGGATAAGCAGAGGTTCCCCTGATCTCTTCCCTAGAAACAGCCATAAGTAAATTCCCTGTCATCTTTCTGAAACCAGGATTTATTATGCCCCTATCTAAGAGTTTTAGAAAGGTTTGCATCAAAAGAAGAAACAAACCTGTTCATTTTGGGAGAGTAAATCCAGTTTGCAACCTATTTGAAGACAGTAAAATAATATTTGTCTGTTGTGGTACTTGCCCAAACTGACACTTTCAGGGAGATTCAATAAAAGTTCTTACCGTTAAAAATGGTGCTAATTTTGCCCCAACCAATCAGATCTTATTTAACATTTGAAAGCTAACATCTGATTGGTTGGGGCAAAATGATTACCATTTTTAATGGTAAGAACTTTTATTGAATAACCCTGAATATGTCCAAAGCATCCAGCTGGGCTGGTTTCCTCTTCCTCGATTAGACTTGAAAACTTGAAATGTTTGTTGCAGGGAAGATGAGCAGCAAAAGAGGCACTGAGAGAAAGGTTTATCTGGTCTGAATTGTCTAGCTCTTTCTGGCGCTCCTGGCACTATAAAAAAAAAAAAGAAGTAAACCAGATTGCTAAAAACACGGGTGGTCACAAATAGAGATGTCCGAACTTCGTAAAATCCGGTCAGCTCGAGGATCCGCGAATTTTCGGAAAAATTTAAATTCGAAAATCCGCGAGCGGACCCTTTAAAACGAAAGTTCTTCAAAAATTTGAAGGATTTTTCGAAAATACGGACCCGAAAATGTGGCTTGCTCTGTCCAAAAATGTGAAAAATCCATGAAATTTCGAATTTACGGATTTCTGTATTTTCCTGTAGTTCGAATACGAGAAATCCTCGTAATTTCGAAAATTTTCGAAAACGCGGATCGGAAAAGTTCGAAAGGCGGAAAACCAGAAAATCTGCCATAACAGCCGTTCGCGAACGGGCTAAATCCGCCGCGGATCCGGGTGGGATCCGCGAACTGGGCCATCACTAGTCACAAGCAGAGAACTGTAAACCCTCATTCTGGATACTAACAGTAACAGGCAATAGAAAATACAAGGCAGCACTGCAGAACCTAAAGAGGAAGAGCAACATCTAATAAACCACAGCTTGACAGAATAGCCGTTTGAAGGAACATGCTGGTGTTCGGTTAAAATCCATGTGTGACATTATGGAATGCAATCAAAGAATCCGGATTTGGTAAGTACCATCACAACAGCTGAGTGAGGCGCTGCCTGCCCCCACCCTTGACCCTACAAGAGTGCCTTGTTCTGGGCTTGCCACCAGGAACAGAGAACCTGTGGCGCAAATTCACACTTAAAGGCTATGTACACCCCTAAATAAAAATTTAATATCATGCTCCCATGTCCCCCAGCCCCAAACGCATGTTTTTTTTTTTTAAAAAGCCCCCAAACTCTTACTTACCTCCCCTCGATCCTCCGCTGCACTGCCGGCCCTCTGCTTGCGAGAATGCAAGCAGAGGGGCGGGAACGGCAGTCGCGTCTGTGATTGGCTGAGCGGCAGCCAATCACGGACGCGGCTGCCGGTCATTCAGTGCAGCGGAGAAGGGAAGGGAGAGGTAAGTAAGAGTTTGGGGAGCTTTTTAAAAAAAAAAAACATGCGGTTGGGGCTGGGGGACATGGGGGAGCACAATAAAGGGGGATTTGTGCTAGGGGGAGGGATAGTAGAACGGAGGGAGGGGGAGGGAGGGGGGAGAAGGGCTGCAGCACGCATGGCAGGAACCGGGTGGCCAGGTAGCAGGCAGTGTCTATATGGACCTGTAGCCTCCTGGTGGGCAGTTTTTGGAACTTTGGGGGGGGACTACAGGAGAACCAGATGGAGTTGGGATGTGAGGTAAGGATTAAAAATACACTACATGGTGGGGCCAGTAGTTGGGGGGATTATAGTTTGGGGGTGGACATGCCCTTTAAGCAAGACTCCTGAAAAAACACAGGACAGGAAAAGAGACATGGGTGGCAGAGTGGAATAGTGGAAATATTGGTGTGTTAGACTTGGGGAAAAGGCATGTGAGTAAAATATAAAATTTGGTGTTTTGCAACAGTAATAAAATGTGGAGTCCAGTTCAGTAATAGAAATAAAAGCCAAAAAATTATCTCCAGTAATAATATTTCTGAAGACTATACACACATCAACAAGTCCAAACATCTTTGCCCATAGGTAAATATTGTTGGTAATAGTGTCATATAATGTACCATACATTACAAAGGGTGCACAAGTACAATAAAAATGTTTGGTGTTGTTCAATTTTAAGAGGATACCAATTTAGTAATACTATAAACACAGATGCAAGAATTTTTTTTTCCACTATGTTTTAGACTTTTGTATAGATGGTAATTTTACAAATAAAGGTAGAACAAGTTCTGACAATTTTGCAGGTGTGCAGAGTTTTTATAGCCATTAAGGCTGAGGCCACACTGCAACACACCAAATCACGATTGCGTGTGCGGTCTCACGTTTGCTAATGCGATTTAGCTATTATGAAACGCATGCAATTGTGGAAAAAATGGTGTTTGCATGCGTTACCAAAATGGACACAGATGCACATCGGAAACCGTACAAATTTTTGCGTTCCCGCCATTTCCACGTTATTTAAAATCGCACAAAAAAAAAGGGTAAGGGCACAGCCACACTGCGCCGTAAAAGCAATCGCATGCAATTTCGTTGCATTTGCACATGCGGTTTTCATTAGAAATAGAAAACAGCATGCGATTGCGCAAAAAAATGCAGAATGCAAACCACACCTGAAAACGTGTGTTTTTGGTGCGTTGCAGCAAATGCAATGATGGGAAAAACGCATGCACAAACGCATCGAAAACGTGCTGGTGTGGTCTAGCCCTGAATCCACAAAAATACACACAAAGAATTCAGAATGCAATAGCTGATTGCGCACAGATAATATTGCATCCACTTATCAAGCAGAAAAATTATCTCCACGAAAATTAGAGGAAACAACATTAAGAAATAATGCATTGACCAAATACAGATCGTCATGTATTACAAAGACTAAATGCATTATATAACTTGAATATAATACATTTCTCCTTTTATGCCTGTCTGAATTTCAGAGTTCCAAAGAGGAAGTACCCGTACCCTTTCCAAACTCCAATTGTTATAAACTGAAATACCCATGGCAAAATTATACATCCTGTAGGTAGCAAGTGCATAGGGGAAAATCCCCTAATTTTTTAGGCAGTTGTCAGTGTTAATGCAACTCCCTACCCAGAATCTGGCTCTTTAAAAATGGAGCTGTCACAGCAAAGCACTGTTCTTTATCTTTGATTTGATTGACAAATCACAGAGGTGCCACAGCAAATCCTTCTAGCATGACAAAACTATCAAAAAATAAATTCCATATTCTACACAAACAGTCAGACAAGTCACTGGAATCTGAACAATCCTTTAATCCCATTATGCTTCCAGGTTATTATAACTACAAAAGGAGCCTGCAATTCATTAAATGAACCTTGTCTGAGGGAACAGAAAACTGGATCCTAAAGTTGTCGAACTGGCTCCTAATGTCAAAAATGTTATTTCCATCCCTGGTGATGCATTTGTGTACACATGGACAATTTTGTTCCTGCTGAATGGTGACAACAAATGTCAAGCTTACTTAACATATTAAACGTCCTAAGAACGCACCTGTGAATTCATTTTGTGCTGTGACACCGGTGAATACCCCACATCCATTAATTAACCCACTGCAATGACCTATGCACCAACATACAAGCATGGCACATCCATTACACCAACACACAAGCTTGGCACATTCATTATATCCACACACAAGCTTGGCACATCCATTATACCAACAGACAAGCTTGGCACACCCATTACACAATTACACCAACACACAAGCTTGGCACACCCATTACACCAACATTCAAACCTGGCACATCCATTACACCAACCCACAATCTTGGAACACCCATTTCACTAACACATAAGCTTGGCACATTCATTATATTCACAGACAAGCTTGGCACACCCATTACACCAACTTGGCACATCCATTAGAGCAACACACAAGCTTGGTACATCCATTATACCAACACACAAGCTTGGCACAAACATTACACCAACCCACAAGCTTGGCACACCCATTACATAAACACACAAGCTTGGCACATTCATTACACCAACACACACACTTGGCACATCCATTACACCAACAGACAAGTTTGGCACACCCATTACACAATTACACCAACACACAAGCTTGGCACATCCATTACACCAACCCACAATCTTGGCACACCTATTACACCAACACACAATCTTGGCACACCCATTACACTAATACACAAGCTTGACACATTCGTTATATCCACACACAAGCTTGGCACATTCATTATATCCACACACAAGCTTGACACACCCTTTACACCAACACAAAAGTTTGGCACAAACATTACACCAACACACAAGCTTGGCACACCTATTACACCAACAAACAATCTTGGCACACCCATTAAACTAACACACAAGCTTGGCACATTCATTATATCCACACACAAGCTTGGCAAATCTATTACGCCAACACACAAGCTTGGCACATCCATTACACCAACAGACAAGCTAGGCACATCCATTAGACCAACAGACAATCTTGGCACACCCATCACACAATTACACCAATACACAAGCTTGGCACATCCATTTCACCAACCCACAATCTTGGCACACCCATTGCACTAACACACAAGCTTGGCACATTCGTTATATCCACACACAAGCTTAGCACATTCATTATATCCACACACAAGCTTGGCACATCCATTACACCAACACACAAGCCTGGCACATTCATTACACCAACAGACAAGCTTGGCACATCCATTAGACCAACACACAAGCCTGCCACATCCATTACACCAACACACAAGCTTGGTACACCTATTACACAAGCACACAAGGTTGGCACACCCATTACACAACTTATATGTAACATTAACACCACCACCCCACCCCTATACAGTGACTAGGATCCTGCCCTACGGCACCAGTGGCCCCTAGGTTACCGCACTGACCTGTGATTGGGGATAATTTAGACCTTCTGAACTCACCGGATAACGACTTGAAGGTACCCGGGAACTTTATGAAAAACACACTCAAACCGCCTTGACACACAAGCTTGGCACATCCATTACACCAACACACAATCTTGGCACACCTATTACACCAACACACAATCTTGGCACACCCATTACATGAACACACAAGCTTGAGACATTCGTTATATCCACGCACAAGCTTGGCACATTCATTATATCCACTCACAAGCTTGGCACATTCATTATATCCACAACAAGCTTGGCACATTCATTATATCCACACACAAGCTTGGCACAAACATTACACCAACACACAAGCTTGGCACACCTATTACACCAACAAACAATCTTGGCACACCCATTACACAATACACAAGCTTGGCACATCCATTACACCAACACACAAGCCTGGCACATCCATTAGAGCAGCACACAAGCTTGGCACGAACATTACACCAACACACAAGCTTGGTACAAATATTACACAAGCACACAAGGTTGGCACACCCATTACACAACTTATATGCAACAACACCACCCCACCTCTATACAGTGATTAGGATCCTGCCCTACGGCACCAGTAGCCCCTAGGTTACCGCACTGACCTGTGATTGGGGATTATTTAGACCCTCTGAACTCACCGGATAACAACTTAAAGGTTCCCGGGAACTTTATGAAAAACACACTCAAACCACCTCAGCTCCGCCCCTCTGAGACACCGTCCACTACTATTGCGGACGTTTACTATCGAGCTGCGCCACCTAGCGCTGGCTAAAGAAAACTGCAGTGCCCTATAGTATAGTGGGCAGCGTGGTTCTTTAGCGCCCCTGTGCGTAATCTAAATAAATTGCAACAGAAAAGGTTAGAAAAAAGTTTGAGTGAAAAAGATATGAGAAAAATGCATGCTTAGTCCTATGGATACATTATATTGTTATATTCATCAACCATGTCCAGGGTTCTCAAATGGAATCAAATTTGAGGAGGTTGTTCCCAAGAGTCTTTTGTGTTCATTTCTGTATATCCACTATATCCTGGTGAGCACATATTCCATGGGGGGAGCTGACACCTTTCCAGTGATGGGCCAAGGTGCATTGTGCCTCAGAACACACCTGTTGCAGAAATGATGCATGTCTCAATGGTAAATGGCCAAGTGGAGTATTAAATAGAGCAATACAAGGAGTTAGGACAATCAGCGTATTTAGTGGTTGGGATATCCTGTCTTGAGAAGCTTTCCAGACTGAATTTCCGGACAGAGCCATCAACAGTGTGATACAATGTCGCCACATCCTCGGTAGCAATGGGGAGAGTAATATTTAGTTATCCTCTGCAGAGAAATAGGTGATCCCTTTACTCCTCTGACAGAATCTGTCCTACATCCTGCTCCCATTTGAGCATACTATCAGTTTGTTTTTTTTTTGGGGGGGGGGGGGTAATGTGGAGTACCATAGTATATTGTATAGGTTTGTTATTAATTTGGGGTCTCTAGTACATTTAAGCCATAGTTGTTGAAATGTGAGGGATCTAGGTGAGAGAGAGGTCAGTTGGAGACTTGGAAACTGCAAAATGTTTTAATTGTTGATATTGGAATCATCATTCTGGTTGAAGTTTACATTTTTGTTTTGCCTCTTGCCATGATAGTTTTCCAGTGGAGAAGGGGCAAATATATCTTATCTTGTTAATTCCACTAGAAGACCAACAAAGTTTGAATGAGTGTTCAATACCCAGAGGGAAAGATGGGTGTTCAATACCCAGAGGGAAAGATGGGGATGGAGTATATTCTGAGTGGGTTATTATTATGCCTGGACGTCGTATATGTCTCTCCCACATATCTAATGAATGTTTTATATATGGGTTAGATATTGGAGTGTGTGTGTCTCTCATATGTAAAGGAGTCTATAGTATACTCTGAGTAGATAGAGATGTTAATGCTTTGTTTTCAATAGAGACCCATTTGGCCGAATCATGGCCTGCTACCTAGCTCAAGGTTTGGACTATCCTGGCTGCCCTGTAGTAATATTTAAGCAGTGGTGTAACTAGGAATCACTGGACCCTCAGCAAAATGAATGAATGGGCCCCTATCAGTGCCTTATCCATATCGTCTTTTGGGAGGAGGCTATATCTGCCATAGGAAAAATTAGAAGATGGGGCCCCCTTGGCCCCTGGGCCCCCCTGTGGTTGTTCCACTGCTTCCTGGTAGTTACTCCCCTGTATTCAAGCATAGGAAAACGGAAACTCATATCAACTTACCGAGAGTTTCTTTTCCTGGCCATCCCTCTGGGCAGCAAAGACTCATGGGTATCTCCTTGTCCACCAATCAGAAGAAACAGATTCCAAGCTTAAAAGGCCCTTCCTCCTTAGCTTGCTTGTAGTGGGTTTCAAAGCTTTAAAGAAAAATCATAGAAAAACAGGAAGGGTTACTGCCCTCGGTAAGTTGATATGAGTTTCCGTTTTCCTGGCCATCCCTGGGCAGCAAAGACTCATGGGTAAATACTCAAGCAATAGTCATGGGAGGGAAAAAATAACAATTATCTACCAAAAATAAATTACTAGGCTTTAGTCATAGCTTTCAATACTTTATGATCAAATTCCACCTGATTAGCTCTCTTAATGTCTAATCTATAATGTCTAACGAACGTGTTAGGAGTAGACCAATTGGCTGCTCTACAAATTTCTTCAGCGGATGCTCAGGCTTCTGCTGCCCAAGTGGTCGTAATACCTCTGGTTGAATGTGCACGAATCCCTTGAGGAGGTGTCAATTTTTGGGCTACATAGGATCTTTGGATAGCCTTAACTATCCATCTTCTTAAAGTTGCGATAGATGCAGTATACCTTTGCTCTTTCTTTCTGGGATGAGAAATAATCTTTCAGACCTTCTGAAAGATAAAGTTCTATGCCCTTGCCCTTCTGAATCTGATACTGTTGGAAGGATAATGGGTTGATTTAAATGAAACCTTGTGATCACCTTGGGTAAGAATTCTTTTACAGGATAGAGAGTTACTGAATTAGGATGAAATATAAGATTCTCCTCTTTGGAGGATAGTGCTTGTAGTTCACAAACTCTTCTTCCAGAAGTTAATGCTATTAAGAGTAAAATTTTTAAGGACATATTCATTAGAGAAACTTCCTCTAATGGCTCAAAAGGTGGTAAGGTTAATGCTCAACACAAGTGGAAGATCCCACTGCGGAGAAACGTTCTTCCTTGGAGGATTTATTCTCAAAACCCCTTGTAAGAATTTTTTAATTAAATCTTCTGAGGCTAAGGCTCTTCCTGAGATAGCGGATATTGCTGAAATTTGAAGCTTTATCGTATTAAATGCTAATCCTCTTTCCAGACCTGACTGAAGAAATTCCAATATTTGAGGAACTGATGCTTTCATAGGATCTAATTCACGAGAAGAGGCCCAGGAAGAATAGATACTCCAAATTCCATCATATCTTGAGATAGTAGATTTTCTCTTGGCACTTAGTAATGTAGACACTCCAGAAGAGCATCTCAATTCGATAAATCTTCCCCTCTCAATCTCCATGCTGCTAGACTTAATCCTGCTGGGTCTGGATGCAGAAATTTCGCCTTGGGATAGGAGATTTTTCCACCGAGGAAGGGGATATGGCCCATCCACCAAGAGTCTCCTGAGTAACGGGTACCAAGGACGTCTTGGCCAATTGGGCAGGACTGCAATTACCTCCACTCGGGACTCTAGGATCTTTTTGAGGACTCTGAAAATTAACGGTATTGGGGGAAACACATAAACAAACCTCCCTTGCCATTCCTGTCTCAGAGCATCGGCTGCTAAGGCTTTCCTGTGAGGATACCTGGAAAAGAAAGTTGGAAGTTTGTTGTTGTAATTTGAAGACATCAAATCGATCTGTTGAAGACCCCACCAGGTCACTAGATCTTGAAATATACGGGGATGGAGAGACCATTCCCCTTGATCTATCCTCTTGCGGGATAGGGAGTCGGCTAGAAGATTCTCCTTTCCTGGAATATTTTGGGCTGTGATAAACAATAGATTGTCTTGGGCGAACTCCATTATGTTCTTTAATTCGGTCATCATCCCTATACTCCTTGTTCCTCCCTGTTTCCTTATATAGACTGCCGCCGCTTGATTGTCTGTTCGTACACAAATTGAGGCACCTCTGATTATAGGACGAAAGGCTTGGAAAATTCCCCTCAATTCTAGGATGCCCGAAGGAAGGAACGATACGTCCTTCCTCCATATTCCCTGGGCTGTATACTGGAGAATATGTGCTCCCCAGCCTCTGGCTGAGGCATCTGTATATAGCTCTATCAATCTCGGCTCTAGATAGGGAGTTCCTTGTCTGAGGTTGCTGAAATTTGTCCACCATGTTACATATGATTTGAGATGGGGAGTTAAGGAGATTTTCTGGAACCAATTCTGCTTCAGATTGTCCCATTTGTCTAGGAAAAACATCTGGATCGGTCTCATCCGCCAAGCCGCCCATTTGAATAACCCTATTGTTGAGGAAATAGTTCCTAAAAATCTCATAAATTCTTTTGCTGACATGGATGTAAGATTCAGCATCTTCTCTGCCTGATGCACAATGGTTTGAATTCTTTTCTGAGGTAAGTATACCAGGTCTAATGTTGTGTTTATAGTTGCTCCCAGATAGACAATGGTTTGAGAAGGCACTAGCTGGCTCTTTTTGAAGTTTATTATCCATCCGAATTTCTGAAGAAAAATTACAACTTGATCTCTGTTGTTGATCAATTGTTCTTTGGATCTTGCGACTATTAAGAGATCGTCTAGGTAAGCGTAGATCTCTATACCTTTTTCTCTTAGCTTTGCAATCAGTACAACTAAGATCTTTGAGAAGGTTCTGGGTGAGGTTGATAGACCGGAAGGAAGGCAGCAGAATTGAAAGTGGCGTCCCTCCAGGGTGAACCTTAGGAATTTCTGATGTTCTTTTGCTATAGGGACATGAAGGTAGGCATCCTTTAGGTCTATTGTACATAGCCAGTCGCTCGGAGTTATAGCCGAACGAACTCTTTGCAGGGTCTCCATCCTGAATCTGGTAACCTTGATGAACCGATTCAGGCGTCTCAAATCTAGGATTGGACGTAAGTCCCTTGTTGTTTTCGTTGCTAGAAAAAGTTGGGAATAAAAACCCTTTTGGTGTTGTGAAAACGGAACTTTTATAATTGCCTGTTTCCTTAACAGGTCTTGAACGTAAATTCTTAGGGCCTGAGCTTTTTCTTTCAGCACAGGCAACTTTGAAGAAAAATAATAATTTTTTGTTGGCCTCGACTTGAATTCCAGTCGATACCCTCTGCTTACTGCTGTCACAACCCAGGAATCTTGAATGTTGTCTGCCCATGTTTCCTGAAATTCCTAGAGCCTGGCACCTACAGGAGAAATATGGACAGCAGTCCCTTCATAAGGGTTTGGATGATTTAGGAGATCTTGTTGGAGAGGGTCTTTGGGATCGAAAAAGACTGAATTTTCCTCCCTTCCAATTAGTCGTTCTGGAATATTCTTTACCAGGACGGTATGATTTTGCCTCCTCTCTTCTTTTACCGGATGATCTCTCTGTTGACTTCCTCTGTTCTCGAAACCTCTTATTACCTTGGGGAAGAAAACTTATCTTCCCTCCTGTGGTTTTTGAAATAATGTCATCGAAATCTTTACCGAAGGGTCTTTCTCCTTCAAAGGGCAAGTTATACAAAGTGTTTTTGGAAGGGGTGTCTGCGACCCATGTTCTAAGCCATAGGGCTCTTCTAGAAGATACGGACAATGCCATTTCTCTAGCAGGAAGCTTGACTAAATTTGCAGAGGATTCTAAAGCAAAACTAGTTGCTAGCGAAATTTTGATAGGGATCTAATAATGGAATCCCTAGATGACCCGTTTTTAATGGTTTCTTCCAGTTTATCTTTTAGAAAGGCTTTTAGAAACAGAAACTATAGCCGCTGCAGCTTTAACACCAGCTCCTGCTATAGAATACACCTTTTTAAGGTCTGTCTCCATACATCTGTGCATTGGATGTCACAGGGCTGAGGCATCATCAATTGATAATGCTGTAAGTTTCGACAATCGCGCCACAGGGGCATCCACTATAGGTGGCTTCTGCCAGGATGAAGCTTTTTCCTGCGGGAATGGATACAATTTATCAATTTTGCTTTCTACCGGTACTCTTCTAGAAAGCTTTTGCCATTCTCCCACTATTAGATCATTAATTTCATTATGAAGGGGGAAAAAATACTTTTTCTTCTTCTGAAAAAGAGTAGAAGTTCCTGAACTTCTTCAATTTTTAAAGCATGTCTTATATGCTTAATTAAGGATGGTACTTGTCTTAAATCAAAGCCTGATTCTTCGGATTCATCTTCAGAAGAAGAGACAGACGGTGAAAAGTCTACTGGACAGGCTGGGGTTGCTCAGCAGGAATTACTGGAACCGAAGGCTGACTCTGTTTAAAACCTTGGGCCACAGCCTGGGTAATCCACCCTAAAATATCGGCCGGCTGAACACCAGAACTACCTGCGGACTCTTTAGCTTGAAGAGTTTCCTGAACAAATTGCTGGTCAGGTTGAGCGATTTCCCCTTTAAAAAATTCCTGAATACAATCCAAACAGAATTTCTTGTCCTTATAAGCAGGATTTCTACATGTCTCACAGATAGGAATATCCTGTTCATCTGAAGATGAGATTCTCAATCTCTTCTTGGAACTTCCAGATGAGCTCTTCTGACTGGAACAGAAGAAAATATATACAAGTACAAGCTCAGAAACACAAACAAATAACCCCTCAGAATAAAGAAGGCTTGGAGTACTCACCACCTCTCTTGGGACTTAGATCCCCCGGCAGCCGGCTCTATAGTGAGGCAAGGAACAAATCCGCAGCCATAAGCAGAATCCAGCGTGCAGGACACCGGATATATCCTGTTGGTGCCCAAAAATGACATCAGACACTGTACGCGGTGACGTCATTACGCACGCCGAACCCGGAAGCCATGCAGCCGCGACTACCAGGAAGGGAGCATGTGGTTCTCCTGCTTGAGACTGCGCTCGGCAGTCACAACAGCTGGGACATCGGCCATAGGAGGGGTCTAAGGCCAGCAATAAGAGGTGAGATAGCGCTTTTGGCACACACCTTACATCTTCTTTAGTGAACAGAAGAAACAGACTACAAGCAAGCTAAGGAGGAGGGGCCTTTTAAGCTTGGAGTCTGTTTCTTCTGATTAGTGGACAAGGAGGTACCCATGAGTCTTTGCTGCCCAGGGATGGCCAGGAACACCCATACCTCCCTGTGTGTGGGATCTAGCTAAAGTAGTTTTATTAATATGTGATGATCTTCCTTGCCATATAAATTTTCGTTATTTCTCTTTGAAGGTCTAGTAGGTGGCTCTTTACAATAGGTATAGGCAAAGCTCTAAATAAATAGAGGATTTTGGGAGAAGCTTGATATGAATTGTAGAAATTTGTCCCAGGAATGATAGTTTGTATGGTGTCCATTTTCTTAACAAATGTTTCAGTGTTTGTATTAATGGAGGATAATTTTTGTTGTATACTGAATCAGCTTCTATACCTAAGTATCTAAAGGACTTTTAGGCAAATTTAAATTTGAAATTTGTTTCTAATTGTGATTTTTCTTGATGGGTTATGTGTACAGGGAACTGTGTACAGCCGAACTCTACTTACACAGCCTCTTTCCTGCGGCATTCAGAATCGTCCCTCTGCTTGCATGAAACTACAAGCAGGGGGCCAGACCGGCAGCCATGTCCATGATTGGCTGGGAGGCAGTACAGAACGCCGGGGGGAAAGAGTTGACTTTTTTTACAAACTATTACAGCGGTTGGGGGTGGGAAAGGGAGCCCTACACTACAGAAAAAGGGTTTGGAGATAGGGTGAGGGAGAGAAAAACAGGAGGGAGAGGGAAGGATTCACTGCACATGTAATTTTTCTTCTGGAGGAGAGACAGGAGGCAAAGACCATTTGGGACACAGGCAGGCTCCTGCTCTTCGTTTTTTGGGACTTTACACAGACATTGCAGGGCAGCAATTTGGAGCAGGGATGTAAGGTAAGGATTTTTGAACACTACACAGCGGGCCAGTAGTGGGTTAAAAAATAGTTTTGGGGGTGGACATGCCCTTTAAGGTGGCTGTAGAGGATTGGAATGGAGATTTGGGGTTGTGTGAGTGATAATAGGGTATCATCTTCAAATAAAGCTATTTTTGCCTTCGTGTGTTTCTATGGGAATTCCTTTGAAGTCAGGAAAATGTCTGGTGTGTGCTGCCATTGGTTCAATGCATAAAACAAATATTAAAGGAGATAATGGACACCCTTGTCTGGTGCTATTATGAATGGGAATTTTCTGTGAGTATTCCATGTTTGCAACTTGGGCTGTTGGGGATTTGTATAAGGCGTTTTATAGCCTGTTGAAAAGGGCCTTTCTATTTGTCTATTATTGTAAACCTGTATGGCCAGGACACTGCCAAATGCTTTCTCCCCATCCAGTGAGAGAAAGATTGCCGGAATTTTGTTTTAGTTGGCTGGGTGCAGTAGGGTGAGTGATCTCCTGATGTTTGTCTATGTGCTATAAAGCCAGTTTGGTCTGTATTTATTAATTTTGGAAGAAGTCTGTTTAATCGGAGAATAATTTCACATCTCTGTTTATAAGTGAGATTGGGTGGTAATTGGGGCATCTTTAATTTCTTTCAGTATTACTACTATATATGTTGAAAGCATATCTGGGTTTAAGGAGTCTGTGGCTGGCATAATGTTATTGAATTAGAGTCCTGCGTGGGTCTAATTTTCCTAATCCGTACCCGACTTGACCCGAAAAACCTGTACCCACACCTGACCCGCAACCCACTTTTCTACCCGACCCGCAAGTTTTCGGACTCGAAACTCAACCCACTTTTAGTCTTTCTTCCTAAAATTTGTACAGGGAAGTTTAAAAAAAAGTCTAAAAGTTAAAATAAATATTTTATTCATAACCAAAAACGTTCATAGAAACAAACCTATCTTACCACTAAAATATATAGCAGGGGTCTTCAACTTGCAAGCATCCAAATGTCTGAAAACTATAACTCCCAGCATTCCCTGGATGCCTTATGATATTGTAAGTGCTATAGTGGAATGCTGGGAATTATATTTTTTAAAACAAATGTGGGCCCAAAGGTAGGAGATCCCTGGTATAGAGTACAATGTACACTTTATATAATATATCCCTACTGTCCCCAACTACCTAACCATGGGCCTCTACTGTTCCCTACTACCTAACCATGGGCCTCTACTGTTCCCTACTACCTAACCATGGGCCTCTACTGTTCCCTACTACCTAACCATGGGCCTCTATTGTTCCCTACTACCTACCCATGGGCCAATACTGTCCCCAACATCTACTTACCCATGGACCTCAGCTCCATTTTTTAAATATTTATCTGCAACTATTTTCTTGTTGATCTGTGACAGGGATAGGTAACCAGTAGTTATCCAGATGGTTTAAAAACTACTAATGCCAGCATTCACTCTATAACCAAAGAATGCTGGGAGTTATAGCTTTCAGACATCTGGAGATCTTTTGGTTACTTATCTATGATTTTATAACTATTTCCTGCAGAATACACATTTTAATCTCCACCTACTGTGTAAACTTGCATTATGGGAGACAGACAGTAAAGTTACAATGAGCAGGTACCATAACAGAGGATTATGTGCAGGGAGCAGGTGGAGCTGCAGTGAAATATCTACACCTTTAAATGGGTGTAGATATTCATGCTATGTTTTGAAAACTACAACTCCCAGTATTCCCTGTCTGCTGTTGTACAATGATTGGGAGTTTTAAATGTCTGGAGGTCCACATACCTGCTGTAGTTCTACCTAAACCTCATCAAGTGGTAGATTGTTCTTATCATCACAAGAATCATCCACATGCCATAGATCATTATGGCCAGAAGGAAATACAAAGACCAATGAAATCACATGTCAGATACCCCACCTCTCCCGGATTGTCCGGGAGTTTCCCTCATTAAAGGGTGGTCTCCCACACTCCCACGAGACTACCCCAGACTCCCGCGAATGAGAGGAGACTGTAGTCTCCTCCTCAGTGACGCCCCCTTTTGAGGACCATGCCCCCAGAATGCCACAAACTCCTCCCTAACCCCACCACCCCTGGAAGGCTAGCTCTGCCTCACATTACGCCCCACCCCTACATGACATTATGCAGTTTCATGCAAGCAGAGGGCCGGGAAAGATTGTCATAGGAGAAAGGTAATGTAAGTACAATTCAGGGGAGTTTCTGCAAAAAGTAATATGGCGGTTGGGGTTGGGGGAGGGAGCCCTACACTACAGCAAAACTTAGTAAATGGGGTGGACATGCCCTTTAACTACTTTTTTACCCAGTGATTTCTGCAAAACCTGCATACTGCACATTGCCATGGATTGATATAATGTCTTGTCCGTTTCAGTTATTACAGACAGATTTCTCCTCACAGACAGGAAAAAAAGTTTTTTTTGAAGACTGGAATTCTTCTGCCCGACCCGCAACCAATTAAAACTCAATATGGGTTACCTGAACCCAACCCGTTAATCGGGTAACCCGCGTGTAACCGACCCGATGCAGCACTCTATATTGAATAGTCTTATTAAGTGGGGGGAGATTTTGGTGTGGAATAATTTATAATAGATCATAAAACAGCCCTCCGGACCTGGTGATTTGCGTGTTGGGAATGATTTTATGGCTTTAAGTTCTTTTGGAGTTATGGAAGCATTGAGAGTTGCCAGTTCCTGTGTGGATAGATTTGGTATGCCTGCATCTTTTAGATATTGCTATATTATAGTTGGGGTGGCTTTGTTTGCGTATGTTGTCATACCTCTCTACAGAGCGTTATGTTCCAAATTGTTGGGCTATTTTATCTGGGTCATGTATCAACAATCCTGAGGTATTACGTAGTGGTAGGGGTCTATTCTTGGTAAATGTAGATTTTAATTTTTGTGCTAATAAGGAGTCTTGTTTATAGCCCTGGGAGTAAAATTTCAATGCTGTTAAGTGTAGGGCTTTATCAGCAACCCATGCTAGCACTGTGTATAGTTGTTGTCTAAGTTGTTGGAAGTGTTGTTACCTTTATTTAGTATAATGGGTTTGTAGTTTATTTCTAGCTACATTTAATTGTTCAGAGACTTCTTGTTTGTTACGGATAGTTTTGTCTTGGGAGGGTATTTGTATTAATCTGCCTCTAAAGGTAGCTTTTTGGGCAGCCCATAGTATTGAGGAGGAGATTTCGGATGTGGCGTTCTCTGCAAAGTATTGCTTTATATCTTCTTTTATAGTGTTTTGGACACCAGGATCTGCTATGAGACCCATTTAGTCGTCTTATGTATCTAGTACGTTTTAGGACAATATCTGATATTGAAATGTTTATGTGTGCAAGATCTGACCATTGGATATCACCTATATCAGAAGAAGAGATTTTGGGTAAAAAGTTTGGGGAGCAGAGAATGTAGTCTATGGGTAACATAGTAACATAGTAACATAGTAATTAAGGTTGAATAAAGACATTCGTCCATCAAGTCCAACCTATTCCCTTTTTTTTTTTTTTTTTAACCCTACCTAACAGTTGATCCAGAGGAAGGCAAAAAACCCCAGCTAAAAAAGGGGGGAAAAAATTCCTTCCTGACTCCAAACGGCAATCGGAAAGTATCCCTGGATCAACCAGATCTATATGCATTAATACCAGTAATTCTCAATATTTTTTAGTTTTAGAAACTTATCCAGGCCTTTTTTAAAGTTATTCAATGAACTTGCCATTACCACCTCTGCTGGAAGACAGTTCCACAGTTTCACCGTTCTCACTGTAAAGAAACCTCTCACTAACATGAAGATGAAACTTCTTTTCTTCCAACTTAAAGGATGTCCACGAGTCCTCTGATATGACCTATTAGTGAACAATGCACCAGAGAGTTCACTGTATGGGCCATAATATATTGTATAAGGTATTCATGTCCCCACGCAACCGCCGCTTCTCCAGTGTAAACAGCCCTAACTTGTCTAATCTGCCTGCATATTCAAGCCCCTCCATTCCCCTTATTAATTTAGTTGCCCTTCTCTGAAAATGTTTTGTGGGGTTAGAGTAGAAGGTGTATGATTTATCGGGAAGGTTGAGTGTTTTAAGGAACGTTGTTAGAGGTTTGTTGATTGATGGCTTTGTCGATGTGCTAGGTGGGTTTAAGGAGTCGATTGCTAAGTCTCGTAGAGCATTGAGATCACCTGAAACAATCATTTGACCATTATCATACATTAAGATCTTGTCTGTCAGGCCAGAAATGGTTTTAATCTAGTATTTGGTGCATATATGTTAATCATGGTAATTTTAAGAGAGAGGATTTGACCTGTTAGGATTAGGAATCTGCCTTCAGGATCGCTACATATTTTGTCCACTTTTTTATGTCAGTATGGCAATCCCCTTTTTTTTCTGGGGTTGAAGCAAAGAATGCTTGTGAATATTTTATCCCCCAGTATTTTGGTTCATTGTTACGTTTAAAATTATATTTTATATCAGATAATTATATCTGATTTTAACATTGTGTAGTATTGAAGGGCGATTTTTCTTTTATTTGGGCTGTTAAGTCCATGTACATTATGAGAAGTTATTGTGATTTTATGTGGCGTTAATATTAATAAAGAGGGTTGAGATTGTTTTGGTGTCCCTGACAGGTCATCATCTATGGCTCCTGTGCCTTAGGGAATTTCCAACTTATTTGTGTGAGAGAAAGAGAGGGGGAAAGAAGAATGGGTTGGGGGACGAAAAGGAGGTCTAGGTGCAAAGATGCTTCAACCGTTGAGTTAGACATTGAGTTAAATTTAGAGACATTCAGGGTTATTCAATAAAAGTTCTTATGTTTAAAATGTTGCTAATTTTGCCCCACCAATCAGATCTTATTTAACATTTGAAAGCTTACATCTGATTGGATGGGGCAAAATTAGCACCATTTTAAACGATAAGAACTGTTATTGAATAACCCTGATTATGTATTACTTCCTTATTGTATAGCAAGTAAACCATCTATACATACACATTTTAAACATAGTTACATAGTAATTGAGATTGAATAAAGACATACATCCATCAAGTCCAATCTATTCACTTTTTTTTTAACCCTTCCTAACAGAGGAAGGCAAAAAAAAAAAAACAGCAAAAAAAAAGGGGGGGGGGAGGGGAAATTCCTTCCTGATAAAACGGCAATCGGAAAGTATCCCTGGATCAACCAGATCTATATGTATCAATACCAGTAATTCTCAATATTTTTTAGTTTTAGAAACTTATCCAGGCCATTTTTAAAGCTATTCAATGAACTTGCCTTTACCACATCTCCTGGAAGACAGTTCCACAGTTTCACCGTTCTCACTGTAAAGAAACCTTTCCTAACCATAAACATAACATTAGTTGAAAAGTCAGGTTGTCCCATGTGGGATTTCTGCGGGTCTTCAGGTGTTCTGAGGCCTTAATATTTGGAGTTACAGAGTCCATCGGGGTCAAATATGACATGATTTGGATTTCCTGGGGGTTTGTCTTAGTCCGGTGTTATCTTTATCGACACCTCTGAGCAAGGCAGCACCTCTTTGGTACTCCATGTGTTGAGCGGAAAAGGTTGTATCAGATGTACGAGTTGTAAGAGAGCATGGTACACAGAGATGCAGTTATAAATGATAGGTGAGTTTATTCAATGTTGAATAGTTAGCTTACCAGTAACTTTTCTGTCTCTGTTTGGGAGTGTTATACTACTCACTGATAGGTGGTGAGCCCAGGGTATGTCCTTTTTTGGGTCCTAGGGGGATGTAGTGGTAGTTGAGCGGTGGGGTGCTTTGTTAAACATTTTGAATCTCATGTTTTTGTTTTGGTAGGACTGACTGCCAAAGTAGGGGTGTCAGAGATCTCCTTTCTGGTTGGTTTGACTGAAGTTCTCTCTGTTGTATTGGGTTGTAAATCAGGGTTGCCAGATTTTCAATATCCCAAGTAGGGACATAATCAAAAAACAAATAATTTTACAATTTTAGGCCCCGTCCCCTTTCCCCGCCCTATACAAGCCACACCCATTCAATACTGATTGGTAGATAACTATTTTAATAAATTAACAATTTCATATTCTTCTCAACAAGTACAAGCATGAGGTATTCAGTTTCACACACACGTCAAATTTTGTAGGGAAATAAATGAAAAACTTGTACAAGTTGCTTGCAATATTAAGGCAAAGCACTAAATAGCAGGCTGAGCCAGCAGGTGAGGTCACAGGCCCCAAGCCGATCCTCTCCCTCACTGTTGAAATCATTTGCCCAGGCTGCCCCCAGCAACACTCAACACCTAATGTCACAGTAAAATAGTGAGCGCGGCTGCCTATGGCCATCATACCAGGCAGCAGCGCACAAACTGCAGACCCCAAGCTTCTTCCCCCCCACGTGCTGTGGCCGAAAGGAAGAGCATGCAACACGTGATGCAGGGCACCACCAGCAGCACATATCACATATGAGCCAGCAGGTGAGGTCACAGGCCCCAAGACGATTCTCCCCCTCACTGTTGAAATCGCTTGCCCAGGCTGCCCCCAGCAACACACAATTGCCTATGGCCTACATACCAGGCAGCAGCGCACAAGCTGCTGCCGTGGCCAAAAGAAAGAGCATAGGCATGGTTTGTATATATAAAGGCATGCAACACGTGATGCACGGCACAACCAGCAGCACTTTGCTAGGCAAAGAAGATTGGAACAAAGCAGAGAAATGTATTTTTTAACCTGTACAAAACAGAGATTATGTTAAACCTATAGAGAGAGAATATAAGGGTAGGGCAATAGGTGAGTGTGTACCTGTGTGTGTGGGGATTGGGGTTTTAAATCACATGACCTGAAATGTTCACATTTGAGGATTGTACCCATTATAGTAAATAACCGATAACGTGCTAACGCTTCCGCGGATTCCATATGTAAGTAATAGCACACTTCTCAATATGTCCCGCACACCTGTACCTAATTTTTTGTGTCTATTTTGAAAACTGTGGGAGGAGATGCAGCATACCCCCAACCGTCCGTGTTTCCCTGAGACAGACCCGGTGTGAAGGGTCTGTCCTGGAGTCCTATTTATCCGCGCAATGTGTGGAGATTGGGCATTCCAGGTGTGTGGCTGTGACATTTGTGAGCGTGCCCTGGCAGTCTATGGGTGTGTCGGGGCGGTCCAGGAATGGAGTCAATTGCTAAGCGTCATTGGGCTCCACTGCCGTTGGGAGGAGATTAAGTCCAAAAAAGCGGGAAAATAGAAGCAACAGGAATTTGTCTCTTTCAAGCCAAATTAATTATTCTAGATCAGTTACATTAAAACTTGTTACATTAATGACACTAGGGGATATGGGGATAGAAAATGGTTCTCTCCCATGAGATCTGCTCGTAAAATAATTTGATTTTATAATTTCTGAATAGACAATTGATTTATATCTACAACTAATACTGTTCATTAACTGGCCCTAATTGCAGTAACAGAGGGTAAACTGTCGCCATGGTAACTGTCAAGTGATACTATGATGTCATTCCCTGGCTGGGGTATAAAAGTTGGCGGAGTTAAAAAGATTTCCAGTTAAATCTTTGTCTTTTATGTTACAGGTAAGATTTTTTAATTTGTCAGTTTTAAAAGTAGATTTAGATGTTAAATATCTATAACCGCACTGTAAATATATATTAGAAATCTAACGATCCATTTATAATTATTATTTCTACCAATACCGATTATTTATTTACCAGTTAAACTTGTAGATTTACTGAGTTTTCTCATATTAGTGTTCATTACTGATCGATTATCCCAACATTTCTAATGATAGAAATTATAATGTTACAATCCCAAGGGTAACTACAACTAAAAATGTGTCCTCCCCCTGCATATCCATATTGTTTAATGGGAAAGGAATTAGTAGAGTCAGTTTGATATGTGACTGTGTGTTTTTTCCTTTAGTAAACTACAAGATGGGGAATAGAAACAGCGCTATGGTCTGAGTCGAGGTAAGACCACAGGAAACTATTTAGGTCAATATGAGGAGAATAGACAAACCCTTTTGCTTGGGGAAATAAAAGGGATTGTTTAATAAGCGGTTCAGAAACCAATAAGATGTGAGGAATTTTTTCTAACTGGCCAATGAAAAAGTAAAATATGATGCAGTGGCCACAAATACATTTCATTGCTTTATTTATTCCAAAGCTGTAAATAGAGCAAATTAAGGTGGTATATCTGGGCTCTTTAAGGTCTGGGCGGTTATTGTCCTTAAAATTAATATAATCTCTTTAATTGTATCTTTCTGCAGAACAAATATTCTTAAATTATTAAAGAGATAATTCAATTGCTTCAATTGGCACCTTCTCCAGATTTGCCACCAGATGTCTACCTGACGGTTGCTCATCATTACATGGTGGTCCAGATATTAAAGGATGAAAAGGCAAAAGAGGACATTTTGAAGAAGTGCAATGCCATGCAACTATGCAAACAGATAAAGCTGGTCATTGGGATATAGCACAAAATGGCCAATAAGCGCCTGACCAAGGAGAAAGAGATTATAGAAAAAAGGTTAAAGGGCATGTCCACCCTTATTATAAACTTTTGTCATATCATAGTATATCTTCCCCCTGCCCCAACCGCTATAAAATAAATTTAAGAAAGTGCCCCGATGTTAACTTACCTTCCCTCTCTCCTCCGACGCCCGGCCTTCTGCTTGCAAGACACTGCAAGCAGGGGGCGGGACCGGCAGCCGCGTCCATGATTGGCTGAGAGGCAGCCAATCACGGATGCGGCTGCCGGCTTCTCAGAATGCCGGGGGAGAGAGGGAAGGTAAGTAGAGTTTGGGGGTCTTTCTTAAAATTATTTTTTAGCGGTTGGGGCTGGGGGAAGATATACTATGATATGGGCAAGTGGTTTTATGGTAGGGGGAGGGATCGCAAAACGGGAGGGAGGGGGAGAAGGGCTGCAGTACGCATGCCAAACTTCTCCCGGAGGCGAGACAGGAGGCAGAATCCTATATGGACTCTGCTATCCTCCTGGTGGGCCGTTTTTGGGACTTGGGGGGGGACTACAGGAGAACCATGTGGAGCTGGGATGTGAGGTAAGGATTTTATTACACTACATGGTGGGGCCATTAGTGGGGGGGATTATAGTTTGGGGGTGGACATGCCCTTTAAGCGGTAACTACGAGATCCTTCACGAAGTGGCCATGGCATTGTACACTGAGAAACATGATCCAGGTACAGTACCTCTCATTTTACTACACACAATAAGTAAGTAGAATATTATCTTAGCTTTATTTGCAGTAAAAATTCATTTCTACAGCGGTTGAAGAACCTGAAACAGCAGATATTACCTACCATCTCCCTGATCTCTCTATCTGCTCCTACTCTACTTACAAACACACTCATTATAAATATTACTTCCTAATTCTCATCAATGACTTTTCCCTTATAGCATACAAGGCTTCACTTCATAACAGAAGAGCCAGGTAAGAACTGGTAAGTATAACTGTGGTTTGGGGTTGGGGAGGGGGTCTTTGTTAAACTTTGACAGCCAGACAAAAACTCATTTTAATGTTCCAAGATGATCCAGGAAATAATCCGACTGCCACATGGAGTCAGAAAATATTTTTTTCCCTGTTCTGGAGTTAATTGACTTTGGGGCTTATTTATAAAGGTTTGTTAAACTTTTCACCTTCTTTAACGCAGCATTTTCGCCTAATTTTTGCTATTAATAAAGCCGTGATAACCAGTGGCGAAAGGTCATTACCGCTACATTTCACTTTTTGCTTTTTTTTATTTTATATTTTTGCGTTAAGTTCAGCCATTCCAATTCGCCAAGTCTAAGGTGGCGAAAACGCATAAGTGGCCATTTATTTAGCCTGCCAATGGGTCCATGTGTCAGTACATTGTGGAGTGTTTCTCAATACTAATAAGTACTCAGGGGGGAATTATACTATTTTCCAGCATTTACTGTAATACAATCTGAGATTTCGCTTTTTTAAGATTTTTTTTTAATGTTCCAATTTTCTTTATTTACCAATAAAATCAAATGGGGGTCTGAGGGACATATTTATTAAGGGCATTGCTTTTGCTTTTTTTTCCCCCCACCAGCCTTTACCATCATTTTTTAAACTTTCATCTTTTCCTTTCATCAGTTATTAAAAAGGCGAATTTTCATCAAAAGCTAAAATTATCTAGCAAAAAGTAGTACTAATAATTCTGAAAATGCTCAGCACATATGATGGTAAATAGGTAATACTCCCTGGTGGTTTTTAAAGTAGTATTAAATTGGTTAATACACACTGAACACCTATCTGTTATTTAAAATAAAAATTTGATGTTTTTTTCAGCCAAAGATATAAATAGTATAAAATTCAAAAGGCGAATTTTCTCAATTTTGTTAATAGGATGATAAATAGTGTAAACCGCAAAAGGCGATTTTTCTCTATTTTATTAATAAGATATGATAAATAGTGTAAAACTCACACAGGTGAATTTTCTCTTTTTTAATAGGATATGATAAATAGTGTATAACTCACAGGTGAATTTTCTCTATTTTATTAATAGGATATGATAAACAGTGTAAAACTCACCCAGGCAATTTTTTCTATTTTATTAATAGGATATGATAAATAGTGTATAACTCACAGGTGAATTTTCTCTGTTTTATTAATAGGATATGATAAACAGTGTAAAACTCACCCAGGCAATTTTTTCTATTTTATTAATAGAATATGATAAATAATGTAAAACTAAAAAGGTGAATTTTCTCTATTTTATTAATAGGACATGGTAAATAGTATAAAACTCAAAAGGTGAATTTTCTCTATTTTATTAATAGGACATGGTAAATAGTATAAAACTCAAAAAGGCGAATTTTCTCTATTTTATTAATAGGAGACATTTTTTAGCATTGCTTATTTTTAGCAAACTACAGCTTATTATCAAACCAGTTCCATTAACATGGGAACATACCATAGTGCTGTGTTAGAAAAGGAACATTCCTGTAAGTAATGATGCTTGGCAAAAATTCTGTTAAAATTGCAAAAAATGTAACAAGAAAAGGGGCAAAATGGCGAATCCCCTATTTACAAATAGCTGTAATAAAAAGTGACAAAGATAACTCTGAAATTACACTAGAGAGCAATCTCTCTTTTCACAGTGATACCACACTGAACGCAATGATTAAGGTGAAAACTATCGCCATACTTTTACCTTAAGTAAGGCGAAAATAGCGCTATTTATCATTGCGATGTCCTGGCGAAAATAGCGAACTTTTATAAATATGCCCCTTTGGCTTCACACAGGTTTTTTTTTTTAACCTCTAGATCATCTCTGGAATAGGGTAGGATTCGGGATTTGATCGTTAGGATTTGGGATGTTAAAAGAGGAACAGAAGCCTTAACCTACCCCTCTCCCTTTGGCTGTACCCAGGGTCAGGACCTTATGCTTCATACACTCATACAATTGGGGGGGCCAGAGCCACAATGCACAATGGTGTACGGCCGGTCGTGTTGGTCGACTATTGGTTAGTGTATGGGTGCTTGGTCGGGCATTTTTGATGATTCCACCCGGCGGATCATCAATGATGCCTGACCAAGGACACATACACTTACGGATACTTGGCCGAAATGGGCATTCGTCCAACACTATGCGCAGCAGGCATACCCTATGATTGTATGTCAACAACAGCAAATGGGTATACAGTACCCCGAAGTGTCCCTACTAGCACCCGTGGAATACCTCTTTAAATTTGAATTGCATATGTCCAATGATCCGGACACTCATAACCAATGTGATCTTAAATAGTTTTTATTGCACAATTGCCCAGACTAAATACCTAATAACATCAAACTTCAATTTACACCAAGTGACTTAAAATCAAACATCAGAGCAGGTTAAAAACAAAAATCATACATGTGGAGATTATCATATAATTAAATCCGATCCAGTCCAATGCACATTTGTACTCTCTTCCCCGCAGTATACCAGACCGGTCTGCTTTCAATAAAGGTGTTAGTAGAAAGAAGCTCTCTTACCAGAGTACCATCGGCCACTCCTATAATCGGATAGAGCTGGGACTTACACGGGTTAGTGCCTGTCTCCTGACCGAATTCCTTGTGAGCGGACCTCTTCCCGGGCATCTCACACGCTACTGACTCATGCCGTACGATTCACTCTCGGCGTCACATAGACTGGCTCTCTTACCTCCGCATACCCTGGTCTTAGAGAATTGTAGCTCTAATTGTCCACATGTAGCCAAATCACAACGTATCCAAAGGGCGTTTCGCCCCCATGTGTGGATGGGCAGGGCTTCTCCAGGGATGTTGCACATCATCCTGTGAGTGTATGTGTTTATGGGCCTTTAATCACTAGATCCTCACCCCTGGGGGTACAGCAGGTAGTTCATATAATTACTTCCCAGCTGCAGGTGTTGCTTCCCACTCTGGCCCATCCTCTTCCACAAGGCTACCGGCCCGACCATGAGGAGGGGGTAGGACCAGAGAGATTTGACAGCAGCTATGAGGTAAATATCCAAACCACCTACTTAATCAGTAGATCCTCACCCCTGGAGATACAGCAGGTAGTTCCTATACTTACCTCCTAGCTGCAGGTGTTGTTCTCCACCCTGGCCCCACCTCTTCCACAAGGCTACTGGCCAAGTCATGGGGAGGGGGTAGGACCAGAGAGATGCGACAGCAGCTAGGAGGTAAGCATTCAAACCATCTACTGTACTTCAAGAGGTAAGGATCTACTGGTTTCAGTCCTTGCCCTGGGTACAGCCAAAGGTAGGGAGGGTGGTAGGTTTAGCTTTTTCTCTTTTAATAAAGGGCAAGTCCAGCCCCAAAATGAAAACTTACATACAGGTAAATCACCCCCAAAAACCGGTAATAGTTAATCTGAAATATAGTAAAATCTGAAATATATAAGTCTAACCTGAATCCTGCACATTGTCCTGTTTCTGCTTCCTGGTTCTTCCAGATAGCAACTGTCAGCTATGGATTTAACAGTTGACATCACTGCCAATAAATGAATGTTAATCTCCTAGCTGCCTCTTCTGAGCATGCCCAGGCTCAGTATAGGCTCAGTACAGGTTTCTAAATTGCTCAGTTTCCATGAGGCAAGGCATACAGTAATGAATTAATAGGACAAACTATGATATATCAACATATTTTAAAGAGGCCATTCTTTCTAAAAGATGTTCTTATGAGGGTGGAGTTGTCCTTTAATACAAATGTTCCAAGTTGATCCAGGGATTTATCCGATTGCCACAGGGAGTCGGGAAGGAATTTCTCTACCTTATGGGGTTTTTGCCTTCCTCTGGATCATCTTGGGGATAGGGTAGAATTTGGGAGATGAGGGGTGTTAGGTAGCTGTATTATTAAAAAATAAAAACACTTTTAAGGAGATTCAATAAGTTCTTATCGTTTAAAATTATGCTAATTTTGCCCCAACCAATCAGAAATTATGTAACATTTAAAAGCTAACATCTGATTGGTTGGGGCAAAATTAGCACCATTTTAAACGATAAGAACTTTTATTGAATAACCCCGTATTACCGGTATTCATAAATATCTGTGTCTGGATTTTTTTTTCCTTTATATTTCCCTTTGTAATATGGGGATCATAGTATCAGGATATTGTGTGTAAAGATAAATCTATTTATCTATTTCATTTAAATATGTGTCAATCAAATTGGGAATAAGTTATTGGGACCGGGACCAATAGAATTTGTCCTAAACAAATAATTAAAAAACAATCAAGAGTTCAACACAACCACACCACTCCCTCCTCTCATAGTACCCAGGGTGAGGAGCTAAACAACTAGGTCTTCACCCCTATGAATTGCAATAGATGCCCCATTCTATTCTGTTACAATTCGGCTTTTAGTGCCGGTCTTGCCCTGCCTCCTCCATAGAGGAGGCAGGGCAACTAAAGCCTCAAAACAATACAGAATCAGAAGACAGTAGTGGTCGCAATTTTTACCATAGACTAACGGCACGGCCACACTGCGGCGCAAACGCAAGAAAAACACGATAGTGTGGCCTTGCCCTTATACTCGAGTCAAACAGTTTTTATTCATTTTTCATGTAAAAATAGGTACCTCGGCTTATACTTGGATTGACTTATATTTGAGTATATACAGTATGTAATTTTTCACAAAAATTTTCACTAAATATTTTGGTATTGGTTCACCACAGGAGACTGTTATTCTACAGTATATTTCTCGGGGTAAAATCTGGTAATGAAATGCCACTAGCCCACCTTTTTAATGATATTCATACTTATTCATATCTTTTTAACGACATTTTGCATACTTAGGCTGAGGCCACACTGCAACGCACAGGAATCGCGCACAAAATCGCAAGCATTATCGCACGCGATTGTATGTGCGATTCTTGTGCATTTTGCGTTTGCGCATGCGATTTTGTGCATGTGATTTTGCTGTTTTCCGTTGTAGAAATGTATGCGTTAACGCACCAAAAATGGTGAACGCATGTGTTACCAAAACGCGGACGGACGCGCAGTCGCATGCGCATTGGAAATTGCGGGAATTTTCACGTTTCCGCAATTTCCATTTTAGCGAAAAACGTGAGTGTGGCCCCTCCAAAATAAAAGTACCAACTTGCCACAGTACATGTTTCGAACCCTTGTAGTGTGGCAAGTTGGGACTTTGAATAAACAATACCGGTATTGGGTTGCATTCTTTACTTCTAACGGGTGTATGGCAGTCACAAATAATCTACCATTACATGATATATACTTTATATAGGGTCTAGGGAAAGCGCTCAAGGATGTCTGTAGTTACATCTTTCAAAGATGATAGAATCTGTAAGATTCTGTCTGTCATTTTTGAAAGATTGGTACTGTGTATGCCCACCTTAAGAACAAAGCTGAGAGAAGAGAAAGGTATGGGTGTCTAAGAGATAAAGGGAAAGTCCACCACATAAATTAAAATGCTTTGTTACACACAGCACCACCCCCCACCAACCCCAGAACCACTATATTTACAATTACAGAAGATGCTTCTAAACCTAGTTAAACCACTCGTCCTTTCATTGCTTGGTGCATGAAAGCCTCTGCTGCTATTATAAGCTGGTTACGAGCAAGCACACCAGCAAAGTTCACTCGTAACCAGTTTGTTCAGTAAAGGCCGCCAATGGCCTTGGGAAAAAAGCATTTTCATTTCTGGGGTTGAACTTGCCCTTTATCTCTTACACACACCCCATATATTGCTCTGCTCTCAATACAGACTAGAAGCTAACTATTTCTCTCTTTAAAGTTTAATTCTGTGCTGCCTTGACTGACAGTCTGGTAAATGTGCATGGGTGTAGGCTGTATTCACATTTACCATACTGTCAGCCAAGGCAGCAGAGTTAAACTTTAAAGAGAGCAGCAGTGTCTTTCACATATAAGGGCACTGACCTCTCCTGCATAATCGCTCCGCTCTCCTGACCCTGTTTTTCAGCCGTGCCTGGTGATGTCACTCCTAAACCCCTCTCCTACACACTCATTCATGCTGGCTGGAAGGGCTGACCAACACAGGCCAGCGAAAGGTTCAAGTCCAGGGTTGCCAGATTTTCAAAATCCCAAGTAGGGACATAATCAAAAAATAGATAATTATACCATTTTTTAGGTCTTGTCCCTTTTCCCCATCCTAAATAAGCCACACCCATTCAATAATGATTAGTAGATAACCATTTAAATAAATTAATAATTTCATATTCTTCTAAACAAGTACAAGCATGAGGTATTCAGTTTCACACACACATCAAATTTTGTAGGGAAATAAATGAAAAACTTGTACAAGCTGCTTGCAATATTAAGGCAAAGCACTAAATAGCAGACAGGCTCCCATGGACTGCTGTGGACATTGCAACCCTTGCTGGCATCCAGCACCCCCAACCCCCACAAGTAATCCAAGCCAGCACCCCCAACACCCCTCCCCAAACATTAATGATCCAGCACACATATAAGCCAGCCTACCACCCTGCACACATCCAACAATCCGCCAATCACAGTGACAGCCATTTCAACAGTAAGTGAGGATCAGCTTGGGGTCTGTGACTTCACCTGGCTGAGCCAGCAGGTGAGGTCACAGGCCCCAAGCCGATCCTCTCCCTCACTGTTGAAATCGCTTGCCCAGGCTGCCCCCAGCAACACTCAACACCTAATGACAGTGAAATATCGAGCGCAGCTGCCTGCGGCCTATATACCACGCAGCAGAGCACAATCTGCAAACACATTTCCATTCTCCCCTGCGTGCCGTGGCCAAAAGAAAGAGCAGAGGCGTGGTCTGTATAAATAAAGGCATGCAACACGTGACGCATGTCACCACCAGCAGCACCTATCACATACGTGCTAGGCAAAGAAGATTGGAACGCTGCTCTTTCCCCCAATAGCATTGATCCCCAAAGTCCTAAAGAAAATTATTCTGTCACAGATGTTGGTAATTGCAAGATTACCCAATTGGCCATGCCGTCCCTGGAATCCTCTGCTCAGGACTTTTTTGAAAACTTTATTGGGTAAAAACACAGAAGCTTCCCAATTAAGGTTTCTCTTTGATGATTACTTACATGCAGCGGCAACAGTATCCATCTGTATTTTACAGTAGTAACTAAGTGTGCAAAATGTAAATATTTTTATTGTAACAGTGTAATGTTTTTATTGTTGATGTGTTTTATGTCTTTTAATATATTCCTTGCTCCTGGCTGCTGGACATGGTGGATATATAAGTCTGTGTGGAGGCTGTGACGCTATATCCTGAGGACAGCCCACCAGTGGGATGAAACATGTTGATGTAGTGTTTTTAATATCTTCTTAGGGCTAGGCCACAGTGCTGCGTTTTGTTTTTTTTCTGCTGGCGTTTTAAAATGCGTTTGCGTTTTTTTTAGATCATTGAACCCGCGACAACGCACCGAAAACGCGCATTTTCAGGTGCGTTGCGATTTGCGTTCCGCATTTTAAATCGCAATTGCATGTTTTTCAATACTTAATGAAAAAAACGCATGCACAAATGCAACGAAACCGCACATGAAATCGCATGCGATTGTGTTGCAGTGTGGCCGTGCCCTAATAAAGGTAAAGTTTTAAAGGGTATGTCCACCCAAAAATAAACTTTTTATATGTTCTTTATATAATAGCACCAACCTCAAACGCCATGTTCATTTCTCTAAAAATCATTTGCTTTGCCTGATATTTAATGAGATATATATCAGGCTGCACTTCCTCTCCACTTCCACTTTAGATGACCCCGAGCTGCAGCTTAGAAAAAAAAAAATTCTTGCCTGTGTGTGTGTCTCTCTCTCTATCTCTCTCTCTGGGCTGGCTGGCTGCAGCTGTTGATCCTGGATTTCTTCAGTACACATAACTTTACAGCTGTCATTGGTTGAGAGGGAAAATCCAGGGGTCAGACCATTAATGATGCAACTTCCTCTGTTCTCACTGCTGGATGCTAACAGACATGCTCAAGAACATGAAAAGAACAGAGGCAAGGTAATGTAACCTGTCTCTGTTCATCGCTGTATTGGTCCATGCTGCAGGATTAAGCCAGCTACAAAGGTCTGTAACTTTTGAACCACTGGACCGATTTACATGCTGTAAAGTTTGTTTTGGAGCACTTATTTGGGCAAAATAAATATAAAAAGTTAGTTTTGGGGGTGGACTTGCCCTTTAACTTTATGCCAAGACATTTGCTAACAAATCGAATACAGACAAATACTCACAGGGTTTGACGTAGGAAAAACATTTATTTGGAAACAATTGATTTTTTTAAAAATGGCATGCCACAGCTAAATAGCCATATATTAAATTTACAGTAAGTTCATCATTGGTGGCCAAAGCCTGATGTAAAGAAGATCTATGGGTGGCCATACAATCCTTAAAGGCAGTTGTAATTTTGCCAACATAATACAAGGTACAAGGACAAATTATGATGTAGACAACAAACCTGCTATCACAAGAAAACCTTTGTGTGATACGGAATTTATTGCCAGTGTGCTGATGGGAGAATATTTTACCAGTCATCATGGATCAACAAGTAATGCAAATGGGGCAGTGGTAACATCCCACTCTAGAGGTACTACATGCCCCTTAGTGACTAGGTGTAGTAGGTTTGCATAAATCATTGCAGACCAAATATACATTTTGTTGTTTATCATAGAACTGCCAACACAGAAAACGGTGATGGGTTCCAGAATTTGCTGCAGGATAATTTTCTCTCACAGGTGCTTGAAGTTCCTACTAAAAAAGGAGCTCTGTTGGAGCTGGTAATATCTTGAGGACCGTATTACAGATATAAAGGTAACTGGAGGCTTAGGGAATAGTGACATGAAATGGCGTCATTTAGTGTATGTTATCAAAATGAAAAATGCGCTGGGTAAAGTCAATTTTTCCAGGTTAAAAGATGCTCTTCAGCAGGTCAACTGGGATGATATATTATCAGGTAAAGGTACTGAAAAGAAGTGGACTGTTTTTAAGAGGATTTTAAGCCATTTTACATCTAAATGTATACCCTTGGGAAATAAATGTAGTAAAAAGTAAAATAAGTCTACACCCATGTGGCTTAATTCTGATGTGAAGAGGGAAATGGAAAGGAAGAACATTTTTTCCCTCTGTATACACTATAGAAGATCCAAATACAGATAGCATAGAGTATAGTAGCAATAACAGTGTAAAAGATGCAGGTGTACTTTGGTTAACAGAAACAACTAAATAAGGTTAATATTAATAAATCCCCTGGACCGGATAAAAAAACATCCTCAGGTCCTTAAGGTGCTAAGCTCAGTTTTATCCAGGCCACGGTTTCTTATTTTTGCAGACTCCCTCATGTCTGGATGTGTGCCTCTGAATTGGAAAAAAGCTGATATAATTCCAATATTCAAAAAGGCCAGGCAATTACAAGCCTGTAAATTTAATACGGGAACATATTCTAGAGTACATATCAAGGACTAGCCTTATAAGAAATAATCAACATGGTGTAATGAATCGAGTTCCGAAGGGAAGAGGTTCACAGTACCTTTTAGGAGGAGTTCAGACTGTAGGCCAGGTTGGGTGAAACTAGCAGGAACGAACTGGTCACAGGAGCTCATAGATACTGGACCCAATGGAGCTGTTACAGATAGAGTTGAAACAATGCTGGATACAATGGCTGGAACAATGGCGTTGGAACAATGCTGGATATTTTTATCCACCACTGGCTATATGACCGATTAGGTCACTTTTTGTCCTTATGACTAGAAATATTGCAGTATAAGTGCCCATACCCGTAGGGGATATGGTTCAATGATGGTGCCCATTTGGAGACAATTTCTGGGATAAACTGATCTCTTAATTTAACAGCCTGGCAACTTAAAGGAGAAGGCTAACTGGAGAGGGTTTCTTATCCAGAGAAATTTCTACCCTGCTCTCAGCAAGGAAAGAAACAACAAGAATGAGACGCCGACATTTGGAATACGTTTCAGACCTGGGCAGCAAGTTCTAACCTAGATACTTAAGAGGCACCAATTCCACAGGTCCTAGAGTTCCTGCAAGAAGAACTAAAGAAAGGTTTAACACTGAATACAATTAAAGTTCAGGTATCAGCAATCTCTTCTATATTCAGGAGAAGCCTATTTTCCGACCCCTTAATCAAGCCATTCCTTTTAAGGGGTGTCAAGAATCAGGCCTCTAAGGAAATCTTACTTGCCAGATTGCTTGTTCCACCCTTTGAACCTTGAAGTCCGCTTCCTTGTGGGACCTATTGTATACGGTTCTGCTTCTAAAGGCTTTTAGAGCAAAATAAGGAACATGGCACCTTATTGCGGTTATAACATGGCTACACTACACTTTACTCTTATTTTGCTCTCATGTATAGAATAAGGAAAAACATTGTGTAAATATATGATTTAATCCATCAGTCAGCATACATCAAGATTTTAAAAACAAGATCATATAACAAAGTATATACATCTGTCATGCATTTAAGATTGTTAAAAATACTTCAATGCATTATTTGTGGCAGTGGTAAAAGTAGGGAATGAAAGGTAAAGATGGGAGGAAAGCATGCTATACCCTTTAATATACTACAAGGAGCATAGCCCCCATTTAGATCATTATTTCCCCTCATAAGAATTTTTTCTTATTATAAACTGTTTGAAAAACTTCAGAAAGTGCCATGACATGTAAATAAATATATATAGGAAAAACATGGTGTTTGCTTGACTTTTAGATTCTTTGACCTGTGCCATGGTAAAAAAGGCAGAAAGCTCATAAATTACCATTCCCTTTTCTTCCTCCCAAGTTTTTCTCTTATGTCTTCATTCTTACCTTGTAAGGTAGACTGGTAGTTCACTAAACCTTATGTACAAGTCAGATTGTGAAACACTGTTCCAGATATGTTTGTATGCTCTTTAATGTCTTAGTCTCATACGTCTGCGGACAGCTTTATGTTCCTCCTGGCCCAACACAGCAAAACAACCCCCCTAAATGGGTACACATGTCCAATGTCAGAAAGGCTTGAGTGGTCAGGCCTCACTGTGTGCAGCCCCACTTAAAAAGGTGCAACTCTATAATAAGATGAAATCTACGGAAGATCACCTGTGAACTATAGGTTCTTCCGCTGATTTTCAATAATTTCGTCGGATGATCGAAATACCAATCTGAATACTAATGGACTGTGTATAGCTACCTTAAGAGTTTGGTATTCTTTAAAAGGGCATGTCCACACTTAAAATAAAACGGATTCATAGACTTACCTGTCTCAAACCCCAACTGGTATATTTTTCACTTTGGTTAGTAATGCAGGTAACATATGCTAGCAGAATATGCTGGCTCCTCCCTCCAAGCAGTCAATCATGACCGACAACTGACATCACAGCCAATAGTTGACGCCTGGTTTCACACCCGATGCTTATAAAAATATCATTGAGGAGGCAAATACATTTGTCACAACAGAAGATAACAGATATCTTGTTACAAATGCATGTAATAAACTGGTAAAAGTAGCAACTGTGTTTCAATCTTTAGTTTGTTTTAAAGAGGAACTGTGGTCCATAAATGACTTTAGGTAAATTGATAGAAATTGCTCTCCTGAGAGTTTTTGCAATCTCCATTGTTTATTATATATAAGTTTTGAAGATATTTACATTTTAGCGTGCGATATGGCAGCATCACCAGGTCCCCTGCACTTCCTGCTGAAACCTGTCAGTCAATCTGCCCTGTCTCCTCCCCTTTGCAGCCCCCCTGGTCCACCCCATTCATGGACCCCATGGTCCCTCCAGTTGCAGGCCCCATGTGGCCCTGCCCACTCGGGTGTCATGGCCCCGCCCACTCACAGGTGCTGTGGGCGGGCCAATATACAGTGTTCAGTATTTGATCACAAGTACGATCCTGTCCACAACAGTATTCATTGCGATCATAATCACGATAGCATTTTTCAGCCACGTCTTTAAATGAAAGAGGCTTGCAGTTGGGATTGTATGTTTGGTACCAGTCAAGAAAAAAAAAAAAAAAAAAGGGCTGTGGGCGAAATCATTTCTATTACAAAGCCAAAGATTTTCTGATGTATCATTGCTATGTGAGCTCTGTAAAAATTAGTAATGTCACATGTCAGCCTCCCACCCATTAACTTTCTGGTAAGTCATTTCTTTATATCTTGGGCTGTGGAGCATGTAGAGAGGTGGTTGATGGCTTGTTTTAAAGGTAGGAACCTGGCCTTTCATCTTGTTTAGAGATCACAGTTCCCCTTTAATGGTGGACATGCATGGCCTACAACTTGATATGTGCATCAAACAAAACTTACAAGTACCTTTTAGGCATTGTCACTTTAACAGCCTTCTAAAACAGATTGGTACTGAATATAGTTGTACATCAGATTATAAAGGGATTATGCTGCTAAGATACAAGCCATATAAATTTTTCAAGTGCTTTCAACGTCAATGTAAAAAGTTTGTTTGCACTCAACCTAAACAGGTGATAGATCTTCCATTAAGAATTTCAAACCTTTTAGTAAATCCATAGTTCCATGCTCTGGATTGGTCACCACTGCCATCTGTACACCCCCTAGGAGGAATACAACATCCAAGAGAATATAACAGGTCACACCAGTTACTTTATTTGTAGTGTCGATTGACAGGTAAAATCTGACAGCAAAATATAGATTCAACGCATTAATGATCAGACTGAGTGCCAGCTAGTATACTGACCAAGCAAATGTCAAAAACAGAAAAAGAAAAAACTTCCAATTACTAAATGTGCATTAGTTCTGGTTGCGTATGATGGGAACTAAGCAGGGATGTCCAACCTGCAACCCTCCTGCAAGCTGGGAATTGTAGCTTTCACATCTCTAGAGCTACAGGTTAGAAATACCAGAACTAGAGCCAAACAATTACTACAAAATGCACTAAAACAAATAAAAAGCCTGAACCATCAAATAAAGTCTGATAAATGTCCTGAAAATTTTACAGATAGAATTGGGAGGTAGCATTCGAGTGAAAAAACAGCAGTCCCTTTGTGTACACATTTAGTTTTATTGTAACAAAGCAACATGTACACTTTAACGTTTAAAACTGAGCATTTTCCTTTCCAGAAAATCAAAAAAAAAAAAAAAAAAAAAAAAAAAAAAAAAAAAAAACATTTGAGATTGTTTCCAATACTATCCCACAGGGCCCTTTATTTCCCTGTGGAGCGTTGGGGCTGAAAGCCATTTTGAAGAGGATGTTCAGTTTTGCCTTTTAAGTGTCTTAATTTGCATGGATGTCCTGTAAAACATCACAAACATGCCAAAGGAAAAAAAAGCAATGTTTCCAAAATGCCCAACCTACCCACCCCAATTTCCCTATTGTCTGAAAACCCTCCCTCTGACTTCTAGCCCACCCTGCTGTATTTTTTTTTGTACTTTTGTTAAATTTTTTTAAACAAGGAAGAAAAAAAAAAGTCTGATGCATGATGGTAAATATCTGTATTCAAACAGTAACTTCTGAGCCCAATATACAGAAGAGGGGGTGGGGGGAGGGGAAAAAAGAAAAATATAAAAACCCTAGACTGCTATGTACTATCACATGGGGATTAACAATCCATAGATCTCACAATATATGGCAGACACTGCCTTATCACCTGTGCGCCACAGACCACATGGATGTTACAAAGTTGAAGTTTATTTTTGGAGATGAGAAATTTGGACTTGGGAACAAAAACTGCTTAGAGATTTCCACTGCATTTAACTCAGTTCTCACCCCTCTCCCCCCACCCCCAAAAAATAAATTTATGAACCATGGTATGAAGGGAAGGAACAAGAAAACAAGGGAACTGAGCACACAAATTAAAAAAAAAAAATTAAGAAAAAAAATATATTTATATATACGACAGCATCTTGCTCCCAGGGACTGGATAAAAAAAAGGAAAGGGTGGAATCCAAACAAGGATCACTTAATCATCTTCCCCTTCTTCTTCCTATTAAAGCAAAAATAAAAAAAAAATGATTTTTTTGGGGGAAAGCCATTTCAATTAAGAACACTTCTAAATCTTGTCATTTACATCAGTAAAGTATTTTCCATGACAAAATACCTACTTAGAAGTCTTCTAAACCTGTTTTATAGGTACAAGCTCATGTACTCAGCCTGTAAATGCATCTCCTGCTGTTTTCAGCTCTCAACTATTCAGTAACAGTTTTTGGGTATACCAGAAGTACTATTGCAACACTAGAACATTTATTAGAGTACAAACCCAAGAGTAACCACTGGCTGAACACACTACACTTAAACTACAGCTCTTTCCTAACAGCAGAATGTGCACAAAGTAACTGATAATGGAAGTTATTTTATTGACAAGCTATACAGAAGTGCCCCAGCTCATTTAACCAAAATCATTAGTTAAATTGATACCTGACCAGTAAAAATCATGCTTCACAATGTTAAAACATTTATTTATGTTATATACAAATAATGGCAATGTATCCAGCATAATCAGTATGATTGTAAATATTGAGGTAGTACCTATATAAATTTACCTAAAGCATTAGGTTTTTTATAAGCACAATTTGTATTTTCATGCATAATAAATTAAATTACGTACATACCTCTGCTTCTTCTCCCTCTTCATCTTCATCATCATCTTCCTCTCCTTCAACCTCATCTTCATCCCCTTCCTCATCAATATCTTCTAGTCCCTCCTCTTCCTCCTCATCATCATCCTCCTCCTCCCCTTCTGCTTCTTCATCTTCCATGTCAGGGACCTTATAAAAAAATGAAAATTAGAAGAAAAAAAACCCCAAAGACACTGGTTTCTTTTTAAAAACCAACGTGTAAGCTACTTACTAGATAGTACTGCAGAGGGTTTGGCCAGATATCATCCTTAATGACCTCTCCAAGTTCATCAGCTCCAGCATCAGAGTGATCGGTGAACCAAGTGAAGAAGCTTTCTGGTTCTTCATGTTGTCTCTTCCTGCTGGCTTTGTTCTGTGTCTGGCTAGAGCGTTTTGTAAGATCCTAAACAACAGATTCTCCAATTAAAAAACAGTCAAAGGATATACACATTTACATATTACAGTATATAAAACCTATGCTTATGAAACCAATCAAAAACAGTAAAGAGAAATATAGCAATATGAGAGAGTTCCTATTTATTATTTCTTTTTGGTTGGTCCTCTGTCAGTAAGTTTCAAAGCACCCATACACAGCATGTTTCTCATCCGAAACGGACATCCATACACATTGCACATGTGTTTGAGGCTTAAAGTATATCCCTTAAGAATGGAAGAAAAGTTGAGTCTTCAAGTTCAAGGGGTTTTAACTGGTAGATTGTAAAATCTATAGAAGTGCCTTCCAGTGGACATAGTGATAGCAGGTTCATTGGATAGTTTAAAAAAACTGACCAAAATGTTGCATGCTACTGGTATGGATACATAAAGTGAGTTGATCCAGAGATATTTCCTATTGCCACTTGAACCCCTCTGGATCAGCTGCTAGGCAGGAAATGTGTCTATTTCTAAATAGGTTGGACATATCTATCAAACCTCAAAAACTATACTGCGGTTATCTATGGTTATTAACATGAATCTTACATTGAACTTCAGCATACACATTACTTAAGAGCATTTTCACATACCCACAAAAACATTTGCATGCATAATAGTCATGTTGGCAAGAGCATATTTAAAGGTCATCTCCACTAAACTTTTTTCCCATTTAGTTTGAGTGAAGAGTTGGAGGTAAAAGGAGCAGTGTCTTCCCATTCAATAAAACCTGCAGGAGCCAAAAACAAAAGGTAAGGTACTTACCCAATTGCTCACTCCTCCGCACAGCCAGACAGGTCCCAGTGGACTCTGTATGCTATGTGCATCGCACTTGTGCATAGAATACGAAGCCCATCAGGACCTGTCAGACTATACAGCGGAGGAATGAGCAGTTTGGGTACGTACCTTACCTTTGTTCCCAGCTCTTGCAGATTTTATTGAAAATGGGTGGTAAGGGAAAGCTCTTAACCTCACGTTCTTCAATAAAACTAAATGCCAACTTTTTGGTATTTAAAGATAACCTTTAAATTCTAAATGAGAATCCCAATTACTATGCACCACTTACTGCTTAGGAAAGCAGAAAATACCATTGTTAATAAATTATGGGTTAAGTTACTTACCTTTCCAGCTTTCCATTTAATTTCTGTTGATTTTGATGAAGGATCTCCACTTTCATTTAAGTGAAATTCTTTAGAAAGGACTTTGTTTTCAAAGTAGGGATTCTCGTCAAAATACTAGATGGTACATAAAAAAAAAGTTAAAAAAAGCTCAAATGTTTAAAGAAAAAGTAAATGGATGACCATGTCAAACACTTACAAAATCTATTCTGTAACCCGATTTTATATCTTCAAACTCTGTAACCTCCACTCGAGTCAGATAATGAAGTGCTTCTTCATCTTCCTCACCCAATAATGCAGATACTAAAAAAAAACAAAACAAAAAAAACAACTTTAAAATGTTACTTCACCTGAATTTTATTAAACCTTTTAAAAGTTCCTTAGACTCGTGTGTAAACATCTGTCAATTGGAATTGTAAAAAACGTTACATCTCCTGTTTAAGAACAATTATGTCTATATACGGAGAGCCATAGACTGCTTTTTCCGTCTAAAGTCACGTTAACCCATGTACTAAGGGTAAACATGACTTAAGATAAACTTTCCGTGGTACACAAAAACTGACACGCACAACCGCAAGGTATGTACAGAGCCGATAACATCTCTAAGACAGTATCTTTAACACCAGCAGATAACTTGTTAAAAGATTCAGAATGGGTAAACCCCATTCGCTATGCACCGAGAGCCACTATTGACTCAGTGCATTGCCTAGGAGTAGGCAATAGTGATACCAGCTCTCAGTGCATAGTCCTAAATATGTCTAATGTGAATCCATCTATTAGTAGTTCAGAAAAGAAAACCGCACGTAGAAGGCAAACTGACCTTGAGGATGATTGACAAATGTTGTAACCCAGAAATTTGGGATTTTGGCGATCAACTCTGACCTCTTCTGGAAGAATGGCTGGCGAAGTTTGTTATATTTTTGTTCTACTTTCAAAATTTCCTCACTTGCCTGTTCGTTCAGTCTAAAGAGAAATTCAAAAGTACTGTATAAGTAACACCAATTAAAAATGTTTAGCAGTAACACCTATGGGAGCCTAGAACACCGATGAGATGGAGAGGATAATGCGCTAACATTCTATAATTTTAATTAAAAATTGCCAAGTGGTAAAGTTTTTTTTACAATCAATTTTTAAGCTAGTTATCCCAAGATCTAAATCATGTTCAGAGAACAAGACTTACCTGTCTATTTCATTCTGTACTTCGTCAATATGCTCAATGGCTTCCTGTTGCTCTTTTTCTAAATAAATAAAAACATTGTTTTAATGACCTTGTCGTGGCTACATCACAACTGCTGTAAGTTTCAGTAACGCTTTTCTCAACTTTGCATTGTTTCTTACAAAACTTTAATACTAACTTAGTTTGAACAAAAACTAAACATAGGACCCAATGTCAAAACCATAACCAAAACAGTGAAGTTTAAATAGCCCATCAAAGCCCCCAAAACTTTGCATAACACATCCAATGAATGGTTAGGAGAGCAAATAAGTGTGCCAACAGACAAGAGTAAATACAAAGTTTGGAAAAGGCATAGAAGTAGTTATTACATGTCATGTTTGTCAGTGTAGGGGAGATTCTATGTCATACCTAACTGCAATTAAAGAACTCTTAAAATGTTCAGTTATAGGGTTATCCTTTAGGTAAAAAGTGAGAAGTAAAACCTTCACTGATGGAGAGATAATAGAATTAGATTTTTATCGTTGTCAGAGGGATTCCTATATTAATAGGCTAATAAAGTTAGCAACCTTCATATCACTCGTTACTTCTCAGAAGCTTTACTCTGAAACTCATATGGCTTCACATGGAAGCAACGTACTGTCTAAGAACATGTCACACGCGCCTTTCAACAGCAATTCATTATAAAGAACTTCAACCAAAGCAGCACAATGTAGCAGAAAAGCAGTTTAGAGTACGGACTTCATACATTATAAAAAACGCCACCGTAGGCGATCAAAAGCAAAAATAGCGGCTTCCGTTTAAAGGACATATGTAGGCCTGAGAGGGCAACACGTGTCCCACGAAGCAGTAGGCAAACACGGTTCACACAAGGCCACGGGACAATCATATCACCCACGACAAAAGAAACGTGACGGTGGCCCCCTCGCGTGCGACCATTCCAATAAGCAGCCCAGGTTCCTTCACTCTGGCCTGCGCCATGCGGAGAGGAAACATCATGGCGGAGGAGGAGGACAATGAGCCGCCGAGGCCTTCTGCGCAACTTGCACATGGAGACCCCTAGCGGATTCCCGCGGTCCTTCTCCAAGTTCCCCAACACCGGGCAGTTGAAAGTGCTTAGTCTGGACTAGACCCTCTAAAGAACCGTCACGTCTTTCAGTCTTCCAAAGCAGCGCCTTCTGCTGCCAAAAATGGCGCTGAGGCCTCGGTCCTCCCCCTCCCTAGTCTCTCCCTCCCTTTTTACCTGAGGTCTCGTCCGCTCCGTCGTGGTTGGAGTTCACCTCTTTCTTGCTCACTTTGGCCGCCGGCGCCGACATGGTCTGTAAGTGTGTGGGAAACGGCGAGGGGACGGTGCAGGCTAAGGCCTGGCTGGAAAGGGGGGGGAGGAATGAGGAAGAAGCTGCTTCGGCTTGAGGCGGCCGCTTGTGGGAATGGGAAAAGGGGGGAGAACGGAACGCCCCTGGTCACTTTTCCCCTCCTTCCTTGCGGCTTTAGCGCCCCGTTGTTAGGTACCACGACTCTTTCAACTGAGAAGGGGGACAGGGAAAGAGGGAGAAGAAGGCGCGATGGCCGCTGTGTGTGAATGTGAGGGAAGATCTCGCTCCCGTGTGAGAGAGAAAAGGAGGGAGGTGGGAGGGACCATCAACTCGCGCTCCCGCTCTTGGGAAAGCGATGCACAGCCACGCCTCCACTACGTGGGCGGAGAGGAAAGGGCGGGCTTATAGATGAAGGGGTGTCTAGAACGGGGTACATAAGCCGAGGTGGTTCTATATGGGCGGAGACCAAAGGGAGGCGTGTTTACACATAAACGTAACAGCCCCCAATCTGTGTCAGGGGGCGGGTATAAATTGCTGGCGGGTGTGGTATCGCGTCCAGAGCTTAGATTAGCGATTGGAGGACAGAAAAGACGGTTGTGGTTGGGGACGCGTATGCGTTTATAGTCACATGTGGGCGGGGTACGTTTCACCAGCGTTGCCTGTGTGAGGTGCTGTGTTCCCGCCGCCGCACGGATTGATGGGAGGGGTTGAGAAGCCATGTGAGGGGGAGGGGAGAAGGACACACCTTCATTGGAGTTTAACCGATTCCAGTCCTAACAATGATTAGTTTGGTGCTTCTGGTCTTTTTTTTACCAATTGTTGTTGAGCAGATTCAGATGTTGGCTGTGGATGATAAGGAATGTAAGAATAATCCCTTCCTTCTTACATCAAAAAAATAAAAAAATGTTCTGTTTGTCACTTCCTACAGGACTGGTTCTGGCTATTTTTGTGCTCTAAACAAATCTCCCCATGTGCCCTCTCCACTCTCTTAGACTGGCTACACACCATACAATCATTCGGCCCAATTAATGCTTAAATGACAGTCGATGGGCCGAATGATTGTATGGGTTCTAATTTTGGCTGCCAACTGTTCGTCCGGATCGGACGTGTCGGAAAACCATGGCAGACCACTATGGACCGCACACTCGGTCGGGCTAACTGTCGGATGCGGCTGCTTTTGCCATGACGACATTCTTTGGCCAACTGGTCAGAAGCCTTAACCAGTAGGTCAGGAGGAAGGATTGGAACATGTGTACCCAGCTTTAGTGCCCAAGTAGTTGGCTAAGGTCGCTTACGCCTACAAACGTCCCTGACTTCCCAGCTATTGCTGATTATAACTAAGGGCTCTATGGGCATTTTTTAATGTTGTAACGCAACACATATGGTATGCGATAACGCAGAGGCTTTTATTTTTCAATATAACCCAATGTGTGCTGTTCCCACTAGTGTGTTGAGTTCAATAGTTCTGCAATAACTCACAGTTGCATGCATTTTCACGCTTTGTGGAGCCCAACAGATACTAACGCTGGAATGAGTGCAGGGTGATGCACAAAACTTCGCATAATAACGCATATGCGCTATCATATGATTTAATGCACGTTGTAGTGCTACCGAAGCCTAATGTCCATACTAAGTTCTCCCTATCCCATATTAATCATATACTATGCTCTCCCTATCCCATATTAATCATTTGGTTGCTTGGAAATGCAGTTCACACACACAGCAGTGTTTGAATGAAGGTATGATTCACATTTTGTTGATCTATAGGGAAATCTTACCAGTTTCAGCAACAACAAATACTAGTGCCCCAGGTCAGCATAATACATGTAGAATGGGTAAAAGATAACAATATAGTATGGGTTTTAACTGCAAACATGGGAACTATGTATATTCTTACACATTCATTAACTGCACTCAGATGACAAATGTGATAGATTGTACTAAACTCCATCAGAAATCTTTTTTTAGTGAATGAATATGGGTGTATTTAACATACCAAAAAGAGGGCAGATATACATGTAAATAGGACCGTGCATTCTATTCATATACAAAACTACTGTTATTCAAAAAGAAACTGTAATGTAGAACCATGGAACAAACACAAATAAAAAAAAATGTACGCTGTAAAGTTTACATTCACATTATTTTTAATAAATGTTTAGAGGCAATGTAATTCTTTTTTTTTTTTTTTTTTTTGGGCAAATGACTTGTGCCCTAAGGGGCAAAAAAATCAGCATTTTCACTTGCTTACATTTGGCTTAAGTGTGCCTATTTACAAAGCCATAGCATCAATGTGCAGTAAGGGCTAGACCATTACAGGCTTGTTTCTTTCCCAATTCTGATTGCAATCTTTTATTGCGTGACAATCCCATATTAGTGCATTACAATGTCGGGGCTACATTGTATGTGCTGCTCTGCTATCCGTTTTTGAAGTACATGCGATCACCAGACATCGCAATATTGGGCATACACTTAGACATCGCAATATTGAGCAAATCTCAGCGCAAATGGATAGTAACATGCGAAACAGGTTGCATTGCAATCCTGATTTCACATGCGTTACCCTCCGTTGTAGTGTTGCCGCAGTTCCAATAGGTTCCATTGGAATCTGCATACACTCACTCAACTGACCTTCAATTTTCTATATGGGCAAGGTTGGTTGGGTGTGCATACACGTCATGACCACATTGGTAGTTTGATGGCATTGTAGAGGATCGCTAACCCCATATGCCTTGAAGATATGGGAAACGCTATTTAGAGTGTTCTCTGTCAAGTACCAGGGACAGTGATTGCTTTAACAGTTTAAGGAGACCCTGTATACAGACATTACACACATACAGGGAGATTCACCCAGAGCTGCTAATGCTCTGGGCAAATCTCCCGTACCGGATTTACCAGAGGCTAAATGGCTCTGGGTGAATCTCACCTGCACGTAAGTATTTAACGCCAGCTATAGCTTGCTAAGACCCGCACAGCCTCTGGTAAATCACTTTGCGCCAGCTGCGCGAGTGCCTCTTCCGGGACTCGCACAGCCGCCGCAAAGCGAGACTTTAACGTTGCACTAACTGATCATAAATCGGTTAGCGAACGTTAAGGAGAGAAAGGAGCACTGCGCAGCTGCAGCGCTCCTTGGTGAATTCCCCTGATGGAGTATCAACAGTATTCAAGTAGCACAGCACTGCTTTAGTGGCAGTTAATCTCTAAAGTAAACATTTTTGGCAGTTTGCCTGAATCAGCCAAACCCTATAAATATTTTAAAACTGCAGGCCATACACTATATAGAAATTTGAAAGATTCTACTTTTGATCATCAGACATCATTCCAGCCAAAGGGTTTACCTTTCAATGTCCCTGCGACATTACTGCCTGCCCATTCATTTTTACTCAATCACAAATAAAATGTTGGTGGTTCTTTAGATGGCAGATGAATTGTCAAGAAAATGCCTTATTGTTTAAAAGGGTGCTATTTTTCCCCAACCCAGTGGCATTGCTACGTTAAAACATTCGGGGCACGTGCCCCGGATATTTGGCAAAGTGCCCCGAATATTTTAACGGCTGTTACCTTTCAGAAGTGCCCCGAATCTTTCCTCAAAGTTCCGGACTTCCCGACAGCATGTCGCCGCCGCAGTGACGTCACACGCACGCCGGCACGCCCCCTGCGCTTCCAGCTACACTGAATTCCTGCTTAGATGGAGATATAGATAGATAGTTAGATAGATAGACGTTTAGTTAGATAGTAGACAGACAGACAGACAGACAGATAGATAGGCAGATAGATAAAGATAGACAAGGACAGAAGACCATGTAGAAGGTACAGGAATGTCTCCCTGGCCAAAGGTGTGGGCAAGCATCTGACTACAACTGAACACAACAGTAAGTTTAATATTACCAGATTTCTACCAGTATATAATGAAATTGTCAGTTTACTGTGCCTTTGTTTTCATTCATTTTTGTATCTCTTTCCAACTCTTATCTCTATCTCTGTCTATTTCTCTCTCTTTTTGTCTGTGTATCACTATCTGGCTGTGTATCTATGTTCGTGTTTATCTATCTGCCTGTCTGTCTTTTTTGCCTGTCTCTATTAAGTACCTAGTGGGTGTGGCCTAATTGGGGCAGAGAAAGGGCGTGGCCTAAAAAAATTTGTGGATTGCCAGAGAGTTCCCCTGATCTAGTACCCTAGAGACGCCCCTGCCCCAAACAATCAGATCTTATTTAACATTTGAAAGCTAACATCTTATTGGTTGGGACAAACCAATATTGACTTTTTTTGAATAAAGGTTCATACACACGTGCGATCACAGGTCCCGACCCGCAAACACAATTTGTACAAACGTTTGTTTCGGCCTATAATCAGCCTGTGTATGGGCCCTTTATCGTCAGAAACGGCCGTTCGGTCAGGGATCGCTGCCCGACCGACTGGCCATTTCAGCCGATAAAAGGGCCCATACACGGGCCGATTATCGCCCGAAATGAACGTTCGGACACAATGTGCGACGCGGGTCCCGACCCGCAAACGCACATGTGTACGAGGCTTAACCCTGCAAGTCTTCAAATCAAACAGTGAACACAATTTTACTTGAATAGCCTTAACATATCCAGACTTGTGTTTTCTTCCAGTGTGTTCCAGTGTCTAATATGCAAAAAGAAAGATACTGAGGGGCACACTCTTCCAAGTGGGTTACTTTATTGATGAATCACACAAAAAATATCAATAAAGTAATCCACTGGAAGAGTGTGCCCCTCAGTATCTTTCTTTCTGCTTGTGCCATACGCTGGTACAGCTGCCCTCAGTATCTTTCTTTCTGCTTGTGCCATACGCTGGTACAGCTGCTGTTTGGTCTCCCCAACATACAAATCAGAGCACTCTTCACTAAACTGCGTATATGATATGTCTCTTCTTATGTTTCGGTATTGGGTCTTTCGGATGCACCAATTGCTGCCTCAGTGTGTTGTCTGGTTTAAAGCAGACAGGGATATGGTGTTTTTTTGAAAATCTTTTTAATATTTCTCGGAGACCCCTGCTTCATATGGGATGACCTTCTGGTGGATTTTAACCCAGGTTTCATCTACGTATCTAAACCAGTGGATGTGTGCAATGCCCTTGAAGGTTTAGTTTATAGTATTTGAGGTTAAATAAAGACATACGTCCATCCAGTCCAACCCATCTAGCAATATCCATATTTCCTGCCAAAAAAACCCACCAAATTTATGAAGGGGGAAAAAATTTCTTCCTGACTCCAAGTGGCAATTGGAAATTTCCCTGGATCAACTCTACTTTATGTATCAATACCAGTAACTTGTAACATTCCTTGTTTGCAGAAACTCATCCAGCTTTTTTTTTAACTTACCAATGAACCTGCCACAACAACGTCCACTGGAAGTTCCATAGCTTTACCGTTCTCACAGTGAAAAACCCTTTCCGAGCTTCAAGCCTAAACCTTTTTTCTTCAAGTCTTAAGGGATGTCCTCGTGTCCTCTGACATGTTCTATTGGTGAACAATGCCCCAGATAGTTTATTTTATGGCCCGTTAATGTATTTATACACAGTAATCACAGTATTAAGAGTTTGTGTTTCAACTTCCTCCATGTAAAGGTTTGCCACGAAGGGTGAAACTGGAGATCCCATAGCATATACATTTGCTTGTAGAACTTACCCTATATTTGAAATAGGTTGTATTCAGGCATAAGTTCATTAGGGAACATACTTGTTTTGGGTTAAAGGGCATGTCCACCCCCAAAACTAAAGTTTAACACCATACTGGCCCCACTGTGTAGTTTAAAAAAATCCGTACCTTTCATCTCTGCTTCTTATGGTTCTCCTGCAGTGCCTTTTCCAGGTCCAGGAAAGTGAAGAGTAGAAACTGTCAGTGAGTCTCCGGGTCCCTGCTGCTTCCCTAACCTCAACAAGGACCCTCCGGATCATCCTCTAATCCTCTACAGCCATGGCACCTAGCGTGAACCCCTTTGCCCATAAGGTTGGTAAGGTTTTCTTTAGGAGTCTGGTAACACTACTAATGAATGTTATTTTTTACCATTGTTGGCAAAAAGTGAATTAAAGGACATGATATGATGACAAAAATTGTCAGTAACCTGCCACCAACTGATATATTTTGCACTTTATAACATGCATTACTAACCAGATATTTAAGGATAATAATTGTCCCCATTTTTGCATAGTAAGCTGGTCCCTCCCTTTATGCAGTCAATCAAGGCTGTGACAACTGACACCAAAGCCGATTCACCTGCTTCCTCCTCTGCACATGCTCAAGCTTATAAAAAGCTCATTGAGCAGAAGTGGATTGCTAGCAAGCAATAAAATATCATAAAATATCTGACCAAAAATGCATATATTAAACTGGTAATAGCAGTTGGGGTTGTGGGCAGATAACTGACAAGTTCCTTTTTTTTTAAGGTTGGATGTGCCCTTTAAACTGTGGGGATTATGTGCTTAGTTTTGGCTGGGTCCCAGGGTTATCTGCTAATTGTAAGACACTTTAAATATATGTAAATAGCTGGGATATTTGGCAGAGTAGGATGTCTGCGATCGTCCTTTACTCCGATTGTATTAAGAGGAGAAGTAAAGCTAAAATATGAATGGCTTTACAGGGGGAGGGGGGAGATGAGACCCAGGTACAAAGTTGCAACTTGACTATGTTAATTTCTCTAGCCTCCCCCTTCCTCCCACACTTCCTGAGGTGTCAAGTAGGTGGAGAACCTGATGAAGGGGGAGGAGCCCCCCAAAACATTGTGTGTGTTATGTTGATGGTTCAATAAAAGTTTGTTCACTTCTACAAGGTGTGCGATCCTTCAAAATTCTGCTGACTATATTGGATATTATTAAAGGACAGTTCAGTGGAAATGATCAATATTTGTTAAATTGTTAGTTTGTGTAATGCCTTCTTAGTTATTCTACATATTCTCTCCCATTTTGAGAAAACCAGTTGATTTCATACCCTTTGCTGTACCCTGCTGTTGACATTAGTGAGCTGACATTTCAAGTTCTAACAGTCCTTCTTCTTTTCAGGATGCACCACTTCCTTGGAATGTTCCTAACAGTAATTTCTACTGATTGGCTGTTGTATGGGTCAAAGATGCTCAGATCTCTACTAAGCAACTGAATCAACCCAGGCACTGGGTCAAGGGCAAGACCATAATGGTCTCTATTAGGGGTCCTGCAAACAGGAAGTCAGTATTTCGGTTGCATTTATTTATACACAGACAAAATGCTGAATTGGCAGATTAAGGTCATTTGGATGAAAAAATACGGCTCTATCTTCTGAAAAGCACATGTATTTGCACTGAACTTCCCCTTTAACCCTTTAGGGGTAAGGGTTGGGCAATATGCACCCCTGCTCGTGGATGTGCTGAGGACACTATTGCTTTGAGTCTTAACTACTAGGTGACATGTTTGTGACCTCTCTGTAACCAAGAACGAGCTATGAGAAAACCAATTAGAACTCAGTATGCAGGAGGGCTGCAGAAATCAGGATATGCCAGAAACCTGCACAATTAATGTATTTCTCTACAATACTACTGACAGTTAAAGCTACCTGTTAGTTAAAAATGTTCATTACTTAAGGCATTTACATTTTTAGCTTTACTTCCCCTTTAGATTCCAATTAGACCTGCAGGCGTTTGATATTGGTCTACACTCAAAGCTGATTGGAATAAATCTAGGGTTGTCACCTTATGCCTTTAAAATTAAACTCATTAACAATCAGCAAGCTAGAAGGCTATAAATATTATAGGATAATTATACTCACCTTACCTCTGATCCATATTTGTAAGAGCACCCAGACTTTAACCGATAGGTCCCCATTTCTGGGTACTTTACAGAATATCGTTAATACTAATGTAAATGCTAGCAAATCCAAGCAACATGCAGAATTGGATAATATATGAATCTAGAGTTACCTTATGCTTTTAAAATTAAAGTGCAACTGTGGTCTCCAAACAAGTTAGGATTAAATGAAAGCCTGCAGTATTTCCTTTATAATGAGCCAACAATCACATCTCTGGCTTCAGCATGTGAGAAATGATATTGAGGTGAATATTAAAACTTCCTGCTTCCAGTAGCTTGAGTGGCATCACCTTAGCTCTGCCTGCCCCTCCACCCCGGGGGAGAAGCATGTGCAGTAAAGATTTAATGCTGGAGAAATTAGGAAGTACCTGGGGTGAAAAAATTACAGTTGAGAAGAGGAGCCTATTAATGCAGGCAGAGGCTGGTTACATGCCTAAAAACAGGAAGTGTTCAAGAAGGAAGTAATATTGCTGAACTTCTCCAGCAATAATTTCTCACAAATTTTATCTAGAGATGTAATTTAGATTCTATTTTAAGATAACCCTTACTAGTTTGGAAGAATTGGAGATCATGTTTTTAGCCATGTGACCAGCCTCTGCCTGCATTAATAGGCTCCCCTTCTCAATTGTCAATTTTTTCCCCAGGTACTTCCTGATTTTCGCAGCATGAAGTCTTAACTGAGCATGCTTCTCCCCCAGGGCAGACAGGCGGGCAGAGGTCAGGTGATGTCCCTCAACCTACTGGAAGCAGGAAGTTTGAACATTCACCCCAATGTAATTTCTCACAGGCTCCAGCCAGAGATGTGATTATTAGCTCATTTTAAAGGAAATACTGCAGGCTTTCATTTAACCCTAACTTGTTTTGAGACCACAGTTGCCCTTTAATAAAACACTGTTTGTTACAAGTCTGGTGTGCTCTGATATTCTGGATGTATCTGGATGCATAAGCACCTATGGCTTAGGTGAGTCAGCACTGCAGCACCCTACATAAAGACGCAAAAGTGGATGAGGAGCATGTCTTCCCATTGTTCACTTCGCAGATCGCAGTCAGAAGGCGGATCAAAGTAGGTAAGGTACTTACCTTTTTTTTCAGTGGAGATACCCTTTAAGTGTGGAATGAGAGGAGCAAGGATGGGTGGGGTGAGTGTACTTGTCCTTTAAAGCATGATGCAGGCTGCATCTGTTGAAATGTAGCTATTGCTTTAAAAGTGGGCTAGATAGGTTACTAAATCTATTAAATATTACAGTTACCTAAAAACCACAATTACATAAAAAAAAACAGTTACATAAAACCACAATCACATCGAAAGAGCTTTCTATGTGATCTTTAAGAAATGAATTTCTAACTTTGGAAATTATTGTGGTTTTATCCATGTTGCGCAGTCCTATGTGTTGATGATTATTGAGCTAGCAGCTGTTACAGTCGATAAGGGCTAGGCCACACACCAGCCCATTTTAACATGCCATCTGATATATAAGGGATAATCCCTATAGAGGAGTCTGCCACGGCCGAAGGAAACACACAGTCGGGACTGTGTGTATGCAGATCTTTGAAAGATTTGCAGATCCTGTCTGTCATCTTTCAATGATCTGTAGTGTGTGTACCCAGCTTTATTACAGTATGTTAGTTTCTATGCGTTTGGTAGACTAGCTGCCCTATTTAGCAGACAATGTTGTCTTAAATAAGACATTGAAATTAATTAAAACCAATGGCTTTGTGAAGCAATGCCCAGTGCCAGACGGTCTATAACCAGTATAGCCCATGAGAAATTTTGAAAACTACAATCACTCTGACTGTAAGGGGCAACATATCGATTTCTTGTCCCTGGCATATAACGTCAAAACCACCGGAACTTCTTACTAGCAGCGCCATGTTTGTGTGTGCCAAGTTTTGAGCGATGACCATTTTAAATATGGCGCTCTTGGATTCCGGAGAAGGTGACTTTTACAACATTCTTTACATTATTCTCTTTTTCGATTCTTAAGGGCATTGTAGATTAATTGGTTTGTTTAACTAAGACTTACGGCGTATTCATAAAATAATTAGACAGAAGAAGTGCCGGCGACGGGATATGATGTCAGAGGATGCCGCCGGGCGTAAGGCTTGTTGCCTTGGTAACAGTTTAGAAGGCGGCTGAACTTCATACAGAGATGTTTTCAGACGCGGTGCTAGAGGGCGTTTCGGTGGAGTCTGTGTGGAGGAAATCACAGGAGGGCCACAGGGAATCGGTAATAAGGAGTCACTTGTGGGGCCTTGTGTATCTCTACCCCAAATTCACCTTTATGATGGATTTGTATTCCAATCCGCTTGGAGTGGAGACAAATATCGAAAGCCTGCATGTCTAATTGGAATCTAAAGGGGAAGTAAAGCTAAACATGTAAATGCCTTAAGGGATGGCCATTTTACTACTGGCAGCTTTAACTGTCATTAGCATTGTGGAGAAATCAATTAATTGTGCAGGTTTCTGGCATTTCCTGATTTCTGCAGCCCTCCTGCATAGTGAGTTCTGATTGGTTTTCTCATTGCTCGTTCTTGGTTACAGAGACTCACAAGCAGGTCACCCAGTAGTTAGTTGACACCCCAGGAAGTGGGATGATTGCAGACATCCCACTCTGGCAAATGTTCCTTCTGGGACACACACAGGGACCCCTCCGCCTGCTCCCCCAAACATTTTTATTCTTGGACGTATTACAGATTTTCGTATTACAGTAATTCCCGGAGTTTGGGGTGGTGTGGGAAACTCCTGGAACTACTGGGAGGGTGGGATACCTGCGATTGAAAATGTTGGTCTCCTATGTACCACATGATCGATCACAGCGAACTGTTGGACCAGTCGATAATGGCAAATGGTTGCTGGATCGTGGCTGTAGCTGCCAGATATTTTTGGAAACTGTTTGTATAGTTGCCCTTAAACTATAAAGTTCTTTTATGTACAAAAAAAACAAACAAAAAACCCTTTTTCTGTTTTGGACTCGCACATGGTTTAGACTTATGCATAACAGTAACATAAGACAAAGCAGTTTATATCTTGTTGAATTGTAACATTACCACAGTAATTTGGTAAATGTACACTATGTAGTCTGACTGTCTGAGGAATTAGCAGTATCACCCACTGCTCCCATTCTTGTCTGCTGAGGTTTGTGGAACCCACCCAGTCTCATTTATATGCATCTACTTAGATCTGACAACTGATTTGACTGAAAAAATAGCAAGTAAATGCTAATAGTCTATTATCTAGGAAACACTGGGGATTGCCTTCAGCTGTGGCATCTACTGTTTACCCGTGTTTAAAACCTGTTGGGAAATGAGTAAATATGGTAACAGCTGATGACAGATCTTAACTTTACAGTCCCATGTGGGAACATGTTTCATGATTTATTCCGAAAAGTAAAGGCTAAAACGTACACCTCTCTGTATAGCCCATGCTTAGTTTAATCACTGTTTTTATATTATATATTCTTCCTTAGGAACAGCCTGTCAATGTCAGGGTTTTCAAGTTACCTGAATTGGTATTAGGTGTCCTTTATTTACATTCCTCAGTATAACAGTCTAATAAAAAAATAAGGGAAGAATTTGTTGACAGATGCTTCTATTGTGGGTATTTAAAGGGGAAGTTCAGTGCAAATACATGTATTTTTCAGAAAAAATGAGTATTTTTTCATCCCAACAACTGCCAATCTGCAAATTCAGCATTCTGTCTGTGTATAAATAAATGCAACCAAAATACTGACTTCCTGTTTGCTGGACCACTAATAGAAACCGTTATGGTCTTGCCCTTGACCCAGTCCCTGGGTTGATTCAGTTGCTCAGTAGAGATCTGAGCATGTTTGACCCATCCAACAGCCAATCAGTAGAAATTACTGTTAGGAACATTCCATGGTAGTGTGCATTTTGGGAAGAAGATTGAGCATTACAGAAACTGAAATGTCAGCTCACAAATGTTAACAGCAGGAAATAGCAAAGGGTATGAAATCAACTGATTTTTCAAAATGGTAGAGAATATGTAGAATAACTAAGAAGGCATTACACAAACTAACAATTTAACAAATATTGATAATTTCCACTGAACTGTCCCTTTAAAGGGCATCAATACTGAAAAAAAGGTTACTTTAAATTGACCATAACTGTAAACTTTAATTCTTCCCAAACACCACTGTATCATTTTTTTGTTGTTGATCTGCCCCCTATTTCTTTAGATATCCAATCTAAAACTTCTTATATTTCAGCTGTCAATCAAGTTCCTTGCTTTCAAAAACTATTATTCTGTGAGTAGTTTTACTGTAGCTGGAATGGTGACAAAGTTTTGACAGTTGGAATGCTGTATGCAGGCTTGACAGTTGGTTTGTGGGGAAAAAAGGTTGGATTGAAGTGGGAGTGGTTAAAAGAGGGGGGGGGATATTATTTCTAAACAAAAGGTGTGCTGGTTTGAAGGTATGCAGCAACACACACAATCAGAGTAAGTGCTACTTACATGTATTCAATTATAGATTAAGATGAGGCAAAGTCATTTTTTCAGTATAGTGTCCCTTTAATTAAATTTGCAGTTCTTAAAAAGCCAAAACACATGGGTAAATGTGCACATAGTGAGAACACTCCTACAGGGTGATTTACCCAGAGCCGCTTTCACTCTGGGTAAATCATTGCACACGTTGGTAAATCCCAAAAGGGATTTACCCACAGTGTGATTTTAAGGTTAAAATTGCGTTATCACAATTGCGTTAACCAGCGCAATTGTGATATTGAATCACGAGTGTCTTTTACGTAACCAGCGCTTCCTGCACTAATATGGAGTTAAACTCACGCTAAGCAGTAGCGAACTCCAAATACTTGCCCAGCGCTGCTGGGTAAATCGCCCTACGATAGTATTGTATTGGCAATGCGAATTGGAAGTGCAATCAAATTGTGCTAGTGGGACCTAGCCCTAAAATACAAACAGGGCGATTTTTGAAGTTAAAGTCACGCTAAGCAGTTCGCTGCTGCGTAGTGCGACTTTAACTCCATATTAGTGCTGGATGCGTGTGATTCGTAAAAGACACCGCGCATCCGGCTCTCGCGATTCAATATTGCGTTTGCGCTACTTTTAGCGCATTATTTTAACGCCTGGTTAATCACGCTCTGATATTGAATCCCATTTGCAAGATTTACCCAGAGCAATAGCGGCTCTGGGTAAATCGCCCTGATAGTCATGCAGTTACTGGCCCTAGCTTGTTGAGCTCAGGCTTACCCAGTGCGATTTTCCTAGGAACAGAGAGAGGAACATTGCAATTCGCTACTTTGGAAACCCTTGTGGTAAAGAGAGAGGAGAATAAAACTAAAAGTATATGGAGGGCTTTCTGTAGTGACATACCGTATATTATTAAATATAAACAAGTAACTTTTAGTTAGGAATGCCTTGTACAGACAAGTTTTAAATGTCAGACAGGCAAACTTTTTTTAAAGGGTTTTTTTTATTTTAAAGGGTCACTTAGTAAAAATGTATACCGTATATACCATATATACTCGAGTATAGTCCAAGTCAAGGTATAAGTATAATAAAGTATAAGTCAAGGTACCTATTTTTACCTGAAAAATTAGTAAAAACTGATTGACTCGAGTATAAGCCGAGGGTAGAAATTAGTTGCCCTTTAAATGGACAGCAGAATTCCCATACATGGATCCCATACAGTAATAGCCAAATCCAGTACTAGTAACCCCCAATTCCTTGGCACTCCAGATATTTGGAAACTACAACTCCCAGCATGCTTTGTTGCTGGGAGTTTGTTTCTAAAAATTTGGAGTGGCAAGGGTCAGTAAACTTTTAATTAAGCATTTACAATTCTCCTAAACCCCATATAGTAAAGGGCCCTCTGACCCCATATAGTAAAGGGCACTCTGACCCCCATAGTTAAAAATGTCACCTGCCCCAAACTGAGAAGACCCATCAGATTTACAGCATCCAGATGAGCAGTGACAGTGCTGAGTGAGTCCAGCAGTCAGACTACAGGAAGCAGGAATGAGCATTTTTTCCTAATTGTTCAGGTAAAACAGGTATCTTGGCTTATACTTGGGTTGGCTTATACTCGAGTATATACGGTATTACTTTTGGAGATAGCAGATACTGCTCCGACCTCCCATTGTTACCTTTGAACTGGTGGGAAACTGTAAGTTGTATACCGTGCTTTTATATTGTTTATCTGCACCATTGATCGTTATTTTGGTATTGCAGTTTTTTTGCTCTTTTTTTTTTTTTATGCAGAGAAGCTGTCAGACCAATCCCCTTAAGACAAAGGATGCCTGTAACCAAACATGCGGCATCAGGGAGATGGGAACCCAAACCGAGAAGAATGTAAATCAGAGAACCTTGGATGTGGATTTGGGGCCGCTACTTGATTATCCTGATTTGGGGCAGTTTTTAAAACGTGTTGAAGGAGTTGTGATTAAGGAACTGGAAAAAAACTTGAAAAGTCATGCTTTTGATGGTTTTGACGTAAACTGGGAGGAGCAAAATGAACTGGTAATTTTATAAGTATTTATGCCTGATAGTATTTTTTTTAAAAAAGAAATAGGTTGATTTCTATTAGTTGGGCTTTTTTTTGTTGATGAAAACATTTTCTCCATACAGTGGAGAATCTATTAAAAAAAATCCAATTGTATTATATTTTGTTGGGGTTGATTAAATAAAAGGTGCAATAGGAGGTACAACATTTTGCCCCTACTGTTAATCTTCTGCAACCAATCCGATGTTATCAAATGTTTTCCAACTAGTCATCTGACTGGTTGCTGTAAATTAACAGCTTTTGTTTTATTTATTATATAGCAATGAATATATTTACTCACTCTCATGAAGCCCTGCCCGTAACTTACAACCGATTAGTAATTGGTAATAGGATAATAGTAATAGAATTGTAGGACTAGATCAGAGTGCCCTGAGGAAACCCACACAAGCACTGGGAGCATATACATACTCCTTTGCGGGTTAGCAAGAAGCAGTTTCAGTGGTTTCCAGAGTTGGTGAGAATGAGCTGTTTGCTGGTAATGTTATGTTAGTTTAAAGGGAAGGTATAGCGTAGAGGAGCACACTCATTTATTTAGTGCAAAAGCATAACATACAACGTTTCAGGACTCACGGTCCCTTCCTCAGGTATAACTGGTAACAAGTGCCAAACCAGTTTGTTACCAGTTATACCTTAGGAAGGGATCGTGAGTCCAGAAAAGCTGTATGTTATGCTTAGTACTTAGTATGCTAAGTAGTGTGCTCCTCTACTCTATACCTTGCTTAGATTGTGTAGCCCTGGAAGTAGGGGGCTGAGAGGATCTGCACCTACCAACTTGTCTGGCTAATTAGCCAACAACAGTGTGCCATAGTACATTTGGAACTTTGCTAGTTTAAAGGGAATCTCTCAAAAAATATGCACAGAAATAGACCTACCTAGCTTAGACTTACCCCCGGCCAATCACAGACGCGGCTGCCGGTCAGTAAAAGAGCCGAGGGAACGAGGTCTGGTAAGTCTATTTCTGTACATTTAAATAAATCACATTGAGTTTTAGGGTTGCGGGGAGGTCCCATACAGTGTTTGAGGCTTTTTTGGGGGGTAAATTTAGAAGAGGCACCACCATGAAATCTGGATGGGGGGGCTCCCCTTCCAAGAGGACAGGGAGGAGGCAGATAGATGGATTTGAGACACAGAATATTGACATTTCAGTAGTTGAAGCTGCAACCTCATATACTAATGTACCGTATATACTCGAGTATAAGCCGACTCGAGTATAAGCCGAGGCACCCATTTTTGCCTCAAAAATTAGAAAATATGATTGACCCGAGTATAAGCCGAGGGTATACAGTAACCCTAATACCTTTCCACTGTAGATGTTTGGAAACTACAACTCCCAGCATGCTTGGTTGCTGGGAGTTGTAGTTTCCAACCACCTATAGTAGAAAGGTATTGGGGGTTACTGTATGGCATACTGTCCCCCACCCTAATACCTTTCCACTGTAGATGTTTGGAAACTACAACTCCCAGCATGCTTGGTTGCTGGGAGTTGTAGTTTCCAACCACCTATAGTAAAAAGGTAATGTGGGTGTCTGCATGGCATACTGTCCCCCCAGCCCTCCCCCCAGTACCCCCAGCCCTCCCAGCTCACTTACCCGTACCTGGTCTTCAGCTTCCTCTCCTGCAATCCAGAAGCAGCGCGAGTCCGGCCGGCAGTTCCCATTACTGCTTCGCGGCTGCGCGATGACGTCATCCCCCAGCGTGCGTGATGACGTCATCGCGCAACCGCGAAGAACTACTGGGAACTGCCGGCCGACTCGCGGCTGCCTCTGGATTGCAGGTAAGTTCCTTGTGACTCGAGTATAAGCCGAGTCAAGGTTTTTAGGTTAATTTTTAAACCTAAAAACCTCGGCTTATACTCAAGTATATATGGTACTAAAAACAAAGCTTCTTACCACTATCCCAATAGAGCTACCATATAGAGATAAGTACATGTAGAACTTTTATCTTTTGGTAGGAACATAATGGAAGCAAAGTTGCCATGGGTATTTGAACTTGTGATTTCTTGGGCTATGTGTTTCTAATACATGTACATTTAGAAGCTTTATATATTGCCTAGGAACAGAATCCCAAAAAAGTTAGTAAAATCAGCTGACTATTTTGTATTTCCCTAGGAAGGCTTTATGCAATTAACACTGGCTGGTAAATAAACTGCAGGGTATCAAGTGCTTTTTAAAGTCTTTTTAGGGAGTCCCATATTGGTGAGGAGACGTCTCTATAAAAAAAAATGCACTGCGCATAGACAGTGAATACTGTTGTCAGGGGGCATGGCTTTTTGACGATTACATGGGCTCTAAGTTGTACTGGCAACAAAATGGAATACTTCTTAGCTACAGAATCTATTACTTACATGTAAAATGCAACATGCTTAAGAAGAATCTTAAAATGTATAGGTGTTCTGGGGAGAAAAGCATTGGGAGTAAAATCAAGTTCAGTTCTCCTATGAAGAAAAGGTTTGAGGATCCAGGAGCATTCTGGGAAGAGCCTGTTAAATACATCTTGTAAGAGGGATGTCTGTATCCAGCTATGTACCAGAAGGGATAGACCCCGAGTCATGTCTTTCAGCGGTTTGACAATCCCAGTGTAGCATGTCATTTTTGCACATTTGCATTTTGTTAGTGTTTTGTCATCACCAGGGCAGTAATGTAAAAAATTACCCACCGATGCCCAGGTAAAAGGATGGAATCTTATATAATCTGCGCAGATAATCATATCATATTATCTGCTTTGTTCTCTCACACCTTTTTGTTTTTATCAAATTAGGTGACCTGTTTGCACAGCCTGCAGTATCCTGAAGCTTTGGAGCTCCAGCTTCAGGTTACCAGTGTATCTTGGAACTCCACTGGGTCAGTGGTTGCTTGTTCATATGGAAGGTAAGATAGAGGTACCCCTTGCATGACTTCACCCTCAATTCTGGGAATGAGGAATTGGAACTTGCTTCTTGGATTAGTTGGGCAATGCTATTCTTACTGTTCTGTAAATGAAGTCTGTGTTTTGAGGCTGTGCTTATGGGCACATGTCTGATTCCTTTTTATTGAATTCCACTGCACTTTTAACATTATAATTTGGCATTTTCAGGTTAGGTGATGGTGACTGGAGCACTGAAAAGTCTTATGTCTGTACGTGGAATCTGGATCGCAGAGGATTCCTTCCAAATCATCCTGACACGGTAATAGATGTGCAGAGTTCAGTTATGTGCTTGGCATTTCACCCCTTACAGCCATCACTTATTGCAGGTATGTCTGTTCATATCTGGAACTGCATGTCATGTGTTGCATGGACTAGCTTTCAAAACAGCTCTTTAACGTACTGAAATACGATTTGGTTTTCACTTTGTGTAAGACCTTTGTTTTATCTTTTAAATGAAAACATACCTTGGCTAATCGTAGGAAAGACATTGAGTAACATTAAAAGGAGAATTCATTTATTAATTAATAAATCCACTGACACTTCAATTTACCTGTTTTTTATAGCTGGCAAATTTACCTTTTTTACCCATTTCTGGAGAAATCGGCTTGCGTGTCTGCCAGAAATGAGGACTACCCCCTTGGATGTTCCCCAGCCAAGTGCTGCAGAGTACAGGCCCCTTTATTCATAAAAAGCCATTGGTGCACACTGACTGTGCCCAGGAGAAAGCGGGGGTACATATTTATTATAATCCATTGCACTGATAGACTTATCAATGATACTGTGGATTTCTACTGAATAAGAAGCAGTTAATCAACACTCGTTTTAAATCTTGCATTTAACACTCGTTTTCCTTTTACTTGTAAAAATAGCTAAGTAGGTTTCTGAAACCCTGTTAAGGTATTTGTCCCTACAATTATATGGATTTAAAGATAGAAGTTTGTGTTCCCATTTATTTGTTTGATCTATATAATATTAACTTGTTAATTAACTTAATTGATGAACTGTTTACCCTTTAGGTGGCCTTTATAATGGTGAGGTATTGTTATGGGACACAAGTCGAACAGATGATCCTTTGATTGGGAGAACTGGGCTTACTGCAGACACACATACTGATGCGGTATACCAGGTAATATTGCTTCCAGCAGAAGAAAAAATAATTCTGGTGTATTACTGGGTAATGTTCATTTTATCTATTTTACATATTTCACAATAGGTGGTGTGGATGCACAAAAAAACGCAAGGCCACAGACATCAGGTCCTGAGTGTGTCTACAGATGGGAAGATACTTGTATGGCAGTTGGATAAGGAAGGGCATCTTGTATTACTGGATGGGTTTGCTCTGGTAACTCAACAGATCCCCAGCAACACAAAGATAAATAAGGTTAATACACAATGCAACAGTTTTTTTTGTTTATGTCTTTACATTTTTACTTTAATGCTTTAAGGTCATTATTTATTATAGTAAAATATTTTTTTTGAATTGCAGCATATTCCATCATATTGATGCAATATTTTAGTGCTGGGTAAAATGCATTTACTAGGATGATAGGCTTGACTATTTTTTTTTCTTGTGCTACCTTGAAACTTTCATAGAAATGATACTTAATGTTTCTTATAGGTGTTCATGCCAAACAGTTATATTTTAGAAAGGTGCCTGAAACCTCCATTCGTATCGGCAGTTGGGGTAGTAGTAGTCAATATGCATTTTCTGGTGCTTTTGTAAATTTGTGTTGGTTAAAGTGTATGTAAACTGAAAACATAACACAGCACTTACTCAGAAGTGTGTGTGTTGCTGCATGTCTTCAATACAGTACTTGTTTTGCTCAGTCAAGTATGCTCAGTAATCACTATAATGCAGCTTTGGAAGAGGGAATTTCCATGCAATTTACACATAACGGTCACTATTGCAGTAAAATTGCACACAGCAGAAGAGTTTATGACAACAAGGCATTTGACAGCTAAAATGTAAGATGCTTCAGACTGGATATCTAAAGAAATTAGATCAACCAAAAATGGCACAGCGGCCATTGGGAAAAATTAGTTTCCATTAATGGGCATTTTCTCCCCCCAGTTTAGATACCCTTTAAATAAACAAATTTTATTGAAAATGAAGCAATTTTATTGTTTTGTATTTCAGTTTGTCTGTGTAAATCATATCTGTTTTATGAATTAGAATTTTGATCTCTGTTTTTATTGGTCCTTTCAGCAGGGGCGTGAAGACACTGCAGTTGGTGTTACTTGTTTCTCCTTCTCACACTTTGACCCAAGTCAGTTCGTTGTTGGAGTAGAAGGAGGTTATTTGTTGAAGTGCTCTGCTAGTTCTCAGACACTAGCTGCGGTCAGCACTGACTCCTCTATTTCTCTAAAAGCACCAGCCCAGTTCACATTCTCTCCACACAGAGGACCTGTGTACTCGGTTGACTGCTCTCCCTTTCATAGGTATGCATCATTTTAAATTGACAAAAATTTTCATTATCTAAGGCTTGCACACACATACACAAAGAAGCATGTAACTAAGGCTGGGTACACACCAGAAGATATTTTCGACCAACCGACCGATTCACGGCCCTTTCGGTCGGTCATCCGAAAATATCTACTGGTGTGGGGCGACCGACCTCGATCGTCCGGATCGGACAATCCCGATTGATCGTGCGCGAGCACTCGGTCGGGATATATAGTCCCTCCATTTGTACCCAGCCTAATGTTCTACTAGAAACTTTTTGCTGGTTAAAGGAGAAGTAAACTCAATTTTTTATACTCTAGAATCTGAAAACAAACCCCCTAAAAACACCAATAAGCTATAAAATCCCACTCCAGTAAATTGTATTAAAGTAAATGTAAGCCTGTTAAGAACTGGATGAAGTATCTGTGTGTATGTGGAGCGTCAGACCACACCTGACCTCTGTCACATGCTTCCTTGCTTTATCTGTCCTGTAAGAAGATTGGCTAGAGATTATTAATGGGTGTGACCAACTGTAACAATTTCTGCCATAGCTAAGGACTGAGCATGTGCAGAACATAATTGTCATTGACCAAACTGTGTGATACTAGAATGCTGGGAAGTAAAGCACAAACCATATGTTATTTAGGTACATTTCCCAGCTCCCGTATCAAAATGAGACGTAAAACACAGATTACTGGTTTTATATCAAGGTATTCTGCATTCTGGTTCAGTGTGTTCTGTGGCTTTAGTTGTCCTTTAATCACTAATCACTTGAATCATCTGGAAGGTGTGTCTCTGTGGATTTTCTTTACTCACTTTTTTATTCACTGTAGAGCTGCCATTGAAATAATGAATTTGCCCAGAAGTATTTTATTATTGGTATTTATACAATTATACTAAAATATAGTTTTCTCCTATAGGAATCTGTTCCTAAGTGCAGCAACAGATGGACATGCCTGTCTATTTTCTATGCTGCTGGCCAAACCACTACTTTCTGTACAACTTTCCCAGAAATATCTTTTTAGCATTCGCTGGTCGCCAGTTCGTCCACTAGTTTTTGCTGCAGCATCTGGTGAGGGTAAGTTAACAGGCACTGAATAAGTTAGAATGTAAAATTGTATTATTTTCTAGGAAGCATAAGAGTTTATATCGGTATGTTTATGTTCTGTTAATTGCAAAGATTGGAAAATTGATACTTTAGTAGATGTAACATCTTTAAAACAGAATGGCCACTACCAGTATATGTAACACTTTTCTTTTGTTCTTTAAAGGGGAACTGGTACTGTTCGACCTTGCAAAAAGTTTACAAAAGCCTTCACTGTGCATTAAACAGACTGCTAATGGGAAACCAGTTTATTGCCTGGAATTCAATCACATGCAAACCCAGCTCCTAGCAGCTGGTGATCAAACTGGGACTGTCAAGATATGGCAGCTCAGTTCTGATTTCAAAGAGCAAGGAGCTAAAGAATTAACTGTCCTGGATGAAATTGCCAATGAGGTTGCAGACTGAGTCTGATAACAAATGCAAAATTCCCCCCTGCTCCTAATACAGTTGTTTTATTCCAACCTTTCAAAAAGGACAATTCATTGTGTTCAATATGAGTGGTTAGGGAAAAGTTACAGGTTACAAACTAAACTATTGTGAACATAAAAAACATCAACTTACGCCTTCCTATTAAAGGATTTTCAACTCTTTAAGGTGTGATGGAATCTAGCAAAAGATATAAAATCCGCCACCATTAGTATCAAAAGGGGTACTTAGAATTTCAAAAAGTTGTGGGTGCAAAATTCCACTTTTCCAATAGATATTGGAAAAGTGAAAGCACCCTAAGTATTTTTTGTGGTAGTGATCTCCATGGAAACATGCCCGTTATGACCAGTGTTAATTACTCAACTCAAGTGGCAGAGACAATACAGATTGCTATATTAATGGCAGGTCTATTGATGCTACTCTATCAGAAATGGAGCTCGTCAAGCAGAGAAAAGAGGTTATTATAAACTAGAACTTTAAAATATGGAAGTATAGAAATAAAATCTAATAGTATTTTAGGCACAATTTATACTTTTAAGGTTTATTTTGCAATCAAAACATTTCAGGTGTTTGACTGTTACAAATACTACATTTTAGACCTCTGTCCTAATAATAAAACATGTAGGTATCTGATGGTGCATACCAATACAGTAAAAAGGATATAAAGAGGTCCAGCACATGGCTGGAATTATGCTGCTTGACATTTCTCAAGCATCATGTGCAACTGAAACGGGTTCTCACACATCTGCCTCCAGATATTTTGAAAATAACTCCCAGCATTCCCTGGCTTCCTTCTGTATTTGAGAATGCTGGGAGTTTTTAAACATCTGGAAGCACAATGTTTGAGAATCCCTGGCTAAAATGGCTCAGTATAAAAAGTATAATTCAAGTTTGAGGTTTATTAAAGACATACGTCCATCAAGTCCAACCTTTTCACCCTCCTTTTTGACCCTAACTTAACGGTTGATCCAGAGGAAAGGCAAAAAAAACAACTAAAAAGAGGGGGGGAAATCCTTCTGGATTCCAAATGACAATTGGAAAGTACAGTATATGTATTCATACCAGTAATTCTCAATATTTTTTAGTCTTAGAAACTTATCCAGCCCACTTTTAAAGCTATTCAATGAACTTGCCATTACCACATTTGATGGAAGACAAAAACCTTTCCTAACATAAAGATTAAACTTTTTTTCTTCCAATCTTAAAGGATGTCCACGAGTCCTCTGATATGACCTATTGGTGAACAATGCACCAGAGAGTTTATTATATAGCCCATTAATATATTTGTATAAAGTGATCAAATCCCTGCGCAAACGTCACTTCTCCAATGTAAACAGCCCTAACTTTTCTAATCTGCCTGCATAGTCCAGCCCCTCAATTCCACTTATTGTAGTTGTCCTTTTCGAAACTCCTTCCATTAACAAGATGTCCCTTTTGTATTTGGGAATCCCAATGGCACCACATATTCCAAATCAGGTCTTGCCATTACCTTTAAAGAAAGAACAATTTTTTCTCAAATCTATTCCCCTCTTTATACAAGACAATGTTTTGCTAGCTCTAGCCGTAGCTGTCTGTTATCTCTAGAAACCCAAATCTTTTGCCATTAGAGATTCACTTAGGTGTAGGTGGCACACATATTGTTAAACCCCAAATGCATCACCTTACATTTATCAATATTGACTCATTTGCCATTCTGCTGCCCATTTTGATAATCTATCTAGGTCTGCTTGCAGCAATTGCACATCATTTGAAGCTTTCCAAAGCTCTGCATAGTTTAGTGTAATCAGCAAACACAGAGACCTTGCTCTCAATGCCCCTTCTAAGTCATTTATAAACAGATTAAAAAGAAGCGGCCCCAGTACGGAACCCTGAGGCACTCCACTTAGTTCCGCTTAGAACTCATGGATGTAGCTCCATTAACAACCACTCTGTTTGTGATCCATTTACAAAAGTTTATTTCTAGACCAACAGTCCTCAGTTTATACATCAGTTGCCTATGTGGCACAGTATTATCTTAATTCTTACTCACGTCTTCATTATTATTGGGCCAATACTGTGTAGTATTTGTAATTTTAATGTCACGGTTGTTATTTTACAGAACATTGCTTTAAAGTATCATATTGGATCATTATTGTATACAATGTAATTGTATTCAGTCCAAAGCACTTACCTAATATGTTTAAAGGACAACAATTTCTAAAAAAAAATCACCCCCATTGCATGGCCACACTTCCAGCAGGTGAAATCGCTTACTCACATTTACAACCGTGCTGCCCTCCCTTAGATATCACACAGCAAAGATGAGTGCTAAAATCCCACCTCCTAGATGGCCCAGGGCCATGATTACCATAACACTTGGCATTGTCTGGTGGGAATGTCTGTTACAAACTATCTCCTCTTTCTCTGCCAGTCAAACAAAATTGAAATGTCCTGTTGCTAGGATACAGCCTACATAATCAAGCGGATGTAGGATGGGTAGAGGAGTGTTTTCTCGCATGCTAGCTTTGAGTGACAGTTAAGAGGCAGACAGAATCGTTACGCCCCCTTCACAGCATGGCTTAACTGAAGGCAGAGAGAGGCTCGAAATCAGGAAAAAAAATGAATGGGGAGGTGGGGAGGGCTGCATACCTTTACTCTTCATAAAACAATTATAAAAAAAATGCATTGAGGCAATACAGTTATCCTTTAAGTAAATGCTTTAAGTCTACCTCTTAAAGGCATCCTATTGGAGGTGTGTACAGACCTTTAGTGTTTCCCACTTACCTGGTCTCAGATGAGATACAAATCTGCACATCCTAAATGAGGTAACTATCCTTGGTCAGTGCTGTCCAGTCATTACTGGAAGAGCTTAATGTTTCAGAATCTCTGGTGCTGATTTCAGGTGACACTATTAAAACACTTACAAAGAAAAAAAAAATCTTTTCAGGCTCATTTAGATTTGAAACATCTGGAACTGCTAGGAAAATGGCTGCAAAATAGCACAAAGATATTTGTCTGAACATAGCCTTAATAAGCATGGTGTTGACTTCCCTTGGTATCCTGTGGTATTTCCTGAATACCTCAGACTCCTCAGATATCTGCCATGCTGATAATGTTTTTAAATTGGATGCGATAAGCCCCTTATCGTCCGAAATGGCCGGCTGGTCGGAAGGACTACGATCCCCGACTGAACGGCCGTTTCGCCTAATAGTGACCATACACGGTCCGATTATCGGGCGAAACAAACGTTCGGACACATCGTGCGTCGCGGGTCGGGACCCGCAATCACACCTGTGTACGAACCTTAACTCTTGAGTTGCCTTTATCATCAAACTAAAAAAGCCTGTTTATTTATACACAGGCAGTTGGAGCATTGGCCCTGAAAAAGAGGTGGCAATTTTAGATTAGTTCTTATAACCCAATTGTCCTATTCTTACAGTTTTTCTGTGATCTTCTGCACTCAAATGTCTGGAAATATACATAAAAGGAAACAGGGCATAAATCAGGACCATGTTTAAAGCACATTCATGTGGGCACTGATCTATTTGAAAGTATTGTCAAGATTATAGAGATATTAGGTGTTAAACAAGTTTGATGTAAAGAAGGTACCAATTAAACCTGCACTAATTCCTTAGCACATATTTGAAAGTGTAAGAAGTGTTTTTTATATATATGTATTCATATGAATATGTATTAATGTATAAATCAATGTAATTATCTTATACGTCATTCATTGGAAGAGATGACAAGATCTCATTTACAATATATTAGACAATAGAAGGAGACTTCATTCTCACACAGGATACAACATCAGACAATATGTCTGTGGAAAGCAGAATGCTGAATTTCCATGATAACTAGCTTCTTTACAGGATGTTAATGAATACTGGGTTCTTGACTGGGCAGATCAATTGATTATGGAGGATATGTTAACGAGGTGTTAACAGGAGGTAACCAGTTTAGTTAACATGCTGTGGGAGACATCTTCTCTAAAGGGACTGGAAGTAAAAGCCACCTGTTTAGAGGGACTGTGAGGGAAATGAAGGGTAAATGGGATAAGAGCTGAGGTAGAATCCAGTATTAGAGTTGTTTGGACTAGAAAAGTTCTTTTGGACTGGTTTCTTGGGAGGAGGATGCTATGGATGGAAATTGGGGAGAGAGGATCCAGGATGCTAGAAGCAGAGAGACTCAATAGGCAGACTGAAGACAGGGTGGAAGTTGTGTTGGATCTGCTTGATGCAGGCAAGGACAAGAGAGCCTCATGTTGGATTATATTTTCTGCGGTAACCAATGTAGTCAATAAGTCATCTTTTGTAAAGTACTGTATTTATTGTAAATATAGTTTGTCTAAATAGTTGTTTGTTTTGTTGTAACAGTAACTTGTACAGTAATATATATTCATTTTTCATATACTTTATCTGTATAGTTTCTTCTGTATAGGTTTATATTTTTATCCAATATATAATATATATATTAGAAATTGAGTAGAATCTCATCACTAGGTTATAAATAAAGGTACTTAGCCTGCAAGTATAAACAAAACCTTTTAGGTACAACCCATCACTAACTGTACAGAGGAGACAGTACAGAGTAATGTAGTTGAAAGAGATGTAATTCAATCTCTGGGAGACTTCTGACATCAGTTCCTGGGAAGCTTACAAATGGACCACCTGCTACTGCATGTCGCTACCTGCTAACCAGAGCTAGCTACACCTGGTATAGGTCCACACAGTACAAGATTACCAATGTGATTTCCAAACCAATGAAATGGAAGGAGATTTTGTAGACAATCTTACAAAAAAGAGGATTTTTATGTCAGACTCACCTGTAAAATCCTTTTCTCTTAAGCCGTAAGGGGGACCCAGGTCAACATAGGGGTTAAGCACCCTTTCTCCAGGAGCGGACACTTTAAGAATTGTAAGACTGATGCTTCAGTGCTCCTCCCCTCAGTACAATACACAGAGCACCGGAAGCCTCCTCCAGTTGGTCCCAAAGAGGAAGCGTAAGTCAAATATTGAAAAGAAGATAGTACAATAACAAGGAAATAACAAGTAAACAGGCGAAAAAACATGCCAAAAAAACAATCATGTCAACAATAGGGAGGGTAGTACCTGGGTCCCCCTTACGGCTTAAGAGAAAAGGATTTTACAGGTGAGTCTGACATAAAAATCCTCTTTTCTCTTTCAGCCTTAGTGGGACCCAGGTCAACATAGGGGACGTCCCAAAGTCCCGAATTGAAGGGGTGGGAAATCCTAAAATAAGAATCCCACTTAGATCTCCGCAGCTCTAAGGATAGGAGGTGCCCAAGGCAGAAAAAACTTGGAGACGATAAAATTTGATAAAGGTGGAGATAGACGACCAAGTTGCTGCTCGGCATATCTGGTCCACCGAAGCGCCATGTCGCGCCGCCCAAGAGGCTCCAACCGCCCTAGTAGAATGGGCCGTAACCCGCAAGGGATGAACGGCCCCAACTGCCAAATAGCAGCGAACGATAGTAGATCTAATCCACCTAGCCAGAGTTTGTGGAGAAGCCCTGGACCCCCGACGGGGCCCCGCCAGGAGAATGAATAGAGCCGGGGAAGAACGGAAACCTTCCGTGCGAGCTACGTAGATCTTCAGGGCTCTCTCTACATGCAGACAGTGCAAATCGCGCTCTTTGGAAGAAGACGGATTCGGAAAGAAGGTCGGAACAATGATCTCCTGATTGATATGAAAAGCCGAGACCACCTTAGGCAAAAACGAGACATGAGGTCGCAGAATAGCCTTGTCCGGGTTAATTGAAAGACACGAGGGATCCACAGATAAGGCAGCTAATTCAGACGCCCTCCTGATGGACGATATGGCCAGCAGAAACACCGTCTTCCAAGATGAAGCGATAGAGGAATCGATGGTAAGGGTTCAAAAGGAGGTCTTTTGAGGGCCCTGAGGACTAAGAAAGATCCCAGGGTTGGACTGGGGCCCGAATGGGAGGGCGCAAGTGAGTTACTCCCTGCAAGAGGTCTGGATATCCTTCCTGTTCGCGAGCTTTTATGAAAGTAGATCGAAGGGCGGAAACTTGAACCTTAAGAGCGCTGAGCGAAACCTCCATCATAGCCTTTTTGGAGAAAACTAAGGAGTCTGGACAGAACAAATCTGGAGGGGGAAAACCCCGGAGGAGCTCCACATCACATACTTCTGCCATATCCTGTAGTAAACCTTAATGAAGACTGTTTTTCTAGCCGCTAACATGGTAGGTATGCAGATACGTATCCCTCGCCTTCTCAGTATGGCGGACTCAAGCGCCACGCCGTTAAATGTAGTCGCTGAAGATCTGGATATTGGAAAGGTCCTTGTAGCAGAAGGTCTGGTCGTAATGGAAGAGGCCAGGCTCCCCGACTGTCATGGACAGAAGGTCTGAGAACCAGTCCTCCTTGGCCACCGTGGTGCGATGAAAATCACCTGTGCTCGTTCCCGTTTGATCCTTTTTACAAGTCTGGTATCATGGGAGTTGGTGGAAAGATGTAGCCCAGTTGGAATTGCCAAGGTGCTACCAAGCATCTATGGAGGCCGCAAGCGGGTCTCTTGTTTTGGCACAAAGGTCAGAACCTTGCGGTTGGTTCGAGAGGCCATCAGGTTGATGTCCGAATCCCCCATCTCTGTGTCAGCTGAGCGAAAACCTCCGGATGGAGAGCCCATTCTCCCGGATCGAGTGTAACCAGACTGAGAAAATATGCCTTCGTATTGAGGACTCCCGGTATGAAGATTGCCGATATCGCCGGCATGTGAACTCTGCCCAGTTAGTATTCGATGCGCTTCTGTCATTGCCAGATCGCTTCTCGTGCCCACTTGATGATTTATGTACGCCACAGCCGTGGCGTTGTCCGACTGTATCCGAACATTCTTGCCCGTCAGGAAAACCTGTCCAGTGAGACAGAGCTAGGAATATCGCCCTTAGCTCCAGGACATTGATGGAGAGTAGAGCTTCTTCCCTGGTCCAAAGACCCTGGGCTTTCAGAGACTCGCATACCGCACCCCAACCTCGGAGGCTGGCGTCCGTTGTCACCACTGTCCATGTGGGTGGGCAAAGGGATTTGCCCGCTGCCAAGTTGCTCTCCTGGGTCCACCAAGTTAGGGAAAACCGAACTGACTGTGGTAGGTGTATGTACGCATCTAACGACTGCAGGGACTTGTCCCAAGAATGAAGGATGTTTCTCTGGAGGGTCGAAGATGGAAAAGTGCATATGGGACTGCTTCCACCGACAACACCATTTTTCCCACTAATCGCATCGCTTGGCGAATAGTGATTTGATGGGAGACTGCCTGAGTGGCCAGTTTCCTCATCGATCTATTTTGTCCCGGGGAAGGAAACTTTGTGGTTCGTTGTGTCGAAAAACTTCCCAGGAAGATATATGTGAGTGACGGAATCATGGAGGACTTTTTCTCGTTTATGACCCATCCAAACCGGGTATAGTCTTTGTGCACTGAGATACCTGCTGTTGCCCAGCTGGAAAGATGCCGCCCTGATCAATAGGTCGTCTAGATATGGGATGACGAATATCCCTGAAGCCGAAGAAAGGCCGCTTGACAGGTCATGATCTTTGTAAATATACCGGGGGGCTGAAGCGAGGCCGAAAGGCAGAGCTGTGAACTGAAATGTCGGGCGCCTATGGCGAATCTGAGGAGACGGTGATGACCGTTCCAAATGGGTACATGGAGGTACGCATCCTGAATATCCAGGGAGGAGAGAAATCGCCCGGCTCTAGCGCCAATATACCGAACGTAGAGACTCCATCTTGAACCTGGTTTTTTGTACATAAATGTTTAGAGCTTTTAGATCTAAAACTGGCGCACGTTCCGTCCTTCTTCGGAACCAAGAAGAGATTGGAATAAAATCCCCGAAATCTCTGATCTCTTGGGACGGGGGCAATGATATGGGAATGGGATATCTGATGGTCTGGTGGCCCTTAGCGGTCTGGCCTCCGTTCCAGAGAATTAGCTGACTGCAGAGCCTGCGAAAGGGATGCCGACAATATCGACATGGAACTGCTAATGATTTCGCCCAGGCTGGTTCAGACTCCTGGAGGGGGGCCCCCGGAGATACCGGACAAGGCCGACCCCGCAGGTGGATTCTGTAGAGAATCAATGGAAGCCCGCAGGGATTTTGCCCATTCGGGTTCCTGACTGTCCGAAACAGTCTGACTAGGGTCTTGGTTTGCGTTGCATGACCCGCATAGGGGCCCAGATAGGCCGGCAGGCAACTTATTCTGGCATAATGCGCAGACATAGGATATCACTTGGACCGATTTGGCTGATTTAGATTTAGATTTGGGAGCGGGCTTCTCCTTGTTGGACATGATGGTTTGACAAGACAGCAGGCCAGAAAATGAGAAAAAAATAAGTGTTTTTTTTTTTTTTTTAAAACAGGAACAGGGACCGGCCGAGTGAAGATAGAAAAGAAATCAGAGGTAAAGAGCGGAAAACAGAGTAGAGCAGGAAAAAGATCGACTTATCTGATCTGTAGAAAGAATGCAGCATGAGGAGGCTCCGGACTGGTATGCACTCTGAAGTGTAGCTGGAAAGGCTGAAGACCGGAAGTCCCGCCCCCGAAAAAGCCTGGTAAGGAGAACAAACCGGAAGTCCCGCCCCCGAAACGGCCCGGTAATGCTGGCCTGCAGGAGAAGAGAGGCCCGCCCCCATCAGCCGGTCCAGTGAGCTCCCTCAGCATGGTGTCTGTAGTGCTGAGGGAGGGGGAAGCGGCGGAGACCGCCGGTTGCCCGCAACATGCGGGAGGGGGGATCGGCCCATTTTAGGCCCGCGGGCCATGATGGGCCGCCCTCCCGCGGCAGCCGCACGAGGAAGACCTCTGCTGGCTGCTGATCCCACGGAGGGAGCCGGAGGGATCTGGAAAAAACACCGGCTCCAAACCATCCAGGCAAGGTAGGGAGAGAGGTCCTACTCCTGAAGCGGACACTTAAAAACTGGAGGAGGCTTCCGGTGCTCTGTGTATTGTACTGAGGGGAGGAGCACTGGAGCCTCAGTCTTACAATTCTTAAAGTGTCTGCTCCTGGAGAAAGGGTGCTTAACCCCTATGTTGACCTGGGTCCCCCTGAGGCTGAAAGAGAAAAAGAGTAACCGATTACATACATGAACCCTTCCATGTTCCTGTTTTTTTTTTGTATTTGACTGAAAGGTCTAAGAACCTTTAACAAAGTGCACAAAGTACTTAATATAATTGCAAACATAATTCATGTCCTTTTAAGAATATTTTAACTTTATATTTGCAGTAGACATAGCTGGTATTGTGGTCCTGCATCTTTTTCATGAAAGAGAGACACACCTCACTTAATATTTAGCATTTATTAAAGCACATTGCCTATATTGCTTCTTCAGTGAGCCAAAACAACAGAGATACAATAGGGACTTGTCGGGTGAAGAACATGCACAGCCAAAGGCAGCAGACACAAGCAAGGCTTTAATCAGCAACATCAGTTCACAAATAGTGAGCGTGTGAATTCAACATAGTCGTACGCAGAGGGTAGTTCTCTGCCTTTGCTGTCCATGTAGGGTTTCATGTGTGAAATGCAGTAGTCTGCTTGTTCCCGTGTCAGATTCTGGAAAGAGAAAATGTAATAGAATTTGAAATGTTGCACAGAATTTATTGATGTCTTTAAAGTGTATGTATACTGAAAAAATGACTTTGCATCATTTTAATCTATAAATAAATACATGTAGGTAGCACTTACTCTGCACGCCTTTAATACAATACTTGTTTTGCTCAGGCTCTGACCACTGACCTGACTATTTTCCCACATACCAACTGTCAAAACTGCATACAGCAAACCAACTTTTTAAACCATTCCAGCTACAGCAAACAAAACAGCTTACAGAAATGCTAAAGCGTAAGATGTATCAGATTGGATATCTAATATAATAGGGGGCAGGTCAACAAAAAAAATGGTACAGTGATAGTGGATGAATTAAAGTTTCCACTAATGGGCAATTTAAAAAATGAAAGAAAAAAACATTCCAGTGTACATGAAAGCTTTTATCCCCTATCCATCTATACATTATAAGACTCTTCTCTGTTAAGTTGCATGTAAGAAGTAGATTCTATAACAAAGAAGTTTCCATATTGATGCCAATACAACAGCCCATGTAGTCTTCAAAGTGCGTTGTGAGCATGTGCACCTATTGTCCACACACCCTGATCCCACTTTTAACTGTCTCTGCACATTTTCTATATAGATGCATCCACACCAATATGGAAGTCCCATATACCACTACGGAAGCTGCTTGTTACCCTGCGGTTTATTTTCCAGCCAGTCTGCATTGCAGACAGTCTACTTGGAATAAAAAATAGCTTGATTTTACTGCCACTTTTTTATTTTTAGTTTTTTTGCTTCCATTCTGTTCCTAGCTAAAGATATTTTCTAAATGTTTCATTGTGTATGTTGTTGAAATGATGTACCCAGTGTATGCCAACTTTAGTTCAATGAAACACCCACAACAGTTATAGATTAAAGGGGAACTGAAGCCTCTATACAAGTCCCCTTTATTAAAAAGAGCACACTCCAGGATCATGCATCTAGTTGCAGTCTTTCCAAATGCACAGGAGTAGAAATGGTGTTGCTTCCTGCTTAGACAGGTAGCTGTGTTATCACCATCACTCCCCTGGCTTGAGCTTGCTTACTTGCATCCTACTGCTGGGACAGAGCATCATCAGCTGTATCATAAGCCCAGCCCCAACTGTTATCTTTTTTATAGCTAGCCAAAAGCACACAAACAAAATATTTTCTCTCCACAAGGTGTCCATAGGCAAAGGAAAAAAGTATGGTTGCAGTTCAGTTCATCATGTGCCTGTTACAAAGACTCAGAGAGACAGACAGACTAATAGGAAGTGTAACTTAACAAGCCTAGAATCATCATCCTAGGCTTGTTTGAAAGGTATGTGAAATATATGGCACTTGTATGGAGACCACAGTTACCCTTTAAAACACTCATCAATTTAATAACAAGCTTTTACCTGGTATAGTTCTTCCTTTGTGACGTATGGTTTCTGTTCTGTGCTCAGTGCTCGGAAAGCACTTTCTATCTCTTCGCTGGACTTCACATTCTCAGTTTCCCTGCTTATCATGAATGCCATGTATTCTTGTAGAGACACGTGTCCATCTCTAGAAAGAAGATGGGGGGGGGGGAAGAGTGATCAGATTTTTCTGCTTTCCTGTTTCTTCATTTGTCAACAGTAGCACAGAGACAATATGATTTTACCTGTTGGGATCTACAGTATCCAAGATAGCTTCAAATTCTGGATCTGGTTCTCCCTCTTCTACCATGGGAAGATCATAACCGAGGGACCGCAAGCATGATTTGAATTCTTGGTGGTTGAGACGGCCAGATTTATCCTTGTCGAAATGTCTATGAAAAAAAAATGTCAGCTTAGAAGTCTTGTATAAATTATATTAAAGAAAATGTACACATTCTAAAAATGTACACATGCTCCTTACTGAAAGAAGTTGTATTCAATTCAAAGGCAATTTTAGATACTTACTTGAACATCATGCTGAATTCTTTAAGTGCTTCCTCTGTTACACCAGTTGTATTTCTGAAATAAGACAATTTTTCAGCTGTTGTCAAAAACAATATATTAATATAGCGGTGAGCCAAAAATACCCTGGCATAAGGACCACACTTTTGTAAGAGCACAGGCTGCTCCTTTTAACTATGCCTTGTCCTACCCACCACTTCCAAACCACACCCACTCCTCTGCAGGACGCCAGACCATGGTGTTGGGTACCCCTGTTATATAGCATATGGATTTAAGGTCCACACTGCAAATCTGATTTCATATTTGTAGGAAATCCTTTTAGAATTTCTATCTGTTTTATTCAGTGCAAAGCAGGCAGCAGAAAAAAACTTGGAAAAGCCAATATGGTTACAGATACTCAAATTTCATTACTGACCATATTAATAACTTCCCCAATCACTCACCTGGCCTGGATTTGTTGTTCAAGGTTGTGTTGCATTCTCATGCCTAACTGGTCTAATTGATCCCATTGCTGTGCCAGCCCTACAGTGCTGTGCTCTGTGTATTTATTGTCCAAAATTAATGCTTCTTCCATTGCTGCTCCAAGATCTTCTATCTTCTTCAGCTGGCTCCTCATTGCCCTAATCTCCTGATGTTTTCTCTGAGGGGCAAAGAAAAACAAAACTAAGAAGCCATAGACCACAGCTTATCACTTAGTGAGAATGTAAATTACATAAATACAAAGATACACAAACCTTTGTTGCTTCCAATTGTGACTCAAGTGTTCCAGACTCTTCCACCATACAAGACCTATGGATATAGTTGGCATTAGTACACAGCAATTTGAGATTTACAAAGGAGGCAGAAAATTAACACAACACTAATACCTGCTGGCTCAAATACATATCCAGTATGACAGATGACAACTTTTCTTTACATTATGTTAATAATAATGTTCTACGGTTGAGCTACAGGGGCACCAAGCCAAGTGCTAGGCTGTCACCCAACACAAAGTAAAAATGGGACCACAATGCATTTCTCACTACTTTGCATTTACATAGGATACCCTTTCATTATGTTTTGTAGATTAACCTAACAATACATATATGGGGAATATGGACTATGGCTTGGCTGTTCACTAATTACAGTTCATAGCACAAAGAACCTTATTCACAGCAAAGTCTAAATCTACTGGTGATCAAACTGCTGACAAAGAAGTGCAACACGTGACAAAGGAAAGTGCAGCCAACTGCACACATCTGTGGTTTTAGTGATTGTCAGTACCGTAATATTATATTATTGCCCTGCAAGTAGTAATGTCAAATTAAACAAGTGCATGTTTATTAATACCATGGCTCAGGTTATTAATCTTTGCTTTTATAAAATACAACCTGCAGGCCTGTTTTGAAAATTACAACTTCCAGCATTCCCCTAAAAGCAATCTAAAACACCAGAGGGCAGCCTGTGAATGCAGGGAGTTGTAGTTTTCAAACATCGGAAGACGGACAGGTTGGAGATCCCTGCTATAAATTATAACCTCACTGAAGTATAGAATGAAACTAGTCATGGCCAGTAGAAATCATTGCAGGCTAGACCCAAAAGTTTATGTAGTGTATGTTAGAATGAGTAAGCATCATTGTGTGACAGAAAATCAGTGAAAAATAAGAAATAAAGAGGAAGAACCTTCCAGACAGATCATCCCCAACTTCATACTGATATACACGTATGACTCTGCGATAGGCTATGCTATTTAAAGAAAAGAGACCGAACAGTGAATGTCCTTGCAACATACATACAACTTCCAAACAGAAATATGACCAATCCACCCACCAAGCCACAGACTGATTAGAAAAAACAAGACAGGAAAGGTAAAACTATGATAAAACAGTGACAGGCAACTTTACAATTGCCATTGGTAGATGGGACAACAGGTGTCTACTTGCTGGTTTTAAAGTAAATGCTCGACATAGCTAAAAGTCACCTGGAATGATATAATGATTCAAGTCAATAAACAATTCTTTTTGGTGGCACCAAATATTTTTGGTTTTTGTAACTGCTGGGACTAAATATTCTGACGGTAAGGTTTCACAAGAACAGGGGAAGGTTAACATGCAAACCACAACCCCAATTACACAAAACCCAAACAAATTATATTTGAAAAGCTTGAAATACTAACCCGTCCAGAAGGTAGGTCCTAGCGACACGGGAAAATTTGTAGATGGCAGCAGAGAAAGGATGGGAGGAAAAAAAAATTGAGAATTCAAGATTTGCATTTCAATATAACTTATCAGGATATTGAACTAATGGAGACAGTGTTCAGACTTAAAACACAGATGAAAATATGAATGAGACAATGGAAGGATGAAGGAAGTTTGAATTTATTTGATCTCTAACCTGGTTTCCTGAATCCACTGGTGAAACGCGTTGGCATGTTGAGCAAACTCCTGCCTCAGTTTATCATTCTCTTCTTGCCTACGTTGTTCTTTCTGTAGCTCAAGTTCCCGTTCCTGGTAGAAACAAAGAAGTTAAATAAAGCATCCATTTTTATATGTCCTTTAAACTGTGATAGTAGTAGGTTGAGATACTGGATAAACAGGCCTATGTAATAAAAGTTCTTATTGTTAAAAATGGTGCTAATTTAACCCTATCCAATCAGATGTTATTTACCATTTGAAAGCCAACATCTGATTAGATGGGGCTAAATAAGCACCATTTTTATCAATATGAACTTTTATTACATAGGCCTGATTGTGTGTTATACATGGTAAAAGGATAGTGAAAATCGGTAATCCTTTATAATCCTGACACTGATGGGTGGAACAACTACATTTGACCTTCAAATTCTACTCAGAGACTCACAATGACCATACATATCTGATCTTGCTTTTTTTAACCCTACTGAAAAGAGCACTTTATGGACTCTCCAATACCTTAATAATCTTCTGCAAGTTGCGCCATGTTTCCTCCAGAGCCTCCATTGTGAACCAAGTGTAAGGGTTGGAGGCCACCCGATAACCCTTTATTTGCCTGTCCAATTCAGCCAGCTGGTTAAAATCAGTCTGCGCCGAACTGAGAGAATTTCGGAAAGCGTCATGTGCCTCTCGTAGGGCCTTGATTTCCTCCAATGAGTTGCAGCGTACGGGATCAGTCAGATCCTCTTCGGCATTCTCAAACCAGCTGTTAAAGGCAGAAGCCTTCTTGGCAAATGTGAGGAACAAGTCCTCAACCTATGAAAAGAAAATAGTGAATTTTCTACTGAACAGAGAACATTTCCAAACATTTAATGCATTTCTGATCAGCTAGTCCAGGGGTGACCAATCTTTGGCACAAGGATGGTCACATTTGAGGCCTCTACTAACTAGCACCACACAGATTAAACTCCTCAATTTGTCTAAACCTTAAGACAATACGAACTAAAATAGGTTTTTATACCTCTCATTAATAAAATACAGTACACCCACTCTGTCTGGTTGGAAAACTATGGTACCACGAATGCTCCCATTCCTTAGATTAATATACGTCAAAAGAGGCTGCCCTGCCATATTTGAAAGAATCTGGTCGGATTATCATACCAACATTGGTAGTGGTTAAAAAATCACTCATATTAAAAGACAGCAATAAATCCTCTGACAAATGCCATTTATATTAACAGGAGGAACCCACTACTGCTGTGAAATTGATCAGAAACACGTTAATGGGCATACAAATGAAAACTATACAGGTTATTAACCCTTTCCCCACAACCCATCCATTACCCCCCCCGTTGTTGTTTTCATTGTTCCCTCTTTTTTTTATATAACATTTAAACTAATAAGGGGTGCCTAGTGAAAAGAAAATCCTAACCAGAATAAACGACAAATAGTATGAACCACATTAAAATATTTATTACTACAACTGTATGACGTTTATACTAAAATTTATACAAATGTCTTATGCACAACCAATGTATGTTTTTCACCGACATTACCTTCAATAAAAAAAATTAAGTACTGACTCACCTTCCTGTAATGTTCCTGAGCTTCCAGTAGCTTTTTCTTGCGAGCAGCAGAGTTATCAAGCAACTGGTTCCAACGCTTCATCAGAGAGGCATGTCTAGACTCAATTGCCCTGGACTGTACATGCTTTGCGGCCAGAAGCTGGTCTTTAAGAGCAGTGATGTTTGTGATGCCCTCTTGCTGGAAAGCCTGTAGTCCGGCATCAAATGTTTCCTGAGATTCAGAAGAAAATATTTAGGATGTTCTGTGTTCATAAACAAGACTGTTTACAATAGCTGCAGTTCAATTTAACTTACTTGTTTAGTCAGGAGAGTCTGTACAGAGGATAGGTCTCTGCCGTAATCATCGGTCTTCAGGCTGTTCTCTTTTTCACCTAGTGATCAACAGCAAATCACTTAGGACAATGAAGTAATATGTGTTTACTAAATAAAGGCTGTAAAACACAGCGCAGAGCAATGAAATCTAGAAATCTATTCTATTTATAAAAGGGATACATAAACATACCTATCCAGGATTCTACCACATCGGCCTTCCAGTTAAACTGCAGGAAAGCAGAATTCTCATCTAGTTTTGCCTTGCGCTGAGCAGCTGCCTTCTCTAGCTCTGACACTTTTCCACGGAGACCTTTCATTTTTGCACTTATGTTCTCTACATGGTGATTGTTCTATAGAGGAAGCAAACAGCGCCATACAGTATCTGTCGATACATCATCTACACACACTTTAAAACACCTTTTCTATAAGTCTCTTACCTTCTGGATAAGGTCTTCTCCATTGGCACATACATCATGCACTCTGTCCTTGTGCACTGTAAAATCGGTCTCAAAGGCCTCGTGTTTCTTCAGCAACCCCTGGGATAAGAAAAGGCCCCAAAGTTGGTCAGTGAGAGGAACCAAAATGGTAGGTAAGTGGAAAAGGTTAAAAAAAAAAAAAAAGCATATCAAGGCAAAAAAAATAAAATAAATAATAGTCTGCATTCTACTAACATTTTTCCTGCAATTTGTATGTTGGGTACACATTAAAAGGAGAACTAAACCCTCTTCCTCCATTAAAAGCACCCAGGGTGAACTACTATATCTTCACCCCTGGGTCTGAAATAGTTTGGGAGAAGTACCTAAAGTTGTAATCAGCAGACCTGGTCTGCCCCCTCTACTTGACCAATGGCAAGACATGCTTCATGGTTTCCATTGGCTGTGCTTAAAAGGATATCACCACCCCCCTCCATCCCTAACCACCAGATTTACAAGTTAAAAAAGTGCAGAGAAAAAGACGCACCCACCTTTTTTTCCCTGGCCTCTCTTAATGGTCCGGCCCGTATTGCTACTCTGTTCCTGGAAGTAGCAATACGGGCCAGACCATTAAGAGAGCCGAGGGAATGGAGATGGGCAAGTCTGTTTCTCTGCACTTTTTTAACTTTAGAGTTGGAGGGGGGGGGTCCCATACACTACAGAAAAATGTTTTTCTTTTTACCACTCACTGCAGAGACGAGAGATCGAGAGGTAGGGCTCCCTGCGCATGCAGGATGACCGGGAAAGGGCAGAAACCTTTTTAGGCACAGACTGCTCCTACTCTTCAGTTTCCTGGACTTTGAATAGACAATGCAGGAGAATTTTTAAACAGTACACAGTGGCGCCAGCAGTGAGTTACATTTTATTTTCGGGTGTGGACTTGCCCTTTAAACAGGCTAGACCCACAAACTCAACTTTAGGTAGTAATTTTCCCAAACCATTTCAACCCGGGTGAGGACCTAACAGTCCAGGTCCTCACCCTGGGAACTAAATGGGAGGAGGATGGGTTTAAAGGGTTTAATTGTGCATCTGTGAACAGCAGATCATCAAAAGACAAGACTTATGTTATCATTAGCTGCCACTCGCTGCTACAGTTCACAATAGGACTTATGAACTAACTTGTATGGCAGCCAGTGTGTCACCATAGTCCTCACTGGCGACTAGTGTCATCTTCTCATTGATCCAGGCCTCCTCTTCCTCCACATTGGCTACAAACTGTTGGTATTCTAGAGATTCTTCTAATCGCTGACCTCTACAGAGAAATTGCAAAGACAGATGGTATTTAATTTTGTTTAATTTTTTTCCCAGTTACATCTTTAATTAGGACGCATTAAAACACCTGGTTCGTTGGACAGTATATTTGTCAGACTACATTATATATGTTAGACTACAGTATATATGTCAGACTACAGCATGTATGTCAGAAAACAGTATACAAGTCAGACTACAGACAACTGCTCCAAGTAAGACAAGTCCACCAGTAATTACCGGGCCGCTGCTTGTTGCTTTAGTTCCCTCCAGTGCTCTACAAACTGGGCCAGTCGCTGCTGAATCTCATCTTTTCCAATAGTGTTGTCATCTGCAAGTTTTTTCCCAGTGTCCAGCACAGCCTGTAACAAGCAAACTCCTTTCATTATAATACACAGAGGAAGACTCTGTAGCCAATGTAACTAACAACCCCAGACTTTCTTACAAAAACACAATATAGGGCAAGAGTGAAACCATTGCTATAAGTGAGAAATCAATGGAACTGTACTTACCTGAATGGCTGGCTCATGAGCAGCCAATTCAGCTTCTAATCTCTTGTGTTTTTTCCTTAGGTTTTGTACTCCGGTCAAGTCTCGGCCATAGTCATCTGACCCTACCAGCAGTTTCTTTTCTCTGCCAGAACAAAAATGTTAGGTGTTAAATAGCTGCCTACAATATTTTTTAAACACGGCCTTTTTCTAAGTTAACTTCTATGCACATACTTAATCCAGGATTCCTCATCATCTAGATCTCTGAAGAACTGATGCAAACGATGAGACTCGTTCAGCCTGCAACGGCGAGCAGTTGCCATCCCTTTGATGCGTTGGAAACGTTCATTGATGGCATCACGTTTCTCTTTCACCTGGGAGGTGTCAAAGGCGTTGCTAGTCATCAAGCTGTCTGCTTGCCCATTCAGATCTTTCAGGCGGTCCTATAGCACAAGAAACACAATGGTCCATTGTCTCCAACAAATAGAATTTGTGCAAGAAAAAAAGGATTATGTTTCTTTATCTTAAAGGGCAAGTCCAGCCCCAAAATGAAAACTTACATACAGGTAAATCTCCCCCCAAAACCCTAAACGGTAATAGTTTGAAATCTGAAATATATAAGTCTAACCTGAAATCCTGTACAATGTCCTGTTTACCCTGTTTCTACTTCCTGGTTCTTCCAGTTAGCAACTGTCAGTTATGGATTTGACAGTTGACATCACAGACAATTATTAAATGTTAATCCCCTGTCTGCCTCTTCTGAGCATGCCCAGGCTCAGTACAGGCTTCTTAATTGCTCAGTTTCCATGAGGCATAGCAGGCATACAGTAATGTATCCATAGGACAAACTATGATATATCAACATATTTTAAAGAGGCAATTCTTTCTAAAAGATGTTCTTATAAGGGTGGAGTTGTCCTTTAAAACCTTACCTCGTGGGCAGAAATATCTGCCTCCAGTAGCTGGTGTTTCTTCAGAAGGTTGTTAACTGAAGCCAAGTCTTTCCCATAATCTTCAGATGCCAAAAGAGCCTCAACCTAAACATATAAGCATTAGTATACATAAATATCAGGATAATGTATTTTGCTTTTGTTCTAATTAATAGACACTAAACTGAGTAGCAGGATCAAGGAATAAAACAGCTTTAAACAAACTGCCAATAGTAACAACATCTCAGTTACAGTCCTGAAAAATCCAAAGACTTAAAAAATATCAAAGCTAAAAGGACTTTTAATATAATATCATAAATTAAGGAAGATGCACAATATTTTGGAATATCTTATGCACATTATTGCACCTGCAACCTAAAAATTTTTATTTACAGTTAGGAAAGGTAATGGGTATAGTGGATAATGTACTCCCTAATGTAAAGTCTAAGGATATTAGACGTCACCAATGACCAGATTAAGAGGAAAAATGGCCATTACCTCTATGGTGACTTCTAATATTCGTACAATTAATAATAGGAGGTGTGTTATCCATTATGGCTAGCGACACAATTTTTTCTCTCTGGTCACAGAAAACCACAAGAACACTACACACTTGCAATTCTAAAACATTCCTGGCCACTGACCACCCATCCAACAGACCCCCATCCACCATCCGTCAGCAGTTGCTGACTTAAAAATGATTATCTCTCTCCCCCCACCTGGCAAATCCTATTACATTTGGGGAGGAGGAGGGAGTCACAAAAGAGTCAAGGTTCGTACACAAGCTCAATATGCGGCCGAGAATTGTTCGCGTGTATGCGTTCGGTCAAGGGTCGTTCGTTAATCCACCCGGCGGTGTCGGGGCTCGGGACGCACATTGTGTGGTCCAGTCCTGCATGTAACCAATCAGCTTGTAAACAGGGAGGAGGGAAGATAAGTGAGGCCATGTCCTGCATCGGAGCTCTCCATTCCTTGTTGTGTACTTATAAATCAACTATTACATAGTAGCTTGTTGATTGTGAGATTTACAGTTGGGGCCCATAAGAAGAAATAGTAGATGTAGATTATAATACATTATTATTTATCATCCCAATTATATAGACAATGAATAAGACATTACTCTTCTTACCTCAGTCAACCAAAAATCAAAATCTTTGATGCCAGTGTTGAAGTTCTGCTGCTTGTTTGCTTCCTTTAGCTTTTGACTCTTCTCTGCTGACTTGCTCACAAGGAATTGCCACTGATCCGCAAGAGCCACAAGGCGAGCCTGATATATAGATATGAAAGGTAAAAGAAACCCCAGAGAAGTCACATTAAGAGCAGAAAACAAAGAACTATAACCATAACCATTAATAGAACATACAATACAACCTGATTTGAGTGCTGCTTACCTTAACTGCTTCCTCGCTGCCTGCACAGGCTCCCCGTTCAATAAGAGAGTTTCCCATGTCTACTACCCCACGAATACGGTCAGCATTGGCCTGGAGCTCGGCTTCAAAGGCTTGATGCTTCTGGTGTTTGCTCTGTTGATAACATATAAATCCAGTTAGAGTGCAGTCCTGCCGTATTGGAATGTTAAGGTTTCACTTGAGCCTATCTTAAAAGGGATACTGTCATTAGGATGTTATGGTTTTACTTGGGCCTATCTTAAAGGGATACTGTCATTAGGATGTTATGGTTTTACTTGAGCCTATCTTAAAGGGATACTGTCATTAGGATGTTATGGTTTAACTTGAGCTTATCTTAAAGGGATACTGTCATCAGGATCATAGGCGGAGGGTGACTTTCAGAATAGGAAAGGCTAACGAGACATCATTGCCGCGCGTAGCGCGGCGCAAAATTTTTCTAGGCCACGCCCCTTTCCACGCCCAGGTCACACCCCTTTCCACGCCCCAGGTCACACCCACTTTGTATTTTACACAACATAAATACATGTATACAAATATATTTTATTGTTAATATATATAGATAGACAGACAGGCAGACATACGAGTGGACAGAAAGGCATAAGACAGGTTAGACAGGTGGATAAGATACAGAGACAGAAAGAGAGACAGAAAGAGAGATAGATAGATAGATAGATATGAAAACTTTTTCAAGTGACTAAAGCATTTAAGATAGATAGATAGATAGATAGATAGATAGATAGATAAAAAGATAGATAGATGATAGATAGATAGATAGATAATAGATAGATGATTGATAGATAGATAGATAGATAGATAGATAGAGATAGATGATAGATAGAGATAGATAGATAGATGATAGATAGATAGATAGATAGATGATTGATAGATAGATAGATAGATAGATAGATAGATAGATAGATAGATAGAGATAGATAGATAGATGATAAATAGAGATAGATAGATAGAGATAGATAGATAGATGATAGATGATTGATAGATAGATAGATAGAATAATAGATAGAATGATAGATAGATAGAGATAGATAGATAGATAGAGATAGATAGATAGAGATAGATAGAGATAGATAGATAGATAGATAGATAGATGAGAGATAGATAGATAGATAGATAGATAGATAGATGATAGATAGAGATAGATAGATAGATGATAGATAGATAGATGTAGATAGATAGATGATAGATAGATATAGATAGATAGATGATAAATAGAGATAGATAGATAGAGATAGATAGATAGATAGATGATAAATAGAGATAGATAGATATAGATAGATAGATGATAAATAGAGATAGATAGATAGAGATAGATAGATAGATAGATGATAAATAGAGATAGATAGATAGAGATAGATAGATAGATAGATAGATAGATAGATAGATAGATGATAGATAGATAGAGATAGATGATAGATAGATAGATATAGATAGAGATATATAGATAGATAGAGATAGATAGATAGATAGATAGATAGATGATAGATAGATAGATAGATAATAGATAATAGATAGATAGATAGATAATAGATAGATGGATGATAGATAGATAGATAGATAGATGATAGATAGATAGATGATAGATAGATAGATGATAGATAGATAGATAGATAGATAGATTTTCTTTAATAATAATCACCCACTTTCAATCAAAAATCCTGATTTTAATTCTAAATAAAAAAGACCCCTCACTTTCCAAAGCAACTAACATCCTGTAACCAGCAGAACAATTGGACACTGTCAGTGCTGAACCTGTCCCAGACCATGTCCTTTCTGGAAGACTGCACAGTACTGAGTGTCACTCTCTCCCTAGCCTCCCTTCTCCCCAACCCAGCTGCTGCAGCTTCTCTACTCACTTACAGTGTTGTCGGGAATATCTGATTCACCAGCCCCCAGGGTTTGCCTGCTCTTTTCTCTTTCCTCATAGCTGCCAGGAGTCCCAGAGACGCTCCTCCCACCAAACGCTGGAAACTAGGTGAGTGCAAGGAAACCTCAGCTCCGGGCTGCTGAGAGGGAAGGGGGAGGAAGGGGAGGAGCCAAAGTCCTGCAGGCTGCAGCTAAACTGTGACAGGGGAGAAAGCTGCACGCTGCTGATAATATTAATCATTTTTTTTTTTTTTCCCCAGCAAATTTTTTTTTTCCCCCTGATTTCACTTAGGAAGGCTAAGCCCCCCCAAGCCTTATGGAAAATCCGCCTATGATCAGGATCATTTGCATGCATGGTCACTAACAATGTAAAATGTTATAGTAGATTAGCGGTGGGAAAATGTGATTTATTCCTTTTAGTCATTTTTTAAAAAAAATTCGCTTTATTTAAGATACAGCATAATTATTCAATCTGAAACACGATCCATGCTTTAAAACTGTTGAATTTTACAATTCCGTGTTTCAGACATTATTGCATTGTTAAATTGTTTCCATGCTGCGAATATTTATTTATTAAACAGTACATCTAACAAAATTTTTCTTCGTTTCGTTGTTTCTTTTTGTATCGTCTCTCTAGATTAGGAGTTTACTGCCGGGGGGTGGAATAAGGATCAGAGGAGAGGAATCTTGCAGTAGTGGGGTAGGGAAGTGGTTGGTGTGGGGGTCTTTTGGGAAGAGGTTTTTAGTTTAGGCCCATTGCGGGTGAAGAGAGCCATGCTCCCCATATTTTCAGGTATTTTTGTGGGCATCTACATTTTGGGCATTCAGCTAGCTGTGATTTTTTTCACGTGTCTTGGGTTGAGGTAGGCTTGATTTATTATGTAGAATTGTATCAGCTTGTTCTGTGCCACGGGAGAAATTATAATGTGGCTTTCCAGTAGGGTTTCAACTACTTCTGAGTCTGATGTTACTAATATATTACATAGTAACATAGTAATTAAGGTTGAATAAAGATATACGTCCATCAACAATATTCTCCCATTTACTAACTAGCTGTGATCTTGTTGGACTTGTGGCAGCGTTCAGTAATAATTGGTATATTCTGGTCATTAATTTCTTCTAGGTGGATGTGGCAAGAACTGTATGTATTGGGCAAGTCGAGATGCTAGGTAGTTTCCATTGGAATTCTGCTTGCATGCAGTGCCGGAGCTGGAGGTATCGAAAGTGGAATGAACGTGGGAGGTGGTATTGTTCTTTCAGCTGTTCGTACGATTTCATTTCATCATTTTCTATTATATGTTTGAGTTTGGTTATGCCAAATACCGCCAGTTGTGGGTATATGTAAATGTTCCGTATTAGGCATGTCCGGCGGAGTTTCTTTGTATTGTAACAAGGATGTTACCAATTTCAAGGTTTTCATGTCTTGTTTATTTATTGTGGTGCCACTTCTCTGTATGTGATCTTGGGGGTTTAAAAGGTATGCAATATATGTGCCTTTAAGATATTGAGCTAACATAAGATCCAACTGTGTTAGGGGGTCAGTTGCGGTAAACCAGCATCTAAAGTATCTGAGCTGACCTGCCCAGTAGTATATCTGGAAGTCCAGTAACCCTAGGCCTGCTTTCGTTTTAGTCGCTTGCAGTTTTTTCAGTTTCACTCTTGCTCTGGCGGGTATGTAACTTATTGCATGTTGAAGATGTAGAGTATTTTAAATATTTTATACTTTTGTACATAAAATTACATAATTTTAGCACATTTGTATTATTTACATATCTCGAGACATCAGGTACATTTTCTGCTTATGGCGAGAGGTTAGGGGAGGGGGTAACTTGGGATGTGGGGTAGAAAAGAAAAACAGCAAACTACACAGTCACAACTTTATACCTATTTGTATATAGTTTTATGTCCTCATTATAGGAGAAATATTTTTTTTTTCCAAACTGTTCATTGAGAAATTAACAATGAACAAATAGGTATAAACTTAGTCATCTGTAAATCAGTAGTATAGCCACATGTTGGTAGTATATGGTCATTGTGTTCACATACATCAATTATACAATACTTATACAGATGATAAAACCGGGGTAACATGGGAGTTGTTACAGTTGGTTATGCCATGATATCATAACTTAAAAGGTGCGGGGAGTATGGATCAGTTTATGTATATGTGTACTCTTATGTATGCCCACATAGATAGTGTTACAGTGCATTTTAGTGTGTACCCAGTCACACTTCTTGTAGCATACAGTGCAGTATTGCAGTTGGTCGTGGGATAACATGGGGAGGGGAGGGAAGGAGGGATAGCAGGGAAGAGCATGTGGGAGGGATTGGTTCCCCTGGTGTTAAACATAGTTTTAGGAGAAATATTTTGATTAGATTGATCTTGCCAATTAGATAAAGTGGCAGTACTATCCAGTAGAGTAACTTCAGGTTGAAGAACTCACTGAGAGATTTGGTAATGTAAATGCCCAAGTATTTGAAGTATGTAACCATTGGAATTGTATGTGGAAGTGTCATTGTGTGTAGCTTTTTTGTTGAGTGGATATAGGTAAGTCTTCTTCCAATTTATATAGAGTCCAGATAGCGGTCCAAAGTTGTCTTTATTGCATATGTAAGTGCTTCTGTTGAGGCATCGAGATTATCATATCATATCATTCGAGTAGAGTGGAGGGTTCCTTTAGCCATAGCCTCTTTATACATACATAGTAGTGGTTTACCCGGGGTCTTGATATATTTTTTGTAGATCTCGCTCGGGAATCTATTGAGTCTTGGTGCTTTCCCAGGGTGTAACTGCTAGATAGCGTCATTAATCTCTTCTAGCGTAAGCTCTTTGTCTAGTTCTACCCTTTGTGCATTGGTGAGGCGAGGGAAGGCGACATCTGATGGGTAGTCTCTAATATCTTGAATATTGCATGTTGTGTTTGTGTCTTGTATAAATGGAGATAGTATTCCCGGGAAGCTGTGTATAATCTCTGGTAGAGTTGTTAACCGGCCTTGGACTGGATCTTGTATGTATAGAATTATTGTTGTTGTTTGTGCAGTGTTGTCCTATATGTCAGTATTTTTGCAAATTGGTTCCCCAGTTTAAAGTGTACCTGTTGATTAAAGAATTGTTTGCATGCTGCTTTTTCTTGAAGTAGATTGGTATATCATTGTTGTGTTTGGCGCCACACAGTGTAATTTCTTGGTGTGGGGTTTAACATGTGTTCTTGTTCAGTATGCAGTACTCTGGCCTCTATAGTTTCTGCTTTTTGTCTGGCTTGTTTTTTGATATATGAGGGCACCTTGAAGGCATCCCACTGTGTTCGCAGGGAGGTTTCTCCTTGATCTTTCTTGACATACTCTTGTAGTTGGTACTGAATATGGTCAGGTTCAGTAAAGAGTTTAATCCAGAATGGGTATAGTTTCCATTTATTAATTTTTATTTCCCCTTTAATCTGTGCAAATTTACACTTGGTGACAAGTGTATTAATGTTGATCTAGGAACTAGCTATCTGATCTATCTGGAGCTTTTTGCAGATGTGAAGGGATGACAGTATACCTTAAAATATTCATTTTATTGTTGAATGGAAACCTAAACATTACATTTTCCAGTCACCATTTTAGTAAAAAGTATTATCAAGGATGGCACAGAACCCTCGGAGCCCATTCTTGATAACATGGAGGAGACACACAAACAGACAAGTTAAAACGAGTTACACAAAGGCAACAGTAAAACTGGTGTGGAGTGAAATACATATTCTGCATTAGGGATTGGTTTCCTGCTGTCTGATAATCGCGTTGTTGAAATTACCCTCTATATATGTGTCTATAAGCACATAAACAGTGGTGTAACTAGGAATCACTGGGCCCCCTAGCAAAACTATGATGGGGCCCTTATCCGTATTTCATCCATTGTGGCTTTCTGGGAGGAGGCTATCTCTGTCATTGAAAAAATAAGAAGATGGGGCTCCCGGGCCCCCCTGGTAGTTATGCCACTGCACATAAAGGATTATAAGTACTATATGCACACACACATATTGAATGATTGTTCCCAGACTTAAGGTGCCTTATGCAGGTATTGAATGTAATTCCATCACCAGTGTAAATAAGGAATCTAAGCTAATCCCCAAGGTTACAGATGTCATGCAGAGCATGCCCTTATTAAACAGAAAATAAGAGCAAAATGACTAGATAAAACTGCCAAAGGGGGAGAAATAAAAATAAACACACCACCAAGAGCCAACTGCTACAAAATAAAAGTTAGACTAATGTCACATACGGCATATTGCATAAATACTGGGAGTTTAAAAGAAATAATTTTCTCCTAACTTTCCTAACCCAGAAATTAAAATGATGCATCATTTGCCTTTCCAAGTGATTTCTTTAGTGTAATAACAGCATTAAAAGTAAACAAGCCCCTGGTGTCTGCCCCCTTCCCTGTTTTACAGCCCGAGCATGCTAAGTGCGCTTTATCAAGGAAGATAAAGTAGCTCTAATTAGCTACTTTGTATCCTTCAGTGCTAAGCAGCGGGGGAAGTGGGATTTGGACTGTTAACTTGCCTTTCTGATGCTATATTTTTATAAAGAAATCAGATAAACAATCAACAATACATTGTTTTAACTAGCAATTTCTGGGCTATAAGTCAGGTAAATTATGAATTAGCGTAAAGACTTCCTTTTTTAAAATGCCTGCAAATGCTCCCTAGGACATTAGTCTTTTATAAGGATACAAATGGCTGAGTTCAAATGGATGAAATGACAAAACTAAAACAGGTGACTACACGCAAGTGAGAAACATACAAAAATATCTTCATTCTGACCACTTACCAGCAGTTTGGAAAGCTACAAAACAGATTAAGAAGAAAAGGTGTTGAGTACTATCATACAGCACTGACCATTTAACAAGATTATGCTTCAACAATTAATTCAGCATTTTCAGAAATTACATGAACACCAGGTCTGAATCTGCCTATATTGTAGATAAAGATTGTTGGACTGACTCATTATCCAAGGTGTGCATTCCAACACACAACCTCAGTCAAACGCATGGCTGTCATTTGTTGATCTGCCAGGTTGGACCAGCAATGCTGCCTGGCCGAATGGCCACACAAGTATTATTATCGTCTGAAATGGCCATTGGTCGGAGGTCGTGTGCGGAATCACGCAAGTGTACACAGCTTTAGACGCTGTCAGCACAGATAGAGGAGTGTGATCCTACTTCATTTTTAGTTCTAGACCTGCTGATTTTAAGATATAGTTGCCCAATTCAGACATTAGAGTGAACGTTGGCATTGAAGTTTAAGTGAAGAACAGGACAGGACATAAGCTAGCTATGTCTTACCTTCTGTTCTTCACTTAATGTACCGTGAGAAACCAGCGTTTTCTAGCGCTGGCTCCTGACAGGTCCCGATCACTTCCGGCTGTTAAATATAGAGCGCGTGCAAATGTGCGGTACAGTTTACTTACAGCCAGAAGCAGTTGTTGCCTGTTACAGGTTCCAGCGGTGGATCACGAAGCTCTCACAAAGTTCTCTCCTATCTCCTGATAAATTAAGTGAAGAACGGGAGATAAGACCTAACTAGTTTACCTCCCATTTTTCACTTAAAGCTTAAAAGCCAATGTTCATTTTGAGAATGAACTAATACTTTAAACATTAAGTTCATCATTGTCAGAGCTGAGTGAACGGTGCCAATACCAACCCACAATGCACCACTTGAACTGTACGATAAAAGAACAAACGTCTCTATATTGGATTGGCTTGGATTTAAGGGACAACTTTACTGTAAAAATTTACTTTTTAAAAAAAAAAATACCTGGGGCAGGGAGGTAGGATTGATTATTCCAATGTCCCAAAATTGTTTTGTTTAGGAAGCTACAGCACATACAGTTTTCATCTTCCAGGTTAGTGCCCTGGACCTTCCTGTATTAAAGATAGTGCTAAAGCACTCCGGAAGCCTGTCAAAAGTAGTTTTCTTCGTGCTGCCGCTCCTCATAAAATTATATTGGGAGGTAGAAAGTACCAATCCTACCTCTCTGCCACTGATACTTTTAATTTTAACAGTTTTTCAAAAAACTTTATATGCACTATAGTTCTCCTTTAAAGGGCATCTATAGTAGGAAAATGAACTTTTTTTTCTTTCTTTCCATGTGTTCTATAATTCCCTACAACCCCCAGAGTGTCTTCACTTTTTTCAGATTCCCTCTCTGTCCTGAGATACACCAGTTAGAAGAATACGTGATTGCATTCCTCTACTCCTACTTGGACTGTCAATCAAATCCCTGTGACTTGATCCCCCCTCCCTGCTCTGTAATAAACATAGAGATAACGGCATTAGCAGGGGGAGAAAGGTAGCTTTGATGTTAGATATAAGGCTGCACTTGACCCCCCTTCTTAATAGCTTTCACTGATTGATGATGGGTCACAAAGTGAGAGATCGTAAACTGTACTGTTCTCCTTCTTCGTGTCTCCAGGACAGCTTACTTTCTATTGGCCACTGTGCGTGGGTGTGTTTTTCAGGATGTTGAACTTTTAACTCCTACTGCACATAAAAAGCTTGTCGGTTAGCCGGAGCTGAGACATGGAGGAGGTAACAGAGGGGAGGGAGAAGGGGGGAATGCTGCACATAGATCTGACACCGTGGTTAAACAGAGTCAGTGACAGATATAGGATTAAGGCAGCACAGAGTACATGAATTTAACTTTGCAAAGGGGCAATGTGTTTTTTTCACTATAGATGCCCTTTAAATACACTCAACAATAGTACATTTTTTAATATGGTGAATGTTCCTATTTCTAGAATTTACATGAGAATATAATACGATGCACATTATATAGCTAGCTGTATACTGCCTTTTAAAGAGATGGACATTTGCACTTATTCAATATAAATGCAACATTTTGTCTCTATTCTTAATCTCTCACAAATTAAAAGTATAAAAAGATCATTGCAGTAGACGTCTACCTGGATATTTGTGGGATCCTTGTAAGATTCATCGCTTGCAGTTTGCAGTTTCTCACTGATCCAGGCTTCGATTTCATCAACATCTCTGCTGAACTGCTGTAGAGTCTGAGATTCTCCGAGTTTCGATCTCTTTTCAATCATCTGAGCCTTGAGACGACGCCACCTGTGGCAGAAACCAATCAGTACAAAGCAAGAGGGAAAAAAGAGCAGCATTGTAAGATCCGACACGCACACTGAAAAACCCACCTGTCAAGGACTTCATTGCGACGCGCTGCGATATCTGGCTTGGCATAGTGGTCAGCGGTTATCAGTTGATCAGCAAAAGACTGAAGGGCAGCAATCTTCTCTTCCTGTTAATTCAATGTATTTTAACATGAAACCCTCTAAATCTTATTGGATTTATAATAAATGGAGAAGCAGAGTGATCATACAGAAAGCTCTTTTGTATTAAAGTGGTGTGATTATGGATATAGCTACAAGATTCCCCTGCTCAGTCTCCTCATCTTACCTGGACATTAATTGCTTTGTCGAAGTCCTCGTGTTTCTTAATAAGAGCCTCAACGCTGTCTAGGGAGTCTCCTTTATCCTCACTGTTCAAGAAAGCTTCTCGTGCTGCCATCCAGTTCTCTGCCTGCTCACAGTCTCTGTTGAAAAGCTACAAAAACAAGAAATTCAGAATATTATTAAAAAAATCAGTCAGTGTATGACATAAACACACAATGTTTACAAATTACCTGTAGCTCTAAGCACTGGTCCAACATCATTCTACGCTGTACCCATGCTTTCTCCAAACTTGCACGTTCTTGCTCCAAAATGTCCAGTTTCTCTTTTATTTCAGGACTGGCATAATGTCCGCGTGCCAACAGCTGCTGCCCAAATTGCTCAAAGGCTTGGAAAGTTCCTGCTCTGGCATCTATCTCTGTCCGGTGTTCCTAAATACAAAAAAGGGACTTCCTTCAGTATTTACAACACAAAACAAATTTCCCTTCCCACAATCACTCCGGGAAGGAAACAGTGTCAGGTCTTTGAAATCCTACCTGGTGTCGTTCCAACAGAGCCTCTGCCCCTGTCACATCCCTGGCAAGTTCATCTGAGGACACCAAACCCCGAATTCCATTAATCCAGGACATTAGATCTCTGTAAAAATTGTATTAATATACAAAATGTATAAATCGCTGAAGTTTAATTAAACTTTCCATTGGGTTTCATAACTCATACACAGTTATCACTATAATGTTTGTATTTTATTTCTAATATAGCGCTACATATTCTGCAGCAAATTTAAACCAGGCCTGGACGGAAGAGCTTAAAAACTAATCAGGTTATTTCACACAGACTTCCTATCAGTGTATCTTTATCATTGTGGGAGGAGACTACTTGGAGGAAATCGTCAGAAGCACAGGGAGATCATTCAAACTCCTCACAGATGTGAGCCTAGGATTATCAGTGGTGCAGTTCATTAGTGCTATCAACTGAGCCACCATACCCTCAATTAGTTTGTGCAGCACATTTAAGGGAAACAATTGGCTTCCTTTTTTTTCATTTTGGACTCCCTCCAAGGTAAATTTACAAAACTGAATCACACCCATCTCACTACAGAAATTACATAAAGGAGAACTAAACTAAAATTTTTATACTCAATTTGTAAGCATGCCCCCAAGAACACCAATAAACTGTAAATTGCCAATCCAGAAAATAGCATTTAAGTATATGTAATCCCCTGAAAAACAGTGTGCGTGTGCATTGTCTGGCTACACCTCCTGAATTGAGTCACACTCTTTCCTGTCCAATATGGACTTTAACAGTATTGGCAACAGACCATTAGTAGGTGTGACCTGCTGTAACAAGTTCCTGCAGTAGTTTAAAATTTGGCATGTGCAAAAACATAATCGTCAGTGACCACACTGTTTGATACTGGAATGCTGGGAAATAAAGCGCAAACCCCGTTAGTAAGGTAATTTTCCTAGCAAGCACATTAAAATGAGAGGTTAGACATGGAATACTACTTTTATCACAAGGTGCTCTGCCTTCTGATTTAGTGTTGTTCTGAGGCTTCAGTTGGTTTGAGCATGCAAATCCTGCACACGCACACTTTATTTACTTTCACAGTAGGGAGAGATGCACAAGCCTGAGTAATTGTTTATTACTTGGTAATAAACAAGAAAAATTCAACTTTAACAAAAAAAATTATACTTTAACAATTATTTTCACATCAAATTGATTTATATGACAGTTTTGGGTGGTTTCTTACCTGAAATCGCTTAGGAAGCGCTGCAAATCATGAGAATCTCCCAGTTTTTCCTTGCGCTGGTCTGCCCGTTTGCGGAGGCTGCTCCATGCGTGATTCAACTCTGTACACTTCTCCTGAATGTCATCTGCAGACTCTGGGTGTGACTGGATGAGCCGCTCAGCCATCTCTCCCAAAGAATTGACCTAATAGAACAGGAGAATGTTTAAAGACAAGGTAATCTCTTAGAAAGCCCTTCTGTGGCACTTAGAATGTTGAGATTTACGCAATCCCCTTGAGAAAAGGGTTAAGCTTTGTACAGACGTGCAATCGCAGGGACGTCCCGCGACGCACAATTGTACGGCGAACGGCCAAGAGTTGGGAAATCTATGTCCAGTCAGGCATCAGTTTTTTTTTCAACAATGCCTGAACGACTGGTCAAACAGGCGACCAAGCTCTGCATAGACTTACTGATACCCGAAGTGGCCCACATTCGCAGTTCTGTACGGACATTAACGTTCTCTCTTTCTATAAAAGATAGCCTGATAAGCCACAGAATGAATTTAGCCTGCAGTATTCTAACCTTATCTCCCAAAGCTGCAAGGTCTCTGTCAAACCCTTCATGTTTACGTTGCAGAGCCTGTACACTAGCCAAGTCATGTCCATAATTATCTGTATTCAAAGCTTGGTTCTTCTCTTCAATCCATTCTTTTGTCTCATCGGCATCCCTGCAAAATAAACCATTTTGATTAATTTTGTAAAAAAAATTGCCAATTAAATTTGTTAATTACACTGTAGGTTGAACAATTTATAAAAGTCGGAAAATAAATTAAAAGAGCAAGTTGGTAAATAAGTAAAAGTGGCCTTAGGTGGTCATCTCCCTTACCTATGGAATCTTTGTACTTCATGGGCACTACCCAGGAGCTGACTTCTTTCCTCTGCCAACTGTTGAAGAGACCTCCAGCGCTCATTCAGTTCCTGCATTGTAAAAAAACCACAATGTTGTATAATTGAATGCAAGAGCATATAGTTATATTATCCTCATATTTCATAATCTCATAAATACCTTGATTGAGTTAAAGGTGGCCACGGTATGTACTACAGTACGAATAGACTGAAAAAGAGGATTAAATAAAATTGTGTTACATGATAGATCTTCATGGCTTCTTGTTTACAGAGGTCCTACACATGCATAAAAACCTTCTTACCTTCCACGGAGATGCTGATTTAGAGTCTGCTTCATCCTGTAAAAGGAGAAACATATTAGAATAAAAACTCATATTTTAAAATGGCTTTTGTACAGCCAACAAGAACAGATATAAAACAAAAAGAGATACATACCCTTGGCATTCCGTACACCTCCTGAAATAAAACAGAAAAATAAATTCCTGTTTATTAGCATGCATTACAGAATGAATTGCACACATCTACATTTAAACAAGGTCTCGGATTATTTTGCTTCATTTCAAGACAGTTGTTACCGTTTGGATGGTGAAAAATTTAAACCCACCTGATGCTGCACTGGTTGGACCTCTTCTGTAATCAGACCTTCCGATTCAAGGTCTTCAGCCACCTTGTTGATGTCCTTCAATCTCGATTCATTTGCTTTCAGATCCTTAAAAATAAGTATGTTGAAAAAGTGACCTTCCTGCTTCCATGCAAAATGTTTTGGCCCAATATCAAGAAAATAGAAAATATTTATAATTACTTTCTGGAAGTCATCAAACTTCTTCTGCAACACCTCCACTTGTTCCAGATCAGCTCCAACCTCCTCGTTAGTAAGCGAGGCTTCTTTCTCGTGAATCCATTGCTGCAGCTCATTTGCCTCTCTAAAAAGCATGAACTTCTTACAGCTTTTCTCTAGCATGTCTTTGCGTTTCTCACCCACCTCCAAAATATTGTGGTACCTAGAAACACACAATAGGAGAAGTCTACTAACCTCTACATAGCAAGGGAAAAAAACAGGACAGAAATGTATTTACACAGAAACCAAAGTATTGATTAAGTACATCACAAAACTTTACCCTCACATAAGTCCTACATTCTTCAATGACCCGGGTGCAATCCGGAGAGACAGTTCAGTGGAAATGATCAATATTTGTTAAATTGTTAGTTTGTGTAATGCCTTCTTAGTTATTCTACATATTCTACATATTCGCTCACATTTTGAAAATCCCTGCTGTTGACATTAGTGAGCTGACATTTCAGGTTCTAATGGTCCTTCTTCCCAGGATGCATCACATGTTGGAATGTTCCTAACAGTAATTTCTACTGATTGGCTGTTGCATGGGTCAAACATGCTCAGATCTCTACTGAGCAACTGAATCAACCCAGGTGCTGGCTCAAGGGCAAGACCTGCAAACAGGAAGTCAGTATTTCGGTTGCATTTATTTATACACAGACAAAATTCTGAATTGGCAGATGAAGGTCATTGTGATGAATAAAAACAGCTCTATTTTCTTAAAAGCATATGTATGTATATGTTTATTTATATAGCGCCACTTGGGGACGCAGCGCTGTACAGTATTAAAATACAGTATTTGCACTGAACTTTCCCTTTAAAACGTAACTTTAATTATGTGCTTGGTCCACATGGTTGACCAAGCACATAATGAAAGTTGAGTTTTAATTTATATATATACTTTATAGTGGAAACTTAAAATCTGCATGTAGTTTAATTGGAGATGGCATTGCTAAACCTTGTGAGAAAAAGAAAAAACAATAAGGGCACGGCCACACTGAGCTGCAAACGCAATTGCGTGTCCGATTCCGTTGTGTTTGCGCATGCAATATCTCCATTTGAGATACAAAATCGCATGCAATTGCGCATTAAAATGGTGATCGCATGCGATTGCGTATCGCAAACGGAAACTCAATCACATGCGTTGCAGCGATTGCAATGTCAGAAAAAAATCGCATGAACAATCACAAAAAAAAAAAAGAAAAGACCAATACTGTGGCCTAGCCCTCAAACAGGGATGCCCACTATAAGGAACACTAATGAAGATCCTACACACAGAACTGGTATGGATACTCCATGAGAGAAATAACGTATTGTTTATCTTTCCCAAACGCAGTAATACGGAACACTATATTCAATTTTGATCTTTCAGCCCAACAGACTATACTGTTCAATGAAAATCCTCCTTTTGAAAATATTTATAATTTCTTGATATTACCATCAAACAGGGTTTGTGCATTTTCTTGTACTCGGTATAATTAATGGGCTAAATCCCTCTATTTAAAATTTGGCATGTGTGGTTTAAATCTGGGCACACACAGTACAGATAAAGCCCTGATACCATCGCATCTTTTCGGCCGAACGCTTGTTCGAAAAAGAGGGAAAATTTCCCTCGGCCACGGTAGACTCCCTATAGGAGAGTCAGCTGCGGCCAAGGAAACACAGAGTCCCTATGCTGTTCATAGGGGGAGCGCTCGGGACAGTGTGCCCCGATCGTTTGAAAAATGACAGACAGGATCTGCAATTTCAAAGATCTTTCAGGTGTGTACCCAGCTTAAAAGGATAACTATACACTAATAATAAACTAAAATGGATATTTTTAAAACACAATATTGTTTTGTTGAGGAGCTACAGCACAAACAGCTTTCATTTGCCAGGTTAGACTATTCCTGTATTAAAAATAATGCTAAAGCCAGGAGGAAGATCAGCAAAATCAGTTTTCTTTAGGCTGGTGCTCATCACAGAAACAATATTGGGAGGTATGAGTTACTAGTTCTATATTCCTGTCCCAATTACTTTTCATTTTAACTTTTTTTAAAACCTTATACACACTATAGTTCTCCTTTAAATAGGCTTATTTCATTGGGGGGCATTTTAAAGGAATGTTTAGGCTAAATAATATTTTTCCCGATTTTAATATTGCTTGTCTTTCTTTTTGATTTATCTCTTTACAAAAATACAGCATTATAAAGACATGAAAAGCTTTCACAGTTTAAACTTTCTCACTCCCCTCCCCTTAGCACAGGGGATGCAAAGTAGCTGATTGGGGGAGGGGGGTCGTTGTAGTTTTCAAACTTTCCACAACGTTGACTTCCTTGGTCTAGGTTCCTGTTCAAGAATGCTACATTTTTGAGGTTATTAAAACTTTAAACAATTTTAATATGTTTAATTATGAATATTCGCCAAAACCCTTTCTAACAGCAGCTCAACATTTGCACAAAGCAGAGGTCATAACTTAGTTAAAGGTCATTTCTACTCACAATTCTTCAACCTGATTCATACGTAGAGAAACACTGCCAGCTTCCTTAGATAGGAGAGTCCTGCACAGACAAGAGGGAGCACAGCAAAAAGGCATGCAGATAATTAGTGCTGTTAACAAAAATTAAGTGAGGGTGACCAATTATGAATGGTGTATTAGGAAGATTTTAATAATTGCAGGTGAAATATTTTTTCTTTCCAATAAGAAAAGAAAATTAATCACAGGTATGATTCATATTGCAATTTAATTCATTTTGTAATTAAAGAACTAGCGGGTGTTAAGATTATCATTTTGCACATGCATTCACTTTGGAATATAAAGCAATTGTTGGATGTTTGTTGTAAAAGTGACACCATGCAGGAAACAGGAAGTGGAGACAAAAAGATGGTGTAGGCATGAAAAGCACATGATCTACCAAAAAAATCCCCAGCTTCTACTACTTCTAGATTCTTTGGAGAACCTAAAGAGATGACCGGATAAATACATCAAAATAAAATCCTTACTGGCCATCGATCTGTTCCTGGCGAAGAGCAATGCTTCCTTGTTCTTCCAGCAGGTTCTCTCTGGAAGCAGATTGTGCTGGATCCAGCTTCTTCACATATGCTGCAGGGACGAATCCCTGACGATCATTTACTTCCACCTTCCACCAATCCTATGAAGACAATTGAGAAAAAAAATGTCTGATGTGTCCTACCAGATTTCTCATAATATCAAATGCACTCTATAAGCAAAAGTTAATTTACCTTGTTGGTACTGTTTAGCAGAGTCAAGATGTCACCCTTCTTCATCGTCACCTCCCTGGGGCTCTTCTCCTGATAATCGTACAATGCCAACACCAGCTCCTTTCCAGTCTCATCATCAGTCGGGGCAACTTGTTGCTATTAGATAATAAGAACCCATTAAATTAAAACCTTTTAAAACGCACATAATAAAATAAACATTTTGGAGTGGAAACATACTCTACAAGCCTGTGCTTGCTCACTCAGTCCTTGGATACTGCTTCCATATGCCCGGAGATCAGACATAAGAGCTTCATGTTTCTTCAGAAGAGCCTGAGAGCAAGACATTATATTAGAAAGGGACTAACTCATATGATTTCTCTCTGCTAAGAGCAAGCTCAGGATAGTTCCTTTACCTCGGCAGAATCCTCATCTTTGCCATAGTCTGTGCTTCCAACAATAGGCTCCTTCTCTCTCATCCAAGACTCGGCTTCATTTGCATCAGCAAAGTACTGCTGAGCTTGTAAAGAGTCCTCGAGGTCCTGACGACGTTGTGATGCTTTGTTTTTAAGAGAGCCCCACTTATCATTCAGCTCCCTCAGTTTAACCTTCACTTCATCAGAGGCAAAGTGGCCTGAAAAGGAATCAACATTACCCAGCAAAACTATTAATGCTGCACAACAGAGAGTGAAAATATGCAAGATTGCATATTGAATGGATGATCTGTATGCCCCAGTTACCTTCACTGATCATAGATTCCCCTTTCTGAGTAACAGCCTTGATGCGTGGTTCATGACCAGCAATTTCAGCCTGCAAGGCCTGGTGTTTCTTTAGAAGGTTCTGGACCCCGATCAAATCCTTGCCTGATTTTGGGAAGGGAGATAAAGGCATCAATCTTTTGCACTGATCATTTTTATGACCTAATTGCCACAGACTATTAAGATCACACATTACCTCTGTTGGTGGAGGCTGCAATTGGCTCCTTCTCTCTAATCCAGGTTTCCTCATCTTCAATATCCCTAAAGAGTTGCTGCAGACGCAGGGAATCAGACAACTTTTGCTTGCGTGCAATCATTGGGTCCTTCAGTGCTTCATACCTTGAAACGAGGGCTTCTTGCTTCTTCTTGATGTTTTCAACATCGAAATGTCCTGCTTCTTGGAACTGACGGCCTTGGATTGTAATGCCATCAATACGATCCTGACAAGAAAATAAAATAAGACAAGGACATAAGCCCTGGGGCTGGTTTTTTTTCTAGTTTGGTCTCAAGTTATTGGATCCTTAATACCTCCAAAGCATATTAATTAAAACAAATAGACATAGTTTCCCTAAAAGTACCTGATGAGCTGCAACATCCGCTTCCAGCAAGGCATGCTTCTTCTGTAGGTTCTGCACATTGGTCAGATCTTTTCCATAGTCGTCTGAAGCCAGATGCCCTTCAACCTCGTACAACCACAGCTCGATATCTTCCACATTACGATTAAATTGCTGTTGCTGATTGGCTTCGCGCAGTTTGATCCCTGCAATGTTAATGTTTAGAATTAGTTTAGTACTTGAACAAATTAACTTGGTCGGATTTTAAAAGTAAGCTAGCAGCATGCTAAAATAACTTGCATGCTGTTAAACATTTTTTAAGGACAAAGCATAGGCAACCATTTATATTTAAAGAGTCTACATAAACCAAAGCACAATAGAAGCAAGGTAATATCCCGTTTATTATTTGTCATTTATATATATGGGTCAGACAATAAGGAAGACTATTTCCCAGCATGCCAGCCTTTGTATGAAACAAACAGAGCCACAGAATTCTTCCTTTAAACATGCCGCTCCCTTTGTTGTTTTGTGGATGACTAACCACCGTTTTATGTAATATGCCAGTTATTAGGGTTTGCAGCCTCACGCTGGAAAGAACACTTTACATCACCTGAATTAACCGTCCGTTTCTCTTTCAGCCTTTGGGGACCAAGACATCACCATGTGGTTAATTCCTTCCAGCAAAAATCAGACACTTAGAAACAAAGTGGAAGCTCTGTCTCCCTTCACTACCTCAGCACATTGTATCCACAACAAAATATTTTCAAAGTGTCCTTTTACAGAAAAAAAACAGATATTTCCACTAGGACAGGGGTGCCCAACACATGGGCAGTTTTGTTAATTGGCAGCCAGCAGGAGCATCAGAGTGTCTAAGATATAGGGGCAGGACAGAGTCTGAGCTGCATGTTGCATCCAGGTCCCATAAAAAGTGATGCTAGAGCATCTGGCATCATTGCCTAAGTTGGGTACCCCTGTGCTAGTGCCAGACCATGACTGACCAAACAAAACGTATGGTACAACATAACATTTGCTATTCTTACCTTTCAGTTCAGTGGCCTCCAGCAGCCTTTTCCAAAGGCTGATAACCTCATTCATACGAGCTCCAACCTCATCAGATGCATAATGGTTGACATCAATTAACTTTTGTCCAGAGTTCTCCAATGCATCAATACGGCTTTGGTTAGCAGAGAGTTCAGCCTCAAATGCCTGATGCTTCTGCACCTTACCCTGCAGATTGGAGGGATCCTAAAAAGGAAACAAATTGTCCAATGTTACAGGAAAGTTAATGGATTCTGGAAAGTTTTCTTAAGACTGGACTCTAACGACCACAGCTTTTCACGAGAACCTTACCTTGTATGCTTCATCTGTAGCTGTTTTCATCTTTTCATTAATCCAACTTTTTAGCTCATCCGAGTCCCTGAAGAACTGCTGCAGATGGAAGGAGTCTGCCAACTGAGTGCGACGGTATAGAGCTCGCTCGTGGAGATCATTACGGCGGCTCAAGAGCTACAACAAAGCAGGAATCCAAACGGAAGAATTAAATTAGGTTTAGAGTTTTGAGCCATTAAATCAAAATTATTTCCATTCTAATTAGAAATTATGTAAATGCTTACCGCATCTCTGCGAGTTGCCACATCTTCCTTGGCATAATGGTTATTTTGAATTAGCTTCGTAGCAAACTCATCCAGTGCCTATAAGAGGACCATGAGGGGAGGACATATTAGATATTTAAAGGACAACAATACCCCAAAAAACAACATCACCCCCATTACATGTCCTCACTTCCAGCAGCTGAAATCGCTTACTCTTATTTACAACCGTGCTGCCTTCCCTTAGATATCACACAGCAAATATGATTGCTAAAAGCCCGCCTCCTAGACGGCCCAGGGCCATGATTAACATATCACTTGTCATTGGCTGATGGGACTTGAACTGTTCGGTTGATTAGGATACAGCCTACATAATCAAGCTGATCAAGGATGGGTGGAGTAGTTTTCTCACTGCTAGTTTTGAGTGACAGTTACAGGCAGACAGAACTGTTACACCCCCTTCACAGTGTAGCTAATTGAAGGCAGAGAGAAGCTCGAAATCAGGAAAAAAAACATATAGGGAGGGCTGCATACCTTTACTCTTTTGAAAGCAGTTTTAAAAAAAAAATGCATTGAGGCAATAAAGTTATCCTTTAATTAAATATGTTGGTCCATCCAACATCTTAACTAAGATTTTTACCATGTCAGCGCAAATATGGATTGGAATGGAAAAAGAAGAATATTTTGAATCTAGTTCTCCAAATAAATTGTAGAAAATAAAAAGAGGTGCTCAACCCATGGAAATTTCGGGGTTGGATCCTTGTTGCACAGCATTGGGCAGGATGAGCACCCCTGCAATAAATCTTCTCCACTTACTGTAATTTTCTCTTCCTGAGCGCTAAGAGATTTCTCAAAGTCTTCATGTTTCTTTAAAAGAGCTTCCACACTGTCCAAAGAATCTCCCAAGTCCTCATTGAGCAGGAAAGCCTAGAGCAAGGAAAAAGTGAGATTCAATGTTGATAAATGTAAGGTTATGCATTTGGGGTTTAACAATCCCTGTGCCACCTACACCATAAATAACTCTGTGTTAAGTGCATCTGTAATGGAAAAAGATTTGGGGGTTCTGGTAGATAACAGTCTTAGCTATAGCAAACAATGCCAGGTAGCAACAGCTAGAGCTAGCAAGATATTGTCTTGTATAAAGAGGGGAATAGATTCAAGAGAAAAAAATATTCTCCCTCTTTACAAAGCACTGGTAAGGCCTCATTTGGAATATGCAGTGCAGTTTTGGAATCCCATATACAAAAGGGACATCATGGAAACGGAAGCAGTTTCAGAGAAGGCCAACTAAATTAATAAGGGGAATGGAGGGGCTTGACTATGTAGGTAGATTAGACAAGTTAGGGCTGTTTACATTAGAGAAGTGATGTTAACGTGGGGATATGATCACTCTTCAACTCAATGAACTCTCATCGATCAACTCTGGTGCATTGTTTACTAATAGGTCATATCAGAGGACTCGTGGACATCCTTTAAGGTTGGAACAAAAGAAGCTTCATCTTCAGGTTAGGAAAGGTTTCTTTACAGTGAGAACGATGAAACTGTGATACGGTCTTCAGATGTGGTAATGGCAAGTTCATTGAATAGCTTTAAAAGTGGGCTAGATAAGTTTCTAAAACTAAAAAATATTGAGAATCACTGTTATTAATAAATATACTGCAGTTCTGGTTTATCCAGGGATACTTTCTGATTGCTATTCGAAGTCAGGAATTAATTCCCTCCTACCTTTTTAGCTGTTTTTTTCCCTTCCTCTGGATCAACAGTTAGGTAGGGTTAAAAATGAGGATAAAAAGGTTGGACATGATGGGCGTATGTCTTTATTCAACCTCAATTACTATGTTAGTGATTATTAAGTTCTATTGAGCCTTGTCATCCTCTATGGAAGTTAAAGGATGGAGGTGCTTACTTCCTGCTTGCTCATCCAGTTGTCCACTTGTTCAGTGTCCCTGTAAAAGAGCTGCAGATCCATACACTGCTCATACTGCTGGCGACGGAGCTCCCATAATTCTAGAAGAGTTGCTCTTTCCTCTGCAAGGATTGTAAGCTAAAAAAAATAAATAAAGGCAAATTTAGATATTCTGCAAATTTTCTTAAAGTTAAGAAATGCATGCAATTTAAGGGTTTGTTTACCTTTTCTTTGACTTCATCAGAAGCATAGTGGCCAGTATTGAGCAAGGCCTGACCTGCAGCATCTGCAGCTTTAAAACTGTCTTCATGAGCATCAATTTCACCCTGTAAAGTAACCAGATTTAGGACTTTTTCTAATCATTTCTACTATGGAGTTGACCAGTTAAAGAGAAATATGTGATGCAAGTTGGACCTAAATAAATTGATGGATTAAAGCACAGTTTAGCTATTTTCCAGACCCAGCGAAACTAGTTCAGTGTTATCCACAAGTAAAACCTGCCTGTGACAGTACTGGGTGCTATGGTTTGTGCAATAATGCAATATATATAAAGCAGCTTACTGTATCAAACCAAAATTTATCATCTGCCCTTAAGTATTAAAAGAAAACTAATGTAAAATAATAAAGTTTCACACTTGAAATATTAAATTTAAACATTAACATTCTTTATTAAATGTCTTTTAAACAACCAAATCCATTGATGCTTCTGCTCTTCTTGTTTCCCACATTTCTTTGCAGCTAGTGATGTCATCCCCATTTAAATGTCAACTATATTGAAAAAATCTTAATGCATAAATAAATACATGTAGGCAGCACTTTTTCGGAGGTGTGTTTGTTGCTGTATGCCTTTAATCCAGTACTTGTTTTGCTCAGGCTTAGTATCCTCCCTCACTGTTAACCGACTCCTCCTCCTTGTCCTGACTTTCCATTAATTCCAGAGGATAATAAAACAAAATCCAGTATCCAGCTTTTTAAGGAAAGTTGGTGCCAAATTAAGAACAGAATATTAATGATAGCTGTTAAAATGTAATAAACCTGAATGCTCCTTAAAGCTCAAAGAAACAATTTAAAGGTCACCGATAAATCCATGCCAACGTTATGTGCTGCATGTACCTTATGTTCCTGGTGTCTGTCAAGCAAAGCTTCAGCTCCAGCCACATCATTGGCAAGCTCATCAGCATTGATTAAAGCTTTCATTTCTGTTACCCAGCTGGTCAAGTCTCGGAAGTCGGCCAGGAATCTCTGAAGCCTGATAAAAAAAGGATCAGTAATCAAGCAGTAGTCCACAAGGCAGTGATTAACTATGGTAAAACAAAGCTAAGTTAATCCTTACTTGTAAGAGTCATTGAGACGGGCATGACGTTCTGCTGCCAGTGCACGAATTTGTTCCCAGTTTGTGAGCAGCTCTTCTCCTTTCACCTGAATCTGGTGGGCATTCTGTGGATGGGACTGTTGCAGACGATCGGATTCTGTACACAAGGCTTTTACCTAAAGATGAAAGAATAAAGTGCATCAAATTAGTTACTGGAAAGTAAAAACAACTTTTCTTCAGGTTTCATCAGAACCCAACATAAGTTGTACTACCTTCTCTTCCAGTGCTGCCAGGTCCCTCTCCAGGCCCTCGTGCTTACGGAGAAGAGCTTGTACACTAGCCAAGTCCCGGCCAAAGTCATCAGATGCCATCAGCTGCTCTTTCTCTCTAATCCAACCTATGGTTTCATCTACATCTCTAAATTAAAGAAAATGCAGTTAGCTGAGTAATAAAATCCCAATGCAAACACTGCTATTTTGACTCATTCATAATACATTTAATACAATAATTTTTTTTTCAAGCTTTGTGCCAATCTTAAGGTCCAGAAAGTCTAATTAATCGAATATTTGGGCAGTATTTGTTTTAAAGTGGCTCTATCAAAAAGATGCCAATGAATGAAATTATTAAAGGCAGCAACATGGTAGATTGTGGAGATACATGCCTGTTAAAGCGCTGAACTTCTGCAGATCCAAATAGTCTCCCTTGTCTTTGAAGTGCCAGTCCTTTGAGACGTTGCCAGCTTGCATTCACCTCATCTTGTTTGGTTTTTATCAACTGCAGCTCTGGATGTTCCTCCTGCAGAGGGGGTTAACAGACGTGAGAATAAATAGTGTTTTTTTCTTGGCAGACAAAGAGGAAATAGCCATTTACAAAACTTACTTGGGCCAGTTTACTTGCAAACTGGTTGACTTCATTGACTCTTTCCTCATGAGCTGCAAGATCAGTTTGAAACTCCTCAAACTTTTTCTGTAGGACCTCAACATGTTCCAGATCCTGCCCAACTTCCTCAGATGTGACAATGGCCTCCTGAATGGAAAAGAATGTCAAAGAAAGTTCATAAGACGGCTTAGCATGAATTTCAATAGTCATTCCATAATGATAACATGTGAAAGTCTGGAAAATGTGTAGAGCTGCACTGAAAAAACTTCCTTCAGACAATTTGGTGACCCAGGCAAGACGGTTGGGTTAGGTGTATAACATTTATTTCTGGCTGCTCCTTCTCCCCTATATTTTTCTTTACCCTTCTTACTAACATTTCTCAGTTGTTTGCAAAGTGTCTTTCAGCATATGTGTGTGAACACCTGTTGGACTTTATCTGACACCCAGAACATGTCAGGGAAATTGGTCTCTGGTCATGTCCCTCACCACCCACACCCAACTTAAAGCTCATAGCTTTTTTTCTGCAGAGTATCTAGTTGGCTTGCATAGGTATCATACGTAAGAGATGGGATACACCCCTTCCAATATGCCTTGAGGTGCTTTCTTTGCCTAGACAAACCAGCAGACATGCACTGTTTAATGGCAGCAGGTTTTTTTTGGTCTTGGCCTTTATTGTTCCCCTGTTGGAAAGGGCGTTATTGTTTTCTGTGAGGGGAGTTAACATTTTGCTAGCTTAACTCCTTCACAGTCCTCTGCCTTTTGAGTGCAGTAAGTCACCATTATTTTTATATTTATACCTTGTCATTAATCCAGTCTAATACATCTTCACATTCCCGCAGATACTGGACAAGCTTCTGAGCCTGCTGTAGTTTAATCCCTTTCTCTTGCATCTTTAAGAGCAGCAGTTCCCACAAGCGATGCAGCTCTTCTAGGCGGGTCTGAGAAAAAGGAAAATTACACTCAGATTAATTGTAAATGTATTGGTAACAGTTAGAAACTCAAACAACATAAAACCAGAGTTTAAAGCAATGACGACTAGGAAATGGATCATTGCATGATCCATGCAATGAGGGTTTCATTTTATAAATCAGTTTGCTATATTGCCCAGTTAAGGACTGTAAGAAACAGGCTGAAAGATCAGAACCATAGATAGAACACAGCACAGCAGAGCACCTCCAACCTACTAGGATGTGAGACCCCACTTGAACGGTTGTTACTTTTGGACGCTGAGCAGTCCGGTAAGGCGTGAAAGACTGAATCACAAATGCAAAGGTTACCATTCTAGATTTCACACTAAGGCAAAGTTAACCAAACACAATACAATTTCACTCCCTTCCCTGAAAATGTGGTTTTCGTGATGGTTCTATATGAGCAATTCGTAGTTATATGCAATGCAATATAACAATTTCTTGCATTGCCTTTAACTTAAGAATGGAAGGAACTTGATCCATAAAATCGCGACATTCTTACTATTACATATCTAAGCCTAGTTACACAGGTCCATATTTAGGCCTGTCCAACTGCGGTATTTTGGTTGATCAGGATGAAGTATCTCTCAGATTTTCTCTGTTCCTTACATTTTTTGGATGAAAAATGTATTGGACGTGTTGGTAATTTTCACCTTATCCTGCGTGGCTTGTGCAGATTTTTTTACAGACAGACCTACTGAGCGCTGAGTTTTAGCCCATGTGTACCTAGACTAATTATATTCTAAAGATGTCACATATTCTCTAGACTACTGCCTGTATTTTAATAAAATAGCACAGGCAGTAAGAAACCAACATTCATTTTTGGTTTATATTTGCTGTATAGAATCCATCCAAATTACTGTAATTCAATGAAAGTAAAAATGTCTCAATAAAATAAGGCAGCACCCAATATTTTAATTGCTTTCCAAAATTTTATATTTTTTAAAGTTATTTTCTTTTGTGTCTGGTGAAAAAGAGACGTCAGCAGAAGTACCATCCTTCTGGCATTGGGCTTAGCACAACCAAAAGGACAATATGTCTGGATTGCTGCCTATCTTATATGTCCTATAGAAGATACCTTGATCATATGTCCAACCATCTATCGTAAATCTGAAAGGTTTCATAAAAAAAGAAACACATGCACATACTCTGATAGTCTCTGATGAGAAATGTCCTTCAGAAATCATCAGATTTCCAGTCTCGTCCAGTTTAACGATTGCTCCTGCATTGGCCTGCACCTCAGCTTCAAAAGCTTGGTGTTTCTGGAGCTTGCCCTGAAATAAGAATATAATGTTAAGAAATGACAAGGCACAATGACCAATCATAGCAATGGTACGAGAAACATCAAACTCAAGTGACTGTAAACATCTAAATACACTGGTGAATATACATAAATGTTAATAATCCAACAAGAACAATTTTATTTTCAAGTGTGGCATTTTTATTCACCATGGGAGGGCAGCAAATATATCTTGGAAAGGAAACTTTAGTTACTTTAAATCTTTACCCCAACTGGTCTGAGATTCCATCACTCAGCTATCCCCTCAACCGGATAGACATCAGGAAAGATTGCCATTTCTACATCCCAATGACCAATTACCCCAAAACAGGTTTTACAGTGGATTGAACATTTATTTCTTAACTCTTCCAAGTTTAAAAGGAAAGTGCAATGATTTCCCTATGCATAAATAAATACGGATCCTGTATGCATGACCCCTAATAGTATGTCACGGTCTCACCTGCAGGTTAGTTGGATCCTTATAGTTTTCATCGGAAGCAATCTGGAGCTTCTCCTGGATCCATTTTTCAAGCTCATCGGCATCCCTCTGGAAAAACTGAAAGCGGTAAGAATCCTCCAACTTCTGCCGTCTCAAATTGGAGAGTTCCTTAAAGCGCAGGTATCGGTCTAAAACCTGCTGACGCCTCTCCTGGATGTCCTCTGCCGTTTCCAGCACTTTGACTCCACCTGAATCCATTTTCTGATAAGAAGCAAGTATTTTTACAATGTTAAGAAAAGTGTCTTTCTGCTCAATAACCATAATGGGATTCTTATTCTTCTTACATGGTGCAGACTGTATTACACTGTACTTACTAAATAGTAATATTTTCCCTATTTAACAAAACTTTTTGCTATGTGCAAAAGAATTATCTGTATTATTTAGCCTATTCCATTGATTGTTTAGTCAGGTTTGAAAATGCTCTTAGGAAACTACCAGGGAGATTCAAGAAAAGTTCTTATCATTTAAAATGGTGCTAATTTTGCCCCAACCAATCAGATCTTATTAAACATTTGAAAGCTAACATCTGATTGGTTGGGGCAAAATTAGCACCATTTTAAACAATAAGAAATTTTATTGAATAACCCTGTTCATGTTAAATGGGTACTGGCAAAAATCTTCAAAATGATTATTGCCTTTAAAGCTAAAAAGAGGGACTGACACAAACACATGACCCTATTTAAGTCAGTCTGCCAATGGATCTGCTACATCTTTAATAAACTTAATCGTCCCCTGCCCATGTCTTACAATACTATATTGTGATATGAACATATCACAATATAGTTTGGATTATTACACTATATATCATAGCTACCATGTTCTTATTCATTGAGCATTATAACCTGCATCCATTCAGCTACTTATGGTCTTAAGCCTTTCACTTTAACAGTAAAAATATCTTTACTTTTCCTCTAAAAAGAAATACAAGATTCTTCACATGTCCATAGGATCCTATTTTTGGCTCAGGCAAAGATTTTCTTAGCACCAGAGAATGGGGATTGTCAGAACAACTGTAGGAGATCAATTTATAGATTCCACAATCCAAGGCTTAAACTAATGGAATCTCAATCTAACATTCCAAGGCCTGCCACGCCCAACACAAACAAGGACATCTAATTACCCTTCCTACCCTTTATAAACTCTAAGGTCAACCATACCCTGCATTTCCCTTCCATGTATTGTGGTAGAATTAACTGAGGACAAGTGGCAATCTAATGACATAACATGGTTTAGGTTGATAAAAAAATAAAACCAGCGCCATTACACATAATAAAACACTACTAGCGTTATTACTTCCAGTCCTACTATGTAAATTATTTATGGTAGAAGTAAAGAAACTATAGAACGTAACCACACAAAGGTCACAAGGATCTGATCTATGAACCTGTACCAGAATTCCCCAGCCGCACTACCTTATTCCCCCCCCCCCCCCATTCCAATCTCCTCCCCTATAAGTTCAATGCTCTGTGGTTAAAGTTTTCAAAGGGAGGGAGAAGAGAATCCCTTTTACTGCCTAATCAGACAAGAAGCGAGAAAACAAATATATAGCCACAACTGTTTCCTATCAATGCACTGGATGAGATTATTTTCGCATCAGCAGCTAAAATAAAGTGTGCCCCCCAGGCTGGTCTGCTGATGTGACCAACTTTTTTTTTAAACAGCTGTCAAATGAAAAATCACCATCCATTTAACATTTTTAAAAAACCAAAGGGTTAACAACTCTTTAACCCCTTCCAGCTGGTTTTACTTGGCTGTGCCGATAACAGGGCTCCACCCAACTACATTGGCCCCATCCTGAGAAAAGAAAAAAAAACAAACAAAAACCTTCCTTTCTGATGACATGAACACTGCAGATTGTCATGGGAAAAGAGGAATTTGGAGGAAGGGCGTGATTCCTGAAATTCCTGCTTTATATAGACACAGCACTAGTCCCTGTCCCTGCTGCAGCCAGATCAAATCTAATAAAGACTGCAGATATGAGGGTATACTAACAAGGTCAGGCAGCTGTGACCTGCTTATCAATGAATTTCCCACTGTTATTCTGTACTTTAACTGCAAACTACGGCAGTATAAATATTCCAGTATATTCACAATCCAATGCCTATATTACACACAGACCTATAAACAGACCACCCCATGATTCCCTTCTTCCACCAATAGATTGACAGGAAATGAGCCCTGATACCTCTGATTAATATACAAGTCCCACTACCACCTACCTTTACTGCTTTGCAGACTGCAGGTATGTCAGTTCATTACAACTAAAAAGTCAATTCAGATGTATAACAAGGGTAACCACTGAGAAGCCAATGAAATCATGCAAGGGTTAAAACAATCCCAGATCTCTGAAGTCCTTGTTCTTCTGTTTATCTTATTAACCTCCCACTGTATTAAATAAGATGAAGATAAGAATAGGGAACCCTCCCAGGGAAGAAGCTGCAAGAGAGAGAACAGTTCACATTGTGGAGCTCTGGAAATGTTTGAAGGCTTTTGACAGCAGGAAGCAGCATCAGTGGAATTAACTGGATAAAAGGCAATCTGTGATAGTCAGCAGAGAAGCCTCATTGTTTTGGAAGTGCTGCGGGGCAGCACTAATAGACTGTTCTTTTCTGCAGCATATTGGCTGACGTCATAGAGTTTGCTTTGCCAAAAAAACAACGGATCTGCAACTGCTCTGCAGGGCTCCGTCCTCAACACTGCTGCAGACTTCTGCAGTCTGAATGTTAACAGCATCATTGCAGACCTGTAGCAACGCCCAGGCACATGCTGGAGCTCTGTGATCATAGCACACTGCACCATAAGCAATAGAGGTTCCCTAAAATAAATCATTCTCATTGAATTGTGGGAGTTTCCAGTAACCCAATGATCATGTTGAAACATAAACATTTGATGTTCTATCACTTCTCACACTCTATGGGGCACAGCAAACTCCTCTTATCTATGTGCCCCATTCAGACAAGCAGTAAAGATCAGTATGTTACATGTATATGGATCTAGACTGCTTTTTTTGGGGGGGGAGGGACAAATTCGCTACTGCAGACTGATATCTGAGGTTCTGTTTAATGAACCATCCCACAGGGGGAAATACCATTTACAATGGTGATAAGTAACAAGATCTTCTATATTGGAGCTGCTTCTATCAGCTGCTTTTAGCTCAGATAAGGCCACATTCCTTTCAGACAGCATATTGAAATCCATAGTAATGAGAAGCAGCAGAGAGGCCCTCTGCCCCTCCCATCTGCAACGACCTGATAACACACTTTTACCAGAATGTTCCAGCCTGCACAACTCACTGTCCCTTCAAATACCTATTATACATTCATGGAAAATGGAGCTTTTCACTTAACACAGACAAAACTATGCGACAGATCTGGACTGCAACCTGTAGATGTTAGGACAATGTCACATGACTGGATTCTAAGACAGCTGCCCAATGATGGGACCTGTAGGGGTTTTAGGGTCACAACTTAGGCCCGGTACATGCAGGAAGATGTTTTGGTAAAATAGGCAGGTCAACATAATTTTTCGGCAGTTAAGATACAACATCAGGGTACACAGCTTAAATCAAGCTCTCGATTTGCACTGTAAAAACAGAGGGCAGTGCGTAACTAATAAACGGCATTGTATGTGATTAATTACAAAGCAGCAATGTAAAGAAGCTGCAGAAACTATCAGGAATCGTAACACTAGGTCATTTTCTTTATACGAAAATGGGAGATTCCAGAGAAGATGAAAATAAAATTAATGTAAATCTAAAATAATGCTCATGTTTATGTTGTATATGGATATACAGTGCTGTGCTAAGCAGCCAAACATGCTAAGATCATGCTTGTTTCCAGGATAATGTGTCTTTACATTGCACAACTACTTGGACTGTAAGCTCATTCGTTCAGGAATCTCATTTGTCTTGTTTTAAGGCTTAGTACCTTCATTCTAACTATATATGCTTTACAAAGGGAGATAGAAAATTAAAAATACGCATAAATTCTTGCAGGCAGAGATTTTCCTGTGGATGAACAGGTTCAACTCTGCTTAGAATCCCTTTTAAAAACATACAGTTTGCCCAGGTCATTAATATAAACAAATCAGATGCAAGATTTTTACTGGGTTACTACAGTTAAATAATATATGATTGGTTGCTAACTTAATACAGTGCAAATTTTGCACTTTTTATTGCCTTTAAGGCTGTGTACACACCAGCCAATATTTTCGGCCGACCAACCGATTCACTGCACTTTTGGTTGATAATATCGGCTGGTGTGGGGTGGGCGGCCGTGACCAACATCGATCACTCGGACAAACGAACAACCGGGCATGTCGGAAAATTCCAATTGATCGTGTGGTTCCCTATGGGACCGCAAGATCAATTGCTCGCAAATTTGGCCGTAAACGAATTTGCCGCAACAGATGGACATTTGTCCCAGCTGAGCTCGGGACAAAAAAGTCCCTCCGTGTGTACCCAGCATAAGACTCTAGGTCCGTGTAAGCAGCACACAACATTACATTATTGTCTCATGTTTATTTGCAGCCTTTCTGGATTTTTTTCTGAAATATGCCTATTGTAGCCTGAAAGCACCGCCAAACACTTCTCCACGACATCCCATGACAGAGAGATCCTGCCGGAACTGCCTTTCCCATTCTTCTTTGCGATCAACATGCGATTGTAAAATGAATGGGATGTGTGATCGCATGTCGGTCACAAAGAAGAACGGGAAAGGTGGTTCTGGCAGGATCGGTCAAATGTCATGGGATCGCTTGGCCAGGTAAGTAAAATCTTTCTAGTGTATGGCCACCTTTAGGCTGGGTACACACCAGCAGATATTTCCGGCTGACTGACAGACAGTGGTGTGGATTGGTCAGTCGGCAGTAATATCTGATGTGTGGACGGCCGCGACCGAGCTCGGTTATCTATTCGTCTGAATCGGACGTTGGTAAATCACGGTCAATTGTGCATTTCCCTATGGGACCGAACAATCGGTCATGTACACTGTGGCCGGGGCCACTATTGCTGTGATCGACAGTCATTAGTCCCGGGCGTGTGCAAGCTCACGGCACTACCCAGCCTTAGTAGTGCCGTATTGGTTGTACAGTAAATAGAATGAGCCAATTCTGGTTACTGCATCCTAGCAACTGATGGGGAGCTGTACACAGGTTGAACACAAACATTCCCCCCTCCCGCGTTAATAAATGCTTACATCCTACTTTCATCAATCTTTCATCATCCCAAGATTCCAAATTCAACCACATTTTTGACTCTTCAGCAATGCGCCAATGTTCCACTACCGCGTTTTAAAAAGCTTCCTTGAGTCTGCAAAATTTTGCATTGTCCTGGCCATCCTGATTAAAGACTACACCTCTCACCACACTGTATGAACTTGTTGTGAGCTTAAATATGTGCAGAGTGCGAGCAAAGTAGCAAATCCAAACAATAACTGACTGACGTCGGCAATCAGAGACAGTCTTTAGAAGGACGGCCCAAACAACCCTTTTGCATACTACAGGAAGTTAGGTAGAAGGTATTTTATCTATGCTAAAATTTAACTGGTAAGGCTGGTGTAAAGGTTCGTGCACACGCTTAATATGCGAACAAGCAACGACCCCTGAGCGATACACGCGACAAACGGTCGTTTCGGACGAGAATCGTCCGTGGCTATGCGTTTGGTCAGGGGGTCGTTCGTTGATCCGCCTGGCGCTCAGCTGTCGGAGGTCGTTGCTCGCTCGCATATTGATCGTGTGTACGAACGTTAAGGCTGGATATATATGCACATCCGTTTCGCGTTCTACCATATTTTGCGCAATTGCATGCGTTTTCTCAATGTAAACAGCGAAATCGCACAGCCAATTTCCATGTTATTTAACAACGTGTGTGCAATCACTGACGAAATTGCGTTCCCAAACGCATGAAAAACGCGTTAGTGTTTCCTTGCCCTATATCATTTATATATACATTTTACAGGGTCACACAAATCATAGAAGCCAGGTAGCCAACATGCCTTTTGGTTGACCAACTTTTTAGAGTTTTCTATTGAGGTCTGTGGAACTGGCTACTTAAAAATGCTAGATTGGCCTCTAACACTATCAAACTGGTTTAATTAAAACCATAACGTATCAAGTAAAAATCCATAACATTTGTCCATGTACATTTGTTACATGTAATTGGAGAAGGAAATTGCCATGTGTCTGTAGCAATTCTTGACTTGTTACAGTTTTCCCTGTAACAAGTCAAGAGGATCAATGGTTTTCAACAGCAGACCATGCTGAGAAAAGGAAATGACAAGTCATGCAAGAGATTCCACCCAATGTACTTCACTCCTACAGTCTGTAACTGAAAGGGAGATTTTCCCCAAGGAGAGCAAAGTGACCCCCCATTATCAGATTGATAAATGCAGAATGGCAATCTACAGTAAGTAAATTAGAAAGGAGGAGATTTCACTGCAAACACATCACACAAATACCTTCATTCTGATCTTACGAAGAGTAAACATGTTGGAACACAGACAATGCTAGTGACAGGAGAAACAACTGTTAGTTACACATTTATATATTTTATTTTTTAAATCATGTTAAAAACTTGTTACTTGTTATATAAGGAAAATTCGATAAAAATGTATTGATAAAAAAAAAAAAGCTTGTTACTCTGTCCAACAAAATACTCACTTGGGTGCTGGTAGGCATATCCTGAAATCTGAACTACCAGCAAACCCCCTATTCTATACAGAATTGTCCCCGTGGCACGCACCCCCACATGCACACACCACCCACGATGCACATCTCCCCCCACAGCGGGCTTCCCGGACCTACATGTGGGCGTTGGCTAGAAGACATCACATGGCCAGTGCGAACAGGTGGGTCTGGCGTTCGTGCATATCGACAACCTTCTTTTAGTTTATAGGATTATTGTAAAGAGAGAAAGAGAGGATCACTAAAATGAGGATCCCAGGCTCCTGCTACCCTGGTAACAAGCCTCTCTTTCTCTCATAGCTTACTGAGACACTTGTCAAGATTCACCACTGAATAAATAGAACCTCCTTATCATGAAAATAATATAAAGCATTACTGTAACATAGTAATGGAGGTTGAATAAAGATCTATGTTCATCTAGTCCAACATTTATACTTTACTCATTAACCAGAGGAAGTCAAAAAACAAACAGCTGAAAAGGGAGGAAATAAATCCTTCCTGACTCCAAATGGCAATCGGAAAGTATCCCTGGATATGTATTAATACCAGTAATTCTCAATAATATTTAGTTTATCCAGACCACTTTAAAAGCTATTCAATGAACTTGCCATTACCACATCTGCTGGAAGACAGTTTCACCGTTCTCACTGTAAAGAACCTTTACCTCACTGTAAAGTAACCTTTCCTAGTGTGATATCAACACAGCAGTGGCCTGCAAAATTGTTTTAATTTCTGTAAAACAATTTTACAGAAACTGAGAATAAATACAATGTAATGCAAAATATGCTATACTGTACAGATGATCTGTAATGATACTGGTTCGGGGCCCAGTGGTTGGGGGGGGGGGGGGGCTGCTGTGTTACAATATTTACACTGTTATGATCATTCTAAAAATGTTGTCATTCTGTACACCTGCAGACTTAAATTTAAGTGCAACATAAACAGTGACATTTGAAGCATTTCCAACTGTAACAGGCTTGATTACAGATTACATTTTTAATCTGATCACACTCTACCATCAGAAGACTTGTGGAGGAAAAGAAGTTTCAAATTTAGGTCAGGAAAGGTTTCTTTCTCAACTAAATGCCAATGGGCACACCATTATAACCAATAGGAGTCCCTATCTCAGTAACACAAATAGGTATTAGCTGATTGAGAGATAAAATAGTATCCCAAATGTACTGGTCAATTTATATTTAACTACCACGGATCCAATGAGATTCTCTTTCAATTACTTTATTTTTTTATTTTTATTTTATTATTTTAACCTTTAATGCTCTTGAACACATGAAACGCAAATGTTGATTCAGACAAGAAAACAGTTAAGAAAGTGTTCTGAACTGCCATAGATTTGTGAATCCTATGCCTTCTCATTACAGGCAGGATGAAGGGAATATTTGCAGAATGATAGGTAGATAACAGCTGTCTAAAAGATCCTTGCCCTTACCCAGTTGCCAATTGCCCCATAAACCAATATGAACAAGACTGGAGCTCCCTGTCAAACATACTCTAGGGTCATCTGACATTTTCCTGAATAACATTCCTAAAGCTAACGCCCTGCTCCACCCACAGCATATACAATGACATGTTACAGTGCCTGTAAACAATTATTTAAGCAATGATTGGATGTTCAACCTGCTCCCATCTTAGTGATAAACTACAGTTATTTGAACTTTCTTCATATTGTAGTTTTAATAAAATCTGTAAGACCTCAGGATACAAAATAATATGTTGTTACCAGAGACAATGCCTTTCCTTGCAAAGGACATACAGGTCAGCTACTGTGGCAGCTAAACAAGCTTCTGAACTTCACTGTGCTTTAGATTGCAAACTCCTGTGAACAAGCCATCTGCTATTGAAAATTCTAGCATGCAAACAATATATTTTCTGTTGGTTTTTCAAAGCTAGAGTGGCTGATGTCAACAAATAAAAAATGCTGCTATGTCCTCTATTACGCAGCAAGAGGGACAATATGGCTCCTGGAAAGTGGCTAACAATAAAAAATAAATGGACCACTAAGGAAAAGCACAAACCTTCAATGGCAATTCAAATTAAGTTTCATTTACGCCTGCAGAGTATCAACTTCAACTGCACCTTCAATTTATTAGAGCCCAGACAGACTTAAGGTGGCCATACATCTATGAGATATTACTTAAGTTCGGGTAAGTAATATCTCATAGATGCATGGCCACCTTAAAACAGTCACAAATTTTAGAACAGTGATGTTGAACCTTGGCACCAGATGCTTTGGAAACTACAACTCCCAGCGTGCCTTGGATTCAGAAGAAATATCACTTATCAATGAGCAAGGCATTGAATAATGGCGTAACTAGGAATCACCAGGCCCCCCTGCAAAACTATGATGGGGCCCCTATCCGTGCCTCATCCACAGTGGTTTTCTGGAAGGAGGCGATATTGGTCATAGGTAAAATAAGAACGTGGGGCCCCCTTCGCTCCCTGCGGTTGTTCCCCTGGTAGTTACGCCCCTGGCAGTGAATGTATCTACACTCTGCTGAGAGGACATAAAACATGGCATGGGCACATACAGAATAATGTCACATAGGAAGAAAAGGCAATAACAAGAGCTAAGCAGAGAAAGGGTTGTAAATAAACCTTCCCATCTGTATCCAGATAGATAATTCAGATAATGCTGGGAGTTGTAGTTTCCACATCATTATAACTGATCATTACATAGGGATCAGAATTCTTATCAATCACTATACACACAGCAGGGACAGGAGAGGACAGGGAAAGGTTAATGACAGCTAGGCACCCACAATGCAATTCTCTGCACACCATTTGATGCTATGCGAAGACAAATTGCACAATGGGTTGAATTGTCTTTATACCTGGAATTATACATCCATTATATACATATAATTTCTGGCAAGGTCCAATGCATTAGAAATACACTAGCAATGGTTTTATAAAATGTTGGCGTTTTTTTCTTAGGTAAGGACTACAACTCCCAGCATTCCCCAGAAGAAAGGGGGTTATGGGTAATATAATAATATGAAATTTCTAGGGAGGTTAGCGGTAAGGAGGTGGGTGCGGCCTCACCGATACAATGGGAATTCAATCAGCCCAGCAGACAGCAACGAAACCTCCTGACTCTCCGATTCTCGGTCTGTGGGCGGCTCGGGTGGATCGCTGGTTTTGCTACGGAAGGCGTGGCCATTTACATTGTCGTCATCCCCTCTCTGCAACCTTTCCGATAATGCACGAAGAGACAATGCGAGACTGGGGGCGGGGAGATTCAAACGTAAGCGACCGAAAATTGCCGATGCTTACGTAAAGGCGGAAATAGCGTAACCAATTATTACAAAAAATGGCGCTGCCCGTCGTTTACAATCTGTCACGGTGTCTGGTTTAACGTGTTGTTGGAAGGATTTGACAGAAAGCAACCATGCCAAGACGTGACTGGGACACCCTGGATGCGCTAATAAAGAGTCCAAAGGCAAAGTTACATTATGACAATGGAGACATTAATGAGGAGGTGAGAGACGTAACCAGGGGGGATTACAGGAGAAGTCCAGGTAGTTTCCCCCTAATTACACAGGGATAAAATTCAGTCCATTAGCACTTAGCAGTCTATATAACCCGGATGATTCTAATCTGGGGTCATTCTGGTTTACATCTGTTAACCCTAAATGCACCCAGCAGAAGCGTTTAAGTTCAGTTTCCTGTAATTAAAAGTTTGTCTTAAAGAGGATCTAGAACTGTAATTCCAAAGAGGATACTTCACTTCCACTGAATCTGAGTTGCTGAGATTCTTGTGAAACATCATCCAAGAATCCCAAGAGAACTTCCAATAGAGCAAGATATAGGATCAGCTTTCTTGCTTGAACAATTATTGCAAAAATATAAAAAAATATATATATATATTGTATAGGGGGCTGACCACGACCAAGGGAAATTTTCCATTTCAAACGAGCGCTGCCGGTGTGGAACGTTTGCCAGCATTGGAAATAATCGCTCCACCCTTAAGGTTCATACACACACTCAATTTACGAGCGAGGAACGACCCCCGACGGCCAAGCGATACATGCAATGAACTGCCATTTCGGGCGAGAATCGTCTGTGTGTATGTGTTCAGTCAGGGGTCGTTCGCCAATCCGCCAGGCGGATCAACAAATGACCCCCGACCGACCGCATAATGATTCTCGGCCGATCGTCGCGTATAGCGCTCGCCTGTCGGGGGTCGTTCCTCGCTTGTAAATCGAGCATGTGTACTTCACGGATAAAGGCCTATCCCGTAGCTACAGACGGAATTATCCCTTTATCGGGAATGCGGGTACCCACTTAAGATTTAGTAGGGTCTTTTCTGGTGTTAACAGAGTAGAAATAGTTTTATTTGACAGACCCCTGTCTTTCATGTTTTTTTGTTAAACCGCTAGACCATGAGTTTCAATTTAGAAAAATGAAATCCTTGAGTAAGGGCAGCTGCGAGGGCATAATTTCTTACGCCCTGGCCGCCATAGTAAGAAAACAATTGCTCTGGATCTTTCCACCGGAATTGTCATCAGTGTTCTGGATATCAGAGGTAATGATGGAATATGTAGGATAGAGGATGTTCATTTAATAGGAAGGCATTGTTTGCTATTGAGTGACTGTCCTGGAACAAACAAGATTTAGCTTACCTTAAAGTTCTGCTTCATTGCCATTTGATCTATTGATTGAAATGTAAACAAATATTTTTGTATTTAAGCTCCATTTGCTTGGATGAAAACTCATTCTGTTGAGATAATCTGCCTGTTGGTTCATCGTCCCTAGAATGTGTAGCTGCCCAGAGACAGGCAACCGAACGTGTGGTCCATAGAGGATTTTCTGACCTGTCCTATCGTTCTTTTGTCCGATTTGGACAAACGAACTGTCGGTGATAGTTCTAGTTTAAAGAACTAGAAAATGGACCGAATGCTTGTTGCCTTTTTCAAATATTTTAGATGCAGCTAAATCAGCTGCTTTCTTGGTTATTGATTCCATAGTGTTTTGCATAACTTATTTGACAATTTTGGCTACTTGTTCAGTTTCATTAGATAGACAATTAAAGGAACAGGTTAACCTGCATTAAAAAACTTTTATGGGGCATGACCTTAACAGCCGCGAATGTTTTTATTGTGAAGTGGCAAAAACTTATCCAAATGGTCTATGTAGTCAGTTCATGACACCGACCATTTTGATACTTTTTGCCTCTTCATGCTATTAGGAGTTTTTTTATACTAGCACTTTATGGTGAAGTGATATTTTGCATGTATACATAAATAGAGCTTTGCGTTGATCTTAAATCAACGCTGTGCAATGCATTTCTCATCCATATACTTTTTAGGTTCATGTTAGAGGTAAGGTATATATGAACTGGTCTACAAATAGCACCCTACAATTTACTGCAATGTGCACAACTTTAGTGGAAGAGAAATGGGTTAAATATGGGACGTCTGATAAGCGGAGAGGTGGACCAGGTTTGTGTAAATTTATCAGTAATTATACAAGGGGAGGGTCGGTCTTGTTGAAATAAAACCAAACGTTGGTTAAATAAAGACTCTGTATAGATTTAAATAATCATCATAATTTAATGGGAATCATGTCCACCCCCAAAACCATAATTTAATATGTTATTGGCCATCATTCTAGCTTTAAAAAAAGACAAACCGCATTAAAATCCATTCAGCCAATTTTAATATAGATACGTTTTACTACCTTCGTAACTTCGTAAATCTCAGTGTAAATCCAAGCTCTCTTACATCACCTCACGTCCGTGCCTTATCTGTTCCTCTGCAGCCTTCATCCTCCCTCAGAGCACCCAAACAGGAACTCCATATTTGTGACGTGCAACCCCCTCTCCCACCATCCGGATCCATCCTTGCTTGTCCTTCCTACTGTAAAATCCTTTAAATATATGATAGATGCCCCCCGCCCATACCTAATTGCTAGTTATTTCTTAAAAAAAATAATCGGAACTGAACTACAGCACTTCGTTCCCGCGGTGCTCTCCACTGTCTCAGCCAATCACAGATGCGGCTGTCGGTCCAGCCCCCTGCATGCAAGTTCCAGCAAGCAGGGAGCCGGATCAGTGTGCCGCAGGAGCAAAGGGGCTATAAGTACAGTTCTATTCATGTTTATTTTTAAAGGGCATGTCCACCCCCAAACTCTAATCCCCCCCCCCCCCACTACTGGCCCCATTATGTAGTGTAGTTTAATCCGTACCTCACATCCCACTCCATATGGTTCTCCTGTAGTCCCCCCCCCCCCCCCCCAAAGTCCCAAAAACTGCCCACCAGGAGGATAGCAGAGTCCATATAGGACTCTGCCTCCTATCTGGCCTCCGGGAGAAGTTTGGCATGCATACTGCAGCCCTTCTCCCCCCCCTCCCCTCCCGATTAGGATTCCCTCCCCCTAGTGTAAAAACCTTTTTACCTAACATTCCCCCTGTCCCCCTAGCCCCAACCGCTCTATTAGTATCATCAGAAAATGCCCAAAACATTACTTACCTTCCCTCTTTCCTCCGCTGCACTGAACTCACGGCAGCCGCGTCCGTGATTGGCTGCCGCCAATCACAGACGCGACTGCCGGTTCCGCCCCTCTGCTTGCATTTTCTCGCAAGCAGAGGGCCTGGCAGCGCGGCGGAGGAAAGAGGGAAGGTAAGTAAAGTTTGGGGCATTTTCTGATGATACTAATAGAGTGGTTGGGGCTGGGGGGACAGGGGGAATGTTAGGTAAATTTTTTTTAGAAGGGTGGACATACCCTTTAAAGAAATAAAATGGCGGTTGGGGATGGGCAGGGGGTTATCGATCATATTAAAATGATTTTTAGGGTGGATATACCCTTTAATCACAGTAAAATGGGTCTGTGCTGAAGGAATTTTCTCCCCCCAACATTTTGCATTTTGAAAGTTTGAATTTCTGTATTTTATAAATGGATTGTAAAATCCAGGTAAGTGTGCGATCATTAGATTCATCTAATAATAAGCAGTTCAGTCAAGAATTTAATCCTTCTAAAATAACACAGAAGTTCTCCTTTAAAATATGTTTACAAAAGAAAAATACAGTGAACAGGGAGTTCACTGTATTTTTTTTCTGCGTCCGAGAGAGGCAGAATATCTGAGCTGTAATATGATCTGAAACCAGCTTCTAGGGGCAAGGCTGCAGATTCCTTGTTTTCATCTGCTGTGAAAGCATGTGAAGTATACTGCATACACTTAAAGGGCAAGTCCATCCCCAAAATGAAAACATATATACAGGTAAATCACCCCCCAAAACCCTAAACGGTAATAGTTTGAAATGTGGAATATAAAGTTTAACCTGAAATCCTGCACAATGACCTGTTTCCCCAGTTTCTGCTTCCTGGTTCTTCCAGTTAGCAACTGTCAGTTATGGATTTGACAGTTGACATCACAGCCAATGACTGGATGTTAATCCCCTGTCTGCCTCTTCTAAGCATGCTCAGGCTCAGTACAGGTTTCTAAATTGCTCAGTTTCCATAAGGCATCCAGAAGCATAGCAGGCATACAGTAATGAATTCATAGGACAAAGTATGATATATCAACATATTATAAAGAGGCCATTCTTTCTAAAAGATGTTATTATGAGGGTGGAGTTGTCCTTTAAGCTGTGTAGAACTTCCACCAAAACAAGGAGGTCAATTATGGTAGCTGATTCCCTAGTACCCTCGCTACTAAATTGTCCAGTAGCCACAGCAAAGGGAGAGGTGACACATCTTGTATGTTTGTAAATTTGCTCTTTCTATTGGGACAATGTTGTCTTACTCTTGCACCCTTCATCTGTATTTTCCATTATACCTTTACAAAAGATGCGTGTAATGTCACTCACAGACCGCAATCTCTTGCCACAGCTGTTTCCCCTCCTCAGCAGAGTAGGCAGCTTCTGTGTTAATGTTCTCAAAGCTGCCTTCACAAAAGCAGCAGAGGTGGTATGTCAATGACTGCAAGGGATCGAGGTCTGTAAGTAACTTTAGATGCATCTTGGAAAAAGTATACTGAAAAATACGGGGGGGGGGTATGGGGGTGCTCAAGCTATATTAAGATTTTTTTATTGAGTGAGTAAACCTGCCTTTTAAATTGTTGTGTACCTTGCACTCCTGAGTCTTTCTGTACAGTCAACTTTGTTTTTTGACAAGCATTGGCTAGTGATCTAGCCATCAACATTTTACTATTCTAGCTTGTCCTTGGACACAGATTATCAAAATAATGTAAGAGAGATTTGGCCAATATACACCACCACACACAGACTTCCAAACTGCTATTTATCAGTGTTTTGACGATGTCCTGATAAAGGTACTACATACTCTGTCTGATGTATGGTAGTGTATATTATATTGAATATTGGTGTGAGCAGCCACATGGACCATCCTGTATCCAGCATTGTTTTCCTTTTAATTATTTGAATACAATTCAACCAACAATAACAGAAAAATTAAGAACAGTTTTATACAATACATTCAGCAGCATGTAATGTTACATTGCAAATGAAAGTGTAGGCATGTCGAAATCAAAGATAAGTGCCTGGTTTGGTACTCGTCCGCAGATGAAGACCAGCTCTCAATCCTGAATGCTGGTAACCAAAGGGAGTGTCTGTCCATGCTCAATCTGAGGGCCACCCCAGTAATTAACACCTTATAAGGAACAAGGTTTAATAGATATATGCAGATAATATTGGTTTTACTATGTCATTTATAAGAAGAATTGTAGCAGTACAATAACATGAAACCTTCTGTAGAAGACAATTCAGTCAATTCCTCATTTTGGCCATCCCCTTATCTCAGGGGAAAGGGAGTTTTCACTCTGTGTTCTTGGATAGAAAACAACAGATTAGGGAGGTAATATTGTAGGATGTAACGGTTTACCATGTTTTACTCTCATTTTTTGCCTGAATCACGTAATCTGATCGAAATAAGTACATTATTACAATTTCCTTTGGAATTTAACACCATGAGAACCTGTTTAGCAGATTGCCATTAGCTGCACTGATTAAAACCCTTGTCCTGGGACACAGAAACTAGTTGCTTTAGGTCCATTATGCAAATATTTATCTCTGTGATAACTGGTTAATTTGTCTCTTTCAGGAATTTCGTAGTCGATCAATGTGCATGCTGTCTCCATATGCAGTCTGGCTGTTGGATAATCGCAGATCGCCAGTGGAAACCCAACTATCCTCTAACAAAATCCCAATTGGGTTGGGTGGCCAGGAACCTAAAGTTGCAACAGATTCACCTTTTACAGACTTGCCTATTACAGAATTGCCTGATTGCTCTTCTGATCTTACTAATGACAAGGTATTCGTGTTACCTGGTACTCAGTCATACAAATCACCTGCTATAAAACTCATGTTATCCTCATTCTTAGAGGATTCCTACTTTTTGCAATCTAATCTTGTGTTTGCAGTCTGAAGTCACGACCATTTAAAGAAAGATGTGGACAAATAAATAAATGACCCTTATGGCGAGTCCTTTGTGGGACTCTTCACTAATGAATTATTTCAAAGAAGGTCAGGGTTTCCTTTAAAATTAAAAAATAGTGAATGTCTCCCAGAAGAGGTGGTACCATCAGGTTCATTGGATAGTTTTAAGCAAGGGCTGGTACCTTTTTAAATGACTTTGCTCTTTGGAGTCCTTGTTTCTTTTTTAGCCAATCAGGTGACCCAGGCAAGATGTTAGGGTAAAGTGCCTGTTGCTGGAGGTGGACACTTACAGGGTTATTCAATAAAAGATCTTATCATTTAAAATGGTGCTAATTTTGCCCCAACCAATCAGATGTAAGCTTTCAAATGTTAAAAAAGATCTGATTGGTTGGGGCAAAAACGATAAGAACTTTTATTGAATAACACTGTTAGATTGAAGCAAATTGCTCTTCCTGCTCCTCTGCATGTAGCCCTTCCCAGCTCAGCCATGCTTCAGTCAGTGTCTTCAAGACAGGAGGTTTTGGATTCGGCTCTTCGTTCAGACAACCATCCGACCATTGGAGTACAGCAGGGAAACAGTACTTTGTACTTTCCCTAACCTGCTATCTATATTTCTTCAGCTGCATCTCTCAAAGGGATTTGCAGAAGCGACCTATGTGATAGTGGACTTCCATTCCCTTCACTGGAGGGGAGACCCACACAAATACGCCTCTTAAAGGAGAACTGTGATCCAAAAAGGACTTTAGGTAAATTGACAGGAATTGCTCTCCTGAGAATTTTTTAAATTTTATTGTCATTGTTTATTTTGCATAGTTTTGAAGATATTTACACTTTTGTGTGTAATATGGCAGCAGCATCACCAAGTCCCCTGCACTTCCTGCTCTGAAACCATGTCAGTGGGTGAGTCAATCTGCCCTGTGTCTCCTCCAATTTCAGCCCCCCTCCTCTTGCAAGCCCCCCTGGTCCCTCCCACTCGTGGACCCTTCCACTCATGGACCCCATGGCCCCTCCATTTGCAGGACCCCTTTGGCCCCATGTGGCCCCGCCCACCCATGTGTGCCGTGGGACACGCAGACACCCCCCCTTCAGAAAACGGTGGGGGAGGGACTTCCTGTCCTGTCTGAGGCTGTGCTCGCTAAACCTTTCTAGTCAGTAATTTTTTTATATCTTGGGCTGTGGAGCACGTAGAGAGGTGGTTGATGGCTCGTTTTAAAGGTATGAAATAGGCCTTTCATTTAAAACACTTGTTTGGAGACCACAGTTCCCCTTTAAGGTACCATTTGGTGAATCATTATGGATTGTTAGTTTCTTGCACAAGTTAATACCAGGAACACGTGAAGCAAAGGATTCACAAAGGACACTGCATCAAAAGCACTGCCTCTCTTCCGACTTGATTGGGGATCCAAGCTAAGCAGACCTCACCACCCAGCCATTAAAGTACCTTAAGTTCTTTAACTTGAGCAAAGGAATATGCTTGAGGAGTTGAGCAAAACCAAGGAGATTGTCGATCAAAAAGCTCAAAAGCTGCCTTACAGAAACATTATAATTAACGGTCAAACAGACCACATATGTGGACCCTGCAAAAGCTTCACTGACCACAGTCCCGGGCGCTACTGAACTCGCATCTTTTAAAGGAATCTATCGAGATCCTGATAAATGCAGTCCTTGAGAAAAATACAAGACCATGCAGAACCTGAGAACCCTCACAAATTTATGTTCTCGCGGACCAAACACCCTATAACTACATTTCCAGCACATGAGCAACTGAAACAGGTAGTCCAGCAAGAATGGTCACATCCTGAAAAACACCACCAATCCTCTAGACACTTTCAAGCATACTTTCCCTTTCCAAAGGCTGACAAGGAGCTATGGGCCTGACCCCATTGGTGATTCCCCCCCCCCCCATCTCCAGACTGGCTAAGGCTACAGTAATCCCCATTACCAGACACCGCCACCTTTAAGGATCCAGCTGATAAAAGACAGATGGTATCTTAAAATCTATATTTTCGGCCTCCGGTTCCGCTCTGCGCCCTGCCTTCGCTACTGCGTGGGTGGCAAAGGCAATGGACGTTTGGCTGGACCTGTTATAGGGGGTATTTAGAAACATGTGGACAAAGAGGACCTCCATTTAGTCCAGAAGCTTTCACCTTTTTAAGGGACGCAGCGCTTGATTCGAACAGACTCGCTGCATGCTCTTCGGCAAATGCAGTAGCAGGTCAATATGCATTATGGCTAACGTCCTAGGCTGCAGACCCAGCATCCAAATTCTCACTAATATTACCCTTCCTAGTGAGCTTACTGTTTGGACCAGAACTAGATAGAATTATTGCACAGGCAACCTCAAACATACTTTCTCTTACAGCCTCAGGGGGACCCAGGTCAACGTAGGGGTTAAGCACCCTTTCTCCAGGAGCGGACACTTTAAGAACTGTAAGATTGAGGCTCCAGTGCTCCTCCCCTCAGTACAATACACAGAGCACCGGAAGCCTCCTCCAGTTTTTAAGTGTCCGCTTCAGGAGTAGGACCTCTCTCCCTACCTTACCTGGATGGTTTGGAGCCGGTGTTTTCCAGATTCCTCCGGCTCCCTCCGTGGGATCAGCAGCCAGCAGAGGTCTTCCTCGTGCGGCTGCCGCGGGAGGGCAGCCCATCATGGCCCGCGGGCCTAAAATGGGCCGATCCCCCCTCCCGCATGTTGCAGGCAACCGACGGTCTCCGCCGCTTCCCCCTCCCTCAGCACTACAGACACCATGCTGAGGGAGCTCACTGGACCGGCTGATGGGGGCGGGCCTCTCTTCTCCTGCAGGCCAGCCATTACCGGGCCGTTTCGGGGGCGGGACTTTCGTTTTTTTTCTCCTTACCGGGCTTTTTCGGGGGCGGGACTTCCGGTCTTCGGCCTTTTCAGCTACACATCAGAGTACATACCAGTCCGGAGCCTCCTTCTGCTTGCCTTCACTTTCCTAGAGATCAGATAAGTCGATCCTTTTCCTGCTCTACTGTGTTTTCCGTTCTTTACCTCTGATTTTCTTACTATCTTCACTCTGCCAGTCCCTGTTCCTGTTGTTAAAAAAAAAAAAAACACATTTATTTTTTTCTCCTTTTCTGGCCTGCTGTCTTGTCAAACCATCATGTCCAACAAGGAGAAGCCCGCTCCCAAATCTAAATCAGCCAAATCGGTCCAAGTGATATCCTATGTCTGCACATTATGCCAGAATAAGTTGCCTGCCGGCCTATCTGGGCCCCTATGCGGGTCATGCAACGCAAACCAAGACCCTAGTCAGACTGTTTCGGACAGTCAGGAACGCCTAATGGGCAAAATCCCTTCGGGCTTCCATTGATTCTCTACAGAATCCACCTGCGGGGTCGGCCTTGTCCCAGTATCTCCGGGGGCCCCCCATCAGGGGTCTGAACCAGCCTGGGCAAAATCATTAGCAGATTCCATGTCGATATTGTCGAAAGGCATCCCTTTCACAGGCTCTGCAGTCAGCTAATTCCTCTGGAACGAGGCCAGACCACTAAGGGCCCACAGACCATCAGATATCCCAGTAGTCCCTTCAGTGGAAGAGATCTCTGAGGAGGAAAGAGAGGAATCGGAAGAGGGAGAACTAGACTCCTTGACTTCTGAACATGAATTTCAGACCACTTTCACACCTGAGACTATAGACGATCTTATCAGATCTGTGCTACAGGTGCTTAACATTCGAGATCCGATCGAACCGATGGATCCGTCTAAGACTTTGTTCAGCCGCCCTAAGAAGATGGCGGCAATTTTTCATCTTATGATCAATTGGAACAGATTGTGTGTAGAAGAGTGGGCGTCTCCGGAAAAGAAATTTCATTTGTCTCGAAATTTCCAAACAATGTTCCCCTTTCCTAAATCGGATGTGGAAAGGTGGTCCCTACCACCGGCGGTCGACCCACCAGTGGCTAGACTTTCCAGGGCCACAGCCATCCCTTTAGCCGAGGTAGCCACTTTCAAGGACCCGACAGATAGAAGACTGGAGGGGTTCCTGAGAACAGCATTCGCAGCAGCTGGCGCACTCTACGTCCTACCTCTCGCCTCCGCGTGTGTGGCCAAAGCAATGGAAGCATGGCTAGGACAACTTTACCACTCTGTGGTCAAGGAATCCTCAGAAAGCCACCTGGTAGATATCATACAACAGCTATCTGATGCAGCTACTTTTCTTGGGGATGCGGCTTTGGAGTCTAGCAGACTATAGCTAGATCATCAGCGGCCGCAAACCGCAGCCAGGCGATCCTTATGGCTAAAAGCCTGGGCGGCAGACCCGGCATCCAAGAAAGCCCTTACCAACCTTCCTTTTTTGGGGCGCCTCTTATTTGGACCCGAACTGGAGAATCGCTCAGGCGACGGGAGGTAAAAGCACCTTCCTTCTGCAAAACAGGCCTCGCCGTTTTCCATCCTTTCGGCGTTCTCCTTCCTTTCGTTCCTCTAGAGCCTCACGCCCCCACTCCGTAGGCAGACAGAGCCTAGTCCCCCTTTCCCAACCGCCAGGGACAAAGGCCTCTCACCCCCTGGCCCTCTAAACAGGAGCCTTCAGAACAGGAGGAGACAAGAATACAGTCATCAGACTACCTCTGCCTCTACAGGTCGGGGGCCGACTCCAATTCTTCTCAGAGAGTGGCAACAACCTCCACAGCATGCCTGGACGTTGAATACCCTGACCAACGGCTACCGATTAGAATTCTCTTCCCCTCCTCCTCCCCGATTCTTTCCTTCCCGCGTTCCGAGATGCCCAAAACGCCGAAAAATCCTCAACCTCTGCGTTCTATCTCTCCTCCACGCACGGTCATTGCCCCCGTCCCAAGAGATCAGAGATTTCGGGGATTTTATTCCAATCTCTTCTTGGTTCCGAAGAAGGATGGAACGTTTCGCCCAGTTTTAGACCTAAAAGCTCTAAACATCTATGTACAAAAAATCAGGTTCAAAATGGAGTCCCTACGTTCGGTAATATTGGCGTTAGAGCCGGGCGATTTTCTCGCCTCCCTGGATTCGGCCTCGCTTCAGCCCCGCGTATATTTACAAAGATCATGACCTGTCAAGCGTCTTTCCTTCGGCTTCAGGGAATATTCGTCATCCCATATCTAGACGACCTATTGATCAGGGCGGCATCTTTCCAGCTAGCGCAACAGCATGTACTCCGTGCACAAAGATACTATCCCGGTTTGGATGGGTCATAACGAGAAAAAGTCCTCCATGATTCCGTCAACTCACATAATCTTCCTGGGGATGTTCTTCGACACTACGAACCACAAAGTTTTCCTTCCCCGGGACAAAATAGAATCGATGAAGAAGCTGGCCACTCAGGCACAGTCCTCCCATCAAATCAGTATTTCAAGCGATGCATTGTGGGGAAAATGGTGTCGTAGGTGGCAGCAGTCCCATATGCACTTTTCCATCTTCGACCACTCCAGAGACACCTCCTTCATTCTTGGGACAAGTCCCTGCAGTCGTTAGATGCCTACATACACCTCCCACAGCCAGTTCGGTTTTCCCTAACTTGGTGGACCCAGGAGAGCAACTTGGCAGCGGGCAAATCCCTTTGCCCACCCACATGGACAGTGGTGACAACGGACGCCAGCCTCCGAGGTTGGGGTGCGGTATGCGAGTCTCTGAAAGCCCAGGGTCTTTGGACCGGGGAAGGAGCTCTACTCTCCATCAATATCCTGGAACTAAGGGCGATATTCCTAGCTCTGTCTCACTGGACAGGTTTCCTGACGGGCAAGAATGTTCGAATACAGTCGGACAACGCCACGGCTGTGGCGTACATAAATCATCATCAAGGGGGCACGAGAAGCGATCTGGCAATGACAGAAGCGCATCGAATACTAACCTGGGCAGAGTTCTACATACCGGCGATATCGGCAATATACATACCGGGAGTCCTCAATACGAAGGCAGATTTTCTCAGTCGGGTTACACTCGATCCGGGAGAATGGGCTCTCCATCCGGAGGTGTTCGATCAGCTGACACAGAGATGGGGGACTCCGGACATCGACCTGATGGCCTCTCGAACCAACCGCAAGGTTCTGACCTTTTGTGCCAAAACAAGAGACCCTCTTGCGGCCTCCATAGATGCTCTGGTAGCACCTTGGCATTTCCAGCTGGGCTACATCTTTCCACCAACACCCATGATACCCAGGCTTCTAAAAAGGGTCAAACGGGAACGAGCACAGGTGATTTTCATCGCACCGCAGTGGCCAAGGAGGACTTGGTTCTCAGACCTTCTGTCCATGACAGTCGGGGAGCCGTGGCCTCTTCCATTACAACCAGACCTTCTGCTACAAGGACCTTTCCAATATCCAGATCTTCAGCGACTACATTTAACGGCGTGGCGCTTGAGTCCACCATACTGAGAAGGCGAGGGATACCTGTATCGGCTATACCTACCATGTTAGCGGCTAGAAAACCATCTTCATCTAAGGTTTACTACAGGATATGGAAGAAGTATGTGATGTGGAGCTCCTCCAGGGGTTTTCCCCCCTCCAGATTTGTTTTGTCCAGACTCCTTAGTTTTCTCCAAAAAAGCTATGATGGAGGTTTATCGCTCAGCGCTCTCAAGGTTCAAGTTTCCGCCCTCTCGATCTACTTTCATAAAAAGCTCGCGAACAGGAAGGATATCCAGACCTTCTTGCAGGGAGTAACTCACTTGCGCCCTCCCATTCGGGCCCCGGTTCAACCCTGGGACCTCTCTTTAGTCCTCAGGGCCCTCAAAAGACCTCCTTTTGAACCCTTACCATCGATTCCTCTATCGCTTCTATCCTGGAAGACGGTGTTTCTGCTGGCCATATCGTCCATCAGGAGGGCGTCTGAATTAGCTGCTTTATCTGTGGATCCCTCGTGTCTTTCAATTAACCCGGACAAGGCTATTCTGCGACCTCATGTCTCTTTTTTGCCTAAGGTGGTCTCGGCTTTTCATAACAATCAGGAGATCATTGTTCCGACCTTCTTTCCGAATCCGTCTTCTTCCAAGGAGCGCGATTTGCATTGTCTGGACGTAGTGAGAGCCCTGAGGATCTACGTGGCTCGCACGGAAGGTTTCCGTTCTTCCCCGGCTCTATTCATTCTCCTGGCGGGGCCCCGGCGGGGGTCCAGGGCTTCTCCACAGACTCTGGCTAGGTGGATTAGATCTACTATCGTTCGCTGCTATTTGGCAGTTGGGGCCGTTCCTCCCTTGCGGGTTACGGCCCATTCTACTAGGGCGGTTGGAGCCTCTTGGGCAGCGCGACATGGCGCTTCGGTGGACCAGATATGCCGAGCAGCAACTTGGTCGTCTATCTCCACCTTTATCAAATTTTATCGTCTCCAAGTTTTTGCAGACAAGGATACTGCCTTGGGCACCTCTATCCTTAGAACTGCGGAGATCTAAGTGGGATTCTTATTTTAGGATTTCCCACCCTTCAATTCGGGACTTTGGGACGTCCCCTACGTTGACCTGGGTCCCCCTGAGGCTGTAAGAGAAAAGAGGATTTTTATGTCAGACTCACCTGTAAAATCCTTTTCTCTTAAGCCGTAAGGGGGACCCAGGTACTACCCTCCCTGTTGTTGACATGATTGTTTTTTTGGCATGTTTTTTCGCCTGTTTACTTGTTATTTCCTTATTGTACTATCTTCTTTTCAATATTTGACTTACGCTTCCTCTTTGGGACCAACTGGAGGAGGCTTCCGGTGCTCTGTGTATTGTACTGAGGGGAGGAGCACTGGAGCCTCAATCTTACAGTTCTTAAAGTGTCCGCTCCTGGAGAAAGGGTGCTTAACCCCTACGTTGACCTGGGTCCCCCTTACGGCTTAAGAGAAAAGGATTTTACAGGTGAGTCTGACATAAAAATCCTCTTTTCGTTCTTATTGTCCCTATCTAATCTCATACCGCAAATGCGCAGCCCCTGCTACCACCAGCACTCGGCCCTCAGCATAACGACGGGGGGGGCAACATCCCTTATTATAAAGACACCCGACCTTCCTCCAAAACATCATCCTCCGCATGACTATCCCCAACCCTCTGTAGTGGGAGGACAATTTGCTCCATTTCCGCTCAACTTGGGCAACTTCCACACAAGACCACTGGACTCTGTAATTAGCCAGAGGTTACCAGATAGAGTTCTTCAGGCCTCCTCCTCATTGTTTTTTTGCGTCCAGACTCCCCAAGGATCCCCTTTGCCAACAGGCCTTGTGGGAAATTATTGCATCCCTACTTAAAAGGGAGGTGATTCAACCTGTACCCACGAACCATCCCGGTGCAAGGGCTTCTATTTAAACCTCTTTTTGATTCTAAAATGAGGGGGATCATTCTGACCTGTCCTAAACCTGAAAGCCCTGAACGAGTATGTTGCTAGAACCAAGTTCAAAATGGAATCCCTACGTTCAGTCACCTCGCGTCCATAGACATTCGGGATGTGTATTTGCATGTCCCCCTCTGGTCAGGACACCACAAATATTTAGGATTTGCCATAGGAGAACAACACTATCAGTTATCCGCTCTAACCTTCAGGCTGTCCTTCAGAGAGGTACCACTCTAGTAACATATTTGGACGAACTCCTCATAAAGACACCCAGCTTAGACCTGGCATGCCACCATGTACTATGGTATGCAGTGCCATCCTCACTCAACATTGCTGTCTCTTAAACCTAACATCCTGAAATCATCCCTGGTGCCAAATCATCAGATGTTTTTGGTTTTCATTTCGATACCGAAACCCTTCAAGTTTCTCTGCCACCTGAAAATAATGGAATTGGTGACCGCACCCACTTCAGAGGTTCCTCCTGGTTGATGCGTTTGTGGTTCCATGGAACTTATCTTTCCATCAATTCCCATGTTGCCTTTGCTTCTAAAAAAAAGATCAAAGCAGAAGGAGTGTCTGTTAACTAGTAGCTTTTTATTGGCCTCGAAGAGTGTGGTTCTCGGATCTTCTGCTCCCCTCAGCAGTCACTCCATGGGTCCTCCTGCTCCGCCTTACCTATCTCAGGTACAGCTTCCCAATCTGACTCGTCTGTATTTGACGGCATGGCTCTTGAAGCCTTAGTCCTTCGACGCAGAGGAGTTCCACCACAGGTCATTCCAACTTGTCTGGAAGCCCGAAAGCGGTCTTCAGCAAGGGTGTATCATTAAATTTGGAAAGCAATTTTGGACTGATCTTCAAGGGAAGCTCTGTCATATAGCCTCCACATTTTTCCTTAGGTGAACTGCTCACATTCCTTCAGGTCGGTTTCAACAGAGGGCTGTCCTTGAGAACCCTCAAGGTTCAGGTATCAGCACTATCCGTGCTGTTCCATAAAGGTTTTTCTCTGCTAAAGGACATTCGAACTTTCAGGGGGTAGCTCAACCAGTGGCATCCTGTGTCCTTTCACATCTCTCCTAGAAGACCATCTTCCTGGTATCGATCTCCAGGCGTCTGAATTAGGAACGCTTTTAATAGACCCTCCTTATAAAAAGCAAGCCTCCTTATAAAAAGCCTTGCTTTTTATAATAAGGACAAGGCTGTACTACGGCCTAACCCAGCTTTCTTGCGGAAGGTGATTCCGTCTCTCTGCCATAACCCTTCCTCTCTAAAAGAATGAGATCTTCATTCCTTGGATGTGTTGCAGGCACTGCATTTTTATCTTTACCGTACACGCAACTTGATGATAATCTCCGGAGGTCCTTGTCATGGAGATAGACTATTGCTGCAGATTTGCTCGATGGATAAAAGCTACTATCCTTCAATGCTATTCCCTGGCTGTACGCTCCCCGCTATTGCAGGGCACTGCCCATTCCACGCGTGCTCTGGGGGCCTCCTGGGCCGCACGTCATGGAACATAGGTAGAACAGCTTTGCCGTGCAGCTACATGGTCTTCGGTGCAGTGGCATAACTATCGCCCCTGCGTGGGGCCTGGGCAGCACAAACCCACAATTGCTGCTCCGACAGACCATTTTTAAACACCTGATCGCGTGTATGAAAGATACATATGTGCGATCAGCTGTTAAAAAGACCGGACCTGAACTTCCGGTTCGGTTCTTGTCTTTCAAACAGCTGATCACGCGTATGTTTCCTCCTAAGCAGAAGCAGCCTTGGGTGGAATGGTCCTCCGGTGGCTGTTACTTAAAGGGGTTATTCTGTTTACTTTTCTGTAAAATCCTTTTCTTGGAGGCCAGTTGGGTGACTCAGGACAATCCCGCCTGTACGTCGCTAATTCCTATTTTTCTGACTTTTGTGGATAGTTGTTGTTGTTGGTTCTTTCCATAATGGGACAGCTCCTTCTTTAATTTCTCTCAACCTCCTCTTTGGTACTAAGAAACATGGATGAGCTGGGTGGGAGTAAGTGCAGGGGAGTAAGAGGAGCATTTCCTTCAATCTCAGTGTCCACCTCCAGCAACAGGCACTTTACCCCAACATCTTGCCTGGGTCCTCCAACTGGCTTTAAAGAAAAGGATTTTCCAGTAAGTAAACAAAAATCCCATTTTTCCCTTCCTGCGTACAAATTGTAAAGGCCTTCAGGCAGCATATTGTTTTTTTGCCCAGCTCTAGATTTATTCCTTGTTGGGCTAAAATAGTTGAATTTCAAGGACTTGGTCTTTCTTTAAAGCTTAAGATATTATGCATGTACTTGTGGTAAAAAGCAATCTTCTATGCATTGCAATCACTGTGTTTTGTGAGATATAAATGTATAATTATTCCAGACATAATGCTCTTCTCTTATGTGATCTTACACCGGAAGAAATGCAGGTTGTTGAAAAGCAAGTCAAATATATATTTAAGTATAACTGAGCCTTGTGTTTTATATGGGCTCTATTTGTAAACCCACGGTATCGTAAAATTTAGTCCTTACGCAATATGACTATGGTAGTTTTGTTATGTATGGTTACAGGAGAATGAATGATAGATATTTGTTACAGTTTTTCACATGTAATGGAATTTTTCACATGTAGCACATTTATAGCCCATAACATTTTGTCTTATGATCAGATGCTTCAAGACTTGTGCAAAAAAGAAGAATCGTCCCTAATTTTACAGTCTCCTAGACTGACAGAAATAGAAGGTTCCATTTCTTTGTATGAGAAAGCAGAGCGAATGAGAGTGCAGGTGAGTGGTGGCAACACTAATTAACATGAGTATAGGTTTGCTTAAACTGGGGCTTGAAGGAGTTAGGGCAAATCATGGGCAGAACTTAATCTGCCTCATTGTTTAGCTTGTTTTATGGTAAGGGGCTGCTTGCTGCACTTAGTTCCACAAACTGGACACTTTGATTAATTGATAGAAGACGACTTTAAAGGGTATCTCCACTGGTAAAAAAAAATGTTGGTATTTAGTTTTCTTGAAGAACGGGAGGTAAAGGAGCTGTGTCTTACCTTCCGTTCTTCAATAAAACCTGCAAGAGCCAGGAGAGAAGCTAAGGTACTTATTACAAATATATTCTCCTCGCACTCCTTGGTTATTGTGAATCTGCTATGGTGCTGTACTCTCCTAACTGCTAACCACTTGCAGTGAAATTTAATGTCTAATATATAATAGTGGGGAGATGCACACATTGAAGATATAGGTTTTATTGTGACATGCGGTGCACAACATTTCCGGGGGTTTCCTCCCCCTTCCTCGGGTGCAAGGTAAGATACTTTCCTGATCAATCGCTCCTCCACCGAATAATCCTGATGGACTGTATATTCTATGCGCATCGCACTTGCACATAGAGTACAAAGTCTGTCAGGACCTGTCAGACTACATGGTGGAGGAGCGAGTGATCGGGTAAGTACCTTACCTTTTGTTCCTGGCTCCTGCAGGTTTTATTGAAAAACGGGAGGTTAGACACAGCTCCTTTACCTTCCCATTCATCATTAAAACTGAATACCAATTTTTTTATACTAGTGGAGATACTTTAAACTGGTTGCTGGGTTCATTTTTCCTCCAGAATGAATTACAGAAACGACTGGAGATGTTTGTTCAGAGGGAGAAATACTTTGCTGACCAAGCCAATGAACAGCTTAAAAGATTCGAAGAGATGATGGAGCTGAAGCAAAGACAAGAGCGGAATCGCATCCAGGAACAGCTGGAACAGAGGTAAATTATAACCTTGATCTGTACAGAGGTGCGTGCTACATGAAGAAGTAATGCTAATAAAGGAGACCCCATTTTAGTTTATCAAGATGTGTTTTCTTAAAGGACAACTATAGCTATTTTGTATGAGTGGCATACCTTAATTCAATATTTATAGATTGAATATTTCCATCTCTCAAGTTGCGCACTCCAATTTTTTATTTAAGTGCGAACATCTGTCACTTTCTCCTCTCCGGGCTCTTTCTTTGTGCACAGTAAAGGAGACTGAGGTCTGCTTAAGGAGCCTAGAGCTGAATGTGACGGGCGCTTGCCCTCCTGGCCATCTTTTTAAAATGGATTGTGCAAAAACGAATTGAAGGGAAGATTGCACAGTCAGTACAAATACAATATTATGTCAGTTGTAGGCACATTAATAATTAAGTTTTAATATAATATTTTTTCGCTATTTGAGGACTAATTGAAGCCACATATTTCATCACAGTCTTCCCTCAGAGGCATAACCACCATGGGACCAGCCCTTGCTATCCCATGTGTAAGAAGGCCCCATAGTCTTTAGCTAGCATATAAAAACTGTTGTAGAAAAAGCAGGGAGGGGGGCCCATTATAGGTGTGCTGGGGGGCCTGCTGAGTTTTAGTTATGCCACCAAAAAGCAGGGAGGGGGGCCCGTTATTTTATGTTGTCAAACAACCTGAACATTGCAGCCTGTATATGACCAAATCTGACTATGGGGTGCCTGTATAAAAACATAGAAGGTTTTTTAAACTGCCCAATAGGATTATTTTTTCACATCTGCAGCATAGATTAAAAAGACAAGAAAGGAATTTTTTTTTATAAGAGAATAAAAGTTTAATAATTAGGTTCAAGGACCTTATCCGTATATTTTTCTTATTTTAAAAAACTAACAAATACCTTGAAACCATTGTAAACCTTTATTTGAATGGATCCTTCATGTTTAAATAAATAAAAGAGCAAGAGGAGCAGACTACTTCTTGTGAACTCACAATTTATTGGTGCAAGAACATCAGAACAACGTTCTAAGGAACAGGGCAGTAAGCTCCCCAAAACATTGTTCTTAAGTTTTTGTACTAATAAATTGTGAGTTAACAAGAAGTAGTGTGCTCCTCTTGCTCTTTTATTTATTGGATTATCATAACCCTCCGGGTAGGGGGATTGCACCTACAAAGTACTAGGCCAAGACAAGCCGCAGTGTGCTAGAGTGAACCTGGACTTAATTTATTACTTTGCTGCTGTTGATGTAAGACACAAATTTAAGTCCATAAAGATTTGTCTTACAGCGAGGTATTACCAGAGCCCAGGAAGAAGAGGAGCAGCACCTGCTAATGCATACATTTGTAGACGACTGATAACCTTTTTATATAGCAGGTTATTTTGAGGGAGAAGGTACGTGTGACGGGGACATTACAAGCTCTGAGCACGCTTAGCTACCTGAGAACCCGTCAGAGAGTTGCCTGTCCCTTATATATATTTACCATAAACCATCGGTATCTGCCACTAGGTGTTTTAAAAGGTACACCAACCTACCCAGCATGCACAGTTGTACAATAAAACTAATAGTAATGACCGTTAATTCGCTACCACATACAGGTAGTAATATAACGGAATACAATAGAATATAATATACTGGTAAAGGTAGCGTCAGAGGCAGAGTTCCTTAGTTCTAATTAGAGCAATCTGAGATTCAGCTAACAATTTGAATATCGTTTAATATTAACAAAAAAAGTGCGAACAATAAACTACAGAAAAATATAACCGACAAAAACACAACATAAGCAACAGTAAAACAAAATGGGATGAAAAGTGAAAAAAATACTTGTCTGTCCTTAATGTTCCAGGATAAAATGAAGAAAATAATTCTGTGTTAGATGGAGTCCAGAGTTAGTACCCAATCAGAGAAAGATGTGGGTTGAGCAAGAGGAGTGTAACACACTCCAGGTGTTCTCCCTGACACACCCACAAGGTGGCTATCCCTGCCAAATCCTCTATTGCGACGGGGTAACGCGCCATAGCACGCCAACTCACAAATCCATATAAAGGGCGGTTAGACGAATTTGTACATACCAAATTCAATATGGTTATTGCATATTGATCCATAAACCAAACAAAAGTGTCTCTGTCGCTTTATACACAAAGTAGACCATGGATGTTTGGATTCACATAAAACGGATTTGATCTTGAGTCCACTTTTTAAAACAGTTCACATAAATTATGGTCACATAAAGAGATATCAACCCTGATGTATGTTTTGCTTTCTAATATGGATATGAACTGGTATAAAGTACCTTAGATTTCTTGTAATTACCCCCTACTGATTTCAGAGATTATAGAGTCTGGGACCAAAGGATGTATCCTGCTAACTATACATAATGAAGTTAGCTGTTGGTATCTACATTAACCAAATACACAAAACACCTTGTGCAGACAGAAAATAATACATTTAAAAGACGGGGGAACTGAAAAATCACATACATTTATACCGGTAAAACACAAGAAACTGGAGAATCATATACAATAATACGGATTATAACATAAATTTCCCAATATAAACATACATTATTCACATGATTGTGACTGTACCCTTAAGAATTAATTATTCCCCCTTATCCAGATGTTGTGATTGTCTGTCTGTCTGTCTGTCTGTCTTTTTTGCCAGCTCCAAAGAAGCTTTGGGACAACAAGAAAAGTTAAAGGAAGAACACAGGACCCGGGCAAAGGTCTGTATTCTTTATCAGACACCATAAGTGGCACAAAGAAAACTTAGGAATGGGGTCCTTTTTATTTTTTCTTGCATTCTGTTACTTGGGCAAAATACCGTTTCTAAATGTACTGACTTTCCACATAGTAGCTCTGCTGGAACAGTAGATTAACCTTCTACTTTTAGAAAGACAGAGTACATGAGGTTGCAGGTTCAAATCCCCAGACTTACTTTTATTTTTTACTATAAAATAGCCAGGAATAATGATTACTTTTTATTTTTTGTATGAAAAGTAAAAGAATATATGATCGTCAGGGACAGAAGTGTTGAAATATGTTTGCTAAAGCACTACACCATAATCGCTTTTCTGTGTCAGAGTGGCAGGAACTCTGAGCTCATGACTGGCTTTTAGCTTCTAGGGGTCAAGGATGCAGCTTTTTTTGTGCACTAGAGGGCATGTAAAGCGTACTGTGTACACTTAAGATCCGTACACACGTCTGGATGCCCGCCGAACTACCCCACCAGCTCAAGACACGTGCAATGAATGGCCGTTTTGGCCAATAAACATATGTCCGTATGTGTTGCCTCGTGTGTCGTTCGTTGATCTGCCAGGGCGTATTGACCAACAGTGGTCAAAGGAATGCATACACACGTGCGATTACCGCTTGAAACGGGCATTTGTTGCATGTCCTATTAAACGTGTACGTGGCTTTAGACTTTCTCCACAACAAAGAGGTAGATTATGGGAACTACAGGTTAATTTCATTAATCATCCAGCAGCACAGCAAAGTTGGAGTGAGAAACCAGTATCTTTGCGAGTGGGCTTTGTCTGGTGGTACAATGTTATCTGATGACTAAAGTTCCCCTTTAAATGAACTTTGTTTCTTTGTTTGCTTACATAATCATCTGCAAACTGCATTCTCTGGTGGCAAAGGTGAAAATGCCAATACATGTGCTTAGATTACTTTCCCTTTTAACATTTTTCTATTTAGCATGAAAAGTTTCACATACCTTGTTTTTTTTTTATTTGGCAATTTAAAAAAGGTAGATTTTTTTTTTTTTAAATTAAGTTTTATACACTTTAAGTTGTTAAACAGAAAATTGCGGGAGGCAGAGCAGCAGCGGCAAGAGCAGGAGCGCATACGCCAGGAGGAAGGACGGGAGAGGAAACGTAGGTTGTGTGCGTTGCAGCAGGAGGTACTTCAGCTGGTTCAGCAAATAGAAGTAGATTACAAGCACCAGGAGACAGTGGACCAAGACCTCCAATCCTACAGTCAACGTGGGAACCAGATTTGCACCATCTTCTCTAATGTTGTCCGAGACAGTGAGGCAAGGAATTTAAAATGAGTTTTTTTAATTTGTCCACAGTTCCAGAATGACATAATTTCTAAGCTTAAGGAAAAGAAAAATAGAATATGCACAATTTGTTTGTTTTGACTTTTTTTTTTTTTTTTAAATCTGTTGAATTCAGTTAGATCAACTGGACTTGAAGTTTTAGTTCTTGAAGACATTTCGCTAGTCATCCAACTGGCTTTCTCAGTTCAGATTGACTTGTATAAGAGTCTGTAGGCAATAAGTAACCTGGTACGTCCCAATTAGCATATAACAAGGTTTTTGGGACCTTCTAAATGCATGGTGTGCATGGTGTGCATTGTGGCTAAGAGGTGTTATAGGAACTGCCCAAGGTAAGGCGTTAAAAAAGCATTGTATATGGCAGACAGTTGGTGTCGAACCACCCCCACACACACATTAACACACGCACCTCTATTCAGGCTTGGTTTCTTTATTTTCACATAAATGGCCTCTTCACACCTCTCTTGAACCAATCCTGTTCCTTTCTAAGATGTTAACATTAGAATCTTCAAAGGTATGTCTTTTTTTTTTTTTTTCCCTTAAGATGCAGGTACACTGCTGAGTCCTGATCCTAGGCATTGGCTCTGCTGTCCTGGGCCATATGTTGGTGCAGCTGCTGTTTGGTGTCCCCCACATACAGATCAATTCTTATACAAGTCATTCTGAATTGAAAAAGCTAGTCCGGTGACTAGCAAAACGTCTTCTAAACTAAACTTCCAGTTGATCTAACTGAATACAATACCACGACCTGGATGAGTGAGAACCTTTACAAGCCCTTTTCTATACTGTTTATTATCACCTATAAAATGTATGTGGCAAGTGCTTCCCTTCTGAATATATTTTGACACAAATAAAATCTGCAGTGTTGCATACTTCTGAATAGCACACAAAAATAGGAATAACCTGGCACACTCTATTTGATACAATTAAAAGAAACCTTAATTACACATAGGGTAGGTATTAAAACCAATTAAAAACAACAATAACTGTCTGTTCCCATATCACCATGTAATATAAAGTGCTATGCTATAATAATAATAATAATAATAATAATAAATTGCAGTATACAGAGTAGAGCAGAACAGGCATATAAATATCATGTAAATAGGCACAAAAAACTATTGTTTACAATATTCAATAGGCGTAGACATTGTACATCAGCATTCAACATTAGAATATTGGTAAGATCATAGTAGAGATTGTAGTTGTAGTATTAAGATCAAGTTTCAATACATAGTTTAGGGTCTTTAGGGACAGGATAGGGTAGGAGAGTTAGAGGTAGTTTGTAACCTTATACCTGAATCTGGCAGTATAGGGACAGGTCCATAAAACATGCCGGAAGTGAGCAGAGGATTGATGACATTTAGGGCAGTTAGAGGAGTAGGAGGATGACATACGAGAGGCGATGGCGGAGGGGGGAGAATATACGCCTGCTGAAATATATACGTTTTTCCCATCTACTCATGATCGTAGGTGTGTCCTCATTTAGTTTTGCGTGTAGGAGACAATTGTAGAGCCTGGACATGAGACACTCATTGCCTATAACAGGAACATTTAAAAGGATAGTTCATCTTGCTAAATCCAGATCACATTTGTTTATCTGAGCAGAATAGTTTCCCAACCCAAGAAGATGTGCAGTTGGGGGAGTGCTACGTCCAGGAGATGCAATCTCTTGTGAGCCACATGCAGAAGAAGAGAAAAGAGGCTGAAGAAGCGGCAGCAAGAGAGAGACAAAAAGTTGCTGAGACCCAACAACCAATAAAAGATGAAATGCCACCCCCTCTTCCAACCAAGAAACAACCCCAAACAGCAGGTGAGTAGGAGTATAGCCCATGTCTCAAATGCTTAGGCTTCATTACATAAAGATCTATACCTTTTTCTAGGAAAGTTGTACCTGGAGAGGTGCACTTACATTTGGTCTATCTCTTTTAGGTCTTCGGGAAAAGTGTGCTCCAAGTTTAATGAAGAAGCACCAACTACTACAGAGTACATGTGAGCAATGTCTGAATAACATCACCCAATTTACAAACTCCAAAGATCCTCAGGTACACATTTATGTTCACACCTCTTCCCTCGTATTTTTCTTTATGCTTAAATTACTCTCTCTTACAGGTTAAGAGCATCAAAGCCGGCCTTCAAAAAGCTGTCTCCATCCCTGTCAGCCAGATCTCTGCAACATCTGGTAATATATGAAGGATCATTATGTGTGTATAAAACAACACATAACTGCCTCCACTATTTCATTAATTATTTAACAATAAAATTTCACTTCGAATTTTGCGAAAAGAACTTTGACCTACTTACTCTTCTTTACAACATTGAGGTTTGCAGGAATTATGCTCTGCTCTGTTAAGTTAGCTCCAAAGTATTCCACTCTAGTTGAGGTCTTGACTTTGATGAGGCCATTGCAACACCTTCAGGGTTATTCAATAAAAGTTCTTATAGTTAAAAATGGTGCTAATTTTGCCCCAACCAATCAGATGTTAGCTTTCAAATGTTAAATAAGATCTGATTGGTTGGGGCAAAGTTAGCACCATTTTTAAAGATAAGAACTTTTATTGAATCTCCCTGCTTGTTTCTTATTGGCGTAGTTACATGGCCCAATATTATTCAAGATTAACCTGCAAATTTGACTATAGAATACTTAAGTGTAGGGAGAAGGTCAATCCCAAATCATCACCCTCTCCACCACTAACTGTGCCTGACAGTTGGTTTGAGGTGTTTGCCGATATCCTGTGTTTTTAGCCAATGTGGAAGTGTGCATTGTGGCCAAACATCTCGACTTGGTCTTTGTTCCAGTAGGATACAGGTAAATCACCCCCAAAAACCCTAAATGGTAATAGTTTGAAATATCAAATATATAAGTCTAACCTGATATGTAAAACCTCAGAAATAATAAACGTTGGACTTTTTTTTTTTTTTTTTGATATTCTCATCGCTCCAAAATGCATTGTGACCACAAACAAGTCATCATCATGCCCTGGAACCCACTGTTTGTTTTTATTTCTACTTCGTTCTTTCATGTAGTGTTTTTATTTAAGGGTCTCGCCTGAGGAATATTTTCGATAAATTAAACAACCTGCTTTCGGGAAACCAGGTTACTTCTGTTGGTCGTTCAGTGGTTTCGGTATCGCAGCATCCGCAGGCATTGGAGTTTGTGTGCTTTAAGTTGGCAGAAAAGTTTGTGGTAAGTCACTCAATAAAAAGCTTCAAGGTGTTGGTAAATGTACACGTTACTAATGGCTATACTCACAATGTAGGCTAATGCAACAACATATTAATTACTGCTACGCTGGACATATGTTTATTATCTGTTTAGCTTTAACCTCCTTTAATGTCAGAGAAGACCAACAAGATTTTTTTATTTATCTGAAAATGTAAACAATACCATATTTTAGAAAGTGGCCATCCTAGGTTATTTGAGGGGTATGTAAACTGACTTATCTTAATCTATCAATAAATACATGTATGCAGCACTTTTTTGAGGTGTGTGGGTTCCTGAAATTTTCAATCCAGTACTTATTTTGTTCAGTATTCCTCCTTCTCTTAACAGACTCTTTCCATCTGACCTTACTTTCTGTGAGTTCAAGTATGCTGCATAATCACTGGGAGACGGAATTTCCCACCATGCAATTTACACACGCCAGCAGTCACCATTCCATTTATAGCAAAAGAAAAGAGAGAGAGATTACATTTTACAAAATATATAGCTTTATATATTTTACTGATTATTCATGTATTATTCTTGTTCCCTTCTTGATCATGTGTTTTTTTTTTTTAATACATAGAACCAGGGTGAAGAGGAAATTGCTTCCCACCATGAAGCAGCGTTTCCAATAGCTGCCGTTGCTTCTGGGATATGGGAACGCCACCCAAAGGTTGGAGAACTCCTTTTGGCACATCTGTATAAGAAGTGTCCGTATGCCTTGCCGTTTTATCCTTCCTATAAGGAAGGAACCCCTTTACAAGAATATCAGAGGTATGAAATCATAATTTGTTTAGTGATAGCCATATAGCTATTACCATCATATATAATAAAACTCATATCTGCGTCCGTGTGTGTCTTTGCACTTCCCTCCCCTGGCTGCTAGGTGGACACCCCACTACATAGTCGGCTTACTGGCATTTTTATATGTATTTGATGTAGAGGCGCGATATGACCAGCGAGTGCCCTCAGTGAGCGCACTTTCAGGCAGAGGTAGTGGAAAGCTGCCTGCAGTAATAGAGGTTGTACTGTAGCTGGAGGAAATGGCATCTAGTATGTAAGGTAACTGGGTGGATCTATCTTGGCTTGTGACACTGAGTAAGGACTCTGAGCTTGGGACACTGAGGGGGAACTCTGGGCTTCTAGCTCCCATTAATGTAACAGGCTTAATGACTACTATAGGTATACATTGTTACTTTCTGCTCTTGGTAACTTATAAAGATTATATTTTATTGTAATAAGGTTGAGGCTAAGTGTAAATATCAGTTTTTGTCACATATTAGTGCAAGATGTTTTTTTTTTTCTTTTTTGTTTTAATAATGCAATATATTTAAAACCTAAAATAAGTATAAAAACACTTTTATACAAAGTTCATTGGTTGAAAGTTACCCATATGTTGAGTTTAGAATTGTAAACATATCCTGTTTAAATACAATTGTTTGGATAATAAACCAGTATCATGCCAAACAAATCCCTGCGTTCCCTGGATACAGCGTCCTGGTAGGGGAATTCTGGAAGTTGTAGTTTCCAACCATCCAGAGGGCTACTGCTGTATAACATGTTGTGAATAGCAGAACACCATGCTTGTACCACCTTTTTTTTTTATTATTATTTTCCATGTTTCTTTAGGATGCTTGGTTACCAGGTGGAGGATTCTCAGGTAGAACCACAAAATAACTTTCTTAAAAGGATATCCGGGATGATCCGTTTGTATGCAGCAATTATTCAGCTAAGGTGGCCCTATAATAACCAACAAGAGGTTGGAATATGTTTTATTTACGTGTGTACAGCAGGTTTTCCTCTTTTGCTATTAAAGTGTAACTCCACCCCCAAATTAACTTCAGCTATTTCGAAAGATTACCCCCAAAAACCCACTTTCCTTATAATCTTACCCTTGTCAGATGCTCCCATTCTGAGCTATAGCTACTTACAGACAGCCAGTACCTCCTCCTCTGTTCCTGTTGCGAGCTGGTTACAAGAATGCTCGTAATAATTGTATATTGGCCATGACGTGACCTTCGCAGCAATGACTGACCGTCATTACCCAGAAAAAAAGAAGGAAGTGGTGAGGGATTGGCTGTGTGTAAGTAGCTGTATCTCAGTGGGAGCATCTGACAAAAGTAAGATTAAAACAAAAGTGGGCTTTTGGGGGTAATCTTTTTTTAAAATAGCTGAAGTTAAATTGAGTCTGGAGTTACCCTTTAACCCAATCTGGGATAAAATGAAGTGCAATGCCTCTCTCTACTTTTATATCTAGGTTCATCCACATGGACTTAACTATGGTTGGCAGTGGATGGCGCAACTTCTAAACATGGAGCCCTTAGTTGACATCACCTCTACTCTTTTATATGATTTCTTGGAGGTAAGAAATTTTCAGAAAGCTCCTCCAATGCTCGCTTGCACGGCTGTAATGCCCGGGTGCTGAACCTGTCCTATATAAACATATATAAAACCATTCATAGCCAGGGCACTCACGGGTCTTCATCATCAATGGCCAAAATGCATTGGTCGAGTTTGATACACATTTTGGGAGTTTGATGAAGACCTGTGAGTGCCCTGGCTTGGAGTGTGTAACCAGCTTTTAGAGTCCGGGATTCTGCTGCATTCCTTGCAGAATATGTCTTCCCCTTGATTGGATGCATGGAGTCTGAGAGGGGGGTGCGTCCAGATCGGCACTATGAGCTGGGCAGCATGGAATATCTGAACTTAAGCAAACCCCGTGGTGAGGACCCAGCATTTTAGTATTGTTTTCCATTAGATTGCAAAGCTAAGGGGTAAGTTGTGGAATTTCTCCTGGCCCTGCAGTTTTCAACCTACCTGTCCTTGTCTTTGTAGGTTTGTGGAAATGCATTAATGCGGACCTACCAAGGCCAATTTTGGAAGCTGTTGATGCTTATTAAGGATGAATATTTACCCAGGTATCTAAATGTTATTGCTTAGTTTAATCCATTCACAATGAAACATACAAATTCTTATTCTTATTCTTTTTTTTTTTTTTCTTTTTTTTTTTTCCTTTCCTCCATAGGATTGAAAAAGTAAGTGCCCTAGAGCAGATGGGATCTGTTACTCGTCTTAGACTTTTCTTGGAGGTGAGCAGAGATGTGGAACACATATATATAGTGGCTAAGAGTGTGGACTCTGGGGCGCCATTATTGTGTTGTCAAACATTGTGTGTGATGGTAGTTGGAGTATAGATTGGGGGTGGAGAATTAAGTTATAATGTGGGTGAGTAGGGGAGGGAGCAGTGAGAGTGAGGTGGGGGTTAGTACTGAAACTTAATGGTACTGAAAAACACACATTCTGATCCTAAAAATCTAATTATGTAAATTTTCTAATGGTACTTGCATCTGTAAATGAGTCAGTTTCCCAAGAAATTCATGCTCTGTTTCCCTTCAAATTGGTACGTTTAATTTGATGATTCCCTGTGGACATTTGCGCAGGTTGGAGAAGATCATTTTGCTTCATTGATCATGTTATTTGTAAGGAGAGAAAAAAAGGATGGGGGGGGGGTGTATCACCCCCCCCATCTACTTCGCTCCAAACTTATGAGGGAGCAAGGGGAGCAGGAGGGCCCATTGCAATCGCTAGTTTTTGCAGCTAGATTTCCTATTTAAGGGTGACGCCACACTACAGCGCACCGGAACGCACACGCAATCCCAATATTGCACAATGAAAGAGCATGCAATTGCACAAAAAATGGTGATCGCTTGTGCTCCCAAAAGCGGATCCCAGTACAATGCACTAATGCGGTCAGCCCCATTGCCTTACACCAGCCTGTACTTAAAAGTGCACTAGTGTGGCCTAGCCCTAAAGGTGTAGTGCCCAGACCATAAATTTGCCACATGTTCACCCTGAAAATAATCTTTTCATATAAGGTAGGTACCAGCTGCCCACCCCCAAGCGCCATAATATTTCTTTTAAAAAATGCTTAGATCGTTACTTACAGAGCCTTCTCTCCTGCGACGTCTCTGATCTGGTCCCCTGCTTGCGGAAGCTGCAAGTAGGGGCCGGACCGGCAGCCACTTCTTTGATTGGCAAAGATGCGGGCAATCACAGACGCGGCTGACGTCATTGAAGACACGGCGGGAGAGAAGGCTCTCTAAGGAACTTTTTTTTTTTTTTTTTAATGAAATATTACGGTGGTTGGGGGTGGGCAGGGGTCACTTACCTTATGGGAAAAGGGATTCACACTAGGTGCCACGGCTGTAGAGGATGGATCCGGATGGTGGGTGGGAGTGGGGGGGGGGGGAAGGGCTCCCCTGTGCATGCCTTCGACCTTGTTGAGGAAGAAACAGGCACCAGAAGAGTCACTTACAGCTTCTACTCTTTACTTTCCTGGACTTTGAAAAGGCACTGCAGGAGAGCCATAAGGAGCAGAGAAGTGAGGCAAGGATTTTTTTTATACTATACAGTGGGGCCTTTATGCGGTTACATTTTAGTTTTGGTGGTGAACATGCCCAGCTCTCTGAAATAATGGTTCTTGTAAGGAACAGTAGGATGGTAACCTGGAGCCTCTGATATATGTTTGCTCCAATCTGCCTCAACTTATTATGGTGCACTTGCTAAAGCACAAGTTTAAAATACCTGTGCACCACTTCACATCACGCTGGACTGCAATCAAAATTGGATTAAAAACATATCATTCTTTATTTAGAAACTTTAGATGTCCATACAAAAAATACTGACGTGTTTTAGGCTGTATCAGCCCTTAGTCATAAGCATAGTTACATTGTATCAATTACCCACCCCTTTTATAAAAACCACAAAATAATGCACATGGACTAAATTCTGTCTTTTTTTTTTTTTTTTTTTTTTTTTTTTATTGCAGGACTCGATAAAGAAAAAGGAAATCCCCTTACCTAAAGGATTTTTAAGCCCGTCTTTCTGGAGATCCTAATTTGACTCATTCAGAGGTCCATTAATTGTTTTTGAGTGATCTGCCAATTGAATTTTAATTCAAAACCTTTTCTTGGTCATTTTCTTTTCCCTTTTATATCCACCTGTTTACAACCTCTTGTGTACTGTTGTTCTCTTACTGCAGTTGCAATAAAGTTTTAATACAATATGTATAATTTTAATACAATATGTTTAATGGCACCTCTTGTGATTAGTTTAATCCACGGTAGTGTCCTAATATCTGTACTTTTACTTAAAGTGTCACTATACTCACTGCAACAACTTTACATTATCTGAAACTACAATTTCAGACCAGTAAAATGGTGGTACTCACATTTATCTGTGCTTGCTTTGTCATTAAATTATTAATGTTTAGTGAGTTTCTGAAGTTGGTTTCTTATGCTTCTCTGAGCATCCTCTTAAAAGTTGCAGAAAGTGTGCTGGCAGGCAAAGGTCCTAGTAAGAGGTCAGGGATGGGTAACCGTATAATTTCTGCTTTTCGAGTGGCCTGTAAATGCTGTGTTTTTCTACTGGTTAAAAAATGTAACAGTTGGGTCACTAGCTACTAATCTGGAAAGTAATATTTAATTTCTAATGAGAGCATATCCAATCTTTGTATAGTAAAATATATATAAATATTAGTGAAACCCAACATGACAGCCTTTATATTATTATAGTAATAAAGTCTGGTAATTGATGGATTATAAAAAATATTACTCTAGTACTTGAATCAGTCCACCAGCTGCTCAAAACTTAGAAAAGTAAAGTGTGAACAGTAGGGAGATTTTTTTTTTTTTAATGTGGTGAGCAATAAACTATACAGTTGACTTTAATAAATGGATATTTTTAACATATTTGGACAGCTGAAGTTTGCACAAACTATTAAACTGTAGCAACTAATAGGATGTTTTCTTTCTGCAGAAGACCAGTAAATACCTTCCACCTGATTGGTAATTAAAGATTAATAGCACTTGCCAAATTTTGCCTTGCTACGTTTTCTACTTCAGAAGCTTGAGACTCCGATCATTTCAGTTTTCCCTTGAAATCTGCGGAAATATGGGGACTGAAGATCCTGATCTTTGTTTTTCTAATAAACCGCTTAACATTGTCAATCAGTTGATTGGAAAAACGTTAAAACGTTATCCACAATTTGAATGATCTGAACGAATTTATTGGATCGCTCTAAATTTTGATTGTGTGTATGGGGATCAAAACGGCTAGTCCGTGTACCAGATATAGCCAGACTACATGTGAGATCCAGTTAGTCATCAGCCTGACTTATTTAATTTCTTCTTGCTAAGTTGTCAGGTGATCATCCTTATAAAGAACACAGATTTGGTTTAGATCTGGATATTGGTCTATAATTGGCAATAATTATGAAATCTCTTACGTTTTGGAATTAGGCCTATGCCACACCAGTGTGTTTTAACATCCTATACAATCGCATGTTAAAAAGCACACACTAGAGTTGGCCAATTATTGTAACCACACTAGGTGTGTTGTGCTGCGATCCGCAATTTTTTTTTTTTTTTTTTCTCTATCGCATACGTAGTGCATGACAACACACACAAGCAGTCTGGAAACTAGCATACAATTGTATGTGAACACATGCTTGCATGAGCATTTCCAGAGCACACAGGTGCTATAGTGCGATACTTACCAGTTTTTGTTAAAATAAATATGTTTTCTTTCACTACTATAAAGGGAATTATAATAGAGACTACATTCATTTGCTAGAGTTCATATTGTGGAATTATCAGATCTTATCAGAAAACTAAACTTCAAATGACCCTGAATTAACTTTATAATTTCTCTTCGTTAAATATCACCGTTCTAGCTCTAACCTCTGAAATCGGCAGCATTAGAAAGAAATTCGTTTGAAGAAACACATGCAGTAACTGACACGTCACCTAAATAAGACATAGGGGATCATAGGTTAAATGGTATCTCCACCCCTAAATTAAACTTTTTATCATGTGTAGTACATCCTCAACCGCCGAGTAAGTTTTGCGAAAAAATCCCCAGAAAGTTTTTTACAGACCTCTCTGATAGCTGGAAACAGCAAAGAGGGGCGGGACCGGCAGTCGCGTCTGTGATTGCCAATCACAGATATGGCTGCCGGCTATTCAGAGCACCGGGGGAACAAAGGTTTGTAAGTAACTTTCTTCGGCTTTTTTTGCAAAACTAATTCAGCAGTTGGGGGTGGGATGGGGTAGACTGCACACAGTAAAAAGGATTTCATTCTAGGGAATGCAGCAGACAGAAGGGATCCGGAGGGGCTCCCCTGTGCATGTTACAGTCCTTATTGAGGTTAAGGAAGCAGCAGTGACTGGATGACTCACTGACAACTTCTACTCTTCAGTTTTTACGATTTGAACAAGCACTGCAGGAGAACTGTAAGGAGCAGAGATGTAAGGATTTTTGGAACAAGAAAGGGGCCAGTATGGGGTTGTTAGTTTTGGGTGTGGACATGCCCTTTAATTAAGAGGAGAAGCAGCACTTCTACACTTGCATTGGACTGGATTATCAAACTAGAGTTCTGTATTGGGGCAGGCTACCCAATTTGCAGGTCGTGTTCGGGTAACCCGCATTGAGTTTAAAGGAGAACTAAACTTAAATTGTGAAAGTTTTTCTCCCCAGATCACCTATACATTGTAAAATTCTTCTCTGGTACGTTGCATTTAGTACATGTGAGAAATAGATTCTGTAAATAAGAAGGCTTCCATGTTGTTGCTAGTACAACCCACAGCCCATGAAGTCATCAAAGAGCCACGCCCCCGGACCCCAGTCTCTATGTACTTTATGTATTTTCTATACAGATGTCTCCATACCAATATGGAATCCCTAATAAGACTTTTAAAGCTGCTTGTTACCCTGCAATTTATTTATTGAGTTGCTGGAAAATAAACTGAAGGGTAACGAGCAGCTTTCAAAGTCTTATCAGTGACTTTCATATTCCATTTCGTCAGGGGGAGAATCTCCCTAATACAGTTCAGAAGGTCATGAGTTTGAATCCCCAAACTTACTTTATTTTTTGTTTCCATTATGTTCCTAGTACAATAGTCTACATGTACCAACAGTTTATATAGTGTCTCTCTTAGCCTAGAGATAAGAGCTCTGCTTTTAGCAAGACAGAGTAAATGTTGCAGGTTCTATTCCCCAAACATACTTTTATTTTTGCTGAAATGTAAGTGTTCTGTTTCTAACATCCATGCTATCTTTGAAATACACTGCAGAGATTACTTTTCTTTTTGTATGAAAATTAAAGGATTATATCATTGTCAGGAATGTGTTTGAAAAAAAAATTTCCCTGGTCCTTACACGGCAGTGGTTAACAATGGGTTAATCACCCTGATTCCTCGATTGACAGGCTGATCCCTCCCCTAGAGATAAATCTGAGACTGTGACCTACCCCCTTAGTCTTTTTTCTCCTGTCCTAGCATGAACAAGAAGCTAGCTCCCCCCTATGTTCCGGCAGCTGGTCTCTTGCCTCTCTTCCCCTGCCCGAAGCTGCACTTAAGTGTTTACGCAATGTGCAATTCGGGCCTCCATTACAGCCACAATGTTCTCCATGGCCGTGCGTGTCACATGACCATGATGTCATGTGACACGCACGGCCATGGAGAACTTTGGCTTGTTCTGCCTGGCCGCGCTCCTGTTACCAGCTCAGTCGGGTTAGGTGTTTGTGAGCTGTACTTGGCCCTGCTGTCTGCCATTGCTTGTAAGCATGGTTTCACAGCTTCTCAGGATTGTGTGTGTTTGTGCAGGATATAGGTACCTGCAATGAGTTCTCACAAGCGGGGTTCAGATTCAAGGGGGTGAGCTTATTTAAAGAGAGAGCACACTGATTTATTTTACAGATATCAGAAATTGATTTTTTTCTTTTGTTTTTTGTCTACCTCATATAGATCCTCCTCCAGATACAGGGATGAGGACGAACATAGATACCATAAGGAGATTAGAGTGGAGTGTTCTATGTGTGACCAGCCTGCAGCTAGAGGGAAGAAACTTTGCAGAGACTGCATCAATTTTAGACTCCGTTCTTCTCAAGGGAACCTTCTGTCTTCAGTTCAAGCAATGATGGATGCTACGCTTTCAATATTTTCCAATAATATGATGTCCAAGGTTGCTGATCCGATACACACTCAACCTCAAACACCAAATATTCATACAGGAATCCAGAATCAGGATTCTCAGCAATTAGGAGAGGTTGCTGACAGGGAGTCGGGCGGTGATAAACCCAGAGATTCTTTAACTCATGAGGCCCTTTCCTCACTGATTAAGAAAATGATTTTTCTCACCATGAGCAAATTAAAGAAGTTATTAAAGGGCATGTCCACCCCCAAAACTAAAATTTAACCCCTTACTGGCCACATCAAGTAGTTTAAAACAATCCTTACCTTACTTTCCTGCTCAAAATAGTTCCCCTGCTGTGCCCCTCCAAAGTCCAGGAAACTGCTGTGTAGGAGCAGTGAGTGACTCATGCTGTGCCTGAGACTTCCTCAACCTCATCAAGGTTGAGGCATGCTCAGTGCAGCCCTCCCTGCCTCTCAGCCAATCACGGACGCAGCTGTCGGTCCCGCCCCCTGCTTTCAATTCCATGCAAGCAGAGGGCCTGAACACTGCAGCAGGGGAGAGAGGGCAGGTAAGTAAGAATCGGGGGACTTTCTAACAATTATATTAATGCGGTTGGGGCTGGGGGAGCATGCCCTACCACATATCAAAAGTTAAATTTCTGGGTGGACATGCCCTTTAAAAAAGAATGGGAACTCCCAGACAAGAAATTTTCTTTGTCTTAGGGATTTTTCAAAACCTATCCCATGCCCTCAGCAGACTCCTCAGTTTGGGACGAATGTCCTAAAGTGGATACAGCAATAGTTAAAACCAATAGGAAAACAGCGCTTGCCACGGACGACGCTGTGGCACTGAAAGATTCTATGGACCGAAAGGAAGATTCACTGTTAAAAAGAATCTACCTGTTAGCTGGGGCATCTATTCGACCTTCAGTCACTATTACAAGTTTTGCCAACAGGGGCGTATCTAGGGTCTAAGAAGATATGGGGAACTCTTGGGCACTCCATGTGCAATTTTTTTAGACCACGCCCCTTTCTCTGCCCAATTAAGCCACACCCACTATGTACTTCATAGAGATGGCCAAAAAGACAAATACAGGCAGATAGACAACCACAAACATAGACACACAGCCCAATAGTGATAAACAGACAGAAAGACAGTTAAATAGACAGAGATAGACAGACAGAGATAGAGATCAGAGTTGGACAGAGAAACACAAATTAATGACACAAAGGCACAGTAAACTGGCAATTTCATTATATATTGGTAGCAATTTGGTCATTTTAAACTTACTGTTGTGTTCAGTTGTAGTCAGATGCTTGCCCACACCTTTGGCCAGGGAGACATTCTTGTATCTTCTACATGGACCTCTGCCCCTATCTATCACTATCTGTCTCTCTCTCTCTGTATATCTATCTCTGTCTATATATCTGCCTCTTGTTTATCTATTTTACTATGTCTGTCTGAGTATTGTCTATCTGTCTCTTTCTATGTCTATCTGCTTAGAGGGTAATCTTTTATTTGGATCCAAACTGGAAGATTTTGAGAGAAATTCAAACAAAAGAAGCCTTCCTCAACCCAGTGCCCCAGAAGGCCAATCCCTTCTACTTCTACTACCACTGACGCTACACAAGCTTCACTGAGAGAAGCAAAACAATATAGGCCTAACAAGCCCCATGGCTTCATGGAAACCATTCCAGAACCAGCAGCTATTTCGGCATAGATCCAACCCCTCCAAGGCCAGGCCTTTATGAAGGTGTGCGAGCCCTATCTCTAAAAGTGGGGGGAAGAATTTTCCTGTTTCCAGAGATATGGGCTCAAACTACATCGGATTCATGGGTCCTCAAAATCATTACAGGGTAACTGGTCTTGAATTCTTCCAAACTAGTAAGAATTGTATAAAAATCCTTCCATCATACCTTCAAAATAAAACCTAAATCATATCTCTAGATAAAATTTGTGAAAAGTTATTCCTGGAAAGGTTCAGCCATATTACTTCCTGCATAAACTCTTCCTGTTTTCAGCCATGTGACCAGCTTGTAGTCATGTGACCAGCCTCTGCCTGCATTAATAGGCTCCCCTTCTCAACTGTCAATTTTCCCCCCCAGGTACTTCCTGATTTCCCCAGCAATAAGTCTTAACTGAGCATGCTTCTCCCCCAGGGCGGACAGGCGGGGCAGAGGTAAGGTGATGCCACTCAAGCTACTGGAAGCAGGAAGTTTGAATATTCACCTCAATATCATTTCTCATATGCTGAAGCCAGAGATGTGATTGTTGGCTCATTATAAAGGAAATACTGCAAGCTTTTATTTAATCCTAACTTGTTTTGAGACAACAGTTGCCCTTTATTCATTTAATTTCATTCTTTTCCGACCCACAACAAATTTGTTCGGTCAAGATCTACCAAGATGATTTCAGTAAGAAAAAAATCTTTAACAGGTTCTAAAACTCAAAGAAAATCAAATGATAGAATTTGTTTCGGCATCAGAGAAGAAACAAGGGGTCTATTCTCCAATCTTTCTAAGGAAGAAGTCGGGAGGGTTCAGGCCAATTCTGAATTTTAAAATTAGTGAACCAATTTCTCATCCGGAGATTCAAAATGGAAACCATCAAAACAGTAGTAATTCAACTCCAACCGAACAATTGGCTGGCCAAAATCGACATCAGAGATGCCTATCCTCATATTTCTATTTCACTAATAAGCAGAAGGTTCTTACATTTCTGCATTCTGGGAACCCACTTTCAATACAAGGCCCTGCCTTTTGGATTAGCCACAGCACAAAGAGTATTTTCAAAAGTTCTAATTCCAATTATAACTCACCTAAGGTCACAAGGGGTGCAAATTTTTTCATATCTAGACGATATTCTAATAAAATCTTAAAGTCTTTCGACACTACATCTTCAAATCCAGAAAACTCTTGCATGTTTACAGGGCCACGGATGGATTATCAATTGGGAAAAATCCAACTTGATACCATCTCAATAAATACAGTTTCTGGGGATTCTACTGAACACACAGACCATGACTGCATCACTACCAGCAGAACGTCAGAGGGATATAATACAGCTAACCAGGAATTTTCTGAAATTCCCACTTTCAACGGCATGTTTTTGCCAGCATTTCCTGGGAAAACTAATATCCACCGTAGACTCTGTGAAATGGGCAATGAATCACATACGAACATTTCAGATCTCATTTCTCAGCCAGTTTAAGATAGAGCCCAAAGCAATTAAAGGGCAATTATAGTGAGAAAATTGTTTTTTTTTTATTTCTTCTAATGTATCCTATAAGTCATCCCATCCACCAGGGTACCTTTAGTTTCTTTAAATTCTACATAGTCCCCGAGATATAAGCCTTTGAATATGCTGTGATTTGTAGTAGCTGCTACACCTCATCTGTCACTCAAAGGCACACACCCACACAATCCAAAGCTCCCCTGCAGTACTGTCACACACTCTCTCACCCACACTATATGTACCATGTGCAACATATAGTCAAATGCTGTAGTGCTAAACACAATCAATAAACCATTAACCCAGCAATATGAGCATAACACACTATAAAACAGCCCCTCCCCCCCAAAAAAAATCTTATATACATACAAAACCAGTGACTCAAATGGAACACTAATACAGTATATATAATACAGTAATACAGACTATATACCAAACAAGACACACAGTGCAATCTATGAAATATATAGACTAAAGCAACTGAAATATAACAGGACAACAAGCAGTGTCACTGTGTTTGTGAAGGTCTCACTACAAGCTGCTGTTACACTGTCTCTCTCTTCAGTGATTATGATCTCAGCTAAGCAGGGAGAGAGATATGAACTTTAGGTAAAAAGTAAATAACAATTAGCAAAGTTAGAGAACAGGCAGAGTTCAGTAACTTACTTGTAAAGAATCTCAGCACCACTTGTCCTCTCTCCCCCTCTGCCCCTCCCTTCAGCATATTGCTACTTTATTCCACACTTTGATTGCTTGCAGTCTAGCTCTGGAAGGGAGGGGTCAACAGGATGTCAGCACTTCATTTAAAGTCCTTTCAACTGACAATGCTCGGACTCTGTATACAGCCCGTCACTGCTTGAGGGGGAGTAGACAGAGAGGGGAGGGGGACTACACAGCTTGGTACAAACTTCTTCCAGTGTGAAGAAACGAAGTCACACAGAAACATGAAAGTAAGGCAGCTTATACTAAGTGATCTATACATTGTATACAGACAAAGTTTTTTTTTCACTATAGTTGCCCTTTAACATTGACTCAGGAGGTGAGCAAAGACTAATTATGCTGGATGAAAAAAGAAAATTTTTGGCCCATCTCTCTACACACCCCATCATGGTCAACTATTACAACAGATGCCACCCCCAGGGGTGGGGTGCGATCTTTGGGAACCAGACAGCCCAGGGCAGGTGGACCAAGAAGTTGAAGTCAGCACCTCAAAATCACGGCGAAATGATGGTGGTTCTACAAGCACTCATAGCATTTCAAACTTTTATTCAAGGGAAATCTGTCCTGATCCTGTCGAACAACATGACAGTAGTAGCCTTCATCAAGAAGAGGGGGCACTCGCAGTCCAAGATTATGGTATATCACCAAACAAATTCTCATCTGGGCAGAAACTCACAGGTCGGAACTGTCATCTTCCCATATTCCAGGTTCATCCAACCTATCTGCGGACTATCTCATCAAGAAGATAATTCATCCAGGAGAATGGCAACTCCATCCTCATGTTTTCCAACAGATTTGCAAATGGGGGATACCACATCTAGACCTTATGGCGAGCAGAGAGAATTCCCAGTTTGAGGAAATTTGTCTCCAGATTTCCAGATCCAAAAGCAATGGCAACAGATGCAATGTCAATTCCTTGGGGTCACCAGCTAACTTTTTTCCTCCCATTCCCTTAATTCCTCAAATCCTCAGGAAAATCAGGGACGAGAGAGTGAATGTGATAGCCATTCTACCCTGGTGGCCAAGAAGGCCATGGTTCCATTGGGCACTACAACTATCGATTCATCCAGCCTTCAAACTCCCACTCAGTCCAGACCTTCTATGTCAGGGTCCAGTTCACCATCCAGACATAGCAACATTGTTTCTTGCGGCCTGGAGGTTGAGACCGCAGCCTTGAGAAAAAGGGTCTTTTCTGAGGGAGTCATTGAAACCCTTCTAGCTGCTAGGAAGTCTTCAACTTCCCTTAGATACTACAGAATCTGGAAAACATTTTGTACCTGGTGCATTTTGTATTTCTCCCCTCTCACCATCAGTAGAGAACATAATTGAATTTCTCCAAGAAGGTTTGAATAAAAAATTGAGTCTAGCATCACTCAAGTCACAAATTTCTGCTTTATCTAATACTTTCTAATATCAGGTGGGCCTTGGATCCCTCCTTAATACGTTTTTTCCAAGTAGTAAAACATCTCAGACCTCAAGTCAGATCAAAGGTGCCTCCCTGGGACTTACCGTTAGTACTTCAGGCTCTGCAAATACCTCAGTTCGAGCCTATACTTACCTGCAGTATGAAAGAACACTCAAAAAGGTATTCCTTGTGGCGATTACTTCAGCCAGGAGAGTGGTGGAAATTAGGGCCCTCAGGGCTTCCCGTCCGATCACTACTTTCCTTAATGATTGAGTTGTCCTTCGCACAGATCAGGGGAGGACTGAAAACTTTTGGCCTAGGGGGAAAATACAACCACGTGACCTTTTACAGTAAAGCGCACATTTTTGACCACGCCCACTTTGCTAAGGTCACACACTTTAAGTTACCCCGATTTTTAAGACTACTCACATTTTACATTGTTGCAAGTGTAGGACAATTATAATCCTAAAATTTCCCCCCTACCACTTACAAGTACCCAGGGTGAGGACCTGAATCACTAAGTCATCACCCCTGGTTACACTTTTAAGTTATATTTACCCAAAGTTTCCTTTGTACCTAATAAACTGGAGGGCTGACTAACACCAGCTAATGAACTGGGGGCTGGAAAACACTAAATAATAAACAGGAGGGCTAACACTAGCTCATGAGCTGGAGGGCTGACTTATAATTGCTAACCATTTGAAGAGCTGAAAACACTGGCTAATGATCTCGAGGGCTGACAACACTGGCTAATGAACTGAAGGGCTGATAACACTGGCTAGTGAATTGGAGGGCTGACTGGTAAACAATCTGAAGGAGGAGTTTCCTGTTCCTTTCTCATGTTAGAGCTAGAGGTGTGTGCTGTGCCTTTCAAACTTACTAATAACTTCTGTGGCAGCCCAAATTTCTCATTGGAGGCCAGCCTGGGGGGCATTTGTCCCTTAGCCTACTGGGCCAGTCCTCCCCTAGCACAGATCCATCCTTTCAACTCAAGGTAGTTGTCAGGAAAGTGTGTAGTGACTTGGCAAGAATGGGTTAACTATTGGTATTAGTTCTTGCAAAGGACCAATAAAAATACCATTCCACCCTGGAATAGTCCTATTGTTTATATTACGATTAGTGAAGCATGGAACCAGATCTCCTTTTCCAGACAATGTGGGGCCGAACCGTGTATCTGGAATTCTCTTCAGCTAGGGGTCTGGTGGGTACTAAGAGGTCATTTTAAGGACAACCATACCTGGAAAATAAATGTATTTCGGTATTGGAATATGGAAGACAGAAACCAATATTATATTTGTTAATGGAAAGGAAGGCCCCTCAAAATGATACCCAACATGGAGCCCTTATTCCCTTGCCAAGGCGAGTTATTAATATCTTGGGAAATATGGATTACACACAGGTCATGTTTGGTATTGGAGGAATTGATAATTAATACAGGAGAGGAATATGTGGTCAATATCGCAATACAATGTACATATCTACATTTATATGGAATCTGCCTAACTGAGGGGGAATGAATGCTTTTGGCTAGTCGTAAATCTGGACATTCCTAGACACTCCCACCTCATGCAATAGCCCATAGGATGCGGGTTGTTCAATAAGTAGTTTAAAAATCCTTGTAGCCCCTATAACTTTGTTCATACTGAGGGGACATGCTAAAAACATGTGTATGGACCCGATGTTTCTTCCCGCCCGGGATACAGGACTTCTTCTGAGGATCTGTGAATATTTTTATCCTTTTTATTTTATATAACTGTTGTACCTATTGTATGTCATTTTATTATAACACCATTTTATTTTATTTTTGTATTATATGCACTGTCCACCTTTTGGAATATTAAATCTAAAATTTAATAAGTTTTGTCTTTGATGCTCTAAAAGAACTCAGTTAGCCTCTGATAAGTTTATATGTGGATTGAGTGTTTGGCAGTGTAAATGCTAATTAACTCTTTGACTGTTGTGGACTGATGCTAATTAACCAGTTAGTTGCTGGAGTGAATGGTGTAGGACAGTGGTGTGCATAGTCAGGGAGAGTCAAGAGTGTTTTTGGGGCGTCTTTAAGGCCGTAACTTAAAGTGGTGGCAGCGAGTACCGATTGATTGGTCAGATCATGTGCCCAGCTAAATGGCGTTTGTGACAAATTATGCTCCTTTCATATCAACGAGGAGATCATCCTTCCAACTTTTCAACATTCTGATGAAACAGAGTCAGAGGAGGATTGTCATCTGCTGGATGTTGGCAGATTTCTTAGGACCTACTTCGACAGATTTGCAGAGTTCAGAAAAATGGATTCTCTTTATCCTACACTCGGGTAATAGGAAAGGACTACAACCTTCCTCCTTACAGCTTAAGGTTACAGCTTAAGCTGTACAGCTCACTCTACCAGGTCTTTGGCGGCTTCCTGGGCTTTTTGCTCGAGCCACTCCAGAGGAGATTTGCAAAGCAGCTACATGGGCATCCATGAATACGTTCATAAAATATTATAATTTAGATGTTTTTGCCTCTTCTCAGGCAGACTTTGGTAAAAAAGTACTGTCTGCCTCAGTACAATACATTTTTCTATAAGCATCATTATTTGTCTCCCTCCCTATTTCTTTCTAGCTTTTCAAATCCTTTTGTTAACCACTGCCATGTAAGGACCAGGGAAAGCAGAAAATTCATACTTACAGAATTTTCCTTTCGAGGAATCAGGGGGATTAACCCATTGTGGACCAGGAAAGGAAAATTACTTAAGTATGAATTTTCTTCTATATCCTTGTTAGGAATGTGTTTGGGAAAAAAAATGAAATCCCTGTTCTGTGTCAGGGAGAGGGGGAGATCTCTGTGCTATAATATAATTGGCTGTCAGCTTCTAGGAAGCAAGGCTGCAACTTCCTTGTTTTGATCTGTCAAGCTCTCCAGAGCATGTGCCTGTATACAGACACTTACCTGGGGGTTTACCCAGCTAAGGTGGATTGTGGGAGCTGACCCCTAGTACTCACAGGTTATTTTCATAAATCGCCCAATGGCCACAGCAAAGGGAGAAGGTGAGACACAGCTTGTTGTATGTTTGTGAATGCTCCGTCTATTGGGACAATGTTGTCTGGAGAATTTAGTTCCCCTTTAAATTGGTTGCAGTTCAGGGCTAAGGTTTTTCCTGTCTTTGAAGAGAGATCTGGCTGTTATACCTGAATCTGAGAATACATTGTTATCAGTCCAAGCAGAATGCATAGAACCTTACACTAAATCACACAATGACAGCTAAAGGGCAAATAAATCTAGATGCAAAAGCTCCAAGCCCCTTTACTTTGTTTTTGGCTGGGTAAATACTGAGTTATCAACAGCTCTAATGAATCTTATACAGGATGCCATTGTGGATAGGAATACAGACAGCTATGTTGAACTCTTGTAGTGACCGGGTAGGTTTTTGCAGAGATCACTGGGTAAAAAAGCAGTTTATGCTGGAGTGACTAGAAAGGCAGGGGTTAAACTCCTCTGACCTCTGTTTATCAATGGTCAGATCTAGCAAAGTAACAATCTCCCATAGAACACAGTAACAAACTGCTATTTGTGCCTATGTATGAGCAGACCAGAGCACCTGTCTGCATGGAACCAGATGACGTGATTTTATTGGTCTTTGTAAATCCTTCTTGCTATAAACTGGATGTGGATGATTCTCAGGTATCCCAACCCTCCCGGATCGCCTGGGAGTCTCCCTCATTCTGGGGTGGTCTCCCGCGAGACCCCCCCAGACTTCCGGACTTGAGAGGAGTCTCCTCTCAAGTCACCCCCACTTTCCAAGGCCACACCGGAAACACCCCTAACCCAGCCTCCCACCACCCCTAGAACACAGGCCACGTCCCTTGTGATGTCCCGCCCCCCCGTGTGACATCGTGCCCCGTACCACGCCCCCTTTCCCCACCCTGCCCGGAAGCCTAAAGGGGCAGGGTGGGATGTCTGGATTCTACCACATGATGAGGTTCAGCTATAACTACAGCAGATATGTGGACCTCCAGAAGACATACTCCCAAGCAATGTACAACAGCAGAGTGCAGACAGGGAATGCTGGTAGTTGTAGTTTTCAAAACATAGCATACACTCATATAAAGGTGTAGATATTTCACGGCAGCTCCATCTGCTTCCTACTCATAATCCTCTGTTGGTGGTACCTGCTCATTGTAACTTTTACTGTCTCATTATGCAAGTTTAGACAGTGGGTGGAGATTGAAATGTATATTCTGCAGGACATAATTATAAAATCAAGGATAGGTAAACAGTAGAGCTCCAGATATATCTGTTGTATTCAATTAGATCAACTGGACTTGAAATGTAGTTCTTGAAGACGTTTCGCTAGTCATCCGACTGGCTTTCTCAATTCAGAATCACTTGTACAAGAATCTGTGGCAATTATGTACCCTGGAAAATCCCAATTAGCATATCACAGCCAAGTGTTAAGGGTGTGATTGGATAGTGGCTAAGAGGTGTTATAGGAACGCCCAGAGTAAGGTGTTAAAACAGCATTGTATATGGCAGACATTGTACATGGCAGACAGTTGGTGTCGAACCCCCCCACCTCTATTTAGGCTTGGTTTCTTTATTTTCACATAAATGGCCTCCTTGACACCTCTCTTGAACCAGTCACGTTCCTTCGCCAATATGTTAACATTACAATCTTCAAAGGTATGTCCTTTATCCTTAAGATGCAGGTACACGGCTGAGTCCTGACCCGAGGAATTGGCTCTTCTGTGCTGGGCCATACGTTGATGCAGTTGGGGGAGACCAAACAGCAACTGCATCAACGTATGGCCAACGTTCACCATGTGTAAACAGGGTTTCGGGCCTAGGCACTCCTTTTTGGCAGTTTAGCCACAAACTTCAAAGGTGCTCCCTTCTCTGGTCCTCTACCATGGACCCACAGCTATAGCACAAGCATAAAAAGTCATGAGAGGGGAACTCTTCTGTGAATATACGTTTCTTTATTGGATCACATTAACACAACGTTTCAGGGACACACTGTCCCTTTCATCAGGTGTAACCCACATCCCACATGCACACCTTTTTAAAGACAATCCTGTGATAGACCACACCCCTTTAACCAAGGGGGAGGGGCCTGTGCCAAACATGTTATACCATATGTATCAAACAGTCCAAAGTGCACAATAGTCCATATTGTCCATATTTTAATATGATGGATTTCTCCGTATGTGCGTGCTGAGATGAAAACCTATGAAGTGATAAAACATTAGAACAACCTCTTTGGAAGAGAAATATACATATATTGCATAAAGTACGTGGTATTGTGCTACCTAGTTTCACCATTCCTCTGTGCTGCTCATAATAAAATTTACAAAATTAACAAAATTAAAAATTCAAGATTCATGCTGCCATATCTTATACAAATGAAATACATACATATTTTACAGTGATTCATATGTGTCTTTTTCTTTTGAGACACTAGATGGCAGTATGATACACTTCATCCTGACTCAAAGTGTGTAAGTTCTTGCAACATTGTTGCCTCTTAGTATCTAAACTGTGTCTATAGCTAATAAACTTAGTAACACACCCATTCATAGAAAAAGGGTTACTATACAAAAGGAGCGATTCTACAATTTCACAGAAAGCTATTTAATCCTGATTCCTCATTCAGACCCCATGGTTTTAATGTATCCAGTTTGTCTATCCACTTGGCCTCCTTTCTCAGTAAAGTCTTATTCATATCACCTCCTCTGCTATGTTGCTTCACCACCTCCAATGTCTGCCATTTCAATTGGCTTACCCGGTGTCCACATTCGCGAAAATGCTTACTTATTGGTGTTTCATTCACCATGTGTAGCCATTGCGGGGTCGCGGGTCAGGACACACATCCTGCATGTGTACGAGCATTAACTCTGTCTGTCTATCTACCTATGTATCTACCTATTATCTATCTCTCTAACTCTGTATATATATCTAACTCTATCTATCTACCTCTGTCTGTCTATCTATCTCTGTCTATCTATCTGTCTATTATCTATCTAACTCTGTCTATCTATGCTTGTGAAGGTTCTCATTCATCCAGTTCATGGTATATCTGTTGTAGTCAATTAGATCAACTGGACTTGAAGTTTAGTTCTTGAAGAACTAAACTTCAAGTCCAGTTGATCAAATTGAATACAACAGATATCTGCCTATCTATCTATATCTATCTATATTGTCTGTCTATCTATATATCTCTGTCTATCTATATATCTCTGTCTATCTATATATCTAACTCTGTCTGTCTATCTCTGTCTGTCTATCTATCTATCTATCTAACGCTATCTATCTAAAGCTAGGTACACACAGCACAGATTTCTGAAAGATGACAGACAGGATCTGCAAGATCCTGTCTGCCATCTTTCAAAGATCTGCATACACACAGTCCCGAGCATTCTCCCTATGAACTTCATAAGGAGAACGCTCGGGACTATAGCGAGTCTAGCGAGGCCGATGGAAAACGAGTGCACACACATAACGATAAAGCCCCGATACCGTCGGATCCGACGGTATCGGGGCTTTATCGTTAGTGTGTGTACCCAGCTTAACTCTATCTATCGATGTAGATATCTAACTATTATCTATCTAGCTCTCTAACTCTGTCTATCTTACTCTATCTATCTAATTCTGCCTGTATATCTATCTATCTATCTATCTACCTATTATCTATCTATCTCTCTAACTCTGTATATATATCTAACTCTGTCTGCCTATCTCTCCATGTCTATGTATCTATCTGTCTATTATCTATCTCTATCTATCTATCTATCTATCTATCTATCTATCTATCTATCTATCTATCTATCTATCTATCTGATTCTGTCTGTCTGTCTGTCTGTCTGTCTGTCTATCTATCTATCTATATATCTGTCTGTCTGTCTTTCTATCTCTCTTAAGCCTCGTGCACACGTGCGATCGCGGGTCCCGACCCGCGATGCACAATGTATCCATATGTTCCTTTCGGATGATAATCGTCTTGTGTATCGGCCAAAACAGCCAGGCGTTCGGAAATCCGCAGGGTCGGTCGGGCAACGATCCCTGACCGAATGGCCATTTCGGCCAATTAAGTGCCCATACAGGGGCCGATTATCGGGCGAAACAAATGTTCGAACACATCGTGTGTCGCGGGTCGGGACCCACGATCGCACATGTGTACGAACCTTAAGGGCTCATTCACACTACATCAGTTTGTATCCATTTTTCAAACACAGGTGCGTTGAAAATAATGGACAGATAGTAAAACCCCAAAGGATTTCATAATATCGTTCACACCTGCTGCGTTATAAACCGTTCCGTTCCAGTCCGTTTAAAAAACGCACTGCATGCAGCATTTCTGTCCGTTTTTTCATGCATTTTCTATAGAAATGTATGGAATACACATTGTTAAAAAATGGATACAAATGTATGAAAAAAATGGATACAAATGTATGCTGTGCATTTCTGTCAGTTTCTAGTGTGAACGAGCCCTAACTCTGTATATATATCTAACTCTGTATATATATCTAACTCTGTCTGTCATGTATGTCTATCTATGTATCTGTCTATTATCTATCTCTGTCTATCTATCTAACTCTGTCTGTCTGTCTATCTATCTATCTATTATCTATCTATCTAACTAACTCTGTCTGTCTATAAATGTACTGTATCTGTCTTTCTACCTATCTAACTCTAAATCTCTCTATATAGCTATCTAATTCTGTCTATCTATCTATCTATCTATCTACCTATTATCTATATATCTATCTATCTATCTACAGTATCTAACTCTGTCTATCTTATCAAATTCTATCTATATATCTGTCTATTATCTGTCTATTATGTATCTATCTCTGTCTATCTATAAATGTACTGTATCTGTCTATCTACCTATCTAACTCTAAATCTGTCTATATAGCTATCTAATTCTGTCTATCTCTCTATCATCTATCTATCTATCTATCTATCTATCTATCTATCTATCTATCTATCTATCTATCTAACTCTGTCTGTCTATCTACAGTATCTAACTCTATCTATCTATCTATCTATCTATCTATCTATCTATCTATCTATCTATCTATCACTCTGTCTATCTATCTATCTATCTTTCTATCTATCTATCTATCTATCTATCTATCTATCTATCTATCTGTCTATATATCTGTCTATTATCTATCTATCTCTGTCTATCTATCTAACTCTGTCTATCTATAAATGTACTGTATCTATCTATCTACCTATCTAACTCTAAATCTGTCTATATAGCTATCTAATTCTGTCTATCTATGTATCTAACTCTGTCTATCTATCTATGTATCTGTCTATTATCTGTCTATTATCTATATATCTATCTAAATCTGTCTATCTATCTATCTATCTATCTATCTATCTATCTATCTAACTCTGTCTATCTATCTATGTATCTGTCTATTATCTATCTATCTATCTAACTCTGTCTATCTATCTATCTATGTATCTGTCTATTATCTATCTATCTAACTCTGCTATCTATCTATCTATCTAACTCTGTCTATCTATCTATGTATCTATGTATGTATCTATCTATCTATCTATCTATCTATCTATCTATCTATCTATCTATCTGTCTATTATCTATCTATCTATCTATCTATCTATCTATATACCTACCTATTATCTATATATCTATCTGTCTATCTACAGTATCTAACTCAGTCTATCTTATCAAATTCTATCTATCTATATATCTGTCTATTATCTATCTATCTCTGTCTATCTATAAATGTACTGTATCTGTCTATCTACCTATCTAACTCTAAATATGTCTATATAGCTATCTAATTCTGTCTATCTCTCTATCATCTACCTATTATCTATATATCTGTCTATCTATCTATCTATCTATCTATCTATCTATCTATCTATCTAACTCTGTCTGTCTATCTACAGTATCTAACTATCTATCTATCACTCTGTCTATCTATCTATCTATCTATCTATCTATCTATCTATCTATCACTCTATCTTTCTATCTATCTATCTGTCTATATATCTGTCTATTATCTATCTATCTCTGTCTATCTATCTAACTCTGTCTAGCTATAAATGTACTGTATCTATCTACCTATCTAACTCTATCTATCTATGTATCTGTCTATTATCTATCTATCTATCTATCTATCTATCTATCTATCTATCTATCTAACTCTGTCTATCTATCTATGTATCTGTCTATTATCTATCTATCTATGTATCTGTCTATTATCTATCTATCTATCTATCTATCTATCTATCTATCTATCTATCTATCTAACTCTGTCTATCTATCTATGTATCTGTCTATTATCTATCTATCTATCCTATCTATCTATCTATCTATCTAACTCTGTCTATCTATCTATGTATCTGTCTATTATCTATCTATCTATGTATCTGTCTATTATCTATCTATCTATCTAACTCTGCTATCTATCTATCTATCTATCTATCTATCTATCTATCTATCTATCTAACTCTGTCTATCTATCTATCTATGTATCTATGTATCTATCTATGTATCTGTCTATTATCTATCTATCTATCTATCTATGTATCTGTCTATTATCTATCTATCTCTGTCTATCTATCTAACTCTGTCTGTCTGTCTATCTATCTTTTTATCTAGCTAACTAGTAAGTGTAGAGGGAAGTGCAGGGGATGCTTGTTATGCGCCGCCATGCGCATGACGTCATCACGCCGGCGCTGCACATGACATCGTCGCACATCGTGCAGCCGGTAAATCTGGAAGTTTAAAGAAGGTTCTGGCACTTTTGAGAGGTACCGGCAATTAAAACATTCGGGACACTTTGCCAAACATCCGGGGCACGTGCCCCGAATGTTTTAACGTAGCGACGCCACTGCCCATGGGTAGGTAGAAGTTAAGGACAGTAGAAGCCCATGGGTAGGTAGAAGTTGGGGTCAGTAGAGGCCCATGGGTAGGTGGAAGTTGGGGACAGTAGAGGCTCATGGGTATGTAGAAGTTGAGGACAGTAGAGGCCCATGAGTAGGTAGAAGTTGGGGACAGTAGAGGCCCATGGGTAGGTAGAAGTTGTGGACTGTAAAGATATATTGTATAGATATAACGTTTCCTTACTTGGTGTTGGTGGGTTTGCCGATCACCCTGGCTGCTCTGAACTGTACATTGCACAGTTTTTCAGACGTTTGGATGCCTGCAAGTTGAAGACCCCTGCTATATATTTAAATGTTATGGTAGGTTTATTTCTATGAACATTTTTGGTTCTGAATAAAATATTCATTTTAACTCATAGACTTTTTTTTAACTTCCCCTTACAAATTTTAAGAAGAAAGAAGTCGGGTCAGGATTTCAGGTCGGGTGCAGGTCTGAAAAATAAGACACATGCAGGACTCTATATCAAACAGGGAAAATCCACCCAGACTTATGTTGGCCATTTTCTGCTTTCAAGTTGCTGACATCTTGACTGTTAGTTGACTGTTTAGCTCCTCCCCTCCAAGATTACCTGGTTCCAACATCTTTAGTAGTCACAAAAGGTAATCTCCTGCTTCCAAGCACACGCTCATGACGTTGCTGCGCCCGCTTTGCTACGTCTGTGCGGACATGGATGAGTGCGTGTACGCACAACGGCGAGATGACGTCAAAGTGGAGGTGCACACCTGTTTGTAATTGCTTTAGATCGGTTCCGTGCCTTCACACTGCTCCGTCTCTGCAGTGTAGACTGTTTCGGATTAGCATGAGTCCTTTGTCAAGCTTGACAAAGGACTCATGCTAGTCCGAAACATGGTGCATTAAACTCTTTGAAGTTCATTTCTGCTTGGTGTCCCCTTCATTATATATTTTATCCAGACAAGATGACGTCACGCGTGCTCACAACATAGGTGCACGCACTGACATCATGTGCGCAGTGATGTTATGTGCGCACAAGCGGGAAGCGACTACTGACTGAAGTTGTTGGAACCAGGGAATTATGGAGGAGCGGAGCTAAACAGTCAACATAACAGATTCAAGATGTCAGCAACTTGAAAGCAGAAAAGGTCTTTGGAGGGTCATAGAAAAAAATGCCAATAGTTTTTTTAAAGCTGCAGCTTCCAACTAAACTTAAAGGGTATGTTCACCCTTCAAAAAAATTTTTTACCAAACATTCCCCGTCCCCCCAGCCCCAACCGCTATATTAGAATTATCAGAAAATGCCCAAAACTTTATTTACCTTCCCTCTTTCCTCCGCCGAGCTGCCAGGACCGGCAGTCGCGTCTGTGATTGGCTGAGCGGTCCCGATCATGGACGCGGCTGCCGGGAGTTCAGTGCGGCGGAGGCAAGAGGGAAGGTAAGTAATGTTTTGGGCATTTTCTGATAATACTAATAGAGCGGTTGGGGCTGGGGTGACAGGGGGAATGTTTGGTAAAAAGGGTTTTATGGTAGGGGGAGGGAATCCTAATCGGGAGGGAAGGGGAGGGAGAAGGGCTGCAGTACGCATGCCAAACTTCTCCTGGAGGCCAGGTAGGAGGCAGAGTCGTATATGGACTCTGCTATCCTCCAGGTGGGCAGTTTTTGGGACTTTAGGGGGGGACTACAGGAGAACCATATGGAGCTGGGATGTGAGATAAGGATTACACTACACTACATGATGGGGCCAGTAGTGGGGGGGATTATAATTTTGGGGGTGGACATGCCCTTTAACATTGTTTTACAGCATAAAATAAATGATAAATATAAATAAATAAACCACAAAATGATTGGGCAAGATGGCTGTCTGAACGTTGCTGGAACATCAGTTTGAGTGTATTGGCAGTATATGGTAAGATCTTTACTAGGGAGTGTATGACCTGACGTAAAGAGGTGTGTACTTTAAAGAAAGCAATATGGTGAAATCTATAAGGAAGTGCTATTTACTGAAGTCTGATTGAACATATTCTCTTCAATTGTTCCCGTTTCTCTCCGGCCTTCCCCTGTTCCTTCACAACCCAAAATTTTTAAAAATTAAAAGAGCGTGCAGGCAAGTCCTTCAGTCTAGAGAATGAGCTTTATTACTATTTGGTTGTGAAGAAGTGGGGTGAGCAGTCAGAGAAACACAGGAACGATCAAAGTGAAAAATAGGCAAAAGGAAAGATGACTCATAAGAAACAATGCACCACTCCCTTGTCTTGAAATAAAGATATCGCCTTGGAGCTCCCTGACTGCGGCCTCATGCTTTATATGTCCAGGAAACTCCTTGGTGACAAAGTCATACAGAAATGTATAGTAGTAAGGTCTCCTTCCTGCCAAGTAAATGTAGTTTAACATGGAGACGTGTCTGTGGAACCCTATATGGTGAGTAGAGTATAGCTGCCCATTAAATAAAGTATGGTTGATACTATGGTGGAAAATACACAAGCATGCTGCTGGATAATAAAGACATAGAATAACATTTGTTGCAAAAATAGTTTCATTTTATTTTGTTAAAATAATAAAAATCACAGGTGGTAAAGTAAAACATAAAAGACAATATTGAGTGATATGGACACTTTAAATAATCATATAACATAAAACGAGAGGTAACTGACACTAACTAATTGAAAGTGCCCCTAGAAGTGCTTTTTTAAGCAGTGCAGTTCTATAGATGGAGACAGTCCTGATTTATCCAATTAGAATCCCTGTTGTGCAATACCACCCCCTTTCACCAGCCATTGGCCCTGCACTTGATATTGGTGGCCTGAGGGTTTGAGCATATAAAGTTCATGTCCCCTTTGTACTAGACCAAAGCTACTGAATGGGGTTGTGGAGGTTCTCATTCATCCAGGTCATGGCATATCTGTTGTATTCAGTTAGATCAACTGGAACTAAACTTTAAGTCCAGTTGATCTAACTGAATACAACAGATCTACTGAATATGGGTTTTCTCTAAGTCGAGAGTGCAAATATTTTGGCCCAGTCGATTGTTCGAACGTTGCTGCGACCATGATTTACCAACATGTCCACTTTCTGGCTGACTGAAGCAACTAAATATAGCCTAAGAAGGATAGAAAGGTAAGAATTATGGGTTAAGGACTGTCTGCAACTATAGAACCGTGTGTGTGAGGATTTTCTTCCTTTTAGTTCCACGCTTTTAAATAGAAGAAAAGGCAGCAATTCAGAATCCTGGGTCATTGCCTTTACCGCCCTAAACATATACAATTTGAAAAGATAGTCACCGTTTAAAATTTACATGGGGTCTGGTTAGTTTTCACACAACCCTTTTACAGTGTCTTGAACTACGATATTTGGGTAGCAAGAGGATCTGGCCTGCTCATATCCCTTTCCCCTGCTGCAGATGGCTGGAGGCAGAAGCACTGACATGGCAGCATTTCCACATCAGAGTATATAATTAAGTATTAATGATTTTGTATAGAGGTATCCAACCTGTTATTGATCTTCACGTCTGGGGCTACAGGAAAACCATATGGTTTGTAAGGCTGGGAACACATAAAGGGACAATTTGTCCCCACCGAGCGCTTGCTACGAGCGAGCGCTCGGCCGGGATAAATGTCCGTCAGTCGCGGCAAATTCGGCTTTTTGACCGTGCGGCTCCATAGACGACCGCACGATCGATCATGATTTTCTGACACGTCCGATCCGGATGAATGGACGATCGAGGTCAGTCGCGGCCGCCTGCCCCACACCAGCCAATATTGGCTGGTGTGTACCCAGCCTAAGCAAATATTGAACTGATGTTGGTAAACTTGGGCTTCAAGAACTCTTATCTGGCATTGCTTAAAATGTAATTGTCAGTATTTTACTTCAACAATACCCATGAAATTACAAGATGGCAGCCATTGCCATAACAATGAAGTCAAACAGTCCCACTTTCTTTTAAACAAAAACTTAGAGTAATTTCCTGAAGCTGTAGGGATGCAAATTCCATGTTTTTTCAATGGTATCTAAGCCTGGATAGAATAACTCACAGTAAAAAACAAAAACAAAGAAGGATCAACTGATTGCCAGTCAACATTTAATGAAAGAAACTACAGGTATATAATCTCTAGTAAAAACAGAGAAAACAAGTTTGCCAGATCATCTGCTGATTGGAGAATGTTCTTGATAAATGCAATTAATTGGGCTGTGCAGACTGCAAGCTGATTACATTTAAACTGCATTCCTTCGGACTTGCTGTATATGATTTTAATAGGTGTCCTCAGATTACTTCCACTAATCTGACAACCTTACGAAAATACTGTGTAACCTGCACTGTTTACTCTAGATTGGAAAATGTCTTAGATAGCCCTTGTATAAATCAAAAAGTCACCAGGTTAAAGGTGATGTATTAAAAGGCTGATACCTCACGGCACAATTGCAACTTAACGATCATAAATTAAATAAATCTTTTGTGGGAAAGTGCAATATATTATAAACTCTTAATTACAAAATAAAACATTCAGCCAAAGTCAGTCAATTAGACTGCATGACACTTGCATACGGTTACCACCTCTTCACTTTAAAAACGCTAAGGTCACACTATGACAGTTTTAACGCTAGTAAAAAGCGTGTGCACATTTCACATCCATTACCGTCCATTTACGATGTGATCCGTGCAATAGTGCCCTTGTAGATTTCATATGTGTTTGGTTTTAAATGAGAGAAGTGGCAATCCTTCACAGTTTTGGAATTTGTTCTACTTTACTGTGGCTATTACATATTGATAGACCAGGCAATATTCTAAAATAGTCAATTAGGATGAGGCCACATTAAGAGCGGACAGTACCACACATGAAATTGCACGTGTTACTGTCCGCTTGCGCACCGATCTGCGATAATGCAATATCAGAGCAAATGAAATCCGCAACAAAATGGTTATCCCATGCTCTATGAAAATCGGATCACTGCGCAATGAACAGAAATGCTGCTAGTTGGTCTGGCCAACACTAGCATGCAGTTTTTAACGCACAATCGGTTCATGAGTTAAAGCGTAGCCTAGCCCTAAAAGCTAGAACATTCTCAGGTTTAAATAAAAACTACTCACCACAAAACAACGCTATAGGTCAGTGATGTTAAATCTTGGCATGCCAGATGTTTAGAAACTACAACTCCCAGCATTGCATAATGGGAGTTGTATTTTTTAAACATTTGGAGTGCCAATTGTTCGACATCACTGCTATAGGTTGTTGGCATGGTAGTAGAAAAACTAATGTGCCAGGAATTTTGAACATTCCATCAAGGGTGTGAAACTTCCTGCTGTATTCAAATAATGTTTAATTACTATGATGCTGGTACAACAGTAGGTGATGTAAACCTTAAAGCACATAAATAAATAAAAGAGCTAAAAAAAAAAAATGAGCAGCAGACAGCTGACTGCTCTACAGGTGCTATCTTTATTTATATATTTATTTATATATAAACTTTATAATGTGGTGCAATGCAAGATATAGTGCAAATATATTGAAACCATTCTTCAATAAAACTAAAACCCCAAAACATGTTTTCTTAGGTGGACATACCCTTTAATCTAGCAATATATCTGTATGACATTGAAGGAATTGTACATTGAAATGTTTACTTTGCCTCATTTTAATCTATAATTAAATACATGTAAGCAGCACTTACTGGTTTATGTTGCTGCATGACTTCAACACAGTGCTTGTTTTGCTCAAGCTTGGTCCCATACTATCTGACTCTCTGTGAGGGTAAGCATGCTCATTAATCCCTATGAGGCAGCATTGGGAGAATTTCCTTCAAAGCAGTTCACGTATTCCAGCTACCACAAAACTAACCATAACAGAAGAGTCTATTATTCTAAGACACTTGATTGACAGCTGAAACGTAAATGCTTCAGCTTAATTTCTAAAGAAATAGGGGACAGATCGACAAAATAAATGACACAGTGATAGTAAGGAAGAATTATAGTTTCCAGTAATGGGCAATTAAAAAAACAAATTTCCCAGTGTACATATCCTTTAAGAATAATATCACTTGAAGAATGTTCTTTGCATGTGACTAACCATAAATCATTCTGACCTCTGCTCAATCTAATAACTTTCAGCCTATGGTTGTTTACAACAAATCAGAGTCACAGGGTAAGGAACTCAGTTGGCTAGTAGGTCTTTGAGGGTTCCTGGGAAGCTCTCCTTCTGTCACATTCATGGGGTTGGTGTAGGACCTAGGGCTGGAGATTATAGAAGGAGCATATCTGTTAGTATTTCCATGCCGGTAGTTATCATTACCAATGCTGTATCCCAGATCATCCTTTTCAGTTTTGATGCTGTAGATATTATCTGCCTTTTCTGCGTGGTTGTGTTTTTTTTGCTTGTAGTACATGGCAGCAGATGGGGACTTTCTCCTACTGTTTATATAATCCTTGCAGCCATGTACAAAACAGAGAACAAGTGAAAAGCCCCCGATAATCTCCAAGCAGCTACCCAAGTAACCCAGTACCAGGGCATAGTCCACCACGATGGTAAAACCTGAGTCGGAAAGGAGAAGAGAGTTTATAGTGTTGTTATACCAGGAAACAGGTATAAGACTGAGAACCCCAGACAAGAAGATAATTACTCCACCCATCCCGGCTATCAAATAGTTAGGTACATCCTGCCAGCACCGGATCCCCAATGAGGCCACCACTATTCCCAAGGCAGTGACAATCAAAGATGCGATCATTAGGCCACGCGCTGCCTGCACAACACTGAGACTGAAATAATCCGTGTTCTGAATTCCACAGTTCTTGTTCTGGTTGGTGACACTCTGATCACAGATGTCCCATATGCCTTGGAGCTGAATCACATCTTGTGGCCTATTTGTGAGTTTGCTCAGCTGGCGCCAAGCTGGTGCAACTGTGCACGTTAGGTTAAACACCAGCCCGCAAGGAGCCAGCACAATCCCTATAATCATCACTGTTGGGGTCCGCATGGGGTAGCCTTGGTTGGGAAATATTCCACTTCACCCAGGAGGAAACACTCAAGTCCAGGGGATTCCTAAGGCCTCTTTTCAGTAAGTGTGGGGCACTTATCCCACCAATTCCTAAAGTTACAGGGAAATATGATTGAGATGAAAAATAACAAACGTGATATGAAGGTGATTCCTATACTGGCTGAGATAATAACCATAGCAAGCTTCTACCAATAATAGTAATAACTTACAGTGTCAGAGATTAGGGAATGTAATAAAGACCATGCACATTATTGGCCAATTACATGCTTCTTTCCAGGTCTTTTCATCTGCCTTGTCCACCTAGTCTCCCTTATGGTAGCAAGGATCTGGTTAACAGTCAGGTCAGGTTCGCTGCTCCCTATCGGCTGCCAAGGGAGAGTCACTTCCTATTTAACTGGCTTGAGTGAAACCACCCAACAGGCTTGACAGAAACTATCATGTACAATAAAGGGGCAGGGCTTTGCTATGTTACCTGTCGTACACAGACTAGGGTGACTTTGTTATTGGTTACCAGATGACTTGAAAATCCCTGGTATGTCCTCTTTTCATAATGGCAAATCCAAAGCCCAGGAAGAACTTTAGTCCAGTATTACAGTCTGCAGCTGAACTGCTGGAATTCCCTGACAGTCCATAACTGTGCTAAAGGAGCCATGGCCACACTCATTGGCAGAGAGGGGAAGAAGGAGGGGCTGTACCTCAACCAATAAAGCATGTTATATCTGTGCTGGGGAAGTGGGTCCTGCCTTACTGATTGTCTCTAAAGTACAGAACAGGAAAAGGGAGTAACAGTGGGAATGCAAGGATATATGATAAGTCATAGAACATCAAGAGCAAAGGTTACTAGTTCTCCAAATAAACTGTCAGTTAAAAGCTTAAGTTAATAAGGTACATATCACAAACCACATTCTTCACAATGTCAATGAAAAAAATACAGATCCCCATATTTTAATATATTTTAAATAAAATTCTATTTCTTGCACCAAATTGTTTAACTCGCATGTGATTTTTAAATAGTATTGAAATTGCGGTAACGCACCGAAATGTTACGACTATGCACACAAAAAAATCCAAAACCAAATTACCAAATCCATTACCAAAATGCAAACGGATGTGCAATTTGAAACATTTGCACATCCGTTTTGGTAATGCATGCGATCTGCATTTTTCTGTACGATCGCGTCATACCATAATGAAATGGACCAAATTGCAATGCGTGATATCACACAATTACAGTGCGTTGCATTTAACTCCTTAATGTCTTTACTGCGACATGAAGGCGTGAAGGCAATGATGTTTAAAGAGGAACTGTGGTCCAAAAATGACTTTAGGTAAATTGATAGGAATTGCTCTCCTGAGAGTTTTTGCAATTTATTTTCATTGTTGATTTTACATAGTTTTGAAGATATTTACATTTTTGTGTAAAGGTGCATTGGCCCCGCCCACTAACGGGTGCCTAAGCCCCGCCCACTCGTGCGTGCCTAAGCCACGTCCACCCGCGGGTGCTGGGGCCCTGCTCACTCACGGGTGCCTAAGCCCCACCTGCTCTAAGCGCCCCCCCCCCCCCCCCCCCCCCCCCCGAAAACTCTATGGAAACAGACTTTTCAGGCAGAGTGAGAACTCTGCCTGAAAAGGCTGCTTTCACATAGTGAGAGAGAAGGGCTGTAGATTCCCTTACCTTCTCTGCAGCTGCAGGTCCTTCACACAGCAGAGAGAAGGAGGGACTTCCTGTCTCCCTCACACACTGAGGGAGTCTGAGGCTGTGCTCGCCGGCGGCATTATGCAAGAGAATCCCTAGGAATGTCACATGTCAGCATCCCACCCATTAACTTTCTGGTCAGTCATTTCTTTATATCTTGGGCTATGGAGCGCGTAGAGAGGTGGTTGATGGCTCGTTTTAGAGGTAGCAAACTGGCCTTTCATTTAAACTCTGGTTTGGAGACCAGAGTTCCCCTTTAATGATGTTTTTAATGGCAGATAAAAAGGGCAGTTTTGTGCATTACATAACACACTGCGTATATTTGGCTTGATTGTCTATTTTAACTCTCGTCCATGGGTCTGTTAAATTGTGTGCACCCTGATAAGTGAACCTCTTACAGGGAACAAGGACAGCCAGGTGTTCCTGGATAACAGGTGGTCATTGATGTAGTGTGTATTGTCCCTTTTTTATTATCGGGATAGACGAAAATTTTGGCTGATTGTATTATCGATAGGCATATAATATTCATTTGTCTATGGCCACTTTTACTCACTAGAGATTGCAGGACACATTTTATGTACGTGCAGGCTGATATTTTGTCATTTCTGTTGGCCGGCCCAAAATATTGGCAGCACTTTTTGTTAGTCATTCTTTCATCAAAAATGGATGATCAGACAGACTCTTTTTATGCTACTCAAGTTTTGTTCACTAACCACTCCCAATGCTCCCAATGAAACTCCTGTTGTCCTAATCTGTATTCCTCCCGAACATCGCTTTGCCATCATAATCTTACAAGAGACTCATAGCACCAAGCAGACAGGGCATTCTGGAGTAAAAAAGCCATTGCAACTTCTCAATCGTCTGGTATGGTGGCCTTTCATGCAAAAGGATGTGAAGGACTTTGTGGCTGCCTGTTCAGTTTATGGTATTTCCAGGTCTGATCATTTCCGATCTAGCAGTCACCTTACCATGAATTACATTAAATTAAGATTGTTCCTTCCAAGGATTATAAAACTCAAAGCACTGGGTTACTAAAATAAATACTTGTGTTTAAACTGCACTGTTACCTGGTTTAAATTGGCTAAGGGCTGTTGGAGCTTTGGTTTTGAACCTCATATAAGTCAGTTCATTTGAGCGATTTTCTTTCAAAGGGATTTTCTGTTTTAAAGGGGTTTGTCTGTATTTAAGGGGTGTGCGTTAAGAAACAAAAGCGTTTATTAACAAGAAAGGGTTTAAGAACAACACTGCTGTTTCTCTGGTGTGTATTGCTGTTTCTCTGGTGTGTATAGCTGATTATCTTGTGTGTATTGCTGTTGCTGTTTAGTATGGACAATTTTGTTGGGGCCACGCAATGTGCATCCTGACTCATGTATGGGATCTTGGAGCAGCCACCCCGAGGGACCTATGTATGTGTCAGATGTGAGTGAGTTGCCCATTTAGAATCTGAGGTCCAGAATCTAAAGGGAAAACTTGCAGCATTGCAGATCTTGGCAAACCTGGGGTAAATGCAGGTACTGGCAGGGGCCAGAAAACTGGAGGGTGGAAATGGGGCAGATAGGGTGGTAAAGGTAGATAGATTTGTAAGGGTCACCAGGGGAGGTAGGGGATGGAAGGATAGGGGCCCTTCTTTCCAGCTGGTTGATCCCAACAGATTTGCCATTTTAGGCGAAGATGTGGAGGACGATGGCTCGGAAGCAGCATGTATGGAGCGGGCCTTTTCCTTGAGCACTCAGGGACTGGCCATCCCCAATACAAGGGAGTGAGAACTGGGGGCTAGGAAGGATAGGCAGTTGGTAGTGGTAGGGGACTCCATTATTAGAAGGAAGGATTAGAAGGATCGTGTAGACAAATTTTTGGGTGGGGCTGGGAGTGACTGGCCGGTCTTGGTTCACATTGGTGCCAATGACAAAGTTAGAGGAGGAGGAGAGGTCCTTAAAAATGATTTCAGAGAATTAGGGGCCAAGATAAAAGCAAGGACCTCAAGGGTAGTGATTTCAGAAATACTACCGCAGCCACGTGCTACGCTAGGGAGGCAACGGGAGCTCAGGAGTATAAATGCGTGGCTAAGAGGGTGGTGTAAGGAGATGGGGTTTGGGTTTTTAGAGAACTGGGCTGACTTTTCTGTTGGCTACAGGCTCTTTAGTAGAGACGGATTCCACTTCAATGGTGATGGTGCAGTTGTTTTGGGAGAGAAGATGGCTATGGGGTTGGAGGAGATTTTAAACTAGGTATGGGGGGGGAGGGTACATTAAACTACACAGGGGTAGATAGAGAAGTTAGGGATCAGGGGGCTAATAACACAACGGAGGACGGAGAAGGGGGAGGGGGAAGCATAGAGGATAAGGAGGCATGCACGACCATGTATGGAAGTAAATCAATTGATAATCTAAAATGTATGTTTACAAATGCAAGAAGTCTGGCTGGAAAAAACGGGGAACTTGAAATAATAGCTTTAACCCTTTCCCTGCCACAGATCATATATTTACGATCTGTGCAGGAAATGCACAAACTGCCACAGATCGTGAATATACGTTCTGTGGCTTTCCCTTTAAAAAAAAAATTGCCCCCCGCTAGGGGCATTCGGGGGACAGCATTCAACTGCCCCCCTAGCCCCCTCGATCCCCCTTCGGTTGTGTCCAAATCTGAGGGGGGGATCGGGAGATATGGTACCTTTCTGCCGTGGCCATGACCGTATAGGGAGGAAGCCGGTCCCACGTGGAGTCTTCTTTTTCCGGAAAGGGAGACCCCGGTGATGTCATGGAGCTTCCTCCTTCACCGTGGTCTTCCCTTGAAGGGGTACAATGCCCCTGGTGGTCCAATGGAGGTACTGATTTGCGATCTCCATTCAGTGTGACAGCTTTACTATACTTTTTGTGAAGAGATCAAAATTTGGTGATCACTTCTGATCACCAAATTATTGATCTTTGCCAATGAATGAAAAATCACTTCCTGGAAAATGGAGGAAGCCGGTCCCACGTGGAGTCTTCTTTTTCCGGAAAGGGAGACCCCGGTGATGTCATGGAGCTTCCTCCTTCACCGTGGTCTTCCCTTGAAGGGGTACAATGCCCCTGGTGGTCCAGTGGAGGTACTGCACTGCGATCTCCATTTAGTGTGACAGCTTTACTATACTTTTTGTGAAGAGATCAAAATTTGGTGATCACTTCTGACCACCAAATTATTGATCTTTGCCAATGAATGAAAAATCACTTCCTGGAAAATGATTTCCGGGAAGTGATTTTTCCGATCGGATTTTGAATTGGAAAACGGGCATTTATGCCCGTGTTCCAAGTTCGTTATCATTCCCGAAGATGATCTGATGATTATCTTTGGGAATGATCGGGGAAAGAAAGGGGAAATACACACAAAAAAATTCAAATTCTTAAAGGGCATGTCCACCCTTATTAACAACTTTTGTCCATTAATAGAATACCCTCCCCCAGCCCCAACCGCTATAAAAATAATTTAAGAAAGTGCCCAGATCTTTACTTACCTTCCCTCTCTCCTCCGACGCCCGGCCCGGATTTCTGCTTGCAAGACACTGCAAGCAGGGGACGGGACAGGTAGCCGCGTCCGTGATTGGCTGAGAGGCAGCCAATCACGGACGCGGCTGCCGGCTTCTCAGAATGCCGGTGGAGAGAGGGAAGGTAAGTAGAGTTCTGGTCACTTTCCTAAAATAATTTTTTTGCGATTGGGGCTGGGGGAACATATACTATTACATGGGCAAGGGGTTTTATGCTAGGGGGAGATATAGCAAAACGGGAGGGAGAAGGAGGGGGAGAAGGGCTGCAGTACGCATGCCAAACTTCTCCCGGAGGCCAGGTAGGAGGCAGAGTCCTATATGGACTCTGCTATCCTCCTGGTGGGCAGTTTTTGGGACTTTGGGGGGGGGACTACAGGAGAACCTTATGGAGCTGGGTTGTGAGGTAAGGATTTTACTACACTACATGGTGGGGCCAGTAGTGGGGGGAGGTTATAGTTTTGGGGGTGGACATGCCCTTTAAAGTGATACACACACACCCTTTTTTTTTTTTACACTAAAGCCATAAATTAGAAAAAAACTTTCAGGGAGATTCAATAACAGTTCTTATTGTTAAAAATGGTGCTATTTTTGCCCTAACCAATCAGATGTTAGCTTTCAGATGTTAAATAAGATCTGATTGGTTGGGGCAAAATTAGCACCATTTTAAATGATAAGAACTTTTATTGAATCCCCCTGTTTGTCTTTCCAAGCTTCCCAATATCCCCGGTGATATCGGTATAGTAAACGCAGATACTTATTTGTATGATTTCAAGGGAAACTAATCTTATTTTATAAGGAAATTTTGCAGAGGTACCAAAAAAAGACCCTATTGAATTTTTAGGATCAGTTAAGTGTGCAAAAACGTGTGTGACTCTCCGTACTAACCGGTTTTCACTAAAATACCACTAAACCCTGAAAGTTTTTTTCTAATTATGGCTTTAGTGTAAAAAAAAAAAAGGGTGTGTGTGTATCACTTTAAAGGGCATGTCCACCCCCAAAACTATAACTCCCCCCCACTACTGGCCCCACCATGTAGTGTAGTAAAATCCTTACCTCACAACCCAGCTCCATAAGGTTCTCCTGTAGTCCCCCCCCCAAAGTCCCAAAAACTGCCCACCAGGAGGATAGCAGAGTCCATATAGGACTCTGCCTCCTACCTGGCCTCCGGGAGAAGTTGGCATGCGTACTGCAGCTTCTCCCCCTCCTTCTCCCTCCCGTTTGCTAATCTCCCCTAGCATAAAACCCCTTGCCCATGTAATAGTATATGTTCCCCCAGCCCCAATCGCAAAAAAAAATTTTAGGAAAGTGACCAGAACTCTACTTACCTTCCCTCTCTCCACCGGCATTCTGAGAAGCCGGCAGCCGCGTCCGTGATTGGCTGCCTCTCAGCCAATCACGGACGCGGCTACCTGTCCCGTCCCCTGCTTGCAGTGTCTTGCAAGCAGAAATCCGGGCCGGCGTCGGAGGAGAGAGGGAAGGTAAGTAAAGATCTGGGCACTTTCTTAAATTATTTTTATAGCGGTTGGGGCTGGGGGAGGGTATTCTATTAATGGACAAAGTTGTAATAAGGGTGGACATGCCCTTTAAGAATTTGAATTTTTTTGTGTGTATTTCCCCTTTCTTCCCCGATCATTCCCAAAGATAATCATCAGATCATCTTCGGGAATGATAACGAACTTGGAACACGGGCATAAATGCCGTTTTCCAATTCAAAATCCGATCGGAAAAATCACTTCCCGGAAATCATTTTCCAGGAAGTGATTTTCATTCATTGGCAAAGATCAATAATTTGGTGGTCAGAAGTGATCACCAAATTTTGATCTCTTCACAAAAAGTATAGTAAAGCTGTCACACTAAATGGAGATCGCAGTGCAGTACCTCCACTGGACCACCAGGGGCATTGTACCCCTTCAAGGGAAGACCACGGTGAAGGAGGAAGCTCCATGACATCACCGGGGTCTCCCTTTCCGGAAAAGAAGACTTCACGTGGGACCGGCTTCCTCCATTTTCCAGGAAGTGATTTTTCATTCATTGGCAAAGATCAATAATTTGGTGATCAGAAGTGATCACCAAATTTGATCTCTTCACAAAAAGTATAGTAAAGCTGTCACACTGAATGGAGATCGCAAATCAGTACCTCCATTGGACCACCAGGGGCATTGTACCCCTTCAAGGGAAGACCACGGTGAAGGAGGAAGCTCCATGACATCACCGGGGTTCCCTTTCCGGAAAAAGAAGACTCCACGTGGGACCGGCTTCCTCCCATACGGTCATGGCCACGGCAGAAAGGTACCATATCTCCCGACCCCCCCTCAGATTTGGACACAACCGAAGGGGGATCGGGGGGGTAGGGGGCAGTTGAATGCTGTCCCGAATGCCCCTAGCGGGGGGCAATTTTTTTTTTAAAGGGAAAGCCACAGAACGTATATTCACGATCTGTGGCAGTTTGTGCATTTCCTGCACAGATCGTAAATATATGATCTGTGGCAGGGAAAGGGTTAAAGCTATTATTTCAAGTTCCCCGTTTTTTCCAGCCAGACTTCTTGCATTGTAAACATACATTTTAGATTATCAATTGATTTACTTCCATACATGGTCGTGCATGCCTCTTATCCTCTATGCTCTCCCCTCCCCCTTCTCCGTCCTCCGTTGTGTTATTAGCCCCCTGATCCCTAACTTCTCTATCTACCCCTGTGTAGTTTAATGTACCTCCCCCCCATACCTAGTTTAAATCTCCTCCACCCCATAGCCATCTTCTCCCAAAACAACTGCCACCATCACCATTGAGTGGAATCCGTCTCTACTAAAGAGCCTGTAGCCAACAGAAAAGTCAGCCCAGTTCTCTAAAAACCCAAACCCCATCTCCTTACACCACCCTCTTAGCCACGCATTTTTACTCCTGAGCTCCCGTTGCCTCCCTAGCGTAGCACGTGGCTGCGGTAGTATTTCTGAAATCACTACCCTTGAGGTCCTTGCTTTTATCTGGCCCTAATTCTCTGAAATCATTTTAAGGACCTCTCTCCTCCTCTAACTTGTCATTGGCACCAATGTGAACCAAGACGGCCAGTCACTCCCAGCCCCACCCAAAAATTGTCTACACGATCCTTCTAATCCTTCCTTCTAATAATGGAGTCCCCTACCACTACCAACTGCCTATCCTCCTAGCCCCCAGTTCTCACTCCCTTGTATTGGGGATGGCCAGTCCCTGAGTGCTCAAGGAAAAGGCCCGCTCCATACATGCTGCTTCCGAGCCATCGTCCTCCACATCTTCGCCTAAAATGGCAAATCTGTTGGGATCAACCAGCTGGAAAGAAGGGCCCTATCTTCCATCCCCTACCTCCCCTGGTGACCCTTACAAATCTATCTACCTTACCACCCTATCTGCCCCATTTCCACCCCAGTTTTCTGGCCCCTGCCAGTACCTGCATTTACCCAGGTTTGCCAAGATCTGCAATGCTGCAAGTTTTCCCTTTAGATTCTGGACCTCAGATTCTAAATGGGCAACTCACTCACATCTGACACATACATAGGTCCCTCGGGGTGGCTGCTCCAAGATCCCAACATGAGTCAGGATGCACATTGCGTGGCCCCACAAAAATGTCCCTACTAAACAGCACAGCAATACACACAAGATAATCAGCTATACACACCAGAGAAACAGCAATACACACCAGAGAAACAGCAGTGTGTTCTTAAACCCTTTCTTGTTAATAAACGCTTTTGTTTCTTAACGCACACCCCTTAAATACAGACAAACCCCTTTAAAAAAGAAAATCCCTTTGAAAGAAAATCGCTCAAATGAACTGACTTATATGAGGTTCAAAACCAAAGCTCCAACAGCCCTTAGCCAATTTAAACAGGTAACAGTGGCAGTTTAAACACAAGTATTTATTTAGTAACCCAGTGCTTTGAGTTTTATAATCCTTGGAAGGAACAATCTTAATTTAATGTAATTCATGGTAAGGTGACTGCTAGATCGGAAATGATCAGACCTGGAAATACCATAAAACTGAACAGGCAGCCACAAAGTCTTCACATCCTTTTGCATGAAAGGCCACCATACCAGACGATTGAGAAGTTGCAATGGCTTTTTTACTCCAGAATGCCCTGTCTGCTTGGTGCTATGAGTCTCTTGTAAGATTATGATGGCAAAGCGATGTTCGGGAGGAATACAGATTAGGACAACAGGAGTTTCATTGGGAGCATTGGGAGTGGTTAGTGAACAAAACTTGAGTAGCATAAAAAGAGTCTGTCTGATCATCCATTTTGATGAAAGAATGACTAACAAAAAGTGCTGCCAATATTTTGGGCCGGCCAACAGAAATGACAAAATATCAGCCTGCACGTACATAAAATGTGTCCTGCAATCTCTAGTGAGTAAAAGTGGCCATAGACAAATGAATATTATATGCCTATCGATAATACAATCAGCCAAAATTTTCGTCTATCCCGATAATAAAAAAGGGACAATACACACTACATCAATGACCACCTGTTATCCAGGAACACCTGGCTGTCCTTGTTCCCTGTAAGAGGTTCACTTATCAGGGTGCACACAATTTAACAGACCCATGACGAGAGTTAAAATAGACAATCAAGCCAAATATACGCATGTGTGTTATGTAATGCACAAAAATGCCCTTTTTATCTGCCATTAAAAACATCATTAAAGGGGAACTCTGGTCTCCAAACCAGAGTTTAAATGAAAGGCCAGTTTGCTACCTCTAAAACGAGCCATCAACCACCTCTCTACGGCTCCATAGCCAAGATATAAAGAAATGACTGACCAGAAAGTTAATGGGTGGGATGCTGACATGTGACATTCCTAGGGATTCTCTTGCATAATGCCGCCGCGAGCACAGCCTCAGACTCCCTCAGTGTGTGAGGGAGACAGGAAGTCCCTCCTTCTCTCTGCTGTGTGAAGGACCTGCAGCTGCAGAGAAGGTAAGGGAATCACAGCCCTTCTCTCTCACTATGTGAAAGCAGCCTTTTCAGGCAGAGTTCTCACTCTGCCTGAAAGTCTGTTTCCATAGAGGTTTCGGGGGGGGGGGGGGGGGGGTCAGAGTGGCGCTTAGAGCAGGTGGGGCTTAGGCACCCGTGAGTGAGCAGGGCCCCAGCACCCGCGGGTGGACGTGGCTTAGGCACGCACGAGTGGGCGGGGCTTAGGCACCCGTTAGTGGGCGGGGCCAATGCACCTTTACACAAAAATGTAAATATCTTCAAAACTATGTAAAATCAACAATGAAAATAAATTGCAAAAACTCTCAGGAGAGCAATTCCTATCAATTTACCTAAAGTCATTTTTGGACCACAGTCTCTTTAAACATCATTGCCTTCACGCCTTCATGTCGCAGTAAAGACTAAGGAGTTAAATGCAACGCACTGTAATTGTGTGATATCACGCATTGCAATTTGTCCATTTTCATTATGGTAATGCACGCGATCGTACAGAAAAATGCAGATCGCATGCATTACCAAAACGGATGTGCAAATGTTTCAAATTGCACATCCGTTTGCATTTGGTAATGGATTTGGTAATTTGGTTTTGGATTTTTGTGTGCATAGTCGTAACATTTCGGTGCGTTACCGCAATTTCAATACTATTTAAAAATCACATGCGAGTTAAACAAATTGGTGCAAGAAATAGAATTTTATTTAAAATATATTAAAATATGGGGATCTGTATTTTTTTCATTTACATGTGAAGAATGTGGTTTGTGATATGTACCTTATAACTTAAGCTTTTAACTGACAGTTTATTGGAGAACTAGTAACCTTTGCTCTTGATGTTCTATGACTTATCATATATCCTTGCATTCCCACTGTTACTCCCTTTTCCTGTTCTGTACTTTAGAGACAATCAGTAAGGCAGGACCCACTTCCCCAGCACAGATATAACATGCTTTATTGGTTGGTAGGTACAGCCCCTCCTTCTTCCCCTCTTGCCAATGAGTGTGGCCATGGCTCCTTTAGCACAGTTATGGACTGTCAGGGAATTCCAGCAGTTCAGCTGCAGACTGTAATACTGGACAAGTTCTTCTGGGCTTTGGATTTGCCATTATGAAAAGAGGACATACCAGGGATTTTCAAGTCATCTGGTAACCAATAACAAAGTCACCCTAGTCTGTGTACGACAGGTAACATAGCAAAGCCCTGCCCCTTATGTACATGATAGTTTCTGTCAAGCCTGTTGGGTGGTTTCACTCAAGCCAGGTAAATAGGAAGTGCGTCTCCCTTGGCAGCCGATAGGGAGCAGCGAACCTGACCTGACTGTTAACCAGATCCTTGCTACCATAAGGGAGACTAGGTGGACAAGGCAGATGAAAAGACCTGGAAAGAACAATGTAATTGGCCAATAATGTGCATGGTCTTTATTACATTCCCTAATCTCTGACACTGTAAGTTATTACTATTATTGGTAGAAGCTTGCTATGGTTATTATCTCAGCCAGTATAGGAATCACCTTCAATCACGTTTGTTATTTTTCATCTCAATCATATTCCCTGTAACTTTAGGAATTGGTGGGATAAGTGCCCCACACTTACTGAAAAGAGGCCTTAGGATCCCCTGGACTTGAGTGTTTCCTCCTGGGTGGAAGTGGAATATTTCCAACCAAGGCTACCCCATGCGGACCCAACAGTGATGATTATAGGGATTGTGTGGCTCCTTTCGGGCTGGTGTTTAACCTAACGTGCACAGTTGCACCAGCTTGGCGCCAGCTGAGCAAACTCACAAATAGGCCACAAGATGTGATTCAGCTCCAAGGCATATGGGACATCTGTGATCAGAGTGTCACCAACCAGAACAAGAACTGTGGATTCAGAACACGGATTATTTCAGTCTCAGTGTTGTGCAGGCAGCGCGTGGCCTAATGATCGCATCTTTGATTGTCACTGCCTTGGGAATAGTGGTGGCCTTTGGGGATCCGGTGCTGGCAGGATGTACCTAACTATTTGATAGCCGGGATGGGTGGAGTAATTATCTTCTTGTCTGGGGTTCTCAGTCTTATACCTGTTTCCTGGTATAACAACACTATAAACTCTCTTCTCCTTTCCGACTCAGGTTTACCCTCGTGGTGGACTATGCCCTGGTATGGGTTACTTGGGTAGCTGCTTGGAGATTATCGGGGGCTTTTCACTTGTTCTCTGTTTGTACATGGCTGCAAGGATATATAAACAGTAGGAGAAAGTCCCCATCTGCTGCCATGTAACAAGCAAAAAAAAACACCACCACGCAAGAAAAGGCAGATAATATCTACAGCATCAAAACTGAAAAGGATGATCTGGGATACAGCATTGGTAATGATAACTACCGGCATGGAAATACTAACAGATATGCTCCTTCTATAATCTCCAGCCCTAGGTCCTACACCAACCATGAATGTGACAGAAGGAGAGCTTCCCAGGAACCCTCAAAGACCTACTAGCCAACTGAGTTCCTTACCCTGTGATCTGATTTGTTGTAAACAACCATAGGCTGAAAGTTATTAGATTGAGCAGAGGTCAGAAGATTTATGGTTAGTCACATGCAAAGAACATTCTTCAAGTGATATTATTCTTAAAGGATATGTACACATGGGAAATTTGTTTTTTTAATTGCCCATACTGGAAACTATAATTTCTCCTTACTTCACTGTGTCATTTATTTTGTCGATCTGTCCCCTATTTCTTTAGAAATTAAGCTGAAGCATTTACGTTTCAGCTGTCAATCAAGTGTCTTAGAATAATAGACTCTTCTGTTATGGTTAGTTTGTGGTAGTGGAATACGTGAACTGCTTTGAAGGAAATTCTCCCAATGCTGCCTCATAGGGATTAATGAGCATGCTTACCCTCACAGGAGTCAGATAGTATGGGACCAAGCTTGAGCAAAACAAGCACTGTGTTGAAGTCATGCAGCAACAAAACCAGTAAGTGCTGCTTACATGTATTTAATTATAGATTAAAATGAGGCCAAAGTAAACATTTCAATGTACAATTCCTTCAATGTCATACAGATATATTGCTAGATTAAAGGGTATGTCCACCTAAGAAAACATGTTTGGGGTTTTAGTTTTATTGAAGAATGGTTTCCATATATTGCACTATACTTGCATTGCACCACATTATAAAGTTTATATATAAATAAATATATAAATAAAGATAGCACCGTAGAGCAGTCAGCTGTCTGCTGCTCATTTTTTTTTTTAGCTCTTTTTTTATTTATGTGCTTTAAGGTTTACATCACCTACTGTTGTACCAGCATCATAGTAATTAAACATTATTTGAATACAGCAGGAAGTTTCACACCCTTGATGGAATGTTCAAAATTCCTGGCACATTAGTTTTTCTACTACCATGCCAACAACCTATAGCAGTGATGTCGAACAATTGGCACTCCAAATGTTTTAAAAATACAACTCCCATTATGCCTGCTGGGAGTTGTAGTTTCTAAACATCTGGCATGCCAAGATTTAACATCACTGACCTATAGCGTTTGTTGTGGTGAGAGTTTTTATTTAAACCTGAGAATGTTTAGCTTTTAGGGCTAGGCTACGCTTTAACTCATGAACCGATTGTGCGTTAAAAACTGCATGCTAGTGTTGGCAGACCAACTAGCAGCATTTCTGTTCATTGCGCAGTGATCCGATTTTCATAGAGCATGGGATAACCATTTTGTTGCGGATTTCATTTGCTCTGATATTGCATTATCGCAGATCGGGTGCGCAAGCGGACAGTAACACGTGCAATTTCATGTGTGGTACTGTCCGCTCTTAATGTGGCCTCATCCTAATTGACTATTTTAGAATATTGCCTGGTCTATCAATGTAATAGCCACAGTAAAGTAGAACAAATTCCAAAACTGTGAAGGATTGCCACTTCTCTCATTTAAAACCAAACACATATGAAATCACAAGGCACTATTGCACGGATACATCGTAAATGGACGTAATGGAGGTGAAATGTGCACACGCTTTTATACGTTAAAATGTCAAGTGACTTAGCGTTTTTAAAGTGAAGAGGGTGGTAGTAACCGTATGCAAGTGTCATGCAGTCTAATTGACTGACTTTTTTGCTGAATGTTTTATTTTCGTAATTAAGAGTTTTATAATATATTGCACTTTCTCACACAAAGATTTATTTAATTTATGATCGTTAAGTTGCAATTGTGCCGTGAGGTATCAGCCTTTTAATACATCACCTTTAACCTGGTGACTTTTGAATTATACAAGGGCTATCTAAGACATTTTCCAATCTAGAGTAAACAGTGCAGGTTACACAGTATTTTCGTAAGGTTGTCAGATTAGTGGAAGTAATCTGAGGACACTATTAAAATATATACAGCAAGTCCGAAGGAATGCAGTTTAAATGTAATCAGCTTGCAGTCTGCACAGCCCAATTAATTGCATTTATCAAGAACATTCTCCAATCAGCAGATGATCTGGCAAACTTGTTTTCTCTGTTTTACTAGAGATTATATACCTGTAGTTTTTTCATTAAATGTTGACTGGCAATCAGTTGATCCTTCTTTGTTTTGTTTTTTTACTGTGAGTTATTCTATCCAGGCTTAGATACCATTGAAAAAACATGGAATTTGCACCTACAGTTCAGGAAATTACTCTAAGTTTTGTTTTAAAAGAAAGTGGGACTGTTGACTTCATTGTTATGGCAATGGCTGTGTAGTTGTAATTTGATGGTATGTGAAGAAATACTGACAATTACATTTTAAGCAATGCCAGATAAGAGTTCTTGAAGCAAGTTTACCAACATCAGTCAATATTGCTTAGGCTGGGTACACACCAGCCAATATTGGCTGGTGTGGGGCAGGCGGCCGCGACTGACCTCGATCGTCCATTCATCCGGATCGGACGGTCAGAAAACATGATATCGATCGTGGCGGTCGTCTATGGAGCCGCACGGTCAAAAAGCCGAATTTGCCGCGACTGACGGACATTTATCCGGCCGAGCGCCGCTCGTAGCAAGGCGCTCGGTGGGGACAAATTGTCCCTTTATGTGTTCCCGCCTTACAAACCATATGGTTTTCCTGTAGCCCCAGACGTGAAGATCAATAACAGGTTGGATACCTCTATACAAAATCATTAATACTTAATATATACTCTGAGTGGAAATGCTGCCATGTCAGTGCTTCTGCCTCCAGCCATCTGCAGCAGGGGAAAGGGATATGAGCAGGCCAGATCCTCTTGCTACCCAAATATCGTAGTTCAAGACACTGTAAAAGGGTGTGTGTGAAAACTAACCAGACCCCATGTAAATTTTAAACGGTGACTATCTTTTCAAATTGTATATGTTTAGGGCGGTAAAGGCAATGACCCAGGATCTGAATTGCTGCCTTTCTTCTATTTAAAAGCGGTGGAACTAAAAGGAAGAAAATCCCACAACACGGTTCTATGTTGCAGACAGTCCTTAACCCATAATTCTTACCTTTCTATCCTTCTTAGGCTATATTTATGTCTAGTCACAGCCAGAAAGTGGACATGTTGGTAAATCATGGTCGCAGCAACGTTTCGAACAATCGACTGGGCCAAAATATTTGCACTCTCGACTTAGAGAAAACCCATATTCAGTAGATCTGTTGTATTCAGTTAGATCAACTGGACTTAAAGTTTAGTTCAGTTGATCTAACTGAATACAACAGATATGCCATGACCTGGATGAATGAGAACCTCCACAACCCCATTCAGTAGCTTTGGTCTAGTACAAAGGGGACATGAACTTATATGCTCAAACCCTCAGGCCACCAATATCAAGTGCAGGGCCAATGGCTGGTGAAAGGGGGTGGTATTGCACAACAGGGATTCTAATTGGATAAATCAGGACTGTCTCCATCTATAGAACTGCACTGCTTAAAAAAGCACTTCTAGGGGCACTTTCAATTAGTTAGTGTCAGTTACCTCTCGTTTTATGTTATATGATATTTAAAGTGTCATATCACTCAATATTGTCTTTTATGTTTACTTACCACCTGTGATTTTTATTATTTTAACAAAATAAAATGAAACTATTTTTGCAACAAATGTTATTCTATGTCTTTATTATCCAGCAGCATGCTTGTGTATTTTCCACCATAGTATCAAACATACTTTATTTAATGGGCAGCTATACTCTACTCACCATATAGGGTTCCACAGACACGTCTCATGTTAAACTACATTACTTGGCAGGAAGGAGACCTTACTACTATACATTTCTGTATGACTTTGTCACCAAGGAGTTTCTGGACATATAAAGCATGAGGCCGCAGTCAGGGAGCTCCAAGGCGATATCTTTATTTCAAGACAAGGGAGTGGTGATTGTTTCTTATGAGTCATCCTTCCTTTTGCCTATTTTTCACTTTGATCGTTCCTGTGTTTCTCTGACTGCTCACCCCACTTCTTCACAACCAAATAGTAATAAAGCTCATTCTCTAGACTGAAGGACTTGCCTGCACGCTCTTTTAATTTTTTAAAATTTTGGGTTGTGAAGGAACAGGGGAAGGCCGGAGAGAAACGGGAACAATTGAAGAGAATATGTTCAATCAGACTCAGTAAAGCACTTCCTTATAGATTTCACCCTATTGCTTTTCTTAAAACACACCCCTTACGTCAGGTCAACACTCCCTAGAAAGATCTTACCATATACTGCCAATACACTCAAACTGATGTTCGCCAACGTTCAGACAGCCATCTTGCCCAATCATTTTGTGGTTTATTTATTTATATTTCATTTATTTTTGCTGTAAAACAATGTAAAGGCATGTCCACCCCCAAATTAATCCCCCCCACTACTGCGCCCCATCATTGAGTGTAGTGTAATCCTTATCTCCACATCCCAGCTCCATATGGTTCCCTGTAGTCCCCCCTAAAGTCCCAAAAAACTGCCCACCGGAGGATAGCAGAGTCCAATTACGACTCTGCCTCTACCTGGCCTCCAGGAGAAGTTTGGCATGCGTAATGCAGCCCTTCTCCCTCCCCTTCCCTCCCGATTAGGATTCCCTCCCCCTACCATAAAAACCTTTTTACCAAACATTCCCCTGTCACCCCAGCCCCAACCGCTCTATAGTATTATCAGAAAATGCCCAAAACATTACTTACCTTCCCTCTTGCTCCGCCGCACTGAACTCCCGGCAGCCGCGTCCATGATCGGACTGCTACCGCTCAGCCAATCACAGACGCGACTGCGGTCTGGCAGCTCGGCGGAGGAAAGAGGAAGGGGAAGAATTTTGGGCATTTTCTGATAATTCTAATATAGCGGGGGGCTGGGGGGACGGGGAAGTTTGGTAAAAATTTTTTTGAAGGGTGAACAACCCTTTAAGTTTAGTTGGAAGCTGCAGCTTTAAAAAAACTATTGGCATTTTTTTATAGACCCTCCAAAGACCTTTTCTGCTTTCAAGTTGCTGACATCTTGAATCTGTTATGTTGACTGTTTAGCTCCGCTCCTCCATAATTCCCTGGTTCCAACAACTTCAGTCAGTAGTCGCTTCCCGCTTGTGCGCACATAACATCACTGCGCACATGATGTCAGTGCGTGCCCTATGTTGTGAGCACGCGTGACGTCATCTTGTCTGGATAAAATATATAATGAAGGGGACACCAAGCAGAAATGAACTTCAAAGAGTTAATGACCATGTTTCGGACTAGCATGAGTCCTTTGTCAAGCTTGACAAAGGACTCATGCTAATCCGAAACAGTCTACACTGCAGAGACGGAGCAGTGTGAAGGCACGGACCGATCTAAAGCAATTACAAACAGGTGACTGTGCACCTCTCACTTTGACGTCATTCGCCGTTGTGCGTACACGCACTCATCCATGTCCGCCACAGACGTAGCAAAGCGGGCGCAGCACGTATGAGCGTGTGCTTGGAAGCAGGAGATTACCTTTTGTGACTACTAAAGATGTTGGAACCAGGTAATTTGGAGGGGAGGAGCTAACAGTCAAACTAAACAGTCAAGATGTCAGCAACTTGAAAGCAGAAAATGGCCAACAAAGTCTGGGTGGATTTTCCTGTTTGATATAGAGTCCTGCATGTGTCTTATTTTTCAGACTGCACCCGACCTGAAATCCTGACCCGACTTCTTTCTTCTTAAAATTGTAAGGGGAAGTTAAAAAAAGTCTATGAGTTAAAATGAATATTTTATTCAGAACCAAAAATGTTCATAGAAATAAACCTACCATAACATTTAAATATAAGAGGGGTCTTCAACTTGCAGGCATCCAAACGTCTGAAAAACTGTGCAATGTACAGTCAGAGCAGCCAGGGTGAGCGGCAAACCCACCACACCAAACTAAAGGGTTGGGAGTAGTAGGAGACAAGTTCGGTTGTGGCTCCCCCCAATACTCTGATACAATATTATCTTTAACAGTCCACAACTCTCTACCTACCCCATGGCCCCTCTACTGTCCCAACTTCTACCTACTCATGGCCTCTCTTAACTGTCCTCAATTCTACATAACCCATGAGCCTCTAACTGTCCACTTTTCCCCCCCTCCCACACCACACATCCACTACCCTACTGACATGTTGGCACTCTTCTACTGTGACCCCTGAATCTTCTAGGACCTACCCCATTGTGAGATATACCTGTCCTTATAACTTCTACCTACCCATGGGACCCCCCCCCCCCAGACGTGGACAGTCGCTTTCCGTTAAAAACATTCGCGGGCACGTGCCCCCGGAAACAGATTCAATAACAGTTCTTATTGTTAAAAATGGTGCTATTTTTGCCCTAACCAATCAGATGTTAGCTTTCAGATGTTAAATAAGATCTGATTGGTTGGGGCAAAATTAGCACCATTTTAAATGATAAGAACTTTTATTGAATCCCCCTGTTTGTCTTTCCAAGCTTCCCAATATCCCCGGTGATATCGGTATAGTAAACGCAGATACTTATTTGTATGATTTCAAGGGAAACTAATCTTATTTTATAAGGAAATTTTGCAGAGGTACCAAAAAAAGACCCTATTGAATTTTTAGGATCAGTTAAGTGTGCAAAAACGTGTGTGACTCTCCGTACTAACCGGTTTTCACTAAAATACCACTAAAAGGGGGAGAGTGTGTGTGTGGGGGTGGATTTGAGCTAGTTGGTGGCCTCGTCTCTGTTTCCACCCATGCAAATGGCACACCGTTTGATTCAGGACATGTGGGAGATTGCTATTTAGTGGGGATTTTTGCTTGTCAAGTGGGTTTAGATAGGATTTCAACCCTTGAATCATCTTATTTTATTTTTCACAAAACCTCCTAAAAACACATAGTTCTTTGGATCACTGGGTCTGGAATTCTTCATGTATGTATGAAAGCCTGGCACCGTAACGTAGCTGAAGGTGTGTAGATTCCAAAAATATATAGTTTGTGGGGGGAATTTTCATGTTTCGGGACTGTTTCCTTTTAAAAAGAGGTTTCAACGCCATCGCAGCGATATAAAACTGGCATAAAAACCCCTTCAGAGATCCCCCCTGGTAAAAACAAATATGATGATACACCCGTGGCTACTCATTTCCTTAAGTGTATACATCTTGTGTCCGACTTAAAAGGTATGGTCATTGACCAAATACCCCCGCAACATCGGGGTGGGGATAGGCATAACTTACTATTAAGAAGGGAATCCTTCTGGATTTTCAGTTTGGATGCATTGCATCCTAAAGGTTTAAACTGTAATCTTGGTTTGTCATGCTTCTTGCCTAAAAGATGATCTTGTATATATTTGAATTTTCCTCACTTTGTTTTTGTTTTTCTTATGATTATTTTGTTTATTTCTTTCCTTACTATCACCACTAGGTGGTACTAGTGATTCACTTCCTGTATCTATATAAGATGCACAATGTATTTTATTTATTATTGATTGTCTGAAGAAGGTACAGCTCACGTACCGAAACGTTACACTTTGGTGTACTCTGTGTATGCAACAATAAATAATACACAGATATTTAAGACTGATGTGCATGGTGTTTATTCCTTTACTGATTCACGACCTGCAACCAGGGTCTGCCATTGCACTCAGCACGAACTCTTACCTATATCCACATAGGTGTGTGCAGGATTACCTCTGTTGTTTGTTTCCTTAGAAAAAAGGTAGGCTGTACCCACACATATGGCATACCGTTTGATGCAGAATATGTGGGAGATTGACATTTAGTGGGTTTTTTTTGCTTGTCAAGTGGGTTTAGGTAGGATTTCAACCCTTGAATCATCTTTTTATTTTTCACAAAACCTAAAAACACGAGTTCTTTGGATCACTGGGTCTGGAATTCTACATATATGTATGAAAGCATGGCACCGTAACGTAGCTGAAGGTGTGTAGATTCCAAAAATAAATAGTTTGTGGGGGGAATTTCCATGTTTCGGGACTGTTTCCTTAGAAAAAGGGTAGGCTGTTCAAATTACAGAGCACTTTGATTTTTTTCTTGTAATTACACTTGTGTATGCGTCCCATTTGAGCTAGTTGGTGGCCACGTCTCTGTGTGCATCCACGCACATGTCATACAGTTTGATTCAGGGCATTTGAAAGATTGATAATTGACAAGTTTTTTTTACATGACATGGAAATTTGCCATGATTTTTAACTTTGAATTGTATTTTTATACATTTTTCCTGAAAATCTGGTAAGAAAGCGAAATTTTACACAAAGAATATATAGTTTTGGGGGGTGTTTCTAATATAGAGGGGTGTTTAGTCTGACAAATCTGGAAAGTTGCTGTAATTGGGCCACTGTTCATTGGCTCACTTTGTGGCTAGTTGATTCCACGTCTGCATGTGTAACCATACATAGGGCATACCTTTTGATTCAGGACATTTGGGAGATTGATATTTGGTAACTTTTTTTTACATTACTTGGGATTTTGGCATGATTTCTACCTTTTGAGAGTGTTTTTTTTTTTTAAATTTTTTTAGAAAATCTGCTAAAACTGTGAACTTCTACCAAGAACTGCGCCCACACCATTGATGGTATGAATGAACAAACTACAGAATTACGTAGATAAAGGTGTGTAGATTTGAGAAATATATGGTTTGTGGGGGTTGTTTTGTGGGCAAAAACTGCAGACTGTTCAAATTCAGAGTTGGCTGAAACTTTTTGCTGTTTCTGAGCCATTGTGCATTGTCTCACTTCATGGCCATTCGCTTCCACGTCCGCGTGTGTAACCACACATATGGCATACCGTTTGATTCAGGACATTTGGGAGATTAATATTTAGTAACTTTTTTTTTACAATCCATCAGGTTTTGGCATGATTTCTACGTTTTGAATTTGTTTTTTGTTCATTTGTTCAGACAAATGCGAACTTCCACGAAGAACTGTGCCCACACCATTGATGGTATGAATAATCAAACTACAGTGTTACATGAAGGTGTGTAGATTTCAAGAATATATAGTATGCGTTTGAACTTTCCTCCACAGTTTTGAGCTGAAATTCGCATTTGATTTTTTCCTCTGATTTTACAGTTGAGGAAACTAACCTCACTCATAAAATCCTGCGGGTATGTAGTTTCTAAAAATATCTCACTTGTGGGGATAATTTAGTTAATTTGGTAGATATTCTATGTTAACTGTAGTTTCTGTAGTGGTTATACATTTCAATTTGGTGTAATATTTGGTGTAATATTCTTGAAGGTGCAGTTTTAGTTAGGGAGGGGGTCTCTTGTAAAGGAAAAGTGGGGTACCTGGTATATCTGGTATCGTTGTACTCGGGAATATCAGAGCTTTTAGAAACAGTAAGATTTTTGTGTGTAACCTTAAGATAACTATAAGTAAAAAATGTGCAAATTTTTCATTTTTTTTACATATTTTACCCATAATTCCAGTAAAATTTCCAGAAAAGTTACAAAATTTTGTTACCATGTTAAAGTACACTTTGTGCTGAAAAAAACAATGTATAATATTCCTGATTTACTGCAAGGTTTCCTACTGTAAAATGAGTCTAAAGCGATTAAGGGCAAAATCCTGAAAATTCTTCTGGCAGTTAACGCAAAAAAAAAAATGTAAATCTCCTGGCAGTGAAAGGGTTAAAGGAAAGGTATGATGTGATTGGTATAGCAGAATCATGGCTAAATGATTCACACGATTGGGCAGTAAATGGGGCATGTTTTGATTATGGGGGATTTTAACTACCCTGACATAGATTGGAGTAAGGGAACTGCCAGCACCTCAAAAGGTATAAAGTTCTTAAATTTCCTATATGAGCATTTTCTTTCACAGATGGCAGAAGTTGCTACTAGACAGAATGTGTTGTTGGATCTGGTGATATCTAATAACCCTGAGCTCATTTTGGAGATGAAGGTAATGGAAAGCTTAGGGAACAGTGACCATGGTATAGTGTCATTTAATATAGGGTGCAAAAGACTGAAGTGCACTGGGTTAACAAAAACTTTTAACTTTAGGAAAGCTAATTTTATGCTGTTAAAGGAATCACTCCTGTTCATAGACTGGGGGGAATTGTTTTTTAGGTAAAGATACTGAGCAGATGTGGACCACTTTTAAAGGGATAATAGACTATTACATTTCTAAATCTGTACCTTTAGGGAACAAGTGTAAAAAAATTAGGTCCACACTCCTGCATGGCTTAATGCTCAGGTAAAAAGGGAAATGGAAAAAAAGAAAAGGCTTTAAAATTTTGAAAACAGAGGGAACAGAACAGTCTTACAGGGAGTATAAAAGCTGTAATAAAGAGTGCAAGAAAGCAATTAAACTAGCTAAAATAAAAAACGAAATATGGATAGCCAAACAAAGCAATTCCAACCCCAAAATGTTTTTTAAGTATATAAATGGTAAAAAGATGAGGACTGAGAATGTGGGACCATTAAATAATGGGGCTGAGATGGTTGTAGAGGATGCCAAAAAGGCTAATCTGCAAAACCATTTTTTACATCGGTTTTTACTGTTGAGAATCCTTGTCCTTACAGCAGGGATTGTAATAATATGCAGGGTAGAAATGAAGAGTATTCACATTGGCTAACAGAGGATATGGTACAGAAACAATTAGACAAAGTTAATATCAATAAAGCCCCAGGACCAGATGGATTGCATCCTCGGATTTTAAAAGAGCTTAGTTCAGTTCTATCTAGACCACTGTTTCTCATCTTTTCAGATCCGCTTTGGTCTGGGGATGTGCCGCTGGATTGGAATAAAGCCAATGTAATACCAATATTCAGAAAAGGTAGTCGTTCACAGCCTGGTAACTATAGACCTGTAAGCCTAACATCAGTGGTAGGGAAGGTGCTGGAAACTTTGTTATGGGGTCATATCCTTGACTTTGTCTCCAGAGCTCATCTTATTAGTAGTAGTCAGCATGGATTTATGAGAAATAGATCATGCCAGACAAATTTAATTGGTTTTTATGAAGAAGCTAGTAAGAAGTTAGATTCAGGCACAGCAGTGGATGTGGTATACTTGGATTTTGCGAAAGCTTTTGATACTGTGCCACATAGGCGAATAATGTATAAACTGAGGACTGTTGGCCTTGAAGAAAACATTTGTTCATGGATAGAGAACTGGTTATTGGATCGCAAACAGAGAGTGGTAGTTAATGGAGCTACAGCTAAGTGTAAGTTCTAAGCGGAGTGCCTCAGGGTTCTGTACTAGGGCCGCTTCTGTTTAATCTGTTTATAAATTACTTAGAAGGGGGCATTGAGAGAAAGATCTCAGTGTTTGCTGATGAAACTAAACTGCAGAGCTTTAGAAACTTCAAATGATGTGCAAGTGCTGCAAGCAGACCTAGATAGATTATCAAAATGGGCAGCAGAATGGCAGATGAGATTCAATGTTGATAAATGTAAGGTGATGCATTTAGGATTTAATAATCCCTGTGATACCTACACCATAAATAACTCTGTGTGCATCTGTAATGGAAAAAGATTTTGGGGTTCTGGTAGATAACAGACTTAGCTGTAGCAAACAATGCCAGGTAGCAACGGCTAGAGCTAGCAAGATATTGTCTTGTATAAAGAGGGGAATAGATTCAAGAGATAAAAATATTATTCTCCCTCTTTACTAGGCACTGGTAAGGCCTCATTTGGAATATGCAGTGCAGTTTTGGAATCCCATATACAAAAGGGACATCTTGAAAAATGAAGCAGTTCAGAGAAGGGCAACTAAATTAATAAGGGGAATGGAGGGGCTTGAATATGCAGGCAGATTAGACAAGTTAGGGCTGTTTACATTAGAGAAGCGACGCTTGCGTGGGGACATGATAACCTTATAAAAATATGTTAATGGGCCATACAATGAACTCTCTGGTGCATTGTTTACTAATAGGACATCAGAGGACTTATGGACATCCTTTAAGGTTGGAAGAAAAGAAGTTTCATCTTCAGGTTAGGAAAGGTTTCTTTACAGTGAGAACGGTGAAACTGTGGAACTGTCTTCCAGCAGATGTGGTAATGACAAGTTCATTGAATAGCTTTAAAAAAGGCCTGGATAAGTTTCTAAAACTATAAAAATATTGAGAATTACTGGTATTAATTCATATAGATCTGGTTGATCCAGGGATACTTTCCGATTGCCGTTTGGAGTCAGGAAGGAATTTCCCCCCCTTTTTAGCTGTTTTTTTTTTGCCTTCCTCTGGATCAACTGTGTGGGTGAATAGGTTGGACCTGATGGACACAAGTCTTTATTCAACCTTAATTACTATGTTACTATGATTATACCTTCATCTGAGTTGTCATAAACCGCTTCAGTAAGGTGGCACTCTTCATACCTTTGCTGAAACGGCCACCAACTCTGTCTCAACTCTGTGCTATCCACATCTTTCAACTACATGTCTTCCCAGCACAAATTGTGTCTGACAAAGGTACATAGTTCAATGACAAGTTTTGGTGGCCCCTTTGTAAAATCCTTAGAATCTCTTTTTAATATATTTTAATAATTGGAGCTGCAGAAAAGTGATGTGTCCTTGAGTGAAAAGTGAAAGCCATGTCTCCCTGAGTCAAGATGTCTGGTCAGGATTTTACTCATAACACCAATCATCCCTCCACTAGGAGATAACCTTTCCTGTCAGTTTATAGTTTGAACCCTCTGGCCTTTCCTCAGTCATCTCTACAGCTAATGACCACATAGCCCCAGGGGTGCGCTTTCCATAAAGGTGATACATGTAATCTAGGATCTACAGATGACATACTAGTAGGGGTAACAAGCATGATGTGTTGGTAAACCTCCCAGAATTGGCCAGTATCACTGTTTAGAGAATATTGGACGTCTGTAGTGCCAATTAATTCAGTTTATTAAATAACTTTGACCTAGTGACCCTGACCCACAAAATCAGTGCTATCCCTTTAAGAATCCGGCTGATAACACCAACCAACAAAGGAGCAGGCTCCGGGAAATATCTGACGCATGCGTGTTCCATAGCGCTTGCAGGAAATGGATACTTTCGCCGCTGGTTGGCTGCCTGTAATCGTCGCTGGCTTCCTAGTGGTTAATCTGAGTGTCACTATTGTCAATGCACCGCCCCGATGGATCACCAGGGTTCTTCGGCTTTAACCTGGAAGGAGACGCTGTCCTTCGTGCAGGGAGGGAAGGGGATAGCGCTGGTGAGTCGGGGAATAGAGGGACAATAGGTAGCTATGGGTTATGGGGTATTATATCCCTCACATCTATTATTTGTCAGGGTAGGACAGAGAGATAGAGAAAATAAACTGTAAGTATTGCCTGGATTTGGTAGTTTGAAAGGGGGGGTAGGAGGTTTTGGATGTGCCCAAACCCCCCCCCCTATTTAATTTGCTGGTTTATAGTTACCTGCAGTTCTGTCACCTTGTGGTCATCAGAAAGTGCAAGTGATGTCAGTTTGAAAGGGGGATTAAAACAAACGGAGCCAGGATCGAACAATCCACCGCTGGCTCCATTGACCGGTCCTGACCACTTCTCTCAGAACGTGTCAGTGGAGCCGATGTTGGATTGTGTGCAAGGTAAATTTCACTTCCCTCGTTCCTAGCTTTTTCTAAATTAATTGGAGAACGGGAGGTAAGGCATAGCTCCTTTATGTCCTGTTCTTCAATTAATGCAGTAAAGGAATAGTTCACTTTCTGTGAATAGTAAAGGAATAGTCCACCCTCATAACATATTTTAGAAAGAATGGCCTCTTTAAAATATGTTGATATATCATACTTTGTCCTATGAATTAATTACTGTATGCCTGCTATGCTTCTGGATGCCTCGTGGAAACTGACATTCAGTCATTGGCTGTGATGTCAACTGTCAAATCCATAACTGACAGTTACTAACTGGAAGAACCAGGAAGCAGAAACAGGGGCAACAGAACATTGTGCAGAATTTCAGATTAGACTTATATATTTCAGATTTCAAGCTATTATCGTTTAGGGTTTTGGGGGGTGATTTACCTGTAAGTTTTCATTTTAGGGCTGGACTTGCCCTTTAAGTGTTTGGGGACAAGTGTGAAACAGATCACATAGACCAGTGATGCAACCAATGCATAGAATGTATATATCTCCATTATGTAACCAAGGCATAGAATGTTTATATCACACCCATACCCCAAAACTGCAATCGTTTGAAATCTTTAACAACTGTCCATTCTGGATAAGTCAGGGAAGATTTTTTTTGCATATCAGGTTAGTGCTCTGTCTGCCAGCTTTAATGATGTCACAGGTTTGGGGAGTGATTTTACATTTGAAGGGTGTGCTTGCCTTTAAAGAGAGATGTGTTTGTGTGTAGAAGTGAGTTTGCGTGCGTATGTGTGAGAACATCTGTGCAATTGGTTTATTATTTGGTTTAATAATCTGTGCAATTGGTTTATAATTGGTTTTATTTAATAGGTTGGACTTGATGGACGTCTGTCTTTATTCAACCTTAATTACTATGTAACTATTAATGGGATAGCAAGGGAGCCCAATGGACAATGGGGCCATGTAGACGCTTCTGTTTAGTACTAGTTATGCTACTGTGAGTATATAAACACAAATAGATCCAGATTACACCTGCACCAATCTAATATCTGGCAAGCTAATAGAATAAATACTTAAAAAACACTTTAAGGTATAAAATATACATTGTGTTTTGAAGTGAATGTATTGGATTGCCTTTAGTTCTACAACCGTTTTCACCCTGTTAATTTAAGCACATGTGTGGGTGTGAGTATGCATGTGTAAGTGTTCTATTTGCTTTTTGCTTGTGAGAATGTTCTCATTCATCCAGGTTATGGAATATATGTTTTATTCGGTTAGATCAACTGGACTTCTAGTTTAGTTCTTGAAGACATTTCGCAAGTCATCTGACTGGCTTTCTCAATTCAGAATGCCGAGAATCTGTTGGCAATTAAGTACCCTGGAAAGTCCAGATTAGCATATTACAGTCTTCCGAATGCAAGGCGTAATTGCATTGTATGTATATTTATTTATATAGCGCCACTTGGAGACGTAGCGCTGTACAGTATTAAAATACAATTAAGTCATACAAGGGGGATAAATACATAGATCAGTACATAAATATATAACCTATAAATAGAAGTGCTAGGGCTTTGCCACGAGATGAGGTCCCTGCCCCGTAGAGCTTACAATCTAGTAACACACAGATACAATGGAATGGGTATAAGTGCTGGAGTGAGACGTATGCAGTGCAAATAAAATAATCAAATATTGTGCTGGTTACCAGATAGGTAGGATGTAAGGCTAGATTTAAACCTGATAATTGAGGTTTCTTGATGTAGAGAGAGGGGAATAGAATTCCAGAGGATGGGAGCTATGAGAGAGAAAGGTTTAAGGCGAGAGGAAGCAGTACGAGTGAGGGGTCTGTACAGCTGGTTCTGCGATGAGCGGAGGGTACGGGCAGGAACATATGGGGAGACTAGAGAGGAAATATAAGGAGGAGCAGCAGAGAGAAGAGATTTAAATGTTAGGAGAAGGATTTTGTATGTAATGCGCTGTTTAACGGGGAGCTAGGCTGTTGTCCGGTACAGAGGAGATTTGGGATCAGTGTGGCAGAGTTAAGTATAGACTGAAGGGGAGAGAGGTGGGAAGCAGGAAGAGCAGAAAGTAGTAGGTTGCAATAGTCCAGGTGCAATAGGATGAGAGCATGTAAAAGCATAGCGGTGGTCGGGAGAGAAAGGAACCTGCGGATTTTGGCTATGTTACGAAGGAAGAAGTGGCAGATTTTCGCAACATAGTAAATGTGGTTAGAAAAGGAGAGAGCATTGTGGCTAAGAGGTGTTATAGGAACGCCCAGGGTAAGGTGTCAAAACAGCCTTGTAAGTGGCAGACAGTTTTGTTGAACCCCCCTCCTCAGGCTTGGTTTCTTTATTTTTACATAAATGGCCTTCTTGACACCTCTCTTGAACAGTCATGTTCCTTTGCCAGGATGTTGACAAAACAATCTTCAAAGGGATGTCCTTTTTCCTTAACATGCAGGCACACGGCTGAGTCCTGACCTGAGGAATTTTCTCTTCTGTGCTGGGCCATATGTTGGTGCAGTTGCTGTTTGGTCTCCCCCACATACAAATCAGAGCAAAGTTTTAAGGACCATTTCGGATATCCACAAGTTTTAAGGGCTCCTCTGAGATGTTTAATTTCTTTATCCTTCGCCTCTGTGCTAGTGGGGATGTTCTCTGCTGTATGGTGCAGGGTTCTGATGACACCATCTTGTGATCTAAAGTGTGGTGGGAGTCAAACATCAAATACTGATCTGTGTGGGTTGGTTTTCTGTAAACCAGATTTACCATTCTCCTTGACTTCTACCAAGCAGTCCAAGAAACCCTTTCCTGTTCTTCATACGATCACAAAATGAATTGGTCCAGGCGAGACCTCGCAATTGTATGTTGGTAGAACGGGAAAGGCGGTTTTCAGGAATATTGATTGAATGCCACAGATCGGTCAAAGGGTAAGTACTAATGTATGGACACTTTTAGGTCACATGTAGAATTAGACAGATTGTACATTGTCTATCATGCTTCTGGTTAAGTGGGAAAGTCTTTTGTGATGCAATGAAGTTTTTGTTGCTGATTTCATGTACAACATTATTGAGAATCTGCTTAGATATTTTTTTTTAAAAATTAACCCTTGCAATATGCAGTGTGTAAGTAAAAATATGTACTTGTTTCTAGGGCCAAGGTGGAAGATGGGACACATGAAGCTGCTGATTTTTTCCTGTATATCTCAACAAGACAGCAGGGATTACAACACTGCACTGAAATAAAATACCCTCTGCCATTCACATCCAGGGATTAGATTTCCCTCATTTTTTACCATAATAAGTAACTAACTATGGCGTTTCAGCGAGCAGAAGGAATGTCTATAATCCAGGCCCTTGCCATGACAGTGGCAGAAATACCAGTGTTTTTGTACACGACCTTTGGCCAGGTAAACCTGCATTTCTATTTAAGCATCACAGCCAATCTCTGTACACGGAAGTGCTGTAACTTGTTTGTAAATATTCAGTAAAGGAAAGTAAAAGCTTGGAACTTTTGTATTTAAAATCACCTCTGTGCTTTTATACATATTATAGAACTACAGGGTGAATTTTCCTATGCTTATATTGTAAAGCAGGGGTACATTTTCCATAAATACACGTTTGTGACATATCCGATCATACATTAGAATTGATGACATAGGTTTTCACTTTAAAAGGATATAATTTTACAGGATATTTGACTCTTTTGTATTCTAATTATATGAACATACTCCATGACACCAGTGGTGTGTAAGCAATTTTAAACACCTTGCTGCACAAATATATATTTTCTTTGCCTATGTTTGTAAAGTATATAGCCTATGTTTGTAAAGTATATACCATTCTGCCTATATATGTAAGGATGAGATTACCCTATATGTGTATATTTAAATTCCGGCTCGTTCAGAGCTGAAGCGCGTAGATGAGAATATGAATAATCATTAAAACCTTGTATCAACATAGCCTGTGGTGTGGCTCCTATAAATAGGCTTAAAAAAATGTGCAAGCTAATAAGTGACGATATAAAAAATATATAAAAACACATGTTGATACAAGGTTTTAATGATTATATATCGTTCTAGAGCACTAGTACTTTGAGAGATCCATCCCTCTCCCCTTAAGGTGCCCATACATCTATGAGATTTTGCTTACTCGACCGAGCGCTCACACGATGTTCATCGATGCTGCCGGAACCGCTTCTCCCGATCGTATATTTGACCGACATGCGATCGCAAAATCCCATTCATTTTGTGATTGCATGTCGGTCGAATGTAAGATCGGGAGAAGCGGTTCCGGTAGGATCAAAGGAACATCGCGTGAGTGCTCGGTCGGGTAAGTAAAATCTCATAGATGTATGGGCACCGTTAGTCCTTATCAGTCCTTCTATATTCTTGGCGGCTGCTAGCATCGAAGGCTTGGAGATGCCACTTTGTTAAGGAGGTCATTTTGGAACTTTGTATATCTCCCAGGACTGAGCCACGATGGGAGGCAGTACCGGCATTGCAGGAGGCGGGAGCTGGGTGGGTACATCACCAGTGGGCCGGGAAATCACGTGGGTAGTAGTATGTATTTATTTTGTTTGTTCACAAGGGCACATTGTCTTGAGAATGGCCCTATATGGACTGAAATGCGTCGACTAAAAAGCAATCCACATGATATGACACAAATATTAAAACACATTAGAACCATATATATGTCTCAAGTATATTCACAGTCTCATAATCCACTGTGGGGTAAAAATGAGTCCTTATAGTATAGTATCACAGTCTCTGAATATGCTAAGCAACAGCAAATCTCACAGTGGAAGAAAACAGCAGAAAATATGGGTGAATATCTACCTGTCAATAAATCAAACACAGTGGGAGCTAAACCAGCGAGTCCAGCAGGCCCTAACTTCTCACACCAGCCGACCTTCGGATAGCAGCGTCTCCCAGTCCACTATGGTAACAGCTCAGTCACATCCAGCATACCTCTCAATCACACTGTAGCTCCACAGCTCCCACCTCGTGCGGCACAGTCCAGGACCCGTTGTTGTCCACCCGGTAGCACCACCTAATCCGTCCATGCTCTCTTTCCTCCGTGAAGTCACCAGGTCCAATTCACTGGGAAGCAGTCATGTGATCCTCAGAGCGGGTGATTCAAAGCTAAGAGTAGGGGGAGGATCGGAGGACTTACCATTAGTCCCGCTGTATTCAGACAGGCTCTAGAAGAGGCATAAAAAGTTAAACCACAATATATATGACCCAAATGGGGAAAAAGTATAAAAGTATACTGTAAATACAGACAACAGCATGCTTAAGGCATTCGGAGGAATTATTCAATTGACCAATAAAAATATCTAAAATATCCAGGGGACCCCCCCACACCATCAGGATATGGTCTATATACCTGCACCACAATTTACCATATTGCATAAAAAGTGGGTTACTATATATTACTTGCTCCTCCCACATGGCTACATATAGACCTGCATAGCTAGGTGCTAGGGGGTCCCCATGGCAGTCCCATTAGTCTGAATAAAGAACCAATCCCCAAATTTAAAATAGTTTTTACTCAAAACAAATATGAGACATTCCCCCAAAAATTCAATTTTGTCAATATCCACTGTATTTTGGATTTTTAGAAAATGCTTCATAGCTTCCAAACCTCCATTATGAGGAATTACAGTATATAATGATGTGATATCCAATGTCACCAGTGTGAACGTAGGTTCCCAAACTAAATTATTCAAAACATTGAGAACTTCCATTGTGTTTTTTAAATAAGACTTAGTGTTCACAATAACAGATTTAAGGAAAAAATCCAAATATTTCGAAAGATTAGAAGTTAGGTTATTAACCCCAGATATAATAGGGCGTACTGGGGGTGCGGAGGTACTCTTACGAACTTTTGGTGAAGTATACCGTAAAACAACGAAATATTCGGATGCATATTAACAATAAATCTTTCCTCATCAGCATTAACGAAGCCTTGCCTTTTACCCTTAGCTGCCAGTGATTTCAGTTCTATAACAAATACCCCAGTTGGGTCCTTGGACAACCTTGACTATGTTTTCTTATCATTCAATTGATTCAGGGTGTCCCTAACATAATACTCTTGTTTCATTACAACTACCCCCCTCATCTGCATCTTTAATTACTGTTAGTATCCTTCTTCAATAAATGAAGAGCTTCTCTCTCCGAAACACTTAGGTTATCCTTAAATTTAAACTGGTTTTTACTAACATCCTTCATTTTCTTGATATCTTTAACCACTAACTTCAAACAAGTCCATAGCGTTATTCCTATATGCCATAGGGTTGAACTTAGACTTAACTTTAAACGGAGTAAAGGAATTATCAGCAGAGAGTGACTAACGCTGTGGAATTGTTTGAAAAGTTAGTGGTATTTGTTATAGAACTGAAATCACTGGCAGCTAAGGGTAAAAGGCAAGGCTTTGTTAATGCTGATGAGGAAAGATTTATTGTTAATATGCATCCGAATATTTCGTTGTTTTATACTTAACCAAAAGTTCGTAAGAGTACCTCCGCACCCCCAGTACGCCCTATTATATCTGGGGTTAATAACCTAACTTCTAATCTTTCGAAATATTTGGATTTTTTCCTTAAACCTGTTATTGTGAACACTAAGTCTTATTTAAAAAACACAATGGAAGTTCTCAATGTTTTGAATAATTTTGTTTGGGAACCTACGTTCACACTGGTCCCATTGGATATCACATCATTATATACTGTAATTCCTCAAAATGGAGGTTTGGAAGCTATGAAGCATTTTCTAAAAATCCAAAATACAGTGGATATTGACAAAATTGAATTTTTGGGGGAATGTCTCATATTTGTTTTGAGTAAAAACTATTTTAAATTTGGGGATTGGTTCTTTATTCAGACTAATGGGACTGCCATGGGGACCCCCCTAGCACCTAGCTATGCAGGTCTATATGTAGCCATGTGGGAGGAGCAAGTAATATATAGTAACCCACTTTTTATGCAATATGGTAAATTGTGGCGCAGGTATATAGACCATATCCTGATGGTGTGGGGGGGTCCCCTGGATATTTTAGATATTTTTATTGGTCAATTGAATAATTCCTCCGAATGCCTTAAGCATGCTGTTGTCTGTATTTACAGTATACTTTTATACTTTTTCCCCATTTGGGTCATATATATTGTGGTTTAACTTTTTATGCCTCTTCTAGAGCCTGTCTGAATACAGCGGGACTAATGGTAAGTCCTCCGATCCTCCCCCTACTCTTAGCTTTGAATCACCCGCTCTGAGGATCACATGACTGCTTCCTAGTGAATTGGACCTGGTGACTTCACGGAGGAAAGAGAGCATGGACGGATTAGGTGGTGCTACCGGGTGGACAACAACGGGTCCTGGACTGTGCCACATGAGGTGGGAGCTGTGGAGCTATGTTAGAAAGGTAAATTTCCCAGCGCTAACTTTAAAATGAGAAGTGAAAAATTGATTACTACAGTTATTTATATATAACTTATGTGCTTGGTTTTTATTGGGCATAACTTTTAAACTAAGCGTCTTAGAGTGTCGAGGCTCAGCTAGTATTTAACATACACACATACCCGCCATATCCATAACTGGTCTGAGTAATTTCTCTGTAATTCCCCTCTTCCTGCAGAACACATTCTCGCAACTGAAACTGTCTCCCGGCCTTCGGAAGGTTCTCTTTGCTACGGCACTTGGCACAGTGGCTTTGGCACTAACTGCTCACCAGTTAAAACGGCGGAAGCACAAGAAGAAGCAGCTAACTGCCAACAACTGTGGTCTGAAGCCCGGTGGGTTACCGAATTCTGCCCTGCCAGTAAGACGTTCCTCTTCTGCAAAGAAAGGTAAGACCTTTTGTGATGTCTCCTATAGGGGTTGTTAAATGTTAGAACTGGCAAAGAAAAGCTTCATATATGACATTACCACAATGTGAGTTAGTCCAGGATTTTCTCAAACACTCCATAGTAGTTTCCACTTTTAATAAAGGCCCCTTGGATGGAGACCACAGTTACCCTTTAATAGATGATCCAATAGTACCCAGTGTCCTGCCCCAGACACTTAAACACATTAAATAGAGTAGGGTATGTAACATGTGGAATTGCTACTAAATTGTGTTTAAGCTTCCCTAAAGCAATCAAAGTTTTTTTGTGATGATCTCAATAACCACAATTTAGCCAGAAAAAAAGGATCTTAAAGGGCATGTCCACCCCCAAAATTCTCCCCCACTGCTGGCCTAACTATGTAGTGTGTAAAAATCCTTACCTTACCTCTCTGCTCCAAATGGTTCTCCTGTAATGTCTGTCCTAGAAAGTGAACACCAGGAGCCTGTCTGCAGGGAAAACATTTCCGCCTCTGAGGTGTCCTCTAAGAGGTTTCTGGCTTGCTCAGTGCAGCCCTCCTTCCTTCCCTCCTGATCCCTGTTTGGTTTCCTGTGCCCCTAGTGTAAAACCCCTTTTCTCTTACAGCCTCAGGGGGACCCAGGTCGACGTAGGGGTTAAGCACCCTTTCTCCAGGAGCGGACACTTTAAGAACTGTAAGACTGAGGCTCCAGTGCTCCTCCCCTTAGTACAATGCACAGAGCACCGGAAGCCTCCTCCAGTTTTTAAGTGTCCGCTTCAGGAGTAGGACCTCTCTCCCTACCTTACCTGGATGATTTTGGAGCCGGTGTTTTTCAGACTCCCACCGGCTCCCTCCGTGGGATCAGCAGCCAGCAGAGGTCTCCCTCGTGCAACTGCCGCGGGAGGGCGGCCCATCATGGCCCGCGGGCCTAAAATGGGCCGATCCCCCCTCCCGCATGTTGTGGGCAACCGGCGGTCTCCGCCGCTTCCCGCCCCCTCAGCACTACAGCTACCATGCTGAGGGAGCTCACTGGACCGGCTGATGGGGGCGGGCTTTCCTTCTCCTGCAGGCCAGCCATTACCGGGCCTTTTCGGGGGCGGGACTTCCGGTTTTCTCCTTGCCGGGCTTTTTCGGGGGCGGGACTTCCGGTCTTCGGTCCTTTCTGCTGCAGATCAAGTACTTACCAGTCCGGAGCCTCCTCCTGCTTGCCTACAATTCCCAACAGATCAGATAAGTCGATCCTTTTCCTGCTCTACTGTGTTTTCCGTTCTTTACCTCTGATTTTCTTACTATATTCTGCCCTCGGCCAGTCCCTGTTTTCCTGTGTTTTAAAAAAAAAAAAAAAAACACATTTATTTTTTTCTGTTTTTTTTGCCTGCTGTCTGGTCAAAATCCATCATGTCCAACAAGGAGAAGCCCGCTCCCAAACCTAAATCAGCCAAATTGGTCCAAGTGATATCCTATGTCTGCGCATTATGCCAGAATAAGTTGCCTGCCGGCCTATCTGGGCCCCTATGCGGGTCATGCAACGCAAACCAAGACCCTAGTCAGACTGTTTCGGACAGTCAGGAACCCGAGTGGGCAAAATCCCTTCGGGCTTCCATTGATTCTCTACAGAATCCACCTGCGGGGTCGGCCTTGTCCCGAGTATCTCCGGGGGCCCCCCACCAGGAGTCTGAACCAGCCTGGGCAAAATCATTAGCAGATTCCATGTCGATATTGTCGACATCCCTTTCGCAGGTTCTGCAGTCAGCTAATTCCTCTGGAACGGAGGCCAGACCATTGCGGGCCACCAGACCATCAGATATCCCAGTAGTCCCTTCAGTGGAAGAGATCTCTGAGGAGGAAAGAGAGGAATCGGAAGAGGGAGAACTAGACTCCTTAACTTCTGAACATGAATTCCAGACCACGTTCACACCTGAGACTATAGACGATCTTATCAGATCTGTTCTACAGGTGCTTAACATTCGAGATCCGGTTGAACCAACGGATCCATCTAAGACTTTGTTCAGCCGCCCTAAGAAGACGGCGGCAGTTTTTCCATCCTATGATCAATTGGAACAGATCGTGTTAGAAGAATGGGCGTCTCCGGAAAAGAAATTTCATTTGTCACGAAATTTTCAAACGATGTTCCCTTTTCCTAAATCGGATGTGGAAAGGTGGTCCCTACCACCGGCGGTCGACCCACCAGTGGCGAGACTTTCCAGGGCCACAGCCATCCCTTTAGCCGAGGTAGCCACTTTCAAGGACCCGACAGATAGACGACTGGAGGGGTTCCTGAGAACAGCATTCGCAGCAGCTGGCGCAGCTCTGCGTCCTACCTTCGCCTCCGCGTGGGTGGCCAAAGCAATGGAAGCATGGCTAGGACAACTTTACCACTCCGTGGTCAAGTAATCCTCAGATAGTCCACCTGGTGGATATCATACAACAGCTATCTGATGCAGCTACTTTTCTTGGGGACGCGGCTCTAGAATCTAGCAGACTTATAGCTAGATCATCAGCGGCCGCAACCGCAGCCAGGCGATCCTTATGGCTAAAAGCCTGGGCGGCAGACCCGGCATCCAAGAAACCCTACCAACCTTCCTTTTTTGGGGCGCCTCTTATTGGACCGAACTGGAGAAGAAATCGCTCAAGCTACAGGAGGCAAAAGCACCTTCCTTCCGTAAAACAGGGCTCGCCGCTTTCCATTTTCAGCGTTCTCCTTCCTTTCGTTCTCTAGAGCCTCACGCACCCCACACCGTGCGCAGACAGAGCCTGGTCCTGCCTTCCCTAACCGCCAGGGACAAAGGCCACTCACCCCTGGCCCTCTAAACGAGGAGCCTTCAGAACAGGAGGAGACAAGAATAGCAGGCATGAATATCCTCTGCCTCTACAGGTCGGGGGCCGACTCCGCTCTTCCTCAGAGAGTGGCAACAGCCGTCCACAGACACCTGGACGTTGAATACCCTGACCAACGGCTACCGATTAGAATTCCTTTCCTCCTCCCGGTTCTTTCCTTCCGCATTCACCGAGATGCCCAAAACGCCAAAAAATCCTCGATCACTGCATTCTATCTTTTCTCCAGGCACGGGTCATTGCCCCCGTCCCAAGAGATCAGAGATTTCGGGGTTTTATTCAAATCTCTTCTTGGTTCCGAAGAAGGACGGAACGTTTCGCCCAGTTTTAGACCTAAAAGCTCTAAACATCTATGTACGAAAAATCAGGTTCAAAATGTCTCTACGTTCGGTAATATTGGCGTTAGAGCCGGGCGACTTTCTCGCCTCCCTGGATATTCAGGATGCGTACCTCCAGTTACCCATTTGGAACGGTCATCACCGTCTCCTCAGATTCGCCATAGGCGCCCGACATTTTCAGTTCACAGCTCTGCCTTTCGCCTCGCTTCAGCCTCGCGTATATTTACAAAGATCATGACCTGTCAAGCGGCCTTCCTCCGGCTTCAGGGAATATTCGTCATCCCATATCTAGAAGACCTACTGATCAGGGCGGCATCTTTCCAGCTAGCGCAACAGCACGTATCTCAGTGCACAAAGATACTATCCCGTTTTGGATGGGTCATAAACGAGAAGAAGTCATCCATGATTCCGTCAACACAACTAATCTTCCTGGGGAGTTCTTCGACACAACGAACCACAAAGTTTTCCTTCCCCGGGACAAAATAGAATCGATGAAGTAGCTGGCCACTCAGGCAACGTCCTCCATCAAATCACTATTCGTCAAGCGATGCGATTAGTGGGCCAATGGTGTCGTCGGTGGAAGCAGTCCCATATGCACTTTTACATCTTCGACCTCTCCAGAGACACCTCCTTCATTCTGGGACAAGTCCCTGCAGTCGTTAGATGCCCACATACACCTCCCACAGCCAGTTCGGTTTTCCTAACTTGGTGGACCCAGGAGAGCAATTTGGCAGCGGGCAAATCCCTTTATCCACCACATGGACTGTGGTGACAACGGACGCCAGCCTCCGGGTTGGGGAGCGGTATGCGACTCTTGAAAGCCCAGGGTCTTTGGACCAGGGAAGAAGCTCTACTCTCCATCAAGTCATGAACTAAGGGCGATATTCCTAGCTCTGTCTCACTGGACCGTCTTCCATACGGGCAAGAATGTACGAATACAGTCGGACAACGCCACGGCTGTGGCGTACATAAATCATCAAGGGGGCACAAGAAGCGATTGGCAATGCAGAAGCGCATCGAATACTAACCTGGGCAGAGTTCTACATACCGGCTATATGGCAATATACATACCGGAGTCCTCAATACGAAGGCAGATTTCTCAGTCGGGTTACACTCGATCCGGGGAGAATGGGCTCTCCATCCGGAGGGGTTCGATCAACTGACACAGAGATGGGGGACTCCGGACATGACCTGATGGCCTCTCGAACCAACCGCAAGGTTCTGACCTTTGTGCCAAAACAAGAGATCCTCTTGCGGCCTACATAGATGCTCTGGTAGCACCCTGGCATTTCAGCTGGGCTAACATCTTTCCACCAACACCTATGATACCCAGACTTCTAAAAGGGTCAAACGGGAACGAGCACAGGTGATTTTTATCGCACCGCAGTGGCCAAGGAGGACTTGGTTCTCAGACCTTCTATCCATGACAGTCGGGGAGCCGTGGCCTCTGCCATTACGACCAGACCTTCTGGGTCAAGGACCTTTCCAATATCCGGATTCTCAGCGACTTCATTTAACGGCGTGGCGCTTGAGTCGCCATACTGAGAAGGCGAGGGATACCTGTATCGGCTATACCTACCATGTTAGCGGCTAGAAAACCGTCTTCGTCTAAGGTTTACTACAGGATATGGCAGAAGTATGTGATGTGGAGCTCCTCCAGGGGTTTTCCTCCTCCAGATTGTTCTGTCCAGACTCCTTAGTTTCTCCAAAAAGGCTATGACGGAGGTTTATCGCTCAGCGCTCTCAAGGTCAAGTTTCCGCCCTCTCGATCTACTTTCATAGAAAGATCGCGAACAGGAAGGATATCCAGCATTCTGCAGGGAGTTGCTCACTTGCGCCCTCCCATTCGTGCCCCGGTTCAACCCTTGGACCTCTCTTTAGTCCTCAGGGCCCTCAAAAGACCTCCTTTGAACCCTTACCATCGATTCCTCTACGCTTCTATCCTGGAAGACGGTGTTTCTGCTGGCCATATCGTCCATCAGGAGGGCGTCTGAATTAGCTGCTTTATCTGTGGATCCCTCGTGTCTGTCAATTAACCCGGACAAGGCTATTCTACGCCTCATGTCTCGTTTTTGCCTAAGGTGGTCTCGGCTTTTCATATCAATCAGGAGATCATGTTCCGACCTTCTTCCGAATCCGTCTTCTTCCAAAGAGCGCGATTTGCACTTGTCTGGACGTAGTGAGAGCCCTGAGGATCTACGTGGCTCGCACGGAAGGTTTCCGTTCTTCCCCGGCTCTGTTCATTCTCCTGGCGGGGCCCCGTCGGGGGTCCAGGGCTTCTCCACAAACTCTGGCTAGGTGGATTAGATCTACTATCGTTCGCTGCTATTTGGCAGTTGGGGCCGTTCCTCCCTTACGGGTTACGGCCCACTCTACTAAGGCGGTTGGAGCCTCTTGGGCGGCGCGACATGGCGCTTCGGTGGACCAGATATGCCGAGCAGCAACTTGGTCGTCTATCTCCACCTTTATCAAATTTTATCGCCTCCACGTTTTTGCAGACAAGGATACTGCCTTGGGCACCTCCATCCTTAGAACTGCGGAGATCTAAGTGGGATTCTTAGTTTATGATTACCCACCCTTCAATTCGGGACTTTGGGACGTCCCCTACGTCGACCTGGGTCCCCCTGAGGCTGTAAGAGAAAAGAGGATTTTTATGTCAGACTCACCTGTAAAATCCTTTTCTCTTAAGCCGTAAGGGGGACCCAGGTACTACCCTCCCTTGTGTTGACATGATTTTTTTTTTGGCATGTTTTTTCGCCTGTTTACTTGTTATTTCCTTGTTACTGGACTATCTCCTTTTTTTCAATATTTGGCTTACGCTTCCTCTTTGGGACCAACTGGAGGAGGCTTCCGGTGCTCTGTGCATTGTACTGAGGGGAGGAGCACTGGAGCCTCAGTCTTACAGTTCTTAAAGTGTCCGCTCCTGGAGAAAGGGTGCTTAACCCCTACGTCGACCTGGGTCCCCCTTACGGCTTAAGAGAAAAGGATTTTACAGGTGATTCTGACATAAAAATCCTCTTTTCTGTAGTGTAGGGCTCCCACCCCCAACCGCTCTATTAGCTTGTAATAAAACTAAGCCGAACTGTACTTTGCCTCTTTCCACCAGCCTTCTACGCTGCCAGAAGCCGTGTCCGCGATTGGCTGCCTCTCAGCCAATCACGTACGTGGCTGCTTGTCTGGTCCCCTGCTTGCAGTTTCATGCAAGCAGAGGGCAGTGTGTGAACGCCGCGGCAAAGAGGCAGTGTAAGAAGAGTTTGGGAGTTTTTTTACAAGATAATATAGCGGTTGGGGGTGGGAAAGGGAACCCTACACTACAGAAAATTTTGGAAAAAGGGGTGGACATTCCCTTTAAATATGTCCATACACATATTAGGCATTAAATAATTCAACATTCAAACAGATGAACTCCGAATTGGCTTTAGTGTCTAATGCCTCAGCCTATATTAAGCTGGCTATACACTACCTCCGATTTTAACATTCAGTCAGAGGTGAATGTCGGATAGATTGTAATGTCAAGTGGAGCAACAGTTTTACCTGCTGATGTTCCCACATCATTTCCCGGCTTTATCAAGTTTGCAATTGTAATTATGAGCTACAGTATGATTGTAATTCGACAACAAAATGACCGGGCCAATTGGTTGTTTAAACGTGGAGAGGTACATTTGTAGTGTATGGTTAGCGTTACTTGTCTGAATAATGTATGTATAATTTTATTTATAAAGCGCCACTTGGGTACGTAGTGCTGTACATTATAAAATACAGAGTATACAAACAAGGGGAAAAGTGCAAGCCATTATACAGATAGATAAAAATTAAATTAAGTTAAATACAATTTCGTACATCGGTTAAGAAAGCATATATATAAATTATGTATAAATGGATATAAGTGCAACAAGCCTCGACACATTAGGAATGAGATCCCTGCACGGAAGAGCTTACAATCCAAGTAATGCTATCTAATAATGCTACGAGCGTTATTAGTTTATTTGTCGTAAATTTGTCGGGTGAATGGGCGACTGACATTGGTCGCTGGCTAAATCACCTCAGATTTTTCTCCCCGATGCACGGAAATATCTGTCGGTTGGGCCGAAAAATCTGCTTGTGTGTACCCGGAAAACTTGGACACCTCTGATTACCTAGTTTTTAATATACTAACTGGAATGCACAAATGTTTTTCTCTTCATATTTTGCAGTTTAAATACTTTCAGGGAGATTTTGCCCCAACCAATTAGATGTTATTTAACATTTGAAAGCTAACATTTGATTGGTTGGGGCAAAATTAGCACCATTTTAAACGATTTTATTGAATAACCCTGTTTCTGTCTTTTCCAGTTTCTTCTTCAGGACCTTCCCGTAGAGTACAGAGTCCCAGCAGCAGGAGCAATGATACACTAAGTGGCATCTCTTCACTTGAGCCAAGCAAACACTCAAGCTCTACTCACAGCCTTGCTTCGGTAGGGTACAGTTTTACACGTCCGTCTTCAGCATTGGCCCTAAGTACAATGTATAACAGGCTTAAATATTTGCTGCAAGTTTGTGGCAACAAGGCTATACAAAGAACTGAGGGTGTCTGTAAAGGAGATCAAAAAGATTTACCTAATAGTGATCTATAACTCTCTAGTTTCCAAACCACTGTCTAATTCTGTATGACAATTTTTCCCATCATCCTTAACAGCTTGTGTAAAATTAAGTTTATAGGGTCAAGCATGTATTTAATCTTGCTGAACAGAAAGACATTACCGTCTATAGAGGATGATGCATTGAAAAAGAGTAGCAGCATCTGAAATCCAACCAAAACGTAACCCTATGGACTCCATTGAGCTGCAATAAAAAAAAAACTAGCTTTGTTTGTCTACTTGCTGTGCAGGTTGTGGCAGCAAATTCTGCTGGAATGAACACAATGTCTGCAGGGCCCTGGGAACCTCCAGACTTAGATGAGACATTAGGAGAGGATGACTCTAATGCTGAGAACCTTTATATTCAGGGTATGTCTACTGGAGTCATGTTCTGTTTGTTTGCATTTATAATAATTACATTTTTAATTTAGAATATTTTTGAACAGTAAAGAATCTTTTTGTTCAAGATTACTTTTATTAAACTGTAGGAATGGAACTTTTCGAGGAAGCTTTGCATAAATGGGAGCAAGCACTTAACCTGGGTCAAAGAGGAAGGTCTAGTACTCCATCAGCACCCGCCAGTGAGACCCTTAATGAGAGCTTTCCAGAGCTATTGACAGAGGTGATGATCCAGTATCGAATAGAGTAATGGGTTTTAAATATATCAAGCATATTGATGTTGAAATTGGAGTGACGTTGGGGCTTTTTTGTCATTGTTTACAGGCCTCTGAGAACAGACCGTTTTCAGGCAAGCTAGAAGCCCTCCTTAATCGTGCCTACAATCTGCAGGAAGACTTTGGTACAGGCATACCATCCAGTAATATGCTGATGGATCTAGGTGAGAAATCCCTGTTGCAATAGAACTATCAATCTTAAGAGCTTTTATGTTTTCACTTATTGTTATACCATGTGATACATTCAGACAGAACTATGGGCCCTATTTATAAAAGATCGGTATCGTTATCGTAAAATACCGATCGTTATCGTAAAATAACGACCGGGTTTTTACCGATAACGACCGGTATTTACCGATACCGGTCGTTATTTACCGATATCGTTAAATACCGGTCGTTATCGGTAAATACCGGTCGTTATTTACCGATATCGGTAAATAACGACCGGTATCGGTAAATAACGGTCGTTATCGGTAAATAACGGTCATTTTCGGTAAATAACGGTCGTTATCGGTAAAAACCCGGTCGTTATTTTACGATAACGATCGGTATTTTACGATAACGATACCGATCTTTTATAAATAGGGCCCTATGGCACATAAATTAATGCGAATAGTATCTGTAAGAACTTATAGACAGTCTTAAGCTTGCTGTATTGTGATTCTTGCCTTTGACAAGTACATTTAAAGACGATTGGATTTTAATAATACCGTTCTTTTAAAACTTCTTTCTGATTTTTATTCCACAGAAGGAGCTCTGATGTTTCCTCTTGGAGAGGCCAGACGGCCACTGTTGATGGACGATCAGAGCAGTACAACCTCAGAGGACTCCTTTTTCTCTGCAGTAGAGGTACAGTAAAGCCAAGTTCTACTGAAGGGTTTTAAAGTGCTGCAAAGTCTACTTTAACATAATAAGACCCCTAGCAACTATTTGTATCTGTTGGTAAAGAGATCTAAGTGCCTCTTCATCAATTTACCGTGTTTTTTTTGTCTTTATTAGCTCTTTGAAACTTTGCAACTTAATGAGGTCCCGTTTCTGCCTCCTAAACCTGCAGCAGCTTATGAAGAAGCCCTGAAGCTAGTAAATTCAGGAGAAGTATCATGCCGAACATATAGGTAATTTCCTTCTGTTCTAGCAAAGGTGAGATTTTAAAGGACAAGTCCAGCCCTAAAATGAAAACTTAGTTTGAAATCTGAAATATATAAGTCTAACCTGAAATCCTGCACAATGTCCTGTTTCCCCTGTTCCTGTTTCCTGGTTCTTCCAATTAGTAACTGTCAGTTATGGATTTGACAGTTGACATCACAGCTAATGACTGAATGTTAATCCCCTGTCTGCCCCTTCTGAGCATGCCCAGGCTCAGTACAGGCTTTAAAATTGCTCAGTTTCCATGAGGCATCCAGAAGCATAGCAGGCATACAGTAATGAATTCATAGGACAAACTATGATATGTCAAGTTATTATAAAGAGGCCATTATTTCTAAAAGATGTTATTATGATGGTGGAATTGTCCTTTAATGTAATGTATGTATTTCAATTTCAGCCCCAGGGGGACCCAGGCACAATGGGGTTAACCCTACTCCAATGAGCGGGCACTTTAAATTTCTAAGTGTCTGCTCAGGAGTAGGAACACTAGCGCACGGAAAACTAACGTTCCCAGAAACAAACTTATATGGAAACCACAGAGAGGGTAACTAACACTGCGCTGCTTGCCAGCAAGGCATCAGGAAGCTCTCCCCTCTCCTTTAAGGGGCAGAGCTTATACCTCCCAACTACACATGGCGGTGGCCATCTTGGATTCAGCTACAGCGGAAGGAGTCCTAAAGTCTCCTCCAGATAAGCAAAATCTTTTTCTTTTTATTCCTCCTGCCTATCCCTCAGCAGCTATATCTGCAACAGAGAAAGCACACCCCAGACACTAAAAGGGCAAAAATCCAGGCCTATAATCTAACATAACAATTGCACTACATGCAATGCCAAGTTGCCAGCCAGTCACCCTGATCCACTATGTGGTTCCTGCAGGAAGGCCCATGACCCATCTCATGAGCAAGGTTCCAGGCAAAATCCCTCAGAACTTCCATAGATTCCCTTAGGAATCAAAATACAGGGTCTGTGGCGCAGGCAGCTCCCGCGGTTCTCCTCCAGGAGACTGAACCTGCTTGGGCTAGATTATTAGCCGAAAATGTCTATTCTTTCTGCTTCCCTATTCAAATGGCCCAACATATGGCCCAGCAGGGTGCAGATATTATGGTGAGAACTTATAACACGGTTCCAGAGCCCATACCTTCCACCTCTCAGGAAGAAGCCGCTAACCTATCATAGGAGAAGTTCTCTGAGGAAGGCAAGATAGACCCAGAGGCAGTAGCCCATCTGTCCATAGATACCAATGCCCTTATCAAGGCGACCATAAGCACACTAACAGGTTTATTTTTAAAAAGTTCTTATTGTTAAAAATGGTGCTAATTTTGCCCCAACCAATCAGATGTTGGCTTTCAAATGTTAAATAAGATCTGATTGGTTGGGGCAAAATTAGCACTATTTTTTACGATAAGAACTTTTATTGAATCTCCCTGTAAATATCTCTGATACAAATGCCCAACAGGAAGCTACTGCACTTCTTTTCTCTAGACGTAAGAGAAACATTACTTGTTTCCTGTCACATGGCCAGCTAGAGAAGATAGTCTCAGATGAAGGGTTGGCCCCAGACAAGCTGCTAAAGCTCAGCCAACAGTTTCAAAACTCTTTCCCCTTTTCAAAATCAGATGTGGACCGCTGGGTAAGTCCTCCCATAGTTGGCCCTCCAGTGGCCAGACTATCTTGGGAAACTGCTATTCCCCTATCAGAGGCGGCAAAATTTAGGGATCCTCTGGACCCCCCCGCACTGAGGTCTTGCTAAAAAACTCCTTTACTTCGGCGGGAACAGCATTAAGAACAGTGTTTGCCTCGGCATGGGTGGCAAAAGCCTCAGAGACCTGGATTCAGGATATTATCCTTGAATGTCAGCAAAATCCGGCAAAGATTTCTTTGCTGGCGGATGTAGTATCTTATATAAGCGATGCCACTCTAGAAGAAGTCCGCCTAATAGCCTGCACCTCCACAACAGTCACTGCTGTTAGAAGGGTCTTATGGCTCAAAGCTTGGGCCGCCCTACACGGCCTTAAAAAAGGCCCTTATTAGTTTACCATTTTTAGGATGTCTCCTGTTTGGTCCCGAGCTGGACAAAATTATTGCCCAGGCTACGGGAAGTAAGAGCTCTATACTGCCTCAGAGCAGGGTAAGGAGATCCCCCTACTTTTCATAGGTCTCCGTCCTTTTCCCCCTTTTGGGCTCCCATGCCTCGTTAGGACTCGTCCGCTCACTCAGCACCTCCCAGACAGTCCTCTAGGGGCTTGTGGTCCTCTGGTAGAGGATCCTTCAGAGATTCGGGAGCAAGATCAAAATAATCCTGACCATCTCCCAAACCAGGTGGGAGGACACCTGTGCTTTTTTTCATGCTCACTGGAGAAACCCAACAACAGACTCCTGGACGTTATGGGTGTTAGAACATGGGTACAGGATAGAATTTGTCAGCAGGCCTCCTCCAGGTTTTCTGCACTCCAGCCTCCCAAGGAGTCCCTTAAAACGAAAAGCACTAGATCAGGCAATCCTCTCTCTTCTGGCAGCAGTACCACGGTTTCTATTCCAACCTTTTTCTGGTACCCAAGAAAGAGGAACTGTTCAGACCAGTGCTGGACTTACAAGCACTAAACTGCTATGTCCCCAAATACCGCTTCAAGATGGAGTCCTTAAGGACAGTCATCTTAACTTAAGAAAAAGGAGACTTTCTAGCATCCTTGTATATCAAGGATGCATACCTCCACATTCCCATCTGGCCAGGCCACTACAAATTTCTCAGATTCACAGTGGGCCAAGCCCACTTCCAATTCACCGCCCTTCCATTTAGGCTAGTGTTGGCACCTTGGGTGTTCACCAAGATCATGGCCTCCCAAGCAACATTCATTCATCTCCATATTCTTCCTCCCATACCTGGACGACATCCTGGTCAAGGCACAATCCCAGTTTCTGGCTCAATCCCAGGTAGCCAGATGCATCGAGATCCTATCCCACTTCGGATGGATTCTCAATCTTCCAAAATCGTCACTTCTCCCATCGCAGAGAATGTTCTTTCTGGGCATGTCTTTCGACACAGAGAAACATAAGATTTTCCTACCAGACGACAAGGCATCCAACCTTCAGGCAATGGCATGCCACATCATGTCCAGAACACAGATCACCATCAGACAGGCCATGAGACTCATTGGGAAAATGGTGTCCTCCATCAAAGTGATCCCAAAGGGGATATTCCACCTAAGACCTCAGCATAGACACTCCTAATATATTGGGACAAATCCTTCCCTTTCTTTGGACCGGACCCTGCCTGTTTCTCTACATATTAGACAGTCCTTACACTGGTGGACAGGGCAAAGACCTGTGCCTCCCAACTTGGACAGTAGTTACGACAGATGCCAGCCTTCTGGGCTGGGGAGCTCTATCGGAGGCGGGCCAAGCTCAGGGGCAGTGGTCCCAACAAGAAAGCACTCTGCCCATCAACATTCTGGAGCTTCATGCCATTTGCAATGCCCTGCATTTTTGGACCACCATTCAGACAGGAAAGTGTCAGGACACAATCGGACAATGCCACAGTGGAGCATACCTGAACCACCAAGGGGGTACTTGCAGTGACTCTGCCATGGCTGAAACTCAAAGGGTCCTATTCTGGGCAGAGGCTCACATTCCAGCCCTCTCAGTGGTCTATGTCCCAGGGATTCAGAATGTACAGGCCGATTTTCTCGGCCGCCATGTCCTGGACCCGGGCGAATGGGCCCTGCACCCAGAGGTCTTCAACCAACTAATGCAACAATGGGGCCTTCCAGATGTGGACATCATGGCATCCAGGAACAACCGCAATGTTCCGAAATTTTGTGCCAAAACCAGGGATCCCCTGGCATGCGGGGTTGATTTCCTGGTACTTCAGTGGAGTTTCTCCCTATTCTATGCCTTTTCACCATTCGCCATGATACCTAGGTTACTGAAGAAAGTCGAGATGGAAGGGGTCCCAACCATATTAATCGCTCCCTTTTGGCCCTGCAAAGTGTGGATCTCAGACCTCTTAGCCATGACCTCAGACAGCCTACAACTTTCAGAGCGACCCGACCTTCTGTCGCAGGGTCCTCTTCTCCAAGACTGCCATCTCCACCTGACGTGGTGGAAACAGAATCCGAGATCCTAAGATCAAGAGGCATCCCATCAGCAGTAATTCCAACCATGCTTGCAGCCATAAAGCCCTCCTCTGCCTTACTTTAGGGTCTGGCAATGCTATGCATCCTGATGCAGGGAGCGGGGCCTCCTGAGAAGGTGGTTTGTGCTCTCTTGACTGCTCAGTTTCCTGCAAGCAGGGGTAGACAAGGTTCTCTCCCTAAGTGTCCTAAAGGGTCAAGTCTCCTCTCTGTCCGTTTTCTTCCATCATAGGCTAGCCCAGAAAAGGCACATTCTGCAAGGGGTGGCTCAAATTCGCCCTCCCCTCGGGGCCCTTAGGTCTCCCCCCTTTGAGCTTCTAGAGTTAATTCCCTTGACTTTGATATCGTAGAAAAAAACATCTTTCTATTGGTTATCTCCTCGATACGCAGAGCTTCCAAGCTGGCAGCATTCTCAGTAGACCCGGCCTGCTTATGATTTTTACACGACCAAGCAATGCTGTGACCGCATCCTGGGATCTTGCCGACGGTGGTATCATCCTTCCACCTTAAACAGGATATCATTTTCCCTTCTTTTTATTCTTGTCCTTCCTCTCAAGGAAAGACGGCTTCACTGTTTGAATGTGGTTAGGGCTCTTCGTGTTTGTCGCCAGAACTAAGGCTTTCAGATCTTCTCAAGCTCTCTTTGTTCTCCTGGCAGGGCAATGTCACGGGTCCAGAGCCTCGCCACAGACTCTGGCAAGATGGATAAGATCGGCTATCATACGCTGTTACCATCTTGCTGGGGGTGCTCAACCAGGGCCATGGGAGCTTCACGGGCTGCTCACAAAGAAACCTCTGTGGATCAGATATGTCGAGCAGCAACTTGGTTGTCCATCACGACATTCATAAAATTTTATAGACTATATATGTCTTTGTCTCCGCTGAAGTGTCATTCGGACATTCGGATTTGGGACGTCCCCATTGAGCCTGGGTCCCCCTGAGGCTGAAAGAGAAAAGAGAATTTGTATACTTGCGTAAAATGCTTTTCTCTGAAGCCAAAGGGGCACCCAGGCACTCCCTTCCAGTACTTTTGGCCTAGGTGGCTGGTTTTGTTCTGTAGTTTGGCTTGTTGCCACAATTTTCAAAGGTTTGGAGTTTGTTATTATTATTATCTGTTACTCCTTCGCTCCCTCTTTGGGACAAACTGGAGGAGGCTTCCAGTGCCCAGGTACAGGTAGCCAGGGGGCAGGACAGGAGCATTGTTTCTTAAGAATTTAAAGGGGAACTGTGGTCTCCAAACAAGTTGAGTTTAGATGAAAGGGCAGTTTCCTATAAAACCAGCCATCAACCACCTCTCTACGTGCTCCACAGCCCAAGATGTAAAGAAATTACTGACCAGAAAGTTAATGGGTGGGAGGCCGACATGTGACATTCCTAAGGCTTCTCCTGCACAGTGCCACCGGCGAGCACAGCCTCAGACTCCCTCAGTGTGTGAGGGAGTCAGGAAGTCCCTCCTCCTCTCTGCTGTGTGAAGGACCTAAAGCTGCAGAGAAGGTAAGGGAATCCACAGCCCTCTCTCACTCTGCCTGAAAAGGCTGTTTCCACAGAGTTTTTGGGGGTGGGGTTGTCAGAGTGGCCCACAGCACCCTCAAGTGGGTAGGGCCACATGGGGCTGTAAGGGAATGGGCCAAGGGGGGCCTGCAAAGGGGAGGAGACATAGGGCATATTGACTGACAGGTTTCAGAGCAGGAAGTGCAGGGGACCTGGTGATGTTGCTGCCATATCACACACAAAAATGTAAATATTTTCAAAACTATGTAAAATAAACAATGAAAATAAATTGCAAAAATTCTCAGGAGAGCAATTCCTATCAATTTACCTAAAGTCATTTTTGGACCACAGTTCCCCTTTGCCTGGGTCCCACTTCGGCTTCAGAGAAAAACATTTTACGTAAGTATAAACATTTTCTTTTTTTCTTATATAATGTTTAGAACTGAATTACTGGGTTGTTACAATGATCAGGATTTCCTAGCCAAGCTGCATTGTATTCGTCAGTCATTCCAGGTAATGTAACCATTCCCTCCCCCATATACCTCATAATAAACATAAGCTGTTAATTCATTCTGTCATTACTACAAAACCATTCCCTGCTTTCTTGTTTTGATTATTTAGGTGCTCCTTGAGGATGAAGGGAATCAGCTGTTTTTCGGTGAGGTTGGCAAGCAAATGGTATCAGGACTTATGTTGAAAGCTGAAAAGGTAGAAATCATTACTTATTGTTTTAATGTGCCTTTTAACCAGTGGTGGACTGTTACACAATCTATGGGATTGTAGCTTTTCCGTTTATCTCTACTTGTATTATACAATACACTGTTTTTTTTACTAAGTCACTGCAATAGTAAAAAAAAAAAGTAGGAAATTCTTCCCAACCATTACTGTACCATTTATTTGTTGAATTGCCCCCTAATTCAACAAATAATCCAATAATCCAATCTGAACCTTTTTTATATATTACATCTGTAAATCAAGTGCCTTATTATCATAAACCCTTATGTGTGAATTGCATGGTGGGAAATTCCCTCTTGCAGTGCTGCCTCATAGTGATTACTGAGAATGCTTTCCCTCATAGAAAGTCTGGTCAGGTGGAAGGAGGCATCCATAAAGAGAAGGAGGGGGGATATTGAGCCTGAGCAAATCAAGTACTGGGTTGAAGGCATGCAGATAAAAACACACTGCTGAGTAATGGCAACTTGCATGTAGTAATTTAAAGATTAAGATTTTTTCTTTATAGTTGCCCTTTTAATACACCTGAAGGCAAATACTTAACTGAAAGTTCTAATGTGAGGAGTAATATTTTACCTTGTGTATATCTACTTTAAATCAACTGCATAGTTTGTTTACACAACAATGCAACCCTAATAATTATCTTTATTAAGTGTGTCCCTACTAGAACGAAAAGGTGGTGTACTGTGTTAGCCAGTCAAAATGTTTACAGGGTAACCCTTTTGAAATAAAAAACAAAACAAAAGTGGTATAAAGGTGATACCTTTATTGGTTAACTAAGATAATCATAGCAAGCTTTCAGAACATTCTAGTTTCTTTTTCAAGCCTATTACAACGAAGCTGTGGTGCTCTCTGATATATATATACACTGGCATACTTTATAAACAAAGGGGTTTTAGTATACATTATTGTGATCACATGAATGAAAAAAAAGAAAGAGCCTGTTATATGGATCCAGTGTGTAAGAATGAGAAATGCAAAAGTTTGCTAATCGTAATTGAAGTAAAAGAAATTGAAAAGGTTAGATGTTAGGACCTTCCAGACTGGGGTTACCTTGATGTGGTTGGAAGGCTTTTCATTCATGTGATCACAGTAATGTATACTAAAACCCCTTTGTTTATAATGTATGCCAGTGTGCAGATAATATGATATTGTATGGGGGCCTAGGAATGTGCATTGATTATCTTTTTATGTATATCACTCACGGGACATAACGTTTATTAGGTCATTAAAATATATTGACGCGTTTCAGGATATTGCATCACTGCAATCAGGTGTACTTATATAGGGCCAAATAAGCCAGCTGAGAGACTAATAGCAGATAAAACCAATTAAAACATGGGAACAGATATTACCCAAACTATAAAAGCAAATAATGAAATCGATGGAGAAGGAGGTAACAAAACCACAGCACATCACAGGGAGAGTACATAGAGCAATAAATTGTTGCAAATATCAACATTGTCACAGTAACATATATACAGGTAGGCAAAAGCTTAAAAGAAACAATGTAACAAGAGTTGCTCATTCAATATATGTATATCAGAAAGCACTGCAGCTTCATTGTATTCGGCTTGAAAAATTAACTAGAATGCCCTGAAAGTTTGCTATGATTATCTTGGTTAGCCAATAAAGGAATCACCTTTTTATACCACATTTTACATTTTATAAGTGTTACCTGTAATAGAACGAACAATCTGGCAACCTAGTTGTCTCCTTTAAAGCTTTGTATACACGTGCCGAATGTCTGTTCTGGCCGGCGATCTCACCGTGTGTATAGGCGATTCGCCAAGCAAAACAGGCGTTCGTTTGGTCATCCTTGACAGATCCGCCCGCCGGATCATCACCGTTTCGTCTGGCTAAGGGCCCATACATGGCAAGATCAACGGGCAAAGCGGACTCCACATTTTTGTTAATTACTCAATTAAGGACTGACACATTGACTTAGCTAATGTCAGAGTTAGAATGAGATCTCCCTGAAATCCATTGTGGTGGAACTCCTTACTATATGATGAAGTAAAGACTGGAAAAAGTGATAAAATCTTCTATTTACAAAGGACAGGAAAAAACAAACAAGGTCATTGAAAACTAAGTTTGTAGAGAGACATAATGTGAGTGAAATAAAAAGATACATGTCATTTTTTAAAATTTGTTTAAAGAACCCCAAAGGCTTTCTGGAAAATTACGAGCAAATGTTGCACTTTGCACTAAAGGAAGATACATGGGCTACCACTCAGAGAGAGCTAAAAGGACGTGGGGTAAGATAAAGGTGCAATTCCCATTCTTTTTTTTAAACTGTCTATTGTGTACAATAAAACAACAAAAAGAAAAGAACATTACATCTGCACATCGGTGTTGTGAATTGTAATACAGAGTCGGTGAGATCAAACTCATCACGAATGGGTTGTACAGACATTTTAACCAAAATAAAACGGGATAAATGACATTCAATATATAGTTATATTTCAGATTGCAGAGTTGCAAGGGAATTATATGCCAATCGTTTTGGGGATTTCGCATTATAGTTTACATATATACTGGTATTTTAAAAGAGAGGAGGGGAAAATTGGAGGAGAGGGGGGGTTCCACGGCGTGCCAGCTGCCAACATGATCTTGTTGCTGTCTGTTTGTTTGTATTTATTAATGCCATAGTGACCAGATTGAGTTAAACCTGTACACTGTGCCTCTTTAATATAGAGGAGTCTGAGCATTGGTAGCATTTTTTCAATCATTGTTTTCCAGACTTTGGGGGGGAGTTTGGGATGTCCATGTGAGTATTATAGAGTGCCTGGCATAGAAGAGTGTTTCTCTAAGAAAAGTGAGCTGACGGTTATTCCAGCAGTCTATCTCTGGGATACCCAGAATACAGAGTTTAGGATCGGTAGGTACTGTGGATCTGAGTAGACCCGATAGACGTGCGGTGACCTTACGCCAGAATTTTTGGATTTTATTACACGCCCATATCATGTGCCAGAAATCAGCATTAATACTGTGACATTTCGGACATTCAGAACTGAGTGAGGGGGACATTCGAGCTTTTCTTACCGGGGTTATATATGCCTGGTGTATTATATAGAATTGCATCAGTCTGTTAGGTGCTGATGGTGATGCTTTAACATGAGATTCTCCCAGTGAGTGGGAGATTAAGCGGGATTCTCCATATATATTTATTAATCTAATGATGGGATGGGGTTTTACTGGTTTAGTTGAGGACTGAAATTCAGAGATAAGACAGTATTTGATTTGCAAGTATCTAAATAGAAAGGTGTCTGGTAGATTGAATGTACATTTAAAGTCAGTAAATGAAGATAGATGTCGTGAGGCACGATGTGTACGAACAAACGTTTCAACGGTAATTGGCCCGTGTGTGGGCCCTTTATCTCCCGAAACGGACGCTCATTTGGAGATCCGGCAGGTCGGTCGGGGCAATGATCCCCGACGGAAATTCCGTTTCGGCCGCAATGTTCTTTCGTACACGTGGTGCGTTGCGGGTCGGGACCCCCGATTGCACGTTTATATGAACCTTAACAATGGTAGATGGGGTTCCACCCATTTCCCTTCAACTGAATACATGTACAATCACATGATCAAAGGCTGGTCAGAAGCATGGTGCAGGCTGTATCGCTTTCAGTTAAGCCATACAGTGTTGTATGTATAGTTTATTTATAAAGCACCACTTGGGGAAGCAGCACTGTACAGTAACGAAATACAATAGTATACAAATTCATACAAGGGGGATAAAGACATAGATAGTTCAGTTACATAAATATATAAATTATATAAATAGAAGAGCTAGAGCTTTGCCACAAGAGGTAAGGAGGGCCCTGCCCCTTAGAGCTTACAATCTAGTTAGCTTACAATGCTAGTGTTGCATTGCATCAACTTATACTTATCCTTGCAGCAAGTAAATGTTCGTAGAAATACTAAAATGACTTTTTTTTCCTTTTAATGTTTAAGGTGGTCTGTATGAATTTCTTTGACATAGCCTTGGATTTCATACTTATGGATGCCTTTGAAGACCTTGAAAGTCCCCCATCGTCTGTTATTGCTGTGTTGCGTAACCGGTGGCTATCGGACAGTTTTAAGGAAACTGTAAGTTAAATGATTGAGATTTTCAATACAAATAATGTTCATTATTCATTCAATATATATATATATATATCCATAAATCCTCTACTTACTATAACTTCTAGTAGCACCAGGGTCTTATATATATATATGTATATTATTATATAATTATATATATATATATATATATATATATATATATATATATTTTTTTTTTTTTTTTTTTCTCTATTTTTTTTTAGTTCCCTGACTTTACACTGCTAGTTCTCTTCACATAGGAATTTATACTCTTCGATAGGCAAGCGATGAGTTGTTTTAATCAGCATTTCATTGGCTTTATGTAAAGTCCTTTTTTTTTTTTTTTTTACATATAAACTTTACTCATTATTGTAGTGCAATGTAATCTTATGTTTCTAGGCACTGGCTACAGCTTGCTGGTCAGTCTTGAAAGCAAAGAGGAGACTTCTGATGGTGAGTACATTGCCTAAGTTTATCCTTCTTTTAGATTGGCGATCTATGAATGGGAACTAAGCTTAATTTTTTTTATCCAAATAAGGTTAATACTGACGCAGGTGCCTTCTGATTGGTGAACTATAGTTCTTCTTTGCTATTATAGCTCATCCTATTAAATCTCATTTGTAGACCGCATTTTCGGCATGTTGACCTCCAGTAGGTAAATGGTTCTAATTCTTATTTGGCGCTTTAAAGAGTCGGGAAACTCAAGAATATTGAGAAAAGCTGTTTATTCTACCTGCATTGCTAAACACTATTTTGTGATCTCCAGATGATGCGTGTATGTATTAGTTATATTTTCCATCTGGGGGTGTGAGAAACGAGCGTTAAGAAAACAAGTTGCATTGATTCATACCCATTCATCAGGTTCGCTTAATTTCTTGGCCACTTGCAAATGGTGCAGTACGGTTTACAAATCCTAAAACGTTTTCTTTTTGGAATATGGTTTAAAGGAACACTAAACTAAAAAAAAATTCTTGCCTTTTGTCTATATTTTTAATGCTGCCAGGAACTTGATCCCTTTTTTTCTCACAGTGCTCCCTGTCACTAGATCTCCTCATGTCCTGTTCAGCTCACTCCTAGTTAGTATGCATGTCTCCTCTCTATGTATCCACCCCCTCCCAGAACTGAGCCATATATAGAGTATGGAGCATGTGCAGTGAAGATGATCTGTGCCTCACTACAGCCAATAGCATTTATCCAGTGATTTTGTGTTATAGTGAAAGTGAAAGTGAAACTGCTTTGCAATGGGAAGGTAAGCAGCACTGGGAGATGTAATCACTGCTTGTATCAAGTAAGATTTTCTTTTAGCTGTAGGAGTTTGAAGAGGTGTGTTTGTGTGTGGGGGGAGACTTTGTAATTGATTTATTTAGCTACAGTGCTACATTAACACAGCCAGTAGCTAACTGCAGAATTGGGTTTATCTGCACCGAAAGAGCACAGAGAAAAAAAAAATCAGATTTAAGATTTGTGGTAATTAATCCTAATTACTGTGTGATTAGTTAAAAATGATTTGCCTCAGTTTACATGTCCTTTAAACAGGTTCCTGATGGATTCATATCACATTTTTACTCCGTATCGGAGCATGTTAGTCCCGTGTTGGCATTTGGCTTCCTAGGACCCAAAGAGCATTTGACTGAAATCTGTGAATTTTTTAAGGTAACTTTGCGGGAATATTTATTACATTTAAAACTTATTTATTAATCATCAACAATTTTAATATTTCAAGATTGAGACATTTACACTGGTAAATGAAAACTTATAATGATTTCTAGTCCTTTGCTTATTGCTTTAATGAATGTATATTGCATTTTCTGAATGTTTTCCTCTAACCAATCAGGGGAAAAGGAAAAATCATCTTCGCCTACACATTTCTGTATGCATACATTTACTATATACAGATTCTAATTTCTAAGCCTGATATGTTTGTGAACAGCTAGATACTGGGAGATCAATTCTCTGGTCTTATTTCATGTGAAAATACTTGGCAAGCAGTAGATAGTGTTCCATTTATTCCATTAAGGAACAGAGACTTCTGGGTAATTTCCTTGTTACCATGGTAGCCCTTTAGGAAATCACACACCTTAAGTGGCTTTAACAGCATTCCACAAGCTAAATATGAAAAACAGCTACAGACCGGTTTCAGCATTATTTAGCCATTATCAGTGTAACGTTGGCCTCTGCAAATGTGAAGCACCTGTGAACAGACTTCACTAAGGAATGAAATAATATAGGGAGAGTATAAGACATTAGAGCTCCCCTTCCCCATTTTTTCCAGGCTCTAAGGGCTAGGCCAGAGTAGTGCGTTTTTCACACGTTTTCGCTCGCAATTGTACCCGCGATTTTCGCTAAAATGGAAATCCCAGGAAAGCAAAAATTCCCGCGATTTCGATGCGCTTGCGATTGCGCACACATTTCCGTTTTTGTACCGCATGCGTTAACCATTTTTGGTGCGTTAACATATGCGTTTCCATAATGAAAAATGACAATTGCACACACAAAAGCAAAACGCACAAGAACTGCGCACACAATCGCATGCAATAACACTCGCGAATGCGTGCCTGATTTGGTGCATTGTAGTGTGGCTTCAGCCTAAAATGAATCCCCCTGCACGAACAACCATAATATCAACGATTTTTTTATTTTGGATGGTGACCTTATCTATAATTATTATTTACAATTCGAACAATAATAAATCTGTTCCTCCTTTCCTTATCAGTGTAGCCAGTGTGAGGATTTAAAATGCCAATTTGTCAGCCTTGGGAGTGAACAGGTTTAATAATTACCAGAAGAACCACTCAAAAGCCTGCCCCATCCCATTTGTGTCCAGGGCCTGGTCTATGTGGAAAATGTGCTTCTTGCAGCGACAGACCTTGCATTTTTATGTGTTATCCATTGTACCCCTAGGGCTGAGGATCTGACATGTTAGGTCTTCGTCCTGGTTATGGGGATGGGTTGTGTAAAATTTCAGTTGGTGTAAATGTTTATCCCTCCCTACTGTCTGGCATCGCACAAATAGGAGGTCCCTTTTATCATTTTTATTGAAGTATTTTGAAAGGGTAAGTGGCCATGCTAATTGTAGATTTTTTTCCCCCCTTCACAACAGAACCAGATTGTACAATATTTAAAGGACATGTTTGACTTGGATAAAGTGAGGTACACCTCAGTCCAGTCACTGGCGGAAGATATCCTTCAACTTTCTCGAAGAAGAAGTGACATCCTACTGGGGTATCTAGGTGTAGAGACTGTGTCAGAAATGAACGGAACTGTAATTGTTGAAACCGGAGATTCGGCGTTGGACCTCGGTATTGACTGCATTCAGGGAAATGTTTAAAAACCTATTTTCATTTTTTGATATTGCCAAATCCTGTTTTCAACAGGGAAAGAACAATCAACACACCATGCTATTACTATCCCATGTAACAAATCTGTACAGATTTAACTAATGCGCATACAAAAATCTAAAAGAATAATGTGGCTCACAAAATTTTATGTATTTGCACATATAGCCATAAAAAAAAAGAGGAACTTGACATGCCATTTAGTGAGAACATTCCTTGCAGTAAAAAGCTGTTCCTGGCCATTTGAGTACCACTTTTAACATTTTTTTTTATTACATTTTTTTTGGCATGTGAATGTCATAATGGTGATTTGCCATTGGTATTAGTCTTCAGGAACCAATCAGATGTTATCTTAATGATATTTTCTCATAACTTTCCCTTTATTTTTAAAATTCTTTGTTTTAAATTATGCTTATTCTACATATTATCTTCCATTTTGAAAAATCTGTTGAATTTCTACCTCTTGCTATTCCCTGCAGTTAACATAGTGAACAGACATTTCAGGTTCTGTAGATGCTGGGTCAAGGGCAAGACCTTTAGCATTTATTTATACACAGACAAAATGCTAAATGAAAAATACTGCTCTTTTTTTTTCTTGAAGGTATATGTATTTGCACTGGCCCTCCCCATTTAGTTGTAGTAGATCAGTAAAAAGCTTACATCTGATTGGTTACTTTGCATCTCTTAATAAACAAGCCCAAATATATACAATAAAAAAGGCAATATAGAAGGGAGGATATTCTTATTGGATCACCGAGGATCTAATTCAGCTGCCTTACAGTTCCTAACCAGATGCAAAACTGGTCTTTCTGGACAATTGGACTAGCTAGTAAATCACAACTGGTTACGCAAAAATATCAGCCATGGAACTTCCTGACCAACGGATTGCTGAAAGTATGACTGAAGTAAAGATAATATAGTAATAGGATTTTCGTCCATGGAAAGAATATAGAAAGTGCAGTAATGTCCTATGTGAGTTTAAAAATGATAAGCTATGTTGGAAGTCTAGTTATGTACATTTGAATTCAAAAAATATTCTGTGGAATAATGTCATATGTTAACAGAAGGATATTAGGATTGCCTTTATTATATTTGTAAATATCTAATATGTCTGTAATTTACATAGATGTTTTTAGTCCATGATAACGTTTGAAAATTTGAGCTTTATTTTTTTTTTCTTTTAAAGTTAATTATGGAATTTGCACTAAATATTTAAGAATGTGTAGAAAATGTTAAAGGGACATTCTTGTCCAAGGAAAGTGTTGCTGTAAAATTCTAAAATATGAAATGCCCTGGAATCTATTTATAGTGTAATTAACACTTTTAAATTTAATATTTTTGGGGAATTTTTTAACCAGTGGAAATTGACGTATTGATTTAGTCCTGTTGTAAAGTCTAAAGCTTTGTACACATGTTGGATAAATCTTGTCTAGGGTGATTTATAATCTTGTCTAGGGTGATTTATAAATCTTGTCTAGGGTTGCTCCCTGTGGGATTTATCTAGGTAACAATCCCCATACACACAGGCTATTGTACTATGGGAAAGTGATCAAGAAACGCTCTGTGGAGAACAATACCCATCACACCCTGACATTATACGTGATCCGGCAGGGCAAATTGCTTAACAGACATAAGTACACACTGACAGACTTGCACATGTTAGATTGTCTGCCAAATTGAGGGCATCAATACACTCAGTTCCCAAATAGTACTCGGCCTGAGGAACTAAACCACTTGGTCCTTACATCTTGGTTTGCGCCAGCAATAAAATACTGGCTAGTAGTGCTGAGCTTGGTCTTCCCACTGATTTACAATTGGGAGCTGGCAAAGAAAGACCTGCACTAAAAGCTGGCCTTTCACTTTTTTGTTTGGGGAAACCAGCGTAAAGCCAAGGCTAATGACCTAGTGTAGGTCTTCACCCTGTGTACTGATAGGGGAACGAGGGTGGTTTTGGAAGGTGTTGCAGCTCTGCAAATGGCTAAATTATCAAGGGTTACAGATATTTATTAATGAAATTGACTTTGTAGTGTGGGTCCCATGCACCGTTGACTTTGTTTTGGGGTTTTAGGCAAACCCTTTTTGGGCCAGAACATTGCTTTGTAAACTAATTTAGTAGACCATTCCAGCCTTGTTTACAAAAATCGTGTGTGTGTGTGTGTGTGTGTGCAAAAACACCTCCTAAAAATCCTCTTTAATTAAACTGAGAATTCAGGAATGATACCATGTCTATTTTATTCATGTTACTTTGCTGTAAAATGTCACTGTTACCAGTTCATCAGTAAAAGCTGATGACTTCTTTACAACTTATGTTTTTTTACCTGCAGACGCTTACCTTATATTTAGTGTCTACTCATTAAAAATTGTACTTTTAACTGAAAGGCTCAACATATTAAAGGGACACCAAACTCGGGCAATAATGTACTGATGTCTGGCTCCTCCCACATTCAGTGAATTTGACACGCCTTTTTTTGGCATGTGAGCATATGTTAATGAAGGTGGGCAGACTGGGGGAGGAGACAGGTTTCAGTTACTGCACAAATTTCAGTATTGCAGATAAGAATTCAAGGATTATAAGAACTGGTTCATAATCTATATTTGTTTAAATGTTATAAAAAAACTCATTAGGTTTATTGCCAACAGGTTAGTATAAAAAAAGAGCCTTCTGGAGATAGAGGAATTGTTACTCTCAGGTCTTTGTATTCTTCTACAGTTATACTCGCATGCACAGGTGATGCACTTTGGCTCCTAACCCCCCTATCTTGGTTACCCATTACTCTTTGACCATAGTCTCCTGTACAAATGATGATGACAACCTGGTACCTTTCTACAGCGCAACATCCTCCCCATTAAAGGCTCTTAAAGGGGAATGAAACTCTAATAATAGATTAAGTTCAGGTAATTCTTCATGTACTGGTGTAATCTCAACTACTATATATTTAAAGGACATGTAAACTGGGGCAAATTTTTAAACGTATCACACAGTAATTAGGATTAATTACCACCAATCCTAAATCTGCTTTTTTTCTTCTTCTCTAACCTTCCTATCCCTTGTTTTTTTTTTTTTTTTTTTTAGCTCTGGGAGTTTTACTTTTTAAAGCAGACGGGGCACAGCTAGTCAGTAAAGATCTATCAATCACCCAGCCCCTCCCTCTTGAACACTACAGGTAGAAACTATCCATTCTATAAAAGTAAAGCCTATTTCTCTATCACTGTATGGGTAATTGATTCAGCATTAAGATCAGGAAAGGGAATAAGCATTATTTGTTACTCTGTGCTCCTTCTGTGCAGATAAACCCAATCCTGCAGTTAAGTGCTGTCTGTGTTAGGCCACACTTGTGTGTTTTTTGTGCATTTGCGCATGCGCTTTTTTTCTAACATGAATCGCGGCAACGCACCGAAAACGTACATTTTCGGGTGCCCTGCAATTGCGCATCTGTTTGCGATACGCGATCGCATGCGATCACCATATTTACCGTATATACTCGAGTATAAACCGAGTTTTTAAGGTTAAAAAAATACCTTAAAAACCTATACTCGGTTTATACTCGGGTCATAGGTAAATTGGGCTAGAAAAAAAAAATTGTGAAGAATACGGCAGTAGCCGGTACCTTACTATTCCAGCGTCGGAGTTGCAGGACAGGGCACCAGCGGACCACCGGAGCAGAGTAAGGCAGTAATGCAGAGTGACAGCGCGACCATCGGAGCTGTAAGGCAGAGCGCGCGGGACGTGCGTAACTTACGTGCCCGCGTGCTCTGCTGACGTCACCCATCCAGTACCGGACCCTGCCTATAATGGAGGAGCCTTCTGACAGCTCGACCAGAGAACCTGTCCAAGACACTTCCAATAGTAAGGGACATGTTCTTCATAGGCTCTTCTTCATGTTTTGTGCATGGGGTGGTTTGGGGGTGGGGTGGGGGGTGCTGGGGTGGGAATGGCTGCTGGGTAGTACTGTACATTTACAGTACCAGTACAGTAATGTCCAACATGTTTTTTAATAGGCTCCTCTTCATTTTTTGTGCATGGGGTGGTTTGGGGGTGGGGTGGGGGGGTGCTGGGGTGGGAATGGCTGCTGGGTAGTACTGTACATTTACAGTACCAGTACAGTAATGTCCAACATGTTTTTTAATAGGCTCTTCTTCATTTTTTGTGCATGGGGTGGGGTGGGGGGGTGCTGGGGTGGGAATGGCATCTGGAAGAAAAGGTGATGTCATTCCATCAATTCATTATAAAACAAAGAAAGCTTTATAATTATGACCTCGGAAGTATCGGGAATATGGATGAGACAGCAATGACTTTTGATCTTCCAAGCAACAGGACCGTGGCATCCTTGGGAGAAAAAACAATTTTCCTTAGAACAACCGGGAATGAAAAAAATCATTTCACCGTGGTTCTGGCATGTTTGGCCAATGGAGTCAAGCTGCGGCCTGTTATTATATTTAAAAGGAAGACCTTGCCTAAAAATGCCAAATTCCCCCCACGAATCACTGTCCGTCCACATGTTAAAGGCTGGATGGATGAACAAGGAACAAAAAAATGGCTAGAAGATATTTGGAATGGACGACCAGGAGTAGCTTTAAAAAAAAACCCTCACTGCTGGTTTGGGATATGTTTAGAGCCCATATATGTGAAGATGTCAAAACAATGGCTAAGTCATTTCAAACCACTTTGGCTGTTATTCCTGGTGGGCTAACATCTGTTTTACAGTCTGTGGATGTGTCTATAAACAAACCTTTTAAAGACCGTGTGCAAAAAATGTGGCACGAATGGATGTCATCAGGTCAAGCCAAATTAACAAAAGGTGGAAATCTTATGAAGCCTGACATAGAAATAGTAGCAAAGTGGGTACGAGATGCATGGGAGGAC